>CP126891.1:257936319-258536319 GCA_030440675.1 Furcifer pardalis
GAGATGAGCACTGAACCCTAGAGTTGGATATGACTGGCTTTTGAGCAAGGGTGACCTTTACCTTTACCTAAATATACTTGTAGAGTATAAAGACAAGCTTTTTTTTTTTTTTTTTGCAACTCATGATACACATTTGGAACAATTTCATTTCCAAGGTACTTATTATCTGAGAAAAGATATTTCATGCAGGCTAATTCTCCTTTCCCTCTTTGTTTGAGGGGAATGCATTTGCTCTACGATAAATGATTTCTTTCTTACAGTATGATTTCCTAAGTACCTGTACAGTGGAACCCTGCATAACAAACGCTTCATATAACGAATAATTTGTATAATGAAGTGTTTTGTGCTAACCGCGATACCCTGCATTATGAATTTTTCGTTATACAGGGTTTTCATTAAGCGGGGTATCGCCAATAGCGCTTTGTATAACGAAAAAAACTCATATAACAAAGAGCCTTGCGGAACGGAGTTTTTCGTTATACGGGTTTCTACTGCAATGCTCTTCATAGTGAACTGCCTCTACATTTAGACTCATAAATTTAGCCTCTGTTTATCTTCTAGCAGACAGCTAGATCAATGGACTGGAAAAATGCTAACTAAATGAAAAATCATGTACAGATTTGTTTCTTTGCTTGAGAGAGGATTTCTTTTAAAAATATATTATGCTTCTAGTCTACTCTCATCTACTTTAATACTTAAATTAAAGGTGGAGGAATGCTCGAATGGCCACCTGAGAGTAGAAACTGGGAACTTAGAGCATGTCCAGACACAATGCATACAGTACTTCCGTAGTTGGAGCTGTTTGGGTTCAATCAATGTTAAAGCATCCACATTTGTTTTTATATACTGTACAGCACTCCACCTTCTTTCTTTAAAAACCGTTTTGTTCTTTTTCTGGCATACCACTAAGGCTTCCTGTTTTCTGAAGTGCTTCGAATGATCCAACTATGTGGTTCATGTAGAGACAGAATGGTTTCCTATAGGCAAAGGTGACAGACAAGAGTCCATAACGTTATCTGATGCAAATGTTTGCCTCAAATTCTCCAACATTCTCTGATGTTAGCCTTACCCGATGCAAACGTTATCCGAGGTATCACTGTACAGTCAAACCTCGCATAAAGAGCGCCTCATTTAAAGAGTAACTCACTTAAAGAGCAGACTTTTCTCTGAATGTTCGCTTCGCTTAACAACTAAAACCAACCAAAAACTTGCTTAACAAATAAATCGAGGTTCGCACCCCCCCCCCCCACAACTGGTCACTTACAATGGTATTTCGCTTAAAGAGCAAACTCGCTTAAAGAGCAATCCTGTGGAACGCATTATGCTCTTTAAGCAAGGTACAACTGTACTGTAATTCAATACAGCATTGCAGTGAACTAATTCAGACATAATGCAAAACAATCATTCAGCAATAGTTGGGGAAACCTGGGAGGATTGCTAGTTTCATAGGATCAGTTTCACCCCTCAAATGTGGAAAGGTTTTAGCTTTAAAGCAGTTTTCTTATTTGTTTGTTTGTTCAGATTTGTATTGCCACCCACTCGCCGAGGCGACTCAGGGCGGCCTACAGTCAAAACAGCAACAGTACAGTAAAATAATAAAATACAACCTCACAAAACAACCAAAGCAGAACACAGACAAACTCCCCTCAGGCCGTTGGTGTAGGTCCAGAGGAGGGGGAAAGGTCCTCAGCTGTCTGCCAGGCCATGGTGTCTTCTCCCTCAGGCTGTTAGTGTGGGCCCAGAGGAGGGGGCAATATTCTCAGCCACCTGCCAGAAAACTTTAGGTTGTCCTTATTCTGTGAGCAGGAGTCAAAGTGGTGTCTCATTGTGAATCATTTTTTTATCCTGGTTTGCATGGCAAGTGTAAAAATGGCTTGCTGTTTTCTGTGAAATGGCAAATGGATTTGCCCAGGAAAAGAAGGTGTTGCTGACTACAAGGGGAATAAGAAAGAGGAAGAGTGACTGTGTGAATCTAACGTTGGACACATACTGTAGTTTCATAAATATGAGTGTCAGATGATGAGTTATAATATAAGAAGGGACTATGAAATGAATGCAAGCAGCCTCGAGAAGATTGCAGGATTATTAGTTAGTACAGTATGGGAAACGTTTTAAGTGAATGAAATGAATTTTTCAGAAGCATGCTCATATAATTGCTTTGTTGAAGGTTGTTGCAGTTTTATTGTGATTATAGTGTCATTTTATTAAGGACCATATTTTTATGATTAAAAGTTGAATATAGACTTAAATGCTTAATATTTTAATCATTGTAATCTTCTAAATCTTGACGATCATATGAGCATTTCTTTAAAAGAAACCAAAATGGCATTGATGCTACTGCAAAATCTTGGCCTTGAAACCATCAGAGAAATTAAATAAGTTACCTTTAGATTCCTAGACCATCTTTTCTGTAGCAATACTGATCTAGATACTAAGCAGCAACAGTAGAAGTCGAGTGTTTCCCTGACAACTGATAAAAACCCGAGTGCATAAAAACCGAGGTGGAAGGATGCAGCACTCATAGATAGCGTGGGCTGAGGCATACGCCAGTTGAGGTGCCATGTTAAGCAAATGAGAAGGAAAAAGTCTTCTGAGGAATGCTTACAAATACTGACACCTGCTTGGTGTGCATAAGAAGGCAAAGTTCTCTCAGAAGATGCAAAAGCTTGGGCAAATCTGACTATAAATTGGTGTGCTTCAGGTATGTTTTTCTTTTTGTCCATTATATCTAGAAATAATCAAGAGCCAGATACTTTCCAGCACAGACTCATCCATCTGTCATTATTGTGCCTCTCCCTGGTTTTGTATTTCTGTCTATCCTTTTGGCCACGCAGGGTTTTTTTTGTTCCTGTGAGAACCTCCTTGCCTGTATTCCTCTTCAAATTTAAACTTTTTACCACCTATACATTATCTTGTTTATATTTGCTTCTTTTGTGAAGTCTTGTTTTCTCTTATTTTATGAGGGTGCAGTTGTCCAGCAAGGAGAGAAACTAGGGTAGTTGCATAATTTCAGCTTTCTAAAGTATATAGCCTTTGAGAAGGAATTCTACATGTTTTGGGATTTTGTTAATTTCTTATTTTTCCGTGACCAGGTCGGATGTGAAACTGCAAAAATGAAGGCACCTTCTGGTGAGTTCATTCTGCAGTTTCTTTTGCTTGACCTAGTGTGAGAAAGATTAGCTGGCAACACAAGGTTGCCGTTACCAGAGTACTCCCAATTGTGGTTCCAAAATACAGTACCACAATCTTCAAGGAGGCTCTTTCAGCGTACCCCAGTTGTTTGCTGAAATGTTGTGGATTTTGAAAATACCCTATGTAAAAAAATATGCGGATAATAAAAGAATGGAAACAAATATAATATTTGTTGTGGGGTGTTCTTTGTTAACTGATATTTTATGGCAAGCCTATAAGAAAAAGTTATTCAGGACAAACTAAAAGATTTGCTGAAATGATAACATAGTTATTCATTGAGTATTATGGTGTAGGTCCGTGATGGCGAACCTTGGCACTCCAGATGTTCTTGGACTTCAATTCCCAGAAGCCCAAGCCCCCGTGAATCCACACAAATGGGTTTTCTACGATTCATCTGGCCTGTGCTGCACCGCCCTTGTCACTCATGGAAGTGGAAGTAAAATGTGCCCATCCGCCATCATGGGTGTAGGTGGTGTTTTGTTAGCAAAAGGCTTATGCACATGTAATTCTTCTTGAAAGGAAGCACATTTGCTGAGATGTTAATACAGTATTCATAAATTTTTACCATGGAGATATAGTTGAAGCAAAATTCGACACATTTGGCACCTGTTGTAATAATTAATGATTGCATGTGTTCTCACTTCCATAAAGTATAATCAGCGATGTGTGACTGAAAAGTCAGTTTTAAAGTTTTGGGCAGCGTTGGTTTCCTGTTATCTTGCCTAACTGTTGTTTTTAGCTATGTTAAATGAAAGGAGGATTGAAAGAAGAGAGTGGGAAAAATTGTGTTTTGAAACTCCCAAGTTTATACAAAACCTCTTGCAGGTGGAAAAGGAAAAATCAGACTTATAATACTATTACAAGATTAATAGAGCTTCCCCTGATAAACAGGTTTAATCACAAGGAAACCTCATTTCCCAGAATGTTTTCACATTTTATGTTAAAGGACCTGAATTTCCTCAGCTTGATTTAGCTTAAAAATATGTTGCTGCTTGCAAATCTGTTATTTATTACTGGTTGTTGGAGACAACTGGTCAGTACAAGGTTTAAGACTAGGGAACCATACCACTAGGTAGATCCTAAATGGAGTTGATTATAGTAGTGGGTTTTTTACAAAAGAAGTGAAAGTATTGACTAAACAGTTAAGCTAAAGCTGATGTTAGCCACAAGACACTTGCAGATATTTTTAATTATGACAAATGAAAGAGAAACCAGAAGCATTAGGACTATATTGCTTGCAGTTAAAAAAGGTAACTAGGGAAACATTTCTACTCTAGCTAAGACAGTGATGGTGAACCTTTTAGAGACTGACTGCTCAAACTGCAACCCCAAACCCATTTATTTATCGCAAAGTGCCAACACAGCAACAGGTGAGGGAGGAAATGCTCCTGTTAGGCTGCTGGACAGAGGGGCAGGGTGAACTCTGTGCTGGGGGGAGGGAAGAAGCACTCTCATTGGGCTGTTGGGCAGAAGGATGGGACAAACTCTGTGCTGGGGTGACTGCACGGGTGTCCACAGAGAAGGCGCCGAGTGCCACCTCTGGCATGTGTGCCATAGGTTTGCCACCACTGAGCTAAGACATCCCCCCCGCCCCCTTCCATTCCTTACCTACCGTATATCCAGATAACTCAATTCAGGGGGTACGTATATCAGTGTTGCATTACACATAGCTTGTTTTCTGCTTAGGGCAGTGAAAATGGAGACACTGGAAGTAATGGCATGGTCTAGATATGGACAAATCTCATTTTGAACATCAGGCCTCTTTTCTGATTTACTTTTTCAGTTTACAGTAGAAAAGTACTGTTTGCTGTTTACAATATCAGTTGAGACTTTAAAACAGGTTGCCAACCTTTTTAAGTTGGGGGCTGGGTCACGCGAGTGGGCCAGACTGGTGCCCCCCCCCCCCAATAAATGCTATCATAAAATTCATCCTCTTTTGCCGCTAGTGGTCTTGGCACAGGCCAGATGATTTGGTGCTGCGGGTGCTTAGTAGACTCATTGGTAGATCTGGAGATTTTGGGAAATACAGTAAAACACCGGATAACGCTAAAACTTGGTTCCACAAGTCTTGGTGTTATCCGATTTTTAGTGTTATCCGATCCATGTTAAAATCCTATGGGATGGATCGGATAACATTAAAGCTCCATATAGATACATTGTAACTGCACAGGCTTTAGCGGTTGTTATCCGATCCATCCCATAGGACCTTAACGTTATTCGATCCAATTCTCCTCCCCAAATTACTTAATGTTACGTGATTTTAGCGTTATCCGATCCAATCGTTATCCGGTGTTTTACTGTAATCAGCTTCATCCCACAATTCAGAATCCTGCCTACTTCTGTCCTGTAGGTTACTCAGATGTCAAGACGCTGTTGCATTGGTATTATAGGGGATTTTCTGTTCACAGTTCTTCATGAGTTAATCAAACTGCTGCTTGCAGAAGTTTGTGCTGCATGAAGTTGTACTTTGTCTTATGCAGATTTTGTCATTTAAGCAAACTAAGAAACATCTCATGGTAAACTGTTATTTTATTTATTTATTTATTTATTTTTGCATTTGTATACCACCCTAAACTTGAAGTATAGTAGCATAGTAGCAGTTCCAAGAGTAATTGGTTATTAATGCCTGAACAGATGCTAAATTTTGTTTATCAAAGAAGTAGAGAGCTGTGATACTTCCCTTTATACAACAGTTACATGTTTGTTAGTTGAAACTAAGAAGACCAGGTACAAATGAATCTGAAAACTTTACATCTAATTCACATATTTCTTCTTGATTACATTATTAAATTCATTAATATGAAATGTGGTGATTGCTTTAGAGAAGGATTGCATTAATTTGTTGAGGATATGTATGTTAACTGACACAATAGTGAAATGGATCATAATAACAAATGGTAAGAGACATCTGAATAACTAAAGTTAGATGGGTAGCCAGGGATCTGTTTTCAAAATACTTTTTTAAAGCAATCATTTCAAACCTCTGATAAGAGTGCTAATCTCTCAAGGAAAGTTTATATATTTGGATTACAATACCCATAATTCTCCAGCCACCATAGTTATGGTAACTCTACCAATTTTCTAGGGGTTCAGGTATGTTATGTTTTTGCTTGTCAAAGCTCGCTGCAAAGGTTGTAGAAATTTGTTTTCCTTGCTACTGGCTTTGTATTCTGAAATCTCATCTGTCTTGTTTTGCTTGGTATGGGTTTCAGATATTGAGCTGAAAGGTGATCCTCATAATGTTGTTTTGAAATAAATTAGACCATTTTTAAAAATTATTCCAGGATAGTCTGGGAAGATTTATGGCTATGGGAATTAATCCTGGGTTTTCCTAGTTCTTCATGTAGAAATCTAATATAAGTTGTG
This sequence comes from Furcifer pardalis, assembly GCA_030440675.1. Taxonomy (NCBI): domain Eukaryota; kingdom Metazoa; phylum Chordata; class Lepidosauria; order Squamata; family Chamaeleonidae; genus Furcifer; species Furcifer pardalis. The sequence goes on from CP126891.1 coordinate 257,942,878, forward strand.
TTTTTTAAAAAAGTATTTGTATATTATTGTCCAGTTTCCAAGACTGTGGTTCTAAATAATTGAATGTTATTCCAAACATATTTTTTCTCCAATGTAACAGCAGTCTTACTCTGAGATAATAATATATTCTAAAGTGCAAATGTAAAATTTTTATAATGTTTTCAGATAAATTAGTCACAGTCCAAAATAGATTCTAAAACAAAGTTGGAGATGTTGTTAGTTACATTTGGGGTAGCAGAAAAACCAGATCATAGCTACAAGAACAGACGAAAATGCTCTTGTTTGTTTGTTGCTTAATGGTGCTATTTATCTGGAAAAATAAATAAATAACAATGGATAGGAAGGTAACCCCAAGGAAGAATGGACCAATGAGTGATGCTCTATTCTCAGCTGGAAGCCTTTCTTTTTCTTAGCTAATGTTATTCTAATTAAAAAAGAGCATGCATTTGTGAATGTTTTCCAAATGTTTCGTTACAGATATTAGGGTGAGGAGTGAAAAGCCATGAAGGACAAAGGAATTGTAGAAATGGTGAGGTGTGATGTTAACACCTCCTTCCCCTGTCTCATGATCAGCATGTTTGGCTCTTATTTCACATCTGCAGCATTTCTAGAACAGCTGAATAGCTCAGTGAGTAAGGTATAATCCAGCACCTGTTGCAATCTAGGGTATATTGCCTTTTCCCCTTTTCTTAAAACTAGAGATCTCATGTTTTTGTCTCAAAGTGTATATAGCATTCATCTCAGCATTTGCATTACAGCAAATTGGTCGTTTCTGGTTCACCAGCCAAGCCTCTCATATTTCCTTAAAGGCCTAATCAATCAACGTTTTCCTGCTTAAAGATTCATTTGTTCTGGGTTGGAATTTTTTCTTGCTGCTATACTAGCTCATGAAAAGACCTTTTGAGCTGATGGCCACCACAGACCTCAGGATCCTCCCAGTGAAGGTACTATTCCTAGCGAACCTTACCTTTGCCAGACAGGCAAGGGAACTCTCTGTGCTCTGAATCAATTCCATTTACATTTTCTTCCACAAGGATAAAGCAGCAAAACCAGAAGTTGATATTTCATTCTCCATAAAAATTTTCTCTGATTCTTGCACGTCCCAGACTCCTTACTTAGGTTATATTATAATCCAACTACAGTAAAACCTCATATAACACTAAAACCTGGTTCCACAAGTCTTCGTGTTATATGATTTTTAGTGTTATCTGATCCTCTATGGGATCCATAGAGATACATTGTAACCACACAGGCTTTCGCGGTTGTTATCTGAAGCATCCCATAGGATCTTAATGTTATCTGATGCAATTCTTCCCCCCAGATTCCTTGATGTTATGCGATTTTAGTGTTATTCGATACTAATGTTATATGAGGTATTACTGTACTTATCTTGAACATTCTCTTCTTATTTTGGCCTTCAGATGGGGCTTGGTGTTCTAAAAGTCCCCTTGACTGTTTCTCTATTACAATTCCCACAAGAAAGGCTCTCCCATCTGTGCACAAAGACTGGCCAAGGAGTTCTTCAACACTAAGATATTGCTAGCTGACACATGTTTCTTCCTGAGAAGGTATTTTGTTCATGCTGCTGTGGTTTCAACAGCTTTTCTCAGAGAAGACACTACTCTTGATTGGGGACTGGTTTTCATGTGTATTTTAGGAGGGACCATAAAGAAGAATAGGTTGTTTATGTGTAATGGTGATTATTTGAGTGGCCATTGGGTGATCACATACATACCACCCTCTTCCCCTTTCAGATGTCTCTGTCTTTACGATGGATTGAAACTGAGGTAAGTGAAATGGAGGTGGTAGATCCAGTTCTATGAAGAGAAAGGATCCTTCCAAAACTCCTCAACTCAGCTCTGGAAGGTTGTGAGATCATCTGTGCATTACAGAATGGCCCGTTGGTGTAAGTTCACAGATGACCACTCAAAGAACCAGGGTTACAGTCAAAGAATCTGTTCTTAATGCAGTTATTTGAGTTGTGTCTGGAAAGCAGTTGGCAACCATTCAGGTACTTCATTTCATTTCATTTTTCGACTTGTATACCGCCCCACTCGCCAAGTGACTGGGCGGCTAACAAAGATACAAAATATATAATAACAAAAACAATATATCACAATTACAAAATATTGCATCACAAAAACATTTCAAAACATCCCCAATCACAGTTACAAAATATCAAGTCTTCAGAAAAAGAAAAACACTTCAAAAACATTACAAAAACAATGTACAAAAACCTCACAAACTCTACCCCACTCACTATAAACATTATCCTGCAGGCCAAGCTAGCCAGAGGAGCGTCCGATGGCGACATTGTTTTTAAAGCTGGCCAGGCCGCTCAGGTGTTCCTCCTTCCCTCCCCGGCCAGACCGGCCAGGGGAACGTCTGGTGGCTGTTGCTCCTTTCCCTCAGCCGGACTGGCTGAGGGAGGGTCTGGAAAAGTGGCGATGGTGGTGAAGTTCTTACAGCCATACAGCCGCTCAGCTGTTGCTCCTTTCCCTCAGCTAGGCTGGCTGAGGGAGGGTCCAGAAAAGGGGCAACAGTGGTGAAGCTCTTGTACCTGACCGGCCACTCAGCTGTTGCTCCTTTCCCTCAGCTGGACTGGCTGAGGGAGGGTCCAGAAAAGCAGCAACGGTGGCAAAGTTCTTGTAGCAAGCCGGCCGCGCAGCTGTTGCTCCTTTCCTTCAGCTGTGCTGAGTACTGTATAAGAGCTAATTACAGGAGTTGTTTTCATTGACCTAACTGCAGCAACCAGGATGATCAGGGCAACCAGGATGATCAGAGGACTGAAATTAAAGCCATATGAAGAAAGACTGAAGGAACTGGACATGTTTAACCTTGGAAAAGGAGACAGAGGAGATATGATAGCACTCCTCAAATACCTAAATTCTAAAGAGGAAGGGCAGGATCTGATCTTGATCAACACATAATGCAGGATGTATAATAATGAACTGAAACTACATGAAGCTGAATGTAGGCTGAGCTACACTGATCATTAACTCCCAACCTGGCTAATCTTGGGGCAATGGACATGGAATGGGCTGTTGTAATTAAATGGGCCTTTGATTTAAGGGAATGAAGACTGGTAAACCATTCTAAGCTGCATGCTTTCCTAGACCTCTAGACAATCCTTTTATCATCAAAAAAGGTGATGAATCCTGATAGCCACCTTTGGCTGTGGTGTCCCTTGTGCAATTCTGATAGTGGCTGATTAAGAGCTGTACCCTATCATTTCCTCTTGGGCTCTTGAGATCTGATGCTGCTTCTTCTAAAGCCACTGTTATCCACTATTCTTAACCTAGAATTGTCTTTGGCCTGATATGTTTCCCAGTTAAAAGAGTCTATGACATGCATATACATATCTTGCCAAGAATGAGTTTCTGTTAGGGTGTTGCGCAAATCTTGCCAGTTTGGTAATGAAGCAGAAAATGAAAGAAACAGCAAGGAAATTCGCTTTCAAGTGGATGGTTTGATTTGTTTTGGTGATGACAGACACTTGAAAAGATGTTCCATCTTCTTTGGAAACTTTATTTTCATTACTCCTAGTTACGACATACAAAAGGACTCTAGACACAATATCTTAAAATATAATTAAGTATAAGCCCAATAAAATCAGAACGCAATATATAAAGTACACTACCTTAATAATAAAGAGATGCAAGTAATACAAGATTGGCCAATAATATAGAAATAGGGACAAAGTAATGACAGGTTCCAAAAAGATCCCGTGTTGGCAATGCCCACCTGCCTCTCCTCCTTTTTATACCTTCTGATACTGTTGTAGTACAATAAGTCATGTTTTGCAATCAGCATGGGTCACATTTTGTAGTCAGCATGAAACGTGGCTAACTTGTTTTTCAACTAGAAGTTCCTTTTTTCTGTCCAGTCACTGTGACTCAACCCATGTGTTGTTACCCTTTGTATCATTTTGATTTTACTTTTAATTAATATGGTTACACATTTAATATAATAAAATCTACTCTCACAGGAAGCATGCAGTACTGTCTCTCCATCTGCTATACAAATAGACTTGGATAAAAGAACCCAATGTCTTTTCCTTTGAAGAATCTTCAGAACATACAGCAACAAAGAATAAAATATGAAAAACACTTGATACCACAAACCAAGATAACATCAATTTGTTTTATTGAACTGCTGGCATAAATTAGAAGTACATTTGTTTTGTGTCATCTGTGTCATCATTTTGTTAAGAATTGCTTAAAAAACCTTCCATATGTCAAAACTATGATTGCATGACCTTTGATTAGTGGTAGGGGTGGGCAACCACAATGAAATGCCTGGTTTTTCTAGCACATTCTGTAGAGTGCTGAGTCTGTTAATAGGAACATAGCGTACATTTTATTTTTAATGTTCTTTACTATGCCTGCTTCAGTGTTTTCACTGGATTTACAAACCATCATAAATAGCAACACTGATGTGGTAGAATGACAAGGCAGATCAGAAACATCTGTCTGCCACAACTCATTGGTGTACTTGTTCTGAATGAATTACAGTGGTCAATATTATTGATCAGTGAATGGTTTTAGAATTGTAGCATTGGTACAATTTCAAACTAATGATTCATGATGTCAGCTTAATGGTGTGCTTTGTTTACAACTGTTTTCTATTCATTGGTTGGGTGGGGACCAAATGAATAGTTTGTTAATGATAAATACTTGTATTCATCTTTGTCGTTGGCTACTTGTATCCAAACATACATTTCCCCTGGAAGTCATTTTATCAGTTGATGGATGTGTGTCTGGTGATTCAATAAACCAACCTGGCATGAAACATGCAACCACACATATTACACTGAATAAATGGTGGAGGGCATAGTTGAGTTTGACAAAACTTCCATGTTTGTCACTTAGCTTCTTCATGTCTGCAGCATTCTCCTTCAAAGTGATCGGTAGCAGCAGAGATGATTTGGCACCAAAGTGGGTGATCTATGGCTGCTGCTTCTCAGGTTTGTGGGTTTATACCTGACATCTTCATGATTTGTTTCAGCTGGTCCTTATAACGCTTCAAAAGAGCTCTGCAAGGTCTTGTACAGGAGCTAAGTTTCCCGTAAAGAATCTGATGAGGAAGCTTGGAACTATCCATATGGCAAACATGCCCTATCCATCTAAGACAGTGGTGCCCAAACTAAGGCCTGGGGTCCGGGTTCGGCCCCCAATGCCAATTCATCTGGCCCACGAAGCCCTCATTGCTCCTGGAAGCAGAAGTAAAATGTGCCCGTTCAGGAGCGATGAGGGCTTCGTGGGCCAGATGAATCGGCATTGGACCTTTTCAGAGATAATTTGCAGGTGACTAAGCAGGATTCTTGTGAAGATCTTTCCAGCAATGGATAACAGTGATATGCCACGATAGTTGCCAGCAGTGCTACATTCACCTTTCTTAAAGATGGTGATGGTGACATTTTTGAGGTCGTCAGGCACTTTACCAGTTTCCCAAATCAAAAGAAAGGATGTGAAGAGCCTTATCTTTAGAGTCACCCCTCCCTCCTGGATTTACTCCAGAGGGATGTTATCTGGCCCAGGAGTCTTTCTGGGTTTCAGCTTATTCATAGCTCACAGAATTCAAGGTACATCAGTGAAGTTGCCATCTGTGGCTGGGGATGTTGTGGCACTTTTCAAAATCTTCAGCAGCTGTAGAGTTTTGGTTTAAAAGCATGCAAAATTGTTCCTTCCAGCACCAGAATTTTCTGGCCATCTGTAAGGATTGTAGCATTGTCAGCTGCTTTCAGAGTGCCTGATGAAGAGTGAGATGGTCCATATAGTTTTTTTAAGCCCAAATACTGCATGATGGTATGAGCGCCTGTCTCTGTCCCAGCTCCTACCAACCTAGCAGTTCAAAAGCAAGAAATTGCAATTAGATAAATAGGGACCACTTCGGTGAGAAGGTAAACAGCGTTCTGTGCACTCTGGTGTAGGCATGCCTGCCACATGTCCATGGAAATGTCTGCAAACGCAGACAGTGCTGGCTCTTCGGCTATAAACAGATGAGCACTGAACCCTGGAGTCAGATATGACTGGTTTTTGAGCAAGGGTGACCTCTACCTGACCTAAAAGTTCCTTAAGTCACATGCATCGGATAGCCATTGGAGTTTGTGAGCTTTTTGTTGCCACCAGATGTTCTTCATTTCTTTTATTTGTGCCTGGCATTTCCACTTTAGTTTTTGAAAATGAGCTTTCTTCATGTTGGAGATCTTGAAAGGATAGATAGGCTTTCCGTTTGGCATTGATAAAACCACTGAGGAAAACATTGGTTTTGCGAAAAGGAAGAGGCAAGACTGGTTTGATGACAAACAATGATGAAATCTCGTGCCTCATCAATGCCAAATACTTGTACGTATTACACTTTGCGAAACCATTCATCCACTGTATGACAAATCTTTCATAGCAATCCATTTTGATAGCCTGATATTACATCAATGAACATTGTTTCTCATGCATCAGCAGCTTCTGGACAGGAGTAATTTGGACCCAGTTTTCATTAACTGATCTAAAGGTACTGCTAAGTTAATTAAAATATGTACTGTACAGTATTAAGCTGTTTGCTTAACCCAGTGTTTAGTTAGGCTCTGTTCCAACAAAAATAACATCATTGTGGTAGCTTTAAAAATAACAAATAATGTAAGATTTCACAGACAGGTCCAGTTCACTTGACAGATTAGTTATTTCATGGATAATAATTTTATGACTTCATGGGTAAAATGGTAATAAAATACAAAATGGTTGGTCTGTTGCCATGGAATAGAATCTGAAGATAGTAGAATCAACTCAGATTTTATAGATTTACTGTGCAAAACATTGTCTTTGTTTAAACCAGTGGTTCCCAACATGAGGCATATGCCCCACGTGGGGACTTCAACTCCCAGAAGCCTAAGTCAGTACATTTGCTGGTCAGTGCTTTGGGGAATTGACTTAGGCTGCTGGGAATTAAAGTCCAAAAACCAAAGGATGGGAAACATCATAACCCATCATAAATAGAACATACTCAAATTCTGCATTCTTTTTTCAAATGCTGTTGTCTGAGAATGTCACATTTAAAGATGCTACCAGAATTAAGGAGCTAAATGTAAATAATTTGAATTAGGAATGCATGCCTTCTTCCATGTCTAGGCCGGACATGAAACTGCCAAAATTAAGGCACCCTTTGGTGAGTTCATTCTGCAGTTCCTTTTGCCTGACCTGTTGTGAGAATGTCATTACCAGTGTACGCCCAATTGTGGTTCAAAAATACCACAATCTTCGAGGAGGCTATGCCTAATTAAGTACTATACTTGCTCTCAACTGTATTGCTACCTCACTTTTTTTTAAACAAAAATTTCTGGTTGGCATACATTTTTGTCTTAACCCCATTATATGTTCATTTTTATATCCATCTAGTGAGGCTGCTAGTAAGCTGACTTGTGACAACTAAGCATCATAACTTTAAGAAGATTTCAGCCTTCTAGCTACAATAAGCAAAAAGAAGTCCCTGAATGTGTTCAACAGGCTTTCTTTTGCTTTTTTTCTGTGTGTTTGTGTGTGGCTCCTGTGTCCTGTTCCCATTTCACTCTTTTTCCACTGCATAAGATGAGATAGGTTTTGGTATGGTATGGTATGGTATGGTATGGTATGGTATGGTATGGTAGGCCTCTTTTTATGGTCTCAATGTTTTATTTAGTTCATACTTATTTCAGTTTTGGGAAATGCTGATCTCAATATTTCTCAAAAGGAATCCAAATGTTCAAACCCTAAGGGAGGCAAGTCAAATTCAGGAGTAATTTACAGTTTAATCAGCATGTGTTATTTTTAGTTATGATTGAATGTAGACAGGCCATTAATTTAAAATGTATTTTGTAAGACTTATACGATCTGAGGAGACTATTACTACACACATTTTGTTGTTTGTATTTACTATTAATATTAAATTACAAATTGATTTTTTTATTAAATGAAATTTGGATGATAGTAGAGAAGAGATGTGAAAGCATACAGTTTCTCTAAAATAGAAAAATGGTGTTGTCACGATCCAGCCGGCCCCCTCACTTCTGGTAAAACCCCTGGAAACCAAAACAAACCTACACAGGGCGAGCTGGACGGCTAATTAGAACAGAGATCCAACTCTCAGCTGCTTATCAGCTCTTAAGGGGTTTTTATTTGGTAGCGTGTTCAAAGATTTGTGTGTGTGAAAGGCAGCTCTTACCCTTTTTAGTCCAATGAAGACACGTTGTTCAGAAAAATGATGAAGATTTATTGATCAGGTTCATAAAGCATAAAAGTCAGTAGCATAAGTCAGTCCAATAAAGTCCACAGGTAAATCTAGGTAACCATTTTTAAGGAGCAAAAATGCATAGCTCCTAGGCTAAAGAATGCTAGCCCATAGAGAACCAGAAACAAAAGCTCTCTAATCAAAAACAGGTCTTAATCCATGAAGAATCAGAGACGAACTCTTTCTTCTCTCCAAAATGGAGAATTTGCAGTCAGGTGGGACTGCTTACCCAATCAGGTAACAGCAAGCAAAATGAGAAAACTTTCTCAAAACAACAGTACATTGTTTATTCACGTGCACACAGAATGCACTGGGGCTAGTCATAACATTGCTCTTAGCTTACAAAAGATAAGAAATACTGAAAAACATGGTTGAAAAACATGCTGTTACACAGCCTTGAGGCTCAGAGAGAGAAAAATGGATTTTTCTGAGGCCTATTTGAAAATTGGCAATTTCAAGCCTTAGGAAATAGGTTCATTTCCTGACAGGTGTGATTCCTAAAATTTTGAAACCATTTTGGTACAATGTTTTGCATAGGGTTTGATATAGTTGTACAGGGTGGCCCATAAGTCCCTGCCCATCCATATATCTTATGTATCCAGTGTATCTCTGTGTTGTCCATAATTCTCACTGCATATTATTTGACACCATGTTCTATGAGACACTACCCTCAACATAGCTTTAATTGGCCCTATTTTTCTGGGGATTTTTTTAAAATAACACATGCATAATTGAATATAACATAATAACATATGGACAGGTAGGGACTTAGGGGCCACCCTGTAGATGGCCACGAGATCAAATTGAACTACAAACTAATAATATTGGATATAAAAATTCTATACTGTATATATTTTCAGCTGAACAAATAGGTAACTACTGTTAACAAGTACTGTAACTGGCTTATATAATCATCGGTCAATTCTGCCATCTGCATTCTAGAATTTGAGATTTTAAGATTTTAGAGTTTTATGTTGTTTTATTCATGTGTATGGGGTGTTGGATTGTTTTATGTTTAGTGGTTGTCTCTTGCACTGTAAGCTGCCTGGAGTCACTTTGGCGAGGGGGTGGCTAAACAAGTTTAACTAACTAACTAACTAACTAACTAACTAACTAACTAACTAACTAACTAACTAACTAACTAACTAACTAACTAACTAACTAACTAACATACACAAATTAGTTCTTTGTTTGATAGTGTTAGAACCACTTAGTTTTGGTTATATATTCAGTTTTTATAACATACATACTGTACATACAAAAAGGTAGTATGAAATTGACACCAAATTGGCATGTAAAAATCTGCCAACATGTCAATGAATAGGTGCTGAATGTCTGTCTAAATTATTATGCTGCTGTAATCTCTGGGCGAATTTTAGATTGATATGATTCTGTTTACGGTATGTGTTGTGGAAATGAAAGTCATCAGTATTTTTTTTAAATAAAAGAATGTACCCAATAAAACACCTCAGCTGATAATATTTGTAGTTATAACATCTCTAGCCTGATTTTCTTCCACTAGAGCAGGGGGTGGCAAACTATGGCCTGTGGCCCGAATCCGGCCTGCAGTGCCAAATCATCAGACCCCTGTCCTCCAAGCGCTGCCACCATCGCAAGCAGCTGCAGACACGTCTGTGATGGTTGCGGATGTGTTTACAGCTTCATAAATGCATTTATTTATTTATTTATTTATTTATTTATATAGATTTATATCGCATTTACGACAGCTAGAATCCTAGCTATGGATATTATTTTCATTATTTCTATCTTTAAAGTCCCTCTAGTGCAGGGGTCGGCAACTTTTATAAGTCAGGGGCAGGGCCGTAGCTAGGATTCTAGATGCGGGTGGGCGAATATTTTTTTTAGGATGGGCTTATGTAGATCTATAAGCAGCCGGGAGTTTGAGGGTGGACAGACAGCTAACTCAGGGTGGGCAACCTGACCACCCCCTGGCTACGGCCCTGGTCAGGGGCCAGTAGATGCTCCCTCAGACAGTTCAGGGGGCTGGACTGGTGGTCCCCCTGCTGTAAATGCTGCCATAAATACACCCATGGCTGTCGTAAATGTGATATAAATCTATATAAATAAATAAATAAATAAATACATTTATGAAGCTGTAAACACATCCGCAACCACCACAGACGTGTCTGCAGCTGCTTGCGATGGTGGCAGCGCTTGGAGGACAGGGGTCTGATGATTTGGCACTGCAGGCCGGATTCGGGCCACAGGCCATAGTTTGCCACCCCCTGCTCTAGTGGAAGAAAATCAGGCTAGAGATGTTAAAAAGGCTGTAGAAAATACTATGAGCTCTTTTGTTTACCATTATAATCATTAACGTCCATACCTCCTTTTGACAGTGGGAAAGAAAGGGTATATTTCAAGTATATGTTTTCTTCCCACTCCTATAGGGAACCATATATAGAGTTTGGGAAGCTAAGGAAGTTATGGAAGCACAGAGACCTCCTTGTCCCGCTGTCTCTCTAAATGATCAACCAACTCAGCTTGCCTTGTGCCTTAACGCCATACCAGCAGCATCAAGCCTTTCAGCAAGTCCAGTGATTCTTCAGCCAGATCAAGTACTCTCTCAGACAGTATACCTGAAAGCTTTTACAATGCCACGTCATCCACCTATCCAGTCAGCCCACCTTCAGCCAAACTACAGGCTACTTCCAGGCCAAACCAGTATCACTTTAGAGAGTGCTCACCTGCCTTTAATTCTGAATCCACTTTTACAGTCAGATGTTATGGATCATCTTCAGACAGTCATTCAGAAGCAACCTGGGGCAATAAGCATAGTTAGTGGCTTACCAGTTTCTTCCCCCAATTCTTCTCCATGCCCACCACTTGGAAGCCCAAGCAAGTGCAAAAATGTTGGGAAGTATATCTGCAAACAATGTGGGCGTGATTGTCTAAAGCCAAGTGTTCTTGAGAAGCACATGCGTTCACATACAGGTGAGAGGCCTTTCCCATGTACAACATGTGGCATTGCATTTAAAACCCAAAGCAATCTGTATAAACACAAGAGAACTCAAACACATGTCAACAATGCAAGACTGTTGTCAGAATCTGATAGTAATAATCTGGTAGAAGAGAGTGAGAAATTGACTAAGAGAATTGCATCTCCCCAGAAGACAAAAGCCAATGACAAAAACTGTGACCACCAAAGGGCAACAGTTAAACATACTTCCTTGGTAACAAACGAGAAACATTCTCTTGATACTTCATCACTAGCAGCAAATACAGTATTCCTTGTGTCTGAAAGTCACTGGATGACAATAGACCACTCCTGTCATGGAGGAGCTGATCAGAGTGTCGTTGAGAAAGAGACTGTGAACGATTCTGCAAATCCACTCCAGAGAAGGAATATTCAAGAACAAAGATCTATAACCATAAGTAAGCCTAGTCAGCTACAGAGACAGCAAGCCACATATTCAGAGAAACTGTGGGACAACAGATCCCCAGATTACAAGTTGAAGAAATGTGAGAGCACTGACTCAGGTTATTTCTCACGCTCTGATAGTGTGGAGCAACAGATGCTGTCCCCTAGCCCTCTCCACAGTCTTTGTGAACATATTACTGAAACAGGTGACATAATCTTTAACAATCTCAAGTGTGCAGCAGAAAATGTTTCAAAAACGGATACAGCTGAGAAGACCAGAGAGAACTTAACTCTAGAGAAAAAGAAGTTGGAAGAACATATCTCAAAGCTAATCTCTCATAATAAAGCTGTAGTGGATGATACACAATTGGAAAATGTTAGGCCCAGGAAAACAGTCCTGTCCAAGCAGGGCAGCATTGATTTGCCAATGCCTTATACATATAAAGACTCATTCCATTTTGACATACGTTCTCTTGACATAAACAGGAGAAAGCTTTCTTTGTGCTCAGCGAAGTCTACTTTCACACCTGTAGAAAGATCAAAGCCATTGATTTTTCACTCAGTCCCTACTCAGTTCTCGACAACAGTAGACACTGTTCCAGTTACAAGAAGTAACTCCATGCCTTTTATTGAGAGTACAAGGAGAGTACAGGACCATGTGGATATTTTAAAAGCATCTTCTGCTACTACATCCCCGGATACAGGCCTCTCAGGTCTGTTGGATGGCAAGAATTTATCAAGTGTGATAGATTTTCCAGCTAGCCATCACCGAGCTCTTGTCAGACAGGCAGCAGTAGATGATTTACCCTTGAGTAATGTGAATGAATCTTCGCCTTTGGAAGAGATACAAAATGCTAAAAAGCTAGCATCTGGTGGGGATAGGACAAGCACAAAGTACAAGAAGCCCAGTCAAAGAAAATCAAAAATGTTCTCTCAGGAAAAATGGCAAGTTTATGGGGATGAAACATTTAAGAAAATTTATCAGAAAATGAAAAGCAGTCAAACTCCCAAGAAACTGAAAGGAAATAGGGAAACGGACATGCCAACCTTGGCTTCAGTTGGTAAGGAAATGTTTCATTGTGAAGGAGTTCTACTGCCAAATGATGGCAGAAGCTCCATAGGTGGAAATCTGCTTTCATCAACAATTGATGTTACTACAGAATTAAATACAGAAGAGTCAGGAGGGTATTCAGCTAGCAGTCCTGTGTCTAAAGATGCTTACTCACATGAGAGTTCAGGTAACTCAGCAGAGTTCATGGAAACTTCATATGCAGTTAGTGATACTCAGCATGGTGAGATCTCTAAAACATTTGTTGCACACAGGTGTACAGAACTGCTTGTTTCAAAACAAGATCTAAGAAGCAATAGCCAGGTTGTACCTATAAGTACCCATTCAAACATTGCTAGCCTGCATAATAGTATCTTGAAGGAGCATACTCGGGAAGAGTTTATTAAATGTGTGCCGTTACTTGAGGCTATTTCAAGGAATGAAAGAGATGTTTCTGTTGGGAAAGAAGGTTTCCAACTGTCACAGAAGATTTCACTATCAAATCAGTGTAACTTTGAGCCAGGTCAGGAGCCCCAAAATGTACCTTCAGAGAGAAAAAAGCTGAAAGTGGAGAAACTGAAGAGCAACAAAAATATAACATTCAAGTCTAATCTTAATACTAGTACTTCAACAGAAAGAATTGTGAAATTGCTAGACCATCACAAACTTGACATGGTTCCTGCAGAGTCAGTAAATAACTCAGTTACAAGAGAAAAACAGAAGGTGGTGGTAGGAAGAAATAAATCATGGAGTAGCAGGGATTGTGAAGAAACATTTCCAAATTCCATAATGACTTCAAGTAATAAAAATTACCTTGCTGATATTAGCAAAACAACAACAATGTCTGCACTTGAACAGCACAAGAGTGAGATGGCAAACAAATATGGTTGTAATTTGTGTGCATTACAAAGCCTGACAAAACAACCATGTCCCATGATAACAGGGACAGTAGTATCATCAAAGACTGGAAATAGGGCACAAACACCCACATGTCTAAAGAAAAATAGCTTTCTTCCAAAGTATATCCTGAAATGTTCTCAAGAAATTGTTAGTCCAGGCATGCCATTGATTCTTGCAGAATCAGAAAAAATGTCCTGTATTTCGCTGTCAAGCACTTCACACAGCAACTCTGTTCCTGCCAGTAGCAATAGGTTAGTTAGCACCAATGCCACAGATGTATTGTTGTCCCCTTTGCAATTGGAGATGAGCCACCCAGTCAAAACAAAAGAATCAAAATGGGATATGCAGAGAGTGTGGAAGCCTCTGGTAGTTTGTCCAACAACTGTCCTAGAAACAACCAGGATAGACAGAAGGTATCTTCAAAACATCACACAGAAAGAGACTATGAAAAATGTTAGAAGTGCCCACAGCAGAGACAGCTCAGGTGGTGGGAGGTTGACAGAAGAAGTGGATGGGCACACTATTGTTTGTACATCACTGACTCTAGGGAAGAAAATATGTTTTACAACTGTGTATGCAGGAGGTATTTTCATATCCTCAGACAAGACTGGGCAAAGTTCTGCATTGCAATTAATACACTCAAAGAACAGCTCAGTAATATCACTTTCTTCATTGGTTGAAAGGACAGTTTTGTGTGGAGACACTGAGAAAATCAAGGAATGGCAGTCAGATAGTCATTTTTTCCCTAGACCTCAGGAACTGCCCACCAGTTCAGTAAGTAAACATGAGTGCCTTCGCCATTCCTCCAGTATGCTTTATTGTCATGTGCTCTGTCCTCAAGAAAAAGAAGTTAACACTCCAAGCCAATTCAGTGCAGTTTCTCAAGCAGGAACCTCAAAGGTCCCTGACATGAATGTATCCTTCCCAACTCTAAATGCTGAGCCTCAGTTGACTTGGTGTTGTTTAAGTAGAAACCTCCCTCTTCCTATTGAACAGAAGGGAAAAAAAGATTCTGCTTATTTGTCCTTATATATGTGTAAAAATGAAGACATAATTTCAAAATATGGCCACTCCTTTTGCAAAATGGAAAATACTGGGAAAGTTACAAGTGGAGAGAAGAAAACTGGAGCCCTCAAGATGTCAGTCCCCTTTTTTCTGGAGGAACTGCAAAAGGAGGAGGTAATGTATTTTCATATTAAAATATTTCATGGAAAGTTGTGGCATTTTACTCACAAAATGCACTAATGGGAGAATGGGGTTAAAGGAGCATGTTCATATTGCATATCGATAGTGGTAACACTAGCAGGTTTGATAGAGCCATATTTTCTTTGTTTATACTTTATATGGCAGATAGAAACTGAAGTCATATACTGTACTGTAAAATACTGGTGTAGAGTTCCAGTCACTCTTTTGAAATCTATTTGTTACATGGTTACTGATCTCAAAGTATGGTAGCTTATCTATGATTTCCATTTCCATCCCACTCAGGTAATTATCAGATCTACATTTATGTTTTGGAGTTGAGTGGACAACCTGAAGACCTGTGAATGTTTTATAAAGCTACTGACATATCACTTGATTTCCAGAGCCAGGAAGTATCTGAATTGTGATGGTAGCTTAAAAGTTAGAATTAGTCTAGGATTATTTAGGTATGCATGTTCAGGACTGATAGACCTTAGGATCCAGTGGATCCAAAGCTACTCCATACTTGCCTCTGGAGCAGCATCCTGTATCTCTTTTGCTATCTGCAGTCTAGTTACAGAGGAAGAATACTGCACCATTGCACTGGAAAGGCTTCTGGTAGTTGCTTTCTGTTTTATCCTCCAGATCACAAATTCCACAAGTAGTGGAAGATGTCAGTGGCATCTCAGCTCTTCATTCCCCTTTGGAATATAAAAGTCCTTCTTTCCAAAACAGGAAAAATACACTAAAAGGCCTAAGACCAAAAATATTGCCCTTGGCTGCAACAGAAAGGATAAAAATGTTCATGCCAGGCAAGGTTCCACATGAATGGGAGGAATGAGTGAATGCAGGATTAGATCATAAACAATGATTATGAAAAGCAGTAAAATGTTCCATAATTTTGTCCTTTCTGAGTTGTATTTTATGTATTGCTTCATACAGCCAAAAGTAGTATTAATTTACAAAAATAATAAAATACAAAAATTACATGATGTAGTAACACAGTCATTACAAGCATGTAGATTTACAAATTGGCCTGAAAGATCATCTAAACATTTGTTGTGTTCTTGTCTTGCAATTGTACTTTTTATGTTCATAGCTGTATCCTTCAGCAGCTGGAGATGATGCTCTGTTTAAAAATGCTACTGAGCCAGCAGAAGCAAAAGTACAGCTTCACAAAATGAGAGAGAGCTCAAGAAATAAGTCAAAGAGAAGCCGTAAAAGGAAAAAGATGAGGATCAACCAAAAACGGTAAGAAATGTGAAGTTTAAATTTAATCTGACAGAAAAAACATTTGCTTTGCATGTTTTAATATTCAGAAACTGTATAACATTACACACATGATTTGTTTTGTGTTTGTTGTTTCTCTGTCAAAAGCAACATGCTTATGTTGTTATGTGCCATAAAGTGACTTAGTAATGCTTTGAAGCAATGAGCTTGTTGAATAGTTCAGCAAGTGGAATATCTGGCTATGGATGGGTGCAGAGGTCAGGAGTTCGGTTTTCGATTGTGCCTCCTGAGATAAAAGCTAGAGATTGTGTAACTTTAGGCATGCAGGACAGTTCCTGAGCATTGAAGAAACATATTAAAAAATTTCTAAGTATCTTCTATCCAGAAAGCTCTGGCAGGGATCACCATTACAGACAAACAAAAGAACCTTGGCAGTTCAGATTCTAATTTACAGCACATATGTAATAGTGAAGTAATAACCTACAAAAAGACCCTGTTGTTAACAACCCTGTTCGTCTCTTGCAGACCAAAGGTTGGGGTTCCTTTCTGTCAGTCTATCTCATGTTAGAATATTAAGTCTGCTTTCCCTACTGTCTTCTAACTTCTTTAGCATTATTGTATTTTTGAGGGCATAATAATCTCATCTCAGCGACTTGAATCTCTACAAGTTCCGTCTTGATTTGGTCTTGCACCCACTTATATATCTTTTTGCCAGCCCACCATATCAAGCTTTCATTCAGCACCATCTTTCAAATAAGATAGTGCTGTTGTAATAGAAATAGTTGTGTAAATCATCATTTTATTTATTAAAACCTAAAATACAGTACTATGTTCTTGTTATTTGTGATTATTCCTATTTGTCTCCCTCTGAATTTCCCCCCTTCTTTATGAACAAAGTTCATATGTTCAGAGGTTTTTAATGTTAATAGATCACGAGATAAAGGGTGAGGGTGAGAACAACCAACTAAAATACAAGAGGGACTACCTTCTCTCTTATGACTTCTTAGCACTGACTTGATAAATCCCTGGGATTTGATGAGTGTTTTTTCCCCATCTCATTATTTTCTCTTTTAGTGTGTCTTTAATGTTCACATAAAAGTTGCTGCAAAACACAACTCATCGTGGAGGTCATTTTGAATTTTTTATCTATAGTTGCACCTGCCTGTGAAACATTTGAATGGATCAGGTGAAAAATCTGCAATTTGAGGCATGGTTTACAAAGCACACAAAACTCCAAGAATAAAATCAAGTTGGTTGATAAGCACTTGTTTCTTGAGCTTTACTGATGAAATTGAGACTGGAGGATGGCTGACCTCTGTCTGAATTATGTCCAGCCGGGTTTGGTATTTGGCACCAGCCTAGAGAGATGGGGAGGGGTGGTGGCGTCGCCATTATAGCCAGGGAGTCTCTGGGAGTCACCAGAGCCACAGCTCCACATGTTTCGGGTTGTGAGGCTCTGCTTCTGCGTTTGGGCCCTAAGGGTCAGCAGGGAATCTTGCTCTTGTATCTGCCTCCCTGCAAGGTAGTGGGTTCCCTGTCTGAGCTCCTTGAGGCTGTCTCTGGTGGCGTTGGAGTTCCCCAGACTTATGGTTCTGGGGGACTTCAATTTGCCATCATTGGGGGCTGGCTCTGAGGTAGCTCAGGAGTTCATGGCTTCCATGGCAGCTGTGGGCCTGACTCAAATAATTCAGGACCCAACCAGGAGCAGTGGCCACTCCCCGGATCTCATTTTCTTGTCGGAGCGGTGGCAGAGTGATCTGAAATTGCAGAAATTAGTCATTATACCTGTGCCATGGTCGGATCACTATCTGGTGACTCTGGACTTTCTGGGGGCAGAGCTTCACCACAGGGAAGTGAGAGTGGGGCCCATTAGATTGGCCTGCCCCCAACGACTGATGGATCCAGATGGATTCCAAAGGGAACTGGGGCATATTTCTCGGGATCAGCGACATGATTCACCTGAGGCGCTTGTCAACCTCTGGAACGGTAGGGTGACGGCAGCCTTGGACATGATCATGCTACTACAGTCTCTCCGTACCTGTGGCCATCGAGCCTCCCCATGGTTTACAGAAGAATTGAGGGAGCTCAAACGGGCAAAGAGACGCTGAGAGCACCGCTGGGTGAAGACCCAGAGTGAGTCTGATCCAAGATGGGTTAGAGCTACTATTAAAGCCTACCTTGTGGTGATAGAGGTGGTGAAATGTCAATATTTCACCACTGTTATTGCCTCTGCAGATAATCGCCCAGCGACCTTGTTTCAGGTGACCAGATTCCTCCTTGGTAAAGGGGGATTGAGCCCCAGTTGGCAGGGAGAGATGTGACTGTATAAGACTACATGTACCGCTTTTGTGATCTGAGCTGTGCTGATCATAAGCTTGCTATTTTTCCTTTCCTATGCTGGTGTTATGCGCACGCCACTCAGCCTGGTGGTTGCATGAAGGAGAAATAGGATGTAAACCCTGACAGGCTTCTAGCTAGGTTTATTGTGTTTGCACTCTTTGCCTATGTATGCTTTGTGAACCTTTTCAATAAACATCCAGACTACTTAAGATGGAGTGTGGCTGCCTTCAGGGGAACAGAAGGCTGGGAAGGGGGGCCATCGCCCTGGCAATGCTACCGAAGGGATTTCCCAGTCTTATAGCAGGTATGGGGTGCGGGAGGTATAATGACCCCCTCTCTCCCTCTACTTTTTTAATTAGTAAGATGTAGCATTTGGTGTGCTTTTAATCTTTTTTAGATTTAAATTTAAATTTTAATAGTTTTGAGGTTTTTAGGTAGCGTTTGTGTTTGTGTTTTATTGTCATTTTTTTAATTACATGTAAACCGCCCTGAGTCACTTCGGTGAGAAGGGTGGTGGAGAAATACGAATGAATGAATAGAATTGAGACAAAAAAGATTTTGCCCATTGGAAGATTTGAAAGGAACAATGAAACCAAATTTTTGATTTAAAATGGCTTCCCTTATCTCACATGGAATGTACTGTATTCTGGGATTTTAGAGGTCTGAGAAAATAAATTCAAGTATGCGTTCATTAGGTATAACATTATGGGTTGTTTTACTTGAACACAATATTTATATTTTATTCATACAAAATGTGTTGAGGCCTGTGTGTGTTCAGGGTGGTTGAATGATAGCAACTGGATTCATGCTGAATTTCAGATATGGCTTTAAGACTATTTTCACATGTCTCATCATGGATTTATTTATATGTTTATTTTATGTACTACCCATCTGGGAGGTGTTCCCACTCTGGGTGGCTCACAATTCAATTAAAAAAAACATGCACGAAATGAACAATTTAAAATGAGAAAATATAAACATAATATAGTAAGCCCATACCATAGCAGTGCCAGATTAAATTTTTGTTTAAATTAGGTATTGCTGTATATCTGTTTTATGCTATAGCTATAAAAAGAAATATGGACATAGATGCAGTCTGATGAAAACCAAACAGCACAACAAGCAACAGTGGCCAACCACCAGGGTCCTGGAAACTCCCAGTTCTCATTCACCTAACAGCCATGAGCAGCACTGCACAAAATGCCTCTGTTTTCCAACAGCCTCTCAAGGTAAGACTGGAATTGTTTTGTATTTTAAAAGCACACCACTGACCTAGGTGAGTGGCCTTTTGGAAAAGACTGTTTTGATATCGAAGGTGACAGTATAATTTATGCAGAGTGCTGGAAGCGGCTGCTTTGGCCACACCCTGAGCCCTCAGAGTGTTTGTAGAAACAGGAGACAAACAAAGTCTGGCTTGGTTTTAGGAATATATTTACACTATTTACATAGCGCATGCACAGAGTGCAGGTCAACACTTGGCTTCACGGCAGCAAAGTGTTAGAGCTAGTTCAAGAGTCAGTGTGAGCATTCAAGCTCATATCTCAGCAACACAGTAAGAGTCCAAACTTTTATCTTGGTTGCAAGGTCATCTTTGAAGATATCCACACAGCAGCTTGTTTAAACACAGCAACCAGCAAACAAGCAGCACAATCATATAATACTCCAGCTACGAAGTAGATTACCATATACAGTCCACGGAATAGTCCACAAAAAACAGTCCACCACGATGTGGCAAGCTATCCTCAGGAACGGAGCAGGGAATCAGGAACGTGAGCACAGCATAAGCAGTCGAAGAATGCAGGCTGGCTAAAACAGTGCTGAGAGCTACTCCATTTATCCTGTAGCACAATCACAGATTCTTTGCACCTGGCTAGTAGTGACTGTGGTTACTGCAAACCCTTAAAGTGGTAGTTCTTAGTTTGCTCTCGTTGCAAACACAGTGCCACGCCTAAGGCACATACTCTAACAGAAGGCATATACGCTTTGTGGGTTTCTTGGACTTTTTGTAAACCTTGTTTAACAAGCATATCCATATTGTGGGGCTTATATTTTAATAAATTTATTTAGACACAAAAGCCCTATAATGAGAACAGTTGTTAAACAGAATGGATTACAGGGTATTTTGTTGTTGTTCAGTCGCATTTCCAAATCCCACTTGATGTAGTTGAAGAGTGCCAAGGATACTATTTCTTAGCCAGTTTCATTTTTAAAAAGTAAATTGAAGTAAAAGCCTAACCGAGGGGAAGAGATGTCTGGTAATAACAGATATGCAGACTCTGGTAGTGAGGACCTTCATAGAATTTATTTATTTATTTATTTAATCATATTTGTATGCCGCCCTCCTCACGAATGACCCAGTGCGGCTAACACAAAATTAAAAAACAGCAGTTAAAACACAGAATAAAAATTAGAATTAAAAGATTAAAATATTTAAAAAGGATATTTACAAAGAGGTTCACTAAGAGAGAAGAAGGAGTCAAACAAGCTAGCAAGCCGAGGTGACCATCTGGCCCATACCCCATACCTGCCCAGCCAGCCAGGTCTTAACACCCTTTCTGAAGGGCAGCAACTCTGTCTGGAGATGCAACTCTGTTGGCAGGAAGTTCCACAGAGCCAGAGTGGACACAGAGAAGGCTTTCCTTCTGGTTCTAGAGCAATACGCCTCTCTAGCCGATGGCACTACCAGAGAGCCTCTCTGGTCCACTCTGCCCCATCCAAAACCAAACTGCCCCATCCAGAACCAAAGATGGCAGCTCCTGAGATAACACAGAACTCCTGACCCAAAGCCACTCAGTCTTACCAGGATTCAGTTGTAGCGTATTGTCCCCCATCCAAGCCCTAACAGCTCCAGACACCTGGATAGGACCTCTACTGCACCACTTGGGTCTCCACAGGCCGAGATATACAGCTGGGTATCATCAGCATATTGATGATACCTCACCCTGTGGGAACGGATGATCTCACCCAGCGGTTTCATGTAAATGTTAAATAGGAGAGGTGAAAGCACCGAGACCTGGGGCACCCCATATTGGAGGGGCCTAGGGATGGATCTCTTGCTCTCCAACCACACCAACTGGGTCCAGCCCTTCAGAAAATCAGGACCACACAGTGTCTTGGATCCCCAATCTTCGGAGCCTTTCCAGAACGATACCGTAGTCAACGGTATCGAAAACCGCTGAGAGGTCAAGAAGAACCAGGATGGATGGATATCCATCATCCCACTTTCTCTAGGATTAATCCACCAGCGTGACCAATACAGTTTCCATACCATATCCGGGCCTGAATCCTGACTGGAAAGGGTCCATATAATCCGCTTCATTCAAGATCTCCCTTAACTGCCGTGCCACTGCCTTCTCCAAAACCTTACCCCAAAAAAGGGCAGGTTAGAGATATGCCGGTAGTTTGCCATAATTGTGGGGTCAAGAGATGGCTTCTTTGCGGAGGGGGGGCACCAAGGGGTGCTTCATGGTTGTTGGGAAAAACCTCTCTTGCAGAGAGGAGTTGATAATTACCTCGATCCATTAATTTTGAATATGTTAATTTTGGATATGATTGTTTTGATTATCAAAACTATCAGGGATTCCCCTAGCGATATGTGTGTCTCGATAGCAGAGTAGCACTTTTAAGCTGTTACACAGCAAAAGCCTTTAGTGCAATAACACACACACATATGCCTTCAGTGGAAAGGTGCGCTTTACTTACAGTGAGGGGAAGACAGACATACACAGGACTATATACAACAGTCTCTCTCTCTCCAAGCCCCACAGTAGGTAGACAGTTTGGATTCCTCTGTTGGCTCCAATCCCAGGAGCAAGCATAGAGTCCAGGACCTCCTTCAGCAGTCTCTGTCTGTAGACTCTCTCAGTTCAGTCCTTCTCTTCAGTATAACAGACTCCTCAGTATGACAGCCTCTTTCAGAATAATAGCCTCCTCCAGAATGAATACCTCCTCCGAATGATAACCTCCAACAGTATGGTAACCTCCTCCATAGACCCTTCCCAGAGGGCCACAGTTATACCCTAGTGTTGCTGGGCAGATTCTCTAATCAGCCACAGCTGGGCTGTTACAGGAGCACATGGACCAAGCATGCACAGCCTGGCAATCAGTTTGAGGCTCTATTATGGACACCTGTGTTCAAAACACATGGAGGGCCTTAAAGTTGCACTATTTCACTGGGCAGCAATCTTAGTACAATACCCCCAAATGAAAAATGTCCTAACATGCTCCTCCTATTGTACAAGATGGATGCCACAATATACAGGTCAGAATACATAGGCAATATATACAAAGACACAGTTACAGTACAGCATTCTTTACAGTACACTCAGTTCCAGTATTTACAACATCAGCTTACGCTCTTCACATGCCTATTGGCACCAGGAGGAAACAGTTTATTACCTTTTCTTGCACCTTTGAAGTACCCTGGTCTCCTAGACCCACGCAGCATGTGCCTTTCAGATTTTGGCATACACACAGAAAGGTCCCGAGGTGGGAGTATCTCCCTGTCTAATTCTGCCTGCCGTGCACCCAACTTTGCACCTGGCAGTGCAGCTACCTCAGTAGGGGTTTCTGGCTTTGCTTTATCCATTAACGCCACAGTGGCCTGATATCTATCAAGTGGCCTTCTAGTCCGACTGGACCTTCGTGGCAGGACTCTATCAGTGGTATCTCCCCCAGACTCCCCAGACATGTCAGACTCTTCTGACTCCCTTCTTATCTCTTCTTTTACCCCAGCGTCCCCATCAGTGGGACTTTTGCTAGCTAGCTTGCTACTGCTGGGTAGAGAGACAGGCTTCTCTGCCTCCTCCTCCTCAAACAGGAGTCCAGGAATGTGGACACTTTCCACATGTTTCCACCGGGAGTGCTCAAGGAACTTGGCACTCTTACTTCTTGTAACTTGGTTGGATCCTGGCATCCAAAACCTATACTCCCTCTGGTTCGCCTCATACCCTATGAAGATCAGTTTGCGAGGGCGAGGTTGCCCTGGGCTGCGTACCCAGGCAAGAGAGCCAAAGACTCGAAGATAGCCCAAGTTTGGCTTCCTTCCATGCCACCTGCTTGCAGGGATGTCCCCAATCCCAGAGTGATATACATTATTCAGCAGATGGTTTGCACACTTTATAGCCTCTGCCCAGAGTGTGCAAGGGAGACCTGCGTCACTTAGCATAGCCCTTGTCATGGCCTGCAGAGTTTGACCTCTCCTCTCTACAGTTGGGTTATGCTGAGGTCTGTGGTGGACTATCCCATGCTTCGCCAGGAAATCAGTGGTGTTTTTGTGTGATAACAGTGTCCCATCAGTGATTAGGGTCTTTACCTGTGTGTTTGCCTTGTTCTGGGCGAACTTTGCCCATCTGGTTAAAGTTGAGCAGATCTCACCCTTGGACCTTAGCAAATACACAAACCCATATCTTGTGTGGTGATCAACAATGCTCAGGGCATACCTTGAGCCACCAGGGCTTTTGCTCATGGGACCTATTAAATCAGCAAACACCACCTCCAAGGGCTGGGTAGTATGAAAACCACCCACTCTATTTGCAGGAGTGACCTTAGACTTCTCCTCATTACAAGGATTACAGCTCAGAAATCTGCTGCATGGTTTCACTGCTATGCCCTCAGTCAGATCAATGGTCCTTCTCAAGTCACGGAAATTAACATGTCCCAACCGTCTGTGCATTAAGTGTATGCATTTGTCATGGGGGAGTTTCTTGCTAAATCCTTTATCAGCCAGATTCTCACTCAGTGCACGGGAGCCTAACACAAATAGATCATTGTGTATCGGGACAGTTAGCTCCTTATCTCGTCCCTTAATGACACATTCCTTCCCCTGGAATGTCACTGAGTAACCCATTTTCAGTAGGGTTCTCACAGACAACAAATTATACTTCATCTCAGGGACATAAAGCATTTCTAGCTCTTCACCCAGAGCTTCACATCTTACCTGGCCTGTACCCAGTGCACAGACCCGTGACCCATTAGCTAAGGTGACAGTCTGGCTTGTTTTGGACATTTCAGTAAACATTTTCCTATTTTTACAGATGGAAAAAGATGCACCAGAATCAATTAACCAGGTGCCAGGTTCAACATAAGTAAAAGCATCTACAGAGATGTTTGCTTTTCTACATGTCTTGTCCTTATCTGGGCTCAACCTTGCCTTCCAGAACTTGGCAATATGCCCAGACTTCTGGCATCTAAAACATTTCTTCGCTACACACACAGTGGGAGGAGGGGGTGATTTGCTTCTCCTACTTTCAGTATGAACTTCTGGTTTTCTGAACTCCTTCAGACTGCCTCTTAATTTGTCCTGTTCTAGGATGCGACCTTGAACAGACAAGAAATTTAACTCACTCCTGGGCAAAATGTCCAAGGATGAAACATAGGCATCATACTCTTCGCTCAGAGACGAAAGAAGAATATAAGCTTTTTGTTCTTCAGTAAAGAACAAGTTTGTCTCAGCAAGATGCTGCAGCAAATCACTAATTGAATGGAGGTGCTGAGCCATATCTCCACCAGGCTGGAGGCGTAACCTAAACAAACGTCTGGTGAGAGATATTTGGGAACCGACTGAGTCCCTTACATATAATTGCTTAAACCTCTGCCAACATGCGGCAGCTGAATTCTCCCCTCTCAGATATGTTAACTGACTCTCTGCCACAGTTAACCCAATTATTGCCAAAGCCCTTTGATTATCATATTCAAGTCTGTCCCTTTTGTCAGTGTCCTCTTCATCCAAGGCTTCTAGCTTCTGGGGATTCTCAACAATGTCCCAGAGCCCTTCCTTGCGCAGAAGCAGACTGCACTTGGTTGACCACGTCTGGTAGTTGGTGCCATCAAGCAGGGGCACCAGTGAGAGACTGGAAACAGCCATTCTTCCCTCACTTGCAGACTCACAAAACATGCAGCTGGCAGGGACACTCAAAGTGAAGTGGACGTCTTCTGGACCTCTGTTGGGGCGTCTGGTTGCGTTGGGGCGCTGTCCTGCAGGCGATGAGTCCTCCAGGGAATGCAGCTCCTCCGAACGCTGATCAGGGTTCCACAGCTCCAGTCCAGGCACACAGCAATTCCGGGCTTGACAGGCGAAGACTCACGGGGGCAGTTAGGGCGTCGGGCGTAGCTGTTAGGCACACCTGGGCCCAAACCCCTTATCAGGGATTCCCCTGTCTCGATAGCAGAGTAGCACTTTTAAGCTGTTACACAGCGAAAGCCTTTAGTGCAATAACACACACACATATGCCTTCAGTGGAACAGTGCGCTTTACTTACAGTGAGGGGAAGACAGACACACACAGGACTATATACAACAGTCTCTCTCTCTCCAAGCTCCACAGTAGGTAGACAGCTTGGATTCCTCTGTTGGCTCCAACTCCAGGAGCACTCAAAAGATCCTGGTGATCCTTTAGCAGTTCTTTCTTCTCAGTTGAAGAAAAGCTCTCAACAGCATCACCTCCTTCAGTGTCTCAGTCCTTCTCAGTATATAGACTCCTTCAGAATAGCAACCTCCTCACAGATAATCTCCTACAGAATATTAGCCTCCTCCAGTATGATAGCCTCTTCCCTAGACCCTTCCCAGAGGGCTACAGTTATACCCTTGTGTTCCT
This sequence comes from Furcifer pardalis, assembly GCA_030440675.1. Taxonomy (NCBI): domain Eukaryota; kingdom Metazoa; phylum Chordata; class Lepidosauria; order Squamata; family Chamaeleonidae; genus Furcifer; species Furcifer pardalis. The sequence continues at coordinate 257,968,810 of CP126891.1, forward strand.
GGGCAGATTCTCTAATCAGCCACAGCTGGGCTGTTTCATGAGCACGTGGACCAGGCATACACAGCCTGGCCATCAGTTTGAGGCTCTATTATGAACACCTGTGTTCAGAACACATGGAGGGCCTTAAAGTTGTACTATTCCACTGGGCAGCAATCTTTGTACAATACCCCCAAATGAAAAATGTCCTAACAGTGCTGTCAGGCAAGGCTGTCTAAATCACATCAGACAATACCACCGTGATAGCCTGTTTCAACAAGCAGGGAGGCACAAAATCAATGACACTCCTCTACCTGGCAGTGGAACTGTGGAAATGGTGCCTGGAGAGACACAATTTCCCCATTCACATTCACATTCAAGGCAAACTGAATGTCTTAGCCGACAGGCTGAGCAGGTTGAGCTCCACGACTCACGAACGGGAACTGAATAACCAAGTGTTCCAGTCCATTTGTCATCAGCAGGGGGTTCCGGATCTCGACCTCTTCACTTCGGAAACAAACCACAAGTACCCAAGATACTGCTCCAGAGCAGGAATCGGGCTAGCCTACGAGGGTGATGCCTTCATGAAATGGTGGGACTTGGACTATCTTTACACATTCCCTCTGTTTCCACTCATCCAGAAAGTCCAAATCTGGATGCTCCATCATCGAGCTCAGACAGTTCTAATCGTGCCGGTGTGGCCAAGACAGCCGTGGTATCCTCTTCTACTTCAGCTGTCTTCACAATCGTTCACGCTACCAGATTCTCCATTGCTGCTCCGAATAGAAAATGGTCAACTCCTCCATTCCGACCTGCCCAGCCTGCATTTCACTGTGTGGAGGATAACCCCAGATTGGTAAGAATACTCAACATGAGTAGGAGGCCCTCCACATAGAGGTCCTATGTGGCTAAATACAAATGGTTTCGTGCCTTCCTCGACTCTAAACCGGTGAGCCCGAACCATGACTGCCTCCAGGACATTGTGGGGAATTTATTCCATTTGGCAGAGACTGGCATTCATCAGAGTCCATTTGGCAACCATTGTGGCACACTCTCCAATGGGCTCCATAGCTTCTACAGTGTTCAGGGACTAAATGGTGAAAAGGTTTCTAAAAGGCCTCAGTAACGCTTTTCCACCTGTAAGGTCTCCAGCTGCACAGTGGTCATCCATTGTTCTGACTGCGCTTACCAAAGCTCCGTTTGAGCCTTTGGCTACTGTCAACCTTCGTCTTCTGACATGGAAAGCTGCCTTTCTGGTAGCCAGGAGGGCTTTTGTACAACTGTTGTGTTGAGAATCGCCCTAGGTCCCTTCGGGGAGGAGGGCGATAAACACATTTAAATAAATAAATAAACTTCGTTTAATATGCCAGTTACGCCTGCTCCTAGACTGGGACTCTTTGCTCATGATCACACACGCTTTGGTCACTTCCAGACTTGATTATTGTAATGTGCTCTACATGGGGCTGCCCTTGGTGACCATTCGGAGGCTGCAACTGGTCCAGAATGTGGCTGCCCGGGTCGTGATGGGGTGTGGGCGTTATGCTCACACCTCACCATTGCTGCAAGAGCTGCACTGGTTGCCAGTATGCCTCTGGGTGCAATTCAAGGTACTGGTTATTACCTTTAAAGCCCTATATGGTTGTGGGCCAGGATACCTGAGTCATTTATGAGGAGGGCAGCATAGAAATATGATGAATGAATAAATAAATAAATAAAAATATCTAAGAGATTGCATCACCTTAAGGACATCTGTCCGTCACACCAGAGCAGACCAGAGAGGCGCTCTGGTTGTACCATCAGCTAGAGAGGCACACCTCTCTAGCACAAGGAGGGCCTTCTCTGTGTCTGCTCCGGCCCTATGGAACCTCTTGCCAAGTGAGCTGCATCTCCAGACAGAGGTGCTGCCCTTTAGGAAGGGGTCCTAAAGACCTGGCTGGCAGAGCATGTGTGGGGTATGGGCCAGACAGTTGCCCCAGTCTGTTGGCTCATTTGAGCCCCCTCTCTCTGTGTGTCTTGTTTTAGCTTTTTAATTTTTTTAATCTTTTAATCTTGATTTTATGTTATGTTTTTATTGTGTTTTAGGTGTTGAGAGTTGTGTTAGCTGCCCTGGGTCTTTTTGAGGAGGGCGGCATAAAGGTTTGCTTAAATAAATAAATAAATAAATAATCACATCTGCCAGAAGAACATGTGAACTTACTGAATATCGTGCAGATTCACTGTTCACCAAATTCTTTAATGACTGGGTGGTTCTCCATCCAGACATCACCTTTCTCCCTAAGGTTGTCTCTGAGTTCCATTTGGGACAGTCTATTTCTCTGCCAATTTTCTTTCCAAACCCAACCTTAGATCAAGAAAGGGCATGGCACATGCTTGATGTTTTTTTAAAAAAGTACTTTATTGTTTTGCATCAGCAGAACAAGGAAATTCAGAAAGACACAATGTCTTTTTGTGGCGCATGGAGGAAAGTCCAAGGGAGAACCTATCACATCAGGGTCTCATCTGTCATCCATCTCACTTACGAGATTGCTTCTCTGCCGCCGCCTCCTCCTGTCAGAGCACATTCTACCAGGGCTGTTGCCACCTCCACTGCCTTTCTGGAGGGCACACCAATTGAAGACAATTGTAAGGCTGCCACCTGGTGCAGACCTTCTACATTTGTCAAACATTACCGGATGGACACCAGAGCCACTGCAAACGCCAGACTTGGTTGTATCGTCCATGCCAGAGGTCTCCAGGCTCCACGCCCGTGAGGGTCCATCCTTCCTACCTGACGTGACGGTGTGTGTGTGCCTGTGGATTCATCTCATCCGGCTGCCTGCCTACCATTTAAGTGTGAGCTTGCTAATCTCCCAAAAGTGGGGATTCACAGAATACACAAAGGAGAAAGTTAAGTTGTACTTACCAGTAATAACTTTCATTCTTCAAGTATGTATTCTGTGAATTCACACTTTCCCATCCTTCCTCCCCGCTTGAGCTGTGCGGATGAGATAACTTATTTTTATCCTGTGCTTGGCTTAAGTATTAACTGAAGAAAGAGCGCGAAATGGCACCAAAGGGTGGGCGGTACGGTGGGTGGCCCTAAAATTCAGTCTTTTATCCAATCAGTTTGAAAGCTCTGGTAATGCCTCCGTGCAGGTGCATTCACAGTGTGAATTCACAGAATACATACTCGAAGAACGAAAGTTATTACTGGTAAATACAACTTAACCTTTTCTATGCCCCACGAACCACTGGAACATCTTCTCAAATCTGCACCTTCAATTCCAGAATTGATATCCTCAAATGAAGCCTCCCTTACATCTGATAAGAAGAAAGTAGGATTGTTGAGAAAAAACTAGTTCCAATCCATGCCTCTAAATTCAAGAGACTTAAAAAGTTTCCTTTTTCACCATCACTCCAAGCAGAGGAGCACGGACTTGGTTTTCCTGGGTTTTGAATTCCAAGAACAAACCCAGGTGAGCTTTATCACTTGTGTTCAGCTGATCTCCAGAATGGACTCAATCAAAACAGAATACCTTACAACAAATTATCCATGATTATGGAATATATACCTTATAGAACTGGTTTTGTATTGCTTCCTCTCCACCCTGATACCAGCTTATTTCTTCAGACATTATGAGAAGACACCAGACATACAGAAAATGACCAGTGGCAGGCAGCAAAAATTTTCACTACCATACTGTGGGCAGAGCCTACGTCGTGGGCAATCTAGTCATGCCTGCCATGTATACATCTGCAAACACAGGCAGCACTGGCTCTTTGGCAGTAAATGAAGATGAGCACTGCAACTTAGAGTTGGGTTTGACTGGCTTTTGAGCAAGGGAGACCTTGAACCACTTGCAGGAACAAAACCTGATGGGGCAGGGCAGGGAAGTGGGCGTGGCCACACAATTTAGCTCCCCTCCCCCTGCCCGAAGGCCACCCAATTTGGCAACCCCCCTGCCCAGAGGCCACCCAATTTTACTGGGGGGTGCAAACCTGTTGCTGCTCACCACTGAAAATGACTCTTTCCTTGTAGGTTTTGGATTTAAAAAAATGTTTGAAGTGGATGCCCCCTGCACATGTGCAAGCGCTGCCGTAAATGCACTTACAGCTGTCATAAACGCGTTTTACTTCCACCTCCAGTGGGATGAACCATGTGAACAGCACATGGTTCAAAAAGTTTGGCCACCCCGGCTTAGACAGCCTCAAAGAGCTGGTAAAATAGATTGTTAAATTAAAAGATATTGGCCAAACTCCTGTTGCTTAGTGTAAGCCACACTAGAATACAGTTGTACCTCGCTTAAAGAGCATAATGCGTTCCACAGGATTGCTCTTTAAGCGAGTTTGCTCTTTAAGCAAAACACCATTGTAAATGACCAATTGTGTGTGTGTGTGGGGGGGATTGCGAACCCTGATTTACTTGTTAAGCGAGTTTTTGGTTGGTTTTATTTGTTAAGCGAAGCAAACATTCAGAGAAAATTCTGCTCTTTAAGTGAGTTACTCTTTAAGTGAGGCGCTCTTTACGCGAGGTTTGACTGTAGGTCCATGGAATCAGTGGGGATTTAACGCGTCAGCTCCTCCACAGGTTCCGGTGATTCAAATGGACATACTCTAACTGCAACTTACTATGCCAAAGTTATAATTGGAATAGGCCCATTGAATCAATGGAATTTACAGATGAGTTGACCCACCAAATCCCCATTGATTCAGTAAGCTTATTCTATTGCAGTTTACTATGCCAAATAACAGGACTTTAGCCATTGCATCCTTGGTCATAATTTACTATGAATCAACTCTAAACATAAGATGTGGTAGTTGACCAACTCTTGCACAAACTGGAAAAAGAAAATTAGAAAAATCACATAATCCCATTAATCAAGATATATTGATGTTTTCTTCCCAAACAGGAAATTATGAAAATCTGCAGAAGATTTCTTATGTTATTAATGAAAAGGCAGCTTCCCCTGTGAAAGATAAGATGAAAGTAAGGAATACCTGAAAGACCATTTGCATCTTTTGATAACTGAAGTATTTTACCACAAATAATTAGCAGGACTGCAGTGGCTCAAGTGGCTAAGATGCTGACTGGGAGGTGGAAGGTCAGCAGTTCGATTGCCGAGTACTGCAGGATGGAATGAGCTCCTGTCTTTGTCCCATGTCCTGCCAATTTATCAGTTTGAAAGCAAGAAATTGCAAGTAGATAAATAGGGACAACTTCGGTTGGAAGGTAACTGCATTCTGTGTCTAGTCATGCCTGCCACATGACCACAGAAACGTTTGCAGAAGCTGACAGCACTGACTTTTCGGCTTTGAAACAGAGATGGGCACTGAACCCTAGAGTTGGATACCACTGGCTTTCGAGCAACCTTTACCTATGAATAGCTGATTACCAAGGCACTCTAAAAGCCCAATAAGATTCTTTAAAAAATGGCAAGCTTTACAGGATTGGCATGAGTAGGGTAACAGAATTAGGTAAAGAAACAGGTAAAGGTCACCTTTGCTTGAAAGCCAGTCATTTCCAACTCTAGGGTTCTGTGCTCGTCTCTGTTTATAGCCAAAGAGCCAGCCCTGTCCATGCCTCAGAAGTTTCTGTGGTCATGTGGCAGGCATGACTAGATACAGTACTAGAATGCATGGAATGCTGGTTACCTTCCCACCAAATTGAGTAAGAGTCTTACTCTTTTCCTCCCTGTATTTAAACTACAGGGAGAGAGAGACTGTGTGTGTCTCTTTCTTTCCCTTCCTGTATTTAAACTACAGGGAGGGGGAAAGAGAGACATGATTGGTTCTCTAAATACAGGGAGGGAAAGAGACACAAGCAGTCTCTGCGACTGCAGTAAGGTCGGGGGAAAGGCGCGTGCTTTCCCCCAACCCTACTGCAGTCGCAGAGACTGCTGCGGGTGGGGGGTGGATTGAGTAGTTCTACCCAAACCACCCCACACCCGCAGACCATTGCCTTGGATAACGCTAAGAATCATTATCCAGAATCGTTATCCGATGCAAGTTTTTTCCAAAAAACTTGCATCGTTATCAGATTCTAGCGTTATCCGATGCAATCGTTATCCGGGGTATTACTGTACTTCCCAGTAACTGTTGTTCTCCGAGCATGTTGTCTGTGAATCCACACTGCCCACCCGTCCTTCCCCTCATATGCTGCCAGGGCGAGATGTCCTCTTTCTCAACCTGTGCTTAGTTTATTATGAACTGAGGGAAAGAGGCGCAAAATGGTGCCGAAGGCGGATGGAGATAGTGGGTGGTCCTAATTACAGATCTTTATCCAATCAGCTTGATAGCTCCGATGCTGGCTCAGCGCAGGCGCAGACCCATAAGTATGGATTCACAAACAACATACTTGGAGAACGAAAGTTATTGGTAAGAACAACCTGTCTTTCTTTCCCCCAACCCCAGCGCCAATTGCAGCGGTGGGATGGTCAGCTGGGTGGGAAAGAACCGGGGAGGGGGGGGCGCCCCGTTCTTTCCCCACAGCGTGCGATGGCCAGCTGGGTGGGGGAAAGAACGGGGCACGTGCCCAGTAACAACAATCCAGGCAGGGGTTTCTGAATAGAGGCTGGGGAAAACTTTTCCCAGCTTCTTTCCAGACCCCCCCTGGATGGCTAAGATGCTTAGCCATCCAGGGGGAGGGCCTTCTGAATAGAGGCTGGGGAAAGGGTCCCCAGCTTCTCTTCAGAACGCCCCCCCCCGGCCTGGATCACTAAGCCCATTATTTCCCCCAACACCAGCACCGATGCCATTTTGGGATCAGCCCTGGGGTTGGGCGGAAAGGGAACAGAGCTTTTTATTAACACACGTTAAAAACCGGATAACGTTATGACTTGTGGAACCAAATCATAACATTATCCAAGGTACTAGTGTACCAATGTTATGTAAATCTGAGAAGCTGATCTGTACAGAGCAAACCTTTTATAACCTCCTGAATACAAAGAAGCAAACAATAATGCATTAGCACATTTACACATATGCTGTCCAGCAACCTGGCTTGATATTGAAGGAAGTATTGATAGCATTCTTCCATATACAGTAATACCCAGATAACGTTATGACTTGGTTCCACAAGTCATGACGTTATCCGATTTTTAGTGTTGTCCGATGCATGCATCGAACAACGTTTAAAAAAAGCCCTGACTTCAGGGACAAACCGCTTTAAAGGCAGGCAGGGAAAGAAAGAGACCTCCCTGCCGTTAAAGCCACCCCCACGTACAGCGGTCTCTGCCTTCCCCCCCCGACCCTACTGCAGTCGCAGAGACTCCTTGTCTCTTTCCCTCCCTGTATTTAAACTACAGGGAAGGGGGAGAGAGACGTGATTGGTTCTCTAGAATTTAAATACAGGGAGAGAAAGGAAGACAGAAGCGATCGCGTCTTTTTTCCTCCCTGTATTTAAACTACAGGGAGAGAGAGAACGGCTTCTGTCTTTCTTTCCCTCCCTGTATTTCAACTACAGGGAGGGGGAAAGAGAGAGATGTGATTGGTTCTCTAGAGAACCAATCACGTCTCTCTCTTTCCCCCTTCCCTGTAGTTTAAATAGAGGGAGGGAAAGAGACAAGGAGTCTCTGCGACTGCAGTAGGGTCGGGGGAAAGGCGGGTGCTTTTCCCTGACCCTATTGCAGTCGCAGAGACTGCTGCGCGTGGGTTCTACCCAAACCACCCCACACCCGCAGACCATTGCATCGGATAACGCTAAGAATCATTATCCAGAATCGTTATCCGATTCTAGTGTTATCCGATGCAATCGTTATCCGGGGTATTACTGTACAGTAATACCTCGGATAACATCTACCTCGGATAACGCTAAAATCACATAACGTTAAGCAATCTGGGGAGGAGAATTGGATTGAATAATGTTAAGGTCCTATGGGATGTATCCAGTGATGGGATGATAAAAATTTTAGTACCCCACCCTGACGTCATCACAGTGGGGGCGGAGCTAACGTCATGACGTCATGGGTGGAGCCAACGTCATGACGTCATGACGTTGTAGGCGGGGCCAAAAATAAAATAAATAAAATAAAAATAAAACACACACACCCCTCAACCCACACACACAAAACCGTTAATAAAATAAATAAATAAAATAATAATTAAATAAAAATACACCCAAACACCCACCCACCCCAAACACAAACCCCACTTACAATGGGGACCGTTGGGGCTGGCCCTGAGCCTCGGCGCCCAGCGGTGGCGTGCCTAGCCGGGTGGCCGAGGGCCTCCCGGCCGCAACCCTCCATGAGCAGCCCTGAGCCTCGGCACCCATCGGCGGCACGCCTAGCCCGGTGGCCCAGGGCTTCCGGCCGCAACTCTCCACGGGCTGCCCCGAGCCTCGGCGCCCGGCGGCGCTCCTAGCCGGGCGGCCCAGGGCTTCCGGCCGCAACTCTCCACGGGCAGCCCGTGGAGAGTTGCGGCCAGGAGCCCTGGGCTGCCCGGCTAGGCGCGCCACCGGGCGCTGTGGCTCAGGGCTGCCTGTGGAGAGTTGCGGCTGGGAGCCCTGGGCCGCCCGGCTAGGCGCGCCGCCGGGCAGCGAGGCTTAGGGCGCCCGTGGAGAGTTGCGGCCGCCAAAGTCATCCCCGCTGCAATCTCCGCCGCCGCCATTATCATTGCTGCCGCTGCTGGTGCCGTCATCGCCGCTCCCGTCATCGCCACCACTGCCTGTGTTGCCGCCGCCATCAGCGCCGCCACCGCCACTATCTCGTTCTTGAGGACTGCCGGTGTTGCCGATTTTTTTTAAAAATTGGAGCTAAAATGGCTCCGATTTACTGCGCATGCGCAGAAACTCAATCTGCCGCATTGCGCATGTGTCAGATTGAGTTTCTAAGCATGCGCAGTAAAATTGGAGTAAAAATTGCTCCAATTTTATTGCGCATGTGCAGAAACTCAATCTGACGCATGCGCAATGCGGCAGATTGAGTTTCTGCACATGCGCAGTAAATTGGAGCCATTTTAGCTCCGATTTTTTTTAAAAAAAATTCTTTCGGTGAGGCGTCCGGAACTGGACGCCTCAAAAGTGGACTCCCCTCACGGAGAACCCTCCGGGATTGTTCTTACCGGTTCCAGGGAACCGTATAGAACCGGGGACATCCCATCACTGGATGTATCGGATAACAACCGCTAAAGCCTGTGTGGTTACAATGTATCTCTATGGCGCTTTAACGTTATCCGATACATCCCATAGGATTTTAACATGCATCAGATAACACTAAAAAGCGGATAACACCAAGACTTGTGGAACCAAGTCTTAGCGTTATCTGAGGTATTACTGTATTAGTCTTTAAGAACATAGCAAATATACATTATTGGTTTGCCAAATACAGTCAAAATACTGAAATTTTATAACACCTTCAGTTATTTTGGATTTAAGTGTTATTGAGCTGAAATAATAATTTATTTATTTCTTTTTTTTTTTGTATATGGTAGGATTTTCCTAGCTCTACAAGTGAACATGGAAGTGGTGGCCTCTTTCTTCATGAAATTTCTACAGTTCCAAATGCACCAGTATTAAAGCATTCCTGCCCATTGGTCAGTAATGCACCAGCACAAAAAACCAGCCAGCTAGATATTTGCTCCTTAGGAACCCTTGAAAAAGAGGAACAGCCAAATGTGAATTCTGACCACCATTGGCCTTCTGTTGGGACTTGTAATTTTGAACTCATTCATACAAACAAGAGCTGTCCATGTAACATTATGAATGTACAGGTTACTGTAAATTCAAACGCAAACTTCAAGAGGGTGGAATCAAAGCATCAACATTTTACTGCCCTACAGCCATCTGTTTCCATCATGGGAAGAAGAGAGCCATCTACAGAAAGGGATTTGAAAAATCAACACACTCCCTCCATCCAAACTCCATGTCCTGTTTTACTCAAATCAAGGATGTTAACTGAGACATCCGTTTCAAATAAAACTTTACCTAGGTCAAGATATGTTAAGGAGACAAAGAGTGCCCCCCTTAGCTGTACAGATAGGAACACCAAATCTGTGAAGCTAGATAGTAGCAATGGAGTGTTTTCTAAACCTGGATTTTCTGTTTTCAAAACTCCCTCTCCTTATGTAGCTAGCTCTGAAGCACTATGCAAATCTTCCCAGTACATGAAAATGACAGACAAACACACACATGTGGAATATGACAACATAAGCAGCAGTGATGATGAAGACAGACTGGTTATAGAAATGTAATAAATTGACCATCTACTGAACATTCAACATGGAGCAAATTTCTTTTGCATTAGTCAGACTAGTCTGCTTCTTGGTCACAACCTTAGGAGCAGAAAAGCCATTGCTCTCAACATGCATCCTTTGCCAAGGATATGCATTTATTTGCACATTGACGGCTTTTGTGAAGTAAGATTTCACCTAGCCATGTTGGAAAACAAACATTACTATAGTTTCTTGCTTTACTAAGTTTATTTGCAAGTTCAGTCTCTTTTACTCTTACCCTGGAAGGCAGAGTCTACATGTGTAGCACATCTGATGGGATAGCTTTTAAAATTTGAAGACTGAAACTGAATGCAGCTTTGTCTTCACATCAAAAATGGTTTTCTGCTGTTTAATACTGCTTTGTCTTTTGCAATTTTTTCTCTTACTACAAAGTTTTGCACGAGGTCATGAACCTAAGATATGCATTTTGTGTATTGCACAAATTCCGTGTTTCCTTGTGAGAAACACAAGCATGCCCTGCTTTTTAATGCCTTTTCTACTGTGATAGGTCTTCCCTTTTCTGACACCAATGTCACTATCAATTTTTTGAGGCTTTTGTTATTCTAGTCAAATAGAGGAAACATTCAAGTTTATTTCTTGCCACAAATGAAAACCAAGGTTTTAAAGTATGAAAAACAAAACTTTCATTGTGGGTGGGGGTTACATTGTTCAGTAATACAAGAGTAAAATATCTTGTAGAGGAAAAAATGTTCAGACCTCTATACAGCTATTTTAAAGTGATGCTAATTGTAGACTCCAGTTTGCACTTCTATATATTGAAATTTTGTATTTCACTTTTGTGTGAATTTTGGAATATTTTTCAATTCTGTATTACAAATGAAGAAATGTTTGTGTATACTGATTATTCATATTTTCTTTGAGACAGACTATAAAAGCGATGTTCTAAGCATTTCTAATTAGAATGGTCCAGGCATGAGGATTTGTTTTTAAAAGATCTGAACCCAGAAGCAAAGTAGCAGCTCACTATTTTGCTGAACATTTGGTAGAGTATGTAAAGACATCAAACTTCTAATCCTCCATCTGTGTCAAAAGCTGCCATGTTCTGTGTGCAGCTGAGATCCTTGTCTATCTGTGCACTTTATCCATGCAATTTAGAATTCCGGGTTAGGAGAGCTGGTATGCTTATCACTATTTTCTCCACTTTTTCCATATTAAAAATACTTGAGTAAAGCTATTGAAAAGGCTGTCTTTGTTATTACAGGGGCAAGATCTAGATAGCTTCCACATTTATACCTTAAATGTGCATCATGGCACACACAACATTGTAAATATAGCAGAGAAAACAACAGCAAAAAAAGTGGCACCTTAAAGACTAACTCTGGTATTTTAATGTTAACGTGATCCACGAAAGCCAACATTAAAATGCAGGAGTTAAGAGACAATGTTTTTGTTTACTCTGTTTGCACAGACTAACATGGCTACCACTTCAAAAATTACATTGTAAACGAGCTTAATTGAAAGGATGGATAATGATAGAAATTGACAGGAGGTACTGTATATAAGATCATGAGGGACTACAGTGGCTTAGTGGTTAAGATGCTGAACTTAATGACTGGAAGGTCAGCAGGTCAACAATTCGAGATCAGAGTGCAGCAAAACCAAGCGAGCCGTCTCTGTCCCACCTCTTGCCAACCTAACAGTTTGAAAGCAAGAAATAGCAAATAGACAACATGTATCACTTCAGTGGGAAGGTAATAGCATTCCATGTGCTCCAGTATCTAGCCATGACAGCTACATGATCATGGAAATGTCGACAGCAGTCAGTGCTGGCTCTATCTGTAAATGGAGATGAGCACTGTATCCTGGCTTCAGACATAACTGGCTTTTGAGCATGGGTGACCTTTGCATAAGATCGTGAGGGATTTTCTAATATTTTTTATGAATTTTGCATATAATGCACAGCCTTTTTATCTTTATGAAACTACTTGTTAAAATGTTACAGTAATTGTGATAGTTGTGAATCAATGATATTGTAGGGCCTCCACTCTAAAGCTATAAAAGCCTCTGGAAAAGAGAAAAAGGTGACTTTTGTGACCAACCCCCACCCCATTTTAGATTAACCAGAAATTCTCTTCTGTACTAACCAGTATGGGGTAGTGGCTGGTGTCAAGTCTGTAAAAAATAAAAAACCCAAAAAATTATGTTCTTTGGAAATATTCCCTCTCCCATTTCTAGAATTTCATTGATATACATTATACTCTTCTACCCTAATCCCGTTTTGTAAAATACTTTGGATATATGTATGTGGCTCAGAATTGTACTGCTAGGCCAAAGAATGATGATGATGCTTCCTCCTTGGTTGTCTAGGTAACAGGGAGCCTCACAAGGCTAGACAAGAGGAAAAAGTGGGGGCAGCGACTATGGACTACAAGGTGCAGCTCAGTTGCTATGACAGTGGAGATTTGGCTCACAAATGAGATTGTAGTCAGTTCCCAGGTATTAAAGAGAAATATCTTGCAAAGTGTTCTGGATATTTAAAGAACTAACTTAAATCTGATACTATTTTTGAAACTGAGCTGAGGCAGAAGCAGCTCCACTGCAGCACAAGTTCAGGCATTACAACTCATTTTGGATAACAATTGCCTTGGATAACGCTAAAATTGGATAACGTCGGGGAATTTGAGGCAAACATTTGCATCGCACGACGTTAAGATAACATCGTGCGATGCAATTTTTTGCCTCAAATTCCCCGACATCTCTGCCACAAAGCCCGCAAGGCTAGAGACCACACCTGCCGGCTTTGGGGCAGAGATCTACTGAGGGTTAGACCCCCAGTTTGGTTTGGGGGGAGATCAGGCACGCACGCCTGTTCCCCGCCCCAGCCAAACCGGCACTATGGGCTCTGCTTTGGGGTAGGGTGGCTGGGGATGGAAGGCACCTCCAGCCACCCCGATCCCAAAGTAGGCAACCCGGGCGGGCTGCCTGCTTTAAGATCAGGCTGGGCTGGCTGGAGGTGCCTCCTCAAGCAAACCAGATGGCCCTATGTTCCCTTTCCTCTTTGGAAAGGGAAGAGGGCTTTTTTTTAAAAATTGTGCAATCAATGCATTGCACGACGTTAAAAACAGGATAACGTTATGACTTGTGAAACCAAGTCATAACATCTGAGGTAATAGTGTATATCCATGCTCTACTCATGTATAAAGCTGAGGTCATGAGAGAAAGGAACTGCAGAATGAACTCACTAAAGGGTGTCTTCATTTTGGCAGTTTCACGTCTGGCCAAGACACAGAATAATAATAATGAGGGAATGTATACTTCAGGTTGCACATTTTTGAGGAACAAACCACTAGCACGGGAATTAGCCATTTTTCTCATTCGTTTATTAAAATGAGAATTTGATAAAACATTTAAGTACAAAACATACTTATGCTACTAGCACACAAGCGCCACCAACTTCTTTTATTTTCTCTTCTGCCTTTCTGCTGAATAATTTTGCTTTCACAATTACAGGCTGTTTGGGCAGCTTCCCCTTTCCCAGGACTTTATAATATCCCTGAAAAAAATGAAAAAAATAAACAGATTAATCAATAAGCTTAGAGGCTTTATGCAACTACCTCTGTTCTAGAGGACCTCCTCACCCGAAAATAAAAAAATTGCAAACTGGTATAGTACAAATTCTGTCATATGGGAAAACTCATTTGTGGAAGTGAGAGCAGCATTTAATCCTCTCTTGAACCTGTATGATGCGTAAACTGGAAAATAACTCCTTTAGCGTGACATAATATTATGAGCTTGCTACTTCCATCATGTTTTAACAATCGTAAAAACATTTCTGCCATTGTTCTTTATTTTTAATTCTGAGAATATTTGGGCATTCTAGGACCACTGATACCTGTAAATGACAAGTGATAGCAAATATTGACAAAACAAATTTAAAAATGTTCTCTATAGGGCTGTAGTGAACCATACTGACAGATGTTTCAACAAGTAATTTGTACCATGCAGTCAGAAAACCAATTTTTTACTTGTAGATATCATTTATACACCTAGTCTACTGCCTTTAAACAAAGTCTGACTATATCTGCAGAAATAATGAAATCGAAATGCAGTGGTACCCTGTACAACGAATGCATCGTACAGCGAAAAAACTATACAACAACAACAACAAAATTTTTGCTCTGTATAATGAAGTTTTTCATTGTATGATACATCGCTCTCTCCCCCCCCCCCCAGGTTGCTGTGTGCCTGGGTGGTTTAAAAAGTGCAACCCATACGTGCTTGACTGTGGGTTTGCACGAGGCGAGGAGTGAGTAGGTGGAGTTGTTTAGAGCTGTTTTTGAGTGAGGTTTTGATTTTTTGGATTATTTCTTCTGCTTTTTTGGAAGCATTCTTTGCATTCTTTGAGCATTTTTGGGCACAGTGGAAAGGAAGGCAAATGAGATTTTGTGTCTGAATAGCTTGGGGTGGGGAGGTGGACAGAGGGGGTGGGGGTAGGGATTGATATATTACCTGCTGGTAAAATGGTTAAAAAAGAAACTCCTTTGTCTTGGTGTTTTTGGGCACTGCTGGGGGGGGGGGGGATTTTGTCATCCATTTTGGGCCTACTTTTAAAATTGTTAGCTTTTAAAACGGAGTCCTGTGCACATGGCTTCATCTGGGCACACTGCATGCATCTCTAAGGTGTGGGCTTCAAAGTCTACCCATGTTTGTTGGGTTTGGGAACTCGCTTTGCACCCTTTAAAAAAATATTTTGAGAATTGCTACCCTGGTTAGCAAATGGCATGCATGTCCATTTACCATTTTAAAAAGCACTTCACAAAGTTTTAAAATGCCATGTGGTCCCTTCCCCCTAAAGTCAGGGTGGTTTGGCATGTTTCTGCAATGTACAGGGTGCGGCAGCATAACTTCCTTTTTTAAAATGCACGCAATTCAGTCGGTTGATGTCGTAGCGGAGCGCTAGTGGTCTCATTCGAGAGGCGGGACTATAAAGTTTTCTCCTGAGACAGTTCAGTCACCATCATGCGTTGGAATAGTGTGGAGTGTGCGTTTGCCATTGAGCCCTATTTTTGGAGCGGTTGTTCAGTGATCGCAACCCTGCATACAGCCTGCTATGCTGGAAAGAGTCATGACAAACGCCAGAAATCGGTTTACTCAGTGTATGGAGAATGGGGGATGTCACCTACCTGATTTTATCTTCAAAACTGTGTAAAACAAAACTTTAGGTATGTGCCTACAT
Organism: Furcifer pardalis; assembly: GCA_030440675.1. Taxonomy (NCBI): domain Eukaryota; kingdom Metazoa; phylum Chordata; class Lepidosauria; order Squamata; family Chamaeleonidae; genus Furcifer; species Furcifer pardalis. The sequence continues at coordinate 257,984,171 of CP126891.1, forward strand.
TATAAAAGCAAATAAAAATTTTCTGATTCATACAATGGGTTTTATTAAGTTTTGAAAACAGGAAGTTATGCTACCGCACCCTGTATTTACCCTTTAAACAATCATTTCTTAAAGTTTTTACAGGTTCCAGCATGTTTCCTTGGCTTTCCCCGGAAGTCTGTGCTGATTACAATGTACCTCTATGGAGTTTATAGTTGTATGATACATCCCATAGGTTTTTTTGTTATACAATGCATGTATTGTACAAAGGGGAAAAACATACAATGAAAGACATCATGGAACCAAACTTTTTCATTATACTGTACAGGGTATTACTGTAGTTAATGTATATGTCACTGAGCAATTGTTTATGCTGCTATTGAGTCTAATCCCCTGCTCGGTGCAGGAATCCAAGTCAAAGCAGATGTGAAAGATTGATGTTCTAATTTTTTTCTTGAATGCCTCCAACACTGGAGCACTCACCACCTCCCGAGGTCACTTGTTCCATTGTGGTACTGCTCTGTTAAGAGGTTTTTCCTGATACTCAGTTGAAATCTGGGTTAGTGTAATTTGGACCCATTATTTTGTGTCCTAGTAAGTAACTGATTGTCACTTTCCATTGTTATTGACAAGGTGATACTACTCCAATAGGTATCTGAACAACTGTGTCCAGAAATTTTGCACTGTGTTTTTAGAGCTCGACTTTGTACCATGAAATACAGGAAAAATATGCATAATATTCTGAAGTTAATAATGGCGGTCATACTGATCTACAAACAGCAACAGTCTCAATGCATGTTCCAGATGGCAGAACATTAATCTCCCTAAGACTGATGGACTGGTGCAGAAGACTTGACATCACAGTCATCTGTATCTGGAATTTATCTCCGAGAAACAAAGCACACCAAAACAATAGGTCTGTTAAGGTACTGCGCCAATCTCGTTTAAAACATGCTCATTCAGCCCACTTCTTTTGCTTTAATATGTAATCAGTCTAGGTAAAGGTAAAGGTTGCCCTTGCTCAAAAGCCAGTTGTAGTTGACTAGGGTTCAGTGTTCATCTCTGTTTACAGCCAAAGAGCCAGCACTGTCTGCGTCTGCAGATCTTTCCATGGACATGTGGCAGGCATGACTAGACACCCGAGTGCATTAGCCTACATTTTATGAAAATGCCAGTGCTATAATACATAAATACAAGTTATGAACAGTGAAATATTGTGAAGACTAAGCTAAAATCCCACAGGATATCTTTTGGGCCTGAAAGCTTCAACTTTAGATAACATGTGATCAAGATCCTGATCTCACAGCAAAATATTTTGAGCAGGGGGTTGGACTCAATGGCCTTATAGGCCCCTTCCAGCTCAGTTATGCTATGATTCTACTTGACAAATGGTTTTCTCAAATGTCAGTTCTAGGAGCCTCGGCAGAAGTGACATAACCATGCTTTCAGCTCTGCTCAGTCTCTCTCCCCCTGCCACCAAAATTGCTTTTAATATATTTTTAGATTTCTGTAGGAAACCAGAATCAATAAAATTCTTGAAAATGCCCACCTAACAGATAACACAAAACAAGCAATGTTGGGCATATATATCTAACTGAAGAACATTCAATAGGCATGACCCAGTTCTTAAAATGGGGATTGGAATGATAGCTGGTCAAAGCATTTCTGTGGCATTGAGTCTCCAACCTGAAAATATATATTTAGTTCTCCAAATCCTATCCCTCAATAAAGCGAGGAAATTCCATTTGCAGGTCAGGGTAATCTTTCTAGTAAAATAAGGCACACCCTTCTGTAGCTGTTTTAACAAAGAAGCTAAAATCTCCCAAATCCGGCCCATGACACCAAATAATCTGCCCCCCGCTGCCCTCGCTCCAGCTGCCACCGCCGGACTTGGTAATGGACTCATTTATGGCCATCGTAAATGCATTTACAACAGCTGTGGACTCATTTACGGCTGTTGTATACACATTTACAGCAGCCGTAAATGAGTCTGTGGCCAATTCTGGTGGCAGCTGGACCCCTAGTCTGGCCCTCCAACTGTTTGAGGGAGCGTGACTCGGCCCCTGACTCAAAAAGGTTAAGAACCCCTGATGTAGAAGCAATATTCCTATCACTTCTGTAAAGCAGTTGATAACTTCTCTGAGCTTGTGTACCCAATCTTAAAATATCAGCAGGTATATAAGATGTGGGTACAAATAAACAGATATGCCTGTGTGCATGCAAAACCACTGAATGATTGAAAGAGAAAGGTCAAGAAGACAAATGTTAATGATACTTACTGATCGTACAACATCAATAACTGGGGCTAATCCAGCTGGATGCTTGGCATATTTCAACCTTGTCTGTTCAGTAACAAGTGTCCAGAGCTTATCTAGATTGACACTGGGGCAGAAGTGCTGGTTCTTCTTTAAATGGTAATGTCTCATACCAACTTTTCCAAAATACCCAGGATGGCTGGAATGAAAACACATATGAATAGAAATCATTGAAGGGTTCATTTGGAAATAAATGATTAAATGTGACTACACCAGAGGAACGTTTCTTTTGAAGCTAATTTTCTGGATCTGTCTCAGTCTGATTCTAGAACCAAAACTGCCTTTATCCCCTCAGCTAACCAACTATGGCAAGTGAAACAAGGGATGTTTACCAGACTATTTTTCTGGACTTCTCAATGATTTTCACTGTTGTCAGACATGGGCCCTCCTATGTTCAGGAACTATTATCATTTATTTAAAACATGTATACCCACCTTTCTCCTTAAAGAAAACACAAGGTGGTTTGTGATATTGAAACTTAACCCCCCCCCCTACAATATTTAAAAACATTTAAGCATTTAGTTAAAATGCTTTTTTAAAGACACACAACAGTTCCGTTTTTAAGAACTTCATCTTATGCAGCCACTTAATGAGAAAAGGCTTGCCTGAGGAAAGTCTCCCATGAGAAGGAAATTCACAACTTAGGAGCAGAGAAGGCCATCTCTCATGTCCTCATCAAACACACTTGTAAGGATGATGGACTCAAGAGAAAGGCCGTCTCTGATTTTAAACTCAGGCAGGCTTCTAAACAGAGATGCCATTTAGATGGTTTGGACTCATTCTGCCTAGGGCTTTATAGGTTATTATCAGCATCTTGAGTTGTGCCAAGAAATAGACTAGACATTTCTACCAAAGTTTCCGATCCAGTCACAAATTCAAATAATCTTAGTATACATCAAATGGATCTGAATTCTCAGTGACTTCACGAGACCTCTAAGGTAAGAAATACGTAACTTTAAGTTTTCTACCAGTGACTGCTGAACATTAAGCAGTATAGTTCAATACATATAATGAGGAAATGGCTAAACAACGTGAACTCTTAATAATTTACTATTGAGGAAGCAGAAAGGCAGAACAAATGATTAAATGAGGAAAGAAAAAAACTGCTTACTATTTGTCAAAATTGATTCTGTGGTGGTGCATGCCCCCAGCATTACCACGTCCTCCAGGATGTTTTCTATGCTTGCCTATGAGAAAACAAAATAGATTTTAAAAATTCTGCAGCAGCTTACTCTGAAATAGCAATAAAGTGAGAGATACAGAATCCAGCTCATTTACTGGTCTGCCAATTACTGCCAGAAACATGCACGGACGAGGACCTAGGTTTGGCTAATGACAAAGCCAAGAAAGTGGCTTCATTTTGGCAGTCCAGGGTTTGATCAGGATATGAAAGAAGAAGCAGTATAGTCCTAAACAGGGCAGGACGGGAGAGCACAGGGTGGCCCAAACTCCTCTGCCATTCAAGACACAAGCAAAGTACTGTGCACCTGCACCTACTGCACTAGATAAAAGGATGAAGCAACAACACCCACCCACACCAACAAGGAAACAACAGTATCTGCAGCAGCTGCCCTAACCACCACCACAAATGAAGGTTACAGAGGTGTACCCAAGAAACATGAAAGAAAAATCCAGCAGTGACAAGGATGACCTGCCAAACTAGTGGGGGGGGGGGGAAATGAAATAGAGTTTGAAGGATGCACTTCTGAGTCCAAGTTACTACATTCCTGCCATTGAGGCTGGCTCCACTGTACAGTAAAACTAGCTCATTCTCTGTTCACATTGGATAAGATACAAAACATGACTGCTATAGTTTAAGGTGAGCTTTCATGCATCAAGTCCATTTCCCCAGACCACATTTTTTTTGTTTTTACTTTTGTTTCATTTCTTGTCTGATATGTCTGGACAGATTAACTCTACTACCAATTAAAAAACTTCTCTATTCATGTCAATGCCAAGCTACAATAGGTCCATATGATTTTCTAGTCCTTGCTAACTGCCAGCAGAACACCACCCCTGAGAGCTTTCCATGGTACTGATCGGTCCTCTAGAATCAACATCCTCCATAGTAATCCTTGCTAGTGCTGGAGGAAATTCCCTCATACTCTTCCTCTCTATCTTGGCCACTTTAAGATTGCTTAAGGGTTCTACAATAGATGACACCTTTACAAGAGTGACTAAAGTTGACAACCTGGTTTCTATTTTAAAAGCCCTTCTGCAGCTGGCTAATCTTTCTCACACTAGGTCCGGTGAAAGGAACTGCAGAATGAACTCGCCAAAAGGTCCTTCGTTTTGGCAGTGGTGGCTAAGTGGTTAAGAAGCTCACTTTGTTAGCTGGAAGACTGGCAAGTCAGGAGTTCAAGACAGGGCACTGCATGGCGAATTGAGCACCCATCTCTGTCTCAGCTCTTGGGGACATGAAAGGAGCCTCATTTGGGAGTTCCCTGAGCAGAGTTTCTTCCACAAAAATCCTTTGAACCCAGAATAATTTGTGACATGAAATTATTGTTTATTATTATTTTGGCAGTTTGACATCTGGCCTAGACCTGGAAGAAACCCTAAAATGCTTTTCAACAAAGTGCAGTTCTTTTGTGTATTCCCTTGTCTACCAGACACGGTCTATAATGCCCACAAATGCAATGTTCATCTAGGCTGCAGGCAACTTTGGAGAAAAAAAAATCCAACAATCCAAAGTCCTCTTTAATTCCTGATAATTTTAGGTGGCGCCTGTATAAAAATGAAGGCATAAGGTAAAGTTGCACCAGAGATTATATAAGGGGTTCCCAAACTAAGGCCCATGGGCCACATCCAACCCATGGCACCATTTCATGTGGCCCCCACCCCTCCAGGGGATTTCAAGAAACAAAATGGCTACCCCCTTTGAAGCTGTTGGGGCAAAATGGCCACCCCATTGTGCAGGGAGGGCAAAATGGCCATCCAGCCCTCAAGGCTGTGAGAGCGTGACCTGGCCCCCAGCTTGGAAAAGGTTGGGAACCCCTGGCTTACATGAATGACATGCTGGATTTTTTTTAAGACCAAAAAGAACAGAATTGGAAGTGTCTAGATTTTTCGGCCAAGTGCTACACTCATGCTAGCAAAGCAATGAAACTACACTTAGGAATTTCAAAATAATAAAAATGGTGCAGAATTAAAATTAGTTATTAAAAACAATTAGTCTGCTTGGTTACCAGGTAACTTAAGCCACCTGGTATCCAAGCAGAAGATGCCAAGGAAACATGAAGCAGCAATAGATCAAGTAATCCCATGAACAGGTTGCCCTTTACACATACCAATACGACCATGTCCATGACTGACATGGCCACGCAACTTCCTGGTTTTCCTCAATCTTGAAGGCTGAGTGAGAGAAAAGACAAGTCAAACATCTACATAACCACAGAAGACTTGGCATAGTGTGATTCAAAAAATATCTTTGGAAAATATTGCTGTACATTTTGTAGTTAGAGTACCAGCTTCACTTTTCCTTTGACAAGCATGCTGCCATTTTATCTAGAGTATTGTGAGCCTGTACAAGGAGGAGAGCCTTTTCCGTGTCCGCCCCGACCCTTTGGAACCTCCTGCCCACCGAACTGCGCCTGCAGACGGAGCTCTTGCCCTTCCGGAAGGGCCTGAAAACCTGGCTGGCAGGACATATCTGGGGACTAGGGAACATGGGTTCCCATATTAAGTGGCTCATTTAAGGAGTGCCGCTTTGGGGGCTGATCTATGGGAATACTGGCGTGCAGTTTGCATTGTTTTTAACTTCAGATAACTTTTAAACTTTATGATTTTATATGTTTTTATCTTCTACTTTTATTTATCATGATGTAAGCCGCCCAGAGTCGGGTTTTCCCGAGTGGGGCGGGGTAATAAATTCAATAAATAATAATAATAATATACAGTAATACCCCGGATAATGCGAGTACCGTATAGCGCGAAAACCACATAACATTACAAGATTTTCGGAAAAATCTTGTATCGAATAACGCGATTTTTAGCGTTATCTGGAACAAGCGTATGCGTGGGGGGGGGAAGAGTTGGATTGGGTAGAACATCTACCCAATCCAAACCCCCCCAGAGCGCCCCCCCCCCCCAATGTTTGGAAAGGATACGGGGATCCTTACCCTTTTGAAACTTCGGGCGAGCGGTGCGCATCGGTGGGGGTTAGGGCAGCATACGGGGGAGACCTCCGTATCCTGCCCTAACCCCCACCGACGTGCGCATATCTGCAAGCCACCCGATGTTCCGAAAGGGTAAGGATCCTTACTCTTTGGAAACTTCGGGCGCGCGGCGCGCGTCAGTGGGGGTTAGGGCAGGATACGGGGGATACCTCCGTATCCTGCCCTAACCCCCACCGACGCGTGCGCGCCTGCAAGCCACCCGATGTTCCGAAAGGGTAAGGATCCTTACCCTTTCGGAACATCGGGAGAGGAGAGGCGCCTCTCCGTGGGGTCTCCCCGGCTTTGTAGCGGCTCGCCGCGAGGCCGGGGAGATCCGGGTGAGGAGAGGTGCCTTTCCGCGGGGTCTCCCCGGCTTGGGAAAGAGGCGGCTTGGCCGAAATTCCCTCCCCCTGCGCGGGGGTGAGGATTTCGACCAAGCCGCCTCTTTCCCGGGCTCGCTATAGCAACGAGGATTGCATGTCAAGGCAATGGATCAAAGCGGGGGGTGGCTCCCCCCCGCTTTGATCCATTGCCTTGACGTGCGATGCCCGTTTCAGTCGCCTAAGCAAGGGTCGGCTTTTCCGAATTCCCCCTTCCCCCGGGGAGGGGGGAATTCGGAAATGCCGACCCTTGTTTAGGCGCTTTGCGATGGGAGTTTGGGTGCTGAGTTGAACGGGTGGGCGCTTGTTCAACCCGGCACCCAAACTCCCATCGCAAAATGCCTAAACGGGGATTGCACTTCAAGGCAATGGATCAAAGCGGGGGGAGCCATCCCCCGCTTTGATCCATTGCCTTGACGTGCGATCCTCGTTGCTATTGTGAGCCAGGGAAAGTGGCCAAGAGCGGCAATTTCAGCCAAGCCGCCACTTTCCCGGGCTCGCTATAGCAACGAGGATCACACGTAAAGGCAATGGATCAAAGTGGGGGGTAGTTCCCCCCGCTTTGATCCATTGCCTTGACGTGCGATCTCCGTTGCTATACCCGTTTGGTAGAAGAGGCTCCCGCTGGTGCGCCTTTTCGCACGCGTGCGAGCCCCTCTTCTCAGGTTTTTTTTAGCATTGTTCGATGTATACCCCGGACAACGCTAAAACCCGGACAACGTCATGACTTGTGGAACCATGTCATAACGTTATCCGGGGTACTAGTGTAGTTCATTTCAAATGTACTCACTTTTTTGTCCTCAGAATGGTATAGTTATCGCCTACCTATCCATTTAATCACCTATCTATCCATTTAATCCTCAAAATAATTGCATGCTGTAGATTCAACTTTTTCTATGTCTAGACCAGATGTGAAACTGCCAAAACAAAGCTACCTTTTGGCAAGTTTATTCTGCAGTTCCTTTTGCCAGACCTAGTGTGAGAATGATTAGCCAGCAGGCACAAGGTGGCTGGTGCCCAGGGTATGCCTAATTCTGGTTCAAAAATACCACAATCTTTGAGGAGACTTTCTGTGTAAGACAGTGACAAGGCCCAAGATACCCAGTGAGGTTCTCTCAAGATATGGACTTATCATACTACACATATATGAATGTACTCTTAGACTGCAGTGGCTCAAGTGGCTAAGATGCTGACTGGGAGGCGGAAGGTCAGCAGTTTGATTCCCAAGTACTGCAGGACGGAATGAGCTCCTGTCTTTATCCCAGCTCCTGCCAACCTACCTAGCAGTTTGAAAGCAAGAAGATAAATAGGAACCACTTCGGTGGGAAGGTAACAGTGTTCCATGCACTCCGGTGTCCAGTCATGCCTGCCACATGACCATGGAAACGTCTGCAGAAGCAGACAGCGCTGGCTCTTCGGCTTTGAAACAGGGATGAGCACTGAACCCTAGAGTTGGATACGACTGGCTTTTGAGCAAGGGAAACCTTTACCTTTACCTTAGCCATACACAGCAAAACAACAACAACCGCAAAATGAGAAATTGGAAGGAAAAAGTGAAATGAAATGCAAAACATATCATGTATCCAAGTCTATACAGTGCCATTTCATAGCATATATTTTTATTTGTAGAATCGAGTCAACCAAGTTACTTTAAATATGAACTTGGGAAATGTGATCTGTACACGATGCTGAACTTGAAGACTGGAAGGTTGGAGTTTGAGACCTGAGTACTGCACAACAGAGTGAGCTCCCACCTGTCCCAGCTCCCACCAACCTAGCAGTTCAAAAGCAAGAAATTGCAATTAGATAAAAGAAGGATGGTAAACAACATTCCGTACACTCCAGTGTTTGCCACAAGTCGATGGAAATATCTGCAGAGACAGTGCTGGCCCTTTGGCTATAAACAGAGATGAGCATTAAACCCTAGTCAGATACGACTGGCTTTCGAGCAAGGGTGACCTTTACTTCAAGCACAGCTGTTTATTAATCAAAACACAAGTGCAGTGGTACTTCATACAACGATTTTAATCAGTGCCACAGGGCTTGTTGTTATATGAAAAAATTGCTATATGATGCATGCATCATATAGCGATTTTCCCTATAGAATGCATCGTACAACAATTTTTTTCACTATGCGGATTTTCCCATTGAAAAACTGTTGTATGTTTTTTTCCAAAGGGAACATTGTTATGCGGGACGCCATTTCCCCAAAAAACCTAAGTGTTATGCAATTCCATTGCTATACGGGGCGATTGTTGTATGAGGTTCCACTGTATATGTATAAATGACCAATGCCAGCTCTCACCTACTCAGCAATTCAATTTCAAATGTTTCTCAATCTTAGACACATATTATCAGAATATATCGGTATATCAGAAAAGTGACATAAATAGAAAGAAGCAAATGTTTGAAACTAGAAAGCAGACATTAAAAACATATTTCTTAAGCTATTGTGTGAGGACATGCTTCTGCTGAAGCAGGCTACAATCTATGCACACTAAATAAAACTTTTAAGTCTTAAAAGACTCATTTTTTACTACAAGAGCAAACAATGCACCCCTGCGCACCCCCTCCTCCCAAAAAATTTTCATAGACAATCTGAGTACTGTACAGCTAAAATTTCTGAAGCGGTAGCCGTGTTAGTCTGTGCAAGCATATCAGAGAGTAGATAAGACCAAAAACGTGGAACCTTAAAGACTAACTCCTGTATTTTAATGTTAGCTTTCGTGGATCAAGTCCAAACAAAAGAGTGAGACTTCATGACATTAATTTATACATATTAGGTAGAGAGGTACACAATGCTAGCTTAGCATTCTTCTTCTTCCATGACTAGGCCAGACATGGAACTGCCAAAATGAAGCCACCTTTTGGTGAGTCCGTTATGCAGTTCCTTTGGCCTGAACTAGAAAGATTAGCCAGCAACACAAGGTTACCGTTACCAGGGGTATGCCTGGTTGTGGTTCCAAAACACCACAATCTTTGAGGAGGCTCTTTTTGTGTATCTGTACCATGAAGATTATACTGAGAATATAATGTAGTGGCCCTTCATCTGCCTTCTGCATCGCAGTGACAGCCGTACCGCTGATCTAGTACCGTGAGTCACTTTCTGGTCCTGAACCCTTTTGGCACACAATGTCCTCCTCAGCCCCAGGCCAGTATTGATGAAGCTGCTGCCCTCCATCAAGATGGGTTCAAGTCGGATTTAATCCACTTGGGGACCATCACGCTTCCCTGTGGACTTCGGCACCCAAGGCTGTTAGTCCTCAGGGTTGTCAGGTCAGTTAACCTCTGCCTGACACTTGGCATTGAGTTGCTGGCAGTATTAGCATAACAGATAACAGTAAGTTTACAAATCAATGTATCATTTTACAAATGGTAATAACAGAAGATTCCTGGTTGCGGTTCAGATTACTGTGAAGTTTGGTTCTGTTGAGTTGTAAACGGTTAGAAGATGGATGCCAAAATAAACACTGTGGCATTACACACCTGTTAATGAGTTAACAGAGGATGGTGTGAGTGTCCTAGCCAGAGGCCATTTACTCACTTTGTTCTGTGAAAGTGTCCCAAGAATCACTGACCATCCTTGTGAAGTTTGTTCTGTAAAGGTGGGTGTGGGTAATTTACAGCAGATAGCAACCTGTTAGTTGTGGCATGAAGTCACACTCTTTATGTTTGACGAAGTGGACTTGATCCACAAAAGCTAACATTAAAATAGATTAATTAGTCTTTAAGGAGCTACACTTTCTGTCCTTGCTATCCGATTTTTTTTTAAAGAGAAGGGAGGGCAGCCACCACAAAAACTGACCCAATTATGAATGGCAAAGGTGTGTGTGTGTGTGTGGGGAATTTCTCCATCCTCTGCTCCAGCAGGAGGGAGTTTGGGATGAGGCAAAGTTTTAAAAGGGGTCTGGCTGAGGAACAGCGATGGGCCCCGGCGGTCTTCAGAGCTGAGGGAGGGACTGGGTCGTGGTTTGCCTCAAGGCTGGTCCAGGCCTCTCGCCATCCCGCACTGGATTTTGCCTGAGCAGCCGGTGGGGGGGGGGGGGAATAAGGCCTTCTCTTTCCTGCCCATTCAATCCGGCCCAAGAGTAGGTCTTCTTCCCCTCCCGTTTCCAGGCCTCCCGGAGCCAAGGACGGGGGGACGGGGCGCTTCACGGGAACACACACGGCGCACCCCTTCTTTTTGAAGGCGGCAGCAGTAATTTCGTGTCAGAAATTATTCTGGGTAGGAAGGATTTCTGCTGGAGAAACATGAGGCTCCTCTCATGATGACCCCAATACCTTTTCCCCACCGAAGTGGCCCCTACTACTATTGATCTACTTGCAACTTGTTGCTTTCGAACTGCTAGGTTGGCAGGAGCTGGGACAGAGACGGGTGCTCACTCCGTCACGCAGCACTCGGGGTCTCGAACTGTTGACTTGCCGGCTTTCCAGCTAACAAGGCGAGCTTCTTAACCACTGAGCCACCGCAGCCCCAGTGACGTCTCTTCCCCCCTCCCCCCCCAAAAAAAAAGCCGGCGGCCCTCCCCGCACCTACCATCTTGATGCCACTGAGACGAGAGAAAGCTCCAAGATGTCGCGAGACTTCAGCCCAAACTCCGCGCCCTCCGCGAGAGCTGATTGCTGTGCGAACGGAGGAACCGACTCAAGGTGGGGAAACAAAAGAGAAGTACGACGAGACCGATAAGATAAGAGGTGTCCTCGCGATGCTTGGAGTACCCGGCTACCGTCACGTGTTCCTACGAAGCCCCTTCCCCCTGCTACTGATCACATGACATGGGCCTCACGGTCTTGTTAGTTAGGCCGACGCTCCTGGTGTTAACCATAGAGCCATAGACGTGAACTAGAGCTAGAGAGGCAGGGAGGTTTCCTCCCTCGTAGCTAAATGGGGGGGGGGGGGGTCCTTCTTCTCCCTTAGCTGAGCGACAGGTGCCTAAGGAGTGATACAGTCCCACAGCAGGCCTTAGTAGTTACAACATTAATGATAATAATATGTGCATCATGTTGTTTACATTCACATCAGATAGTAAACAAAACAAAAAGTCACAAAACGTTGTGGCACTTTAAAGATTTAACTGCTGTATTTTAATGTTAACTTTCATGGATCAAGTCCACTTAAGAGTCAAAGTTTATGGCATCAATTAATACACATCATGTACAGAGGTACAGTATGATTAACATAGCAGATAAGTATACATTTTGTCACCCTGCTTATTCAACTTAAATACAGAGCACATAATGCGCACATAGTGCAGGGTTGGATGAATCGCAAGTTGGAATCAAAATTGCTGGGAGAAACATCAACAACTTGTCGAGCCTACTTGCCTGATCTAGAAGCCATGTACTTCTCAACCTCTGTATCCCTGCAAACAATTTGATGTCCCGTCAAGTCAGTATAATTATAATAATAATAATTATTATTATTTCAATTTCTATACTGCCCTACTCGGTGGGACCGACTCAGGGCGGTTCACAACATATACAAAGTTACAAAGTTCACAACATATACAAGTTCATAAAACAACATATAAATATCAGTATCAGACCACAAATCGTCAAAATATCACAATATCACATCACAGCAAAAAGTATCACATTACAGTAAAAAGATTCAATAAACATCAACATCAATAATAACATCAATAATCAAAAGTATCCATCTCTCTTTCAAGTCTGCAAAAAGAAACTAACAAAACAAAGTACAGTAATACCCCGTATAACGCGAGTACCGTATATCGTTAAAACCGCATAACGTTACAAGATTTTCGGAAAAATCTTGTATCGAGTAACGCGATTTTAACGTTACACGATACAGTCGTTCTTAGCAGCAGGGTGGGTGGAAAGCTGAACGGGGTTCTCCGTTCAGCTTCCCAGCCACCCTGCAGCTACGGAGGCAGGGGTGGGGAGGCTGGAAAGCTGACGGGGGGCTCCCCCATCGGCTTACCCAGCCACCCCACAGCTGCGGAGGCATGGGCGGGTGGCTAGGGAAGCCGACAGGGAGTCCCCGTCAGCTTCCCCAGCCACCCTGCAGCTGTAGATCGGGTCCTCTGATCTCTCTGGAGGTGTTTCTGGGCTTCCCCGACGTCCTGAGCCAGTGCAGCAAGCCAGAATGTCAGATTTCGAATCCCGATGTTCTGGCTTCCTGCACTGGCTCAGGACGTCGGGGAAGCCCAGAAACACCTTGGATCGGGTCCCCACACCTCCCTGGACCCGGCGGGGGGGTCAGAGCCCCCAAAATTGGTAAAAAAAAGTCCGTTTTTTTTACCAATTTTGGGGTTTCTGACCCCCCCGCCGGGTCCAGGGAGGTGGGCAGACCTGATCCAAGGTGTTTCTGGGCTTCCCCGACGTCCTGAGCCAGTGCAGCAAGCCAGAATGTCAGATTTCGAATCCCGATGTTCTGGCTTCCTGCAGCATAAAAGAGGGTGGGGGAAGTTCAAAATTAGCGCGCATCGGGTCTCCCGACCTCCCTAGAGCTGATGTGCGCTAATTTTGAACTTCCCCCACCCTCTTTTATGCTGCAGGAAGCGAGAACGTCGGGATTCGAATCCTGACATTCTGGCTTGCTGCACTGGCTCAGGACGTCGGGGAAGCCCAGAAACACCTTGGATCGGGTCCCCACACCTCCCTGGACCCGGCGGGGGGGGGGTCAGAAACCCCAAAATTGGTAAAAAAAAAGTCCGTTTTTTTTACCAATTTTGGGGTTTCTGACCCCCCCCCCCCGCTGGGTCCTGGGAGGTGTGGGGACCCGATCCAAAGTGTTTCTGGGCTTCCCCGACGTCCTGAGCCAGTGCAGGAAGCCAGAACATCGGGATTCGAAATCTGACATTCTGGCTTGCTGCACTGGCTCAGGACGTCGGGGAAGCCCAGAAACACCTTGGATCGGGTCCCCACACCTCCCTGGACCCGGCGGGGGGGGTCAGAAACCCCAAAATTGGTAAAAAAAACGGACGTTTTTTTTACCAATTTTGGGGGCTCTGACCCCCCCCCCCCCGCCGGGTCCAGGGAGGTGTGGGGACGCGATCCAAGGTGTTTCTGGGCTTCCCCGACGTCCTGAGCCAGTGCAGGAAGCCAGAACATCGGGATTCGAAATCTGACATTCTGGCTTGCTGCACTGGCTCAGGACGTTGGGGAAGCCCAGAAACACCTTGGATCAGGTCTGCCCACCTCCCTGGACCCGGCGGGGGGGTCAGAAACCCCAAAATTGGTAAAAAAAAAGGACGTTTTTTTTACCAATTTTGGGGGCTCTGACCCCCCCGCCAGGTCCAGGGAGGTGTGGGGACCCGATCCAAGGTGTTTCTGGGCTTCCCCGACGTCCTGAGCCAGTGCAGGAAGCCAGAACATCGGGATTCGAAATCTGACATTCTGGCTTGCTGCACTGGCTCAGGACGTCGGGGAAGCCCAGAAACACCTTGGATCGGGTCCCCACACCTCCCTGGACCCAGCGGGGGGGGGGGGTCAGAAACCCCAAAATTGGTAAAAAAAACGGACGTTTTTTTTACCAATTTTGGGGGCTCTGACCCCCCCGCCGGGTCCAGGGAGGTGTGGGGACCCGATCCAAGGTGTTTCTGGGCTTCCCCAACGTCCTGAGCCAGTGCAGGAAGCCAGAACTTCGGGATTCGAAATCTGACATTCTGGCTTGCTGCACTGGCTCAGGACATCGGGGAAGCCCAGAAACACCTTGCATCAGGTCTGCCCACCTCCCTGGACCCGGCGGGGGGGGGGGTCAGAAACCCCAAAATTGGTAAAAAAAACGGACTTTTTTTTTACCAATTTTGGGGGCTCTGACCCCCCCCCCGCCGGGTCCAGGGAGGTGGGGAAACCCGCTCCAAGCTGTTTCCAAAGTTCTCCCACCTCCCTGGAGGCAGCAGCAAGCCAAAATGTCAGGATTCAAATCCCGATGTTCTCGCTTCCTGCAGCCTCCAGGGAAACAGGGCTTTTTTTAACATTGTGTGTTCAATGTATTGAACAACGTTAAAAACCGAATAACAACGGGACTTGTGGAACCAAGTCATAACGTTATTCGGGGTACTAGTGTACCAGTAATTGCTAAGTGTTACAACAAATGACAAGCCTCTCCGCCCAAGCCGCAGATGTTTCTTAAAACCCCAGCCGCCGCCAGCGGTGCAAAAAGTCCTGCCTCAAAGCGTCTCTTAAATCCCCAACCGGGGCAGAGCTCCGGGGACAGGTGGAAAGGGTCCCGGGGTGAAAATGCTGAGGCGCTCTCTCCGCCCCCACTGCAGATGTTCCTCATGGCGGTGGCAGTGCAAAAAGTCCATGTCTAGGCCAAATGTGAAACTGCCAAAATGAAGCTGTCTTTTGGTTACCAGGGTATGGGACCCCCAAATGAGCTAAAAATATTAAGCCTTTTCCCTTCACAAAAGAAGCATGCAGTTAAAGATCACAATGAAGCTTGCATAATTTGCTGTTGTTCAGTCGCACAGTCGATTCCGACCCTCTGCGACCCCATGGACCACTGTCTGCCAGGCACTCCTGTCCTCCACCAGCCCCCTCAACTTGCTCAGCTCTTTGCCCATTGTCTACAATACCATCTAGCCATCTCATCTTGCATAAACATTTTAATTATTTGTGCTGATCTGTAGTGTGGAAAAATTCAGTTGTACAAAATGTCCTGTGTCATTTACCTAAGTGGAGTTGACTTGTATGATCATGCATTTCTAAACATTCCAAATGTATGCAATGCCAAGATAAAAACATGAAACGCCTTCAACCTTCAGTCCCACTTCAGCCAAGAACATGTGCGTGTAGCTTGTCAAAAAGTATAGAAGTCTGGTTGAATTCATTGGGTTCTTGAATCTGCATGGATTCAAGTACCACATATGCATAATGTTATGTTATAATTAATTTTGTTGATAAAATCTCTTTTTCGTTCAAAACCTCTTTGGCTGTTTTATTGATAGATTAAAGAAACCTAAGAACTGATCACTTTTAGAGATTTTTCAGGTGACAAAGGTATGCCCGATTACCATACTCTTCAAGGAGGCTCTTTCTGTGTACCTCTCTTTTTGGAAAGAGCTTTTGGGATGTGTGAACTTTCCCAAATTGTTAAGAATCTACTGTCTTCTTTCTTCTCACCCTTCTGAAACTGCTGTTGTTCAAGCTAGCCAGAGAAAGTATGCAGCCAGGTTCAAAGTCATGATAAATAGTAGCATGAAAGACTGCTTGCATTTATGCTGATTGCCCCCACCAAATCTAGAATTCACTCCTGTCATTAACAAAGAGATCAAATTTACCGGTACTTTATTCAGGACTATTCTTGGAACTGGATCAAAGAAATGATGATTCTATGCACATTTGTTGATGTTCAGTCGCTCAGTCGATTCCGACCCTCAGCGACCCCATGGACCACCGCCCTCCAGGCACCTCTGTCCTCCACCATCCTCCTCAGCCCACCCAACTCTGTTCCCACTGCATCCACAATACCATCTAACCATCTCATTTTTGTCTGCCCCCTTCTTCTTTTGCCCTCCACCTTTCCCAGCATCAAGGCCTTCTCAAGGAAATCCTCTCTTCTCATTTGATGTCCAAAGTACCTTAGCTTCATCTTTACAATTTGACCTTCTAAGGAGCAGTCAGGGTTGAGTTCTTCTAAGATTGACCTATTTATTCTCCTCGCTGTCCAGGGGACTCTCAACACTCTCCTCCAGCACCACATCTCAAAGGCACCTATTCTTCTGCGCTCACCTTTCCTAATGGTCCAGCTCTCACAACCATACATTGCAACAGGGAATACCATTGCTTTGACTATACAAATTTTTGTTTGCAATGTGATGTCTCTACTTTTCACTATGCTCCCCAGGTTTCTCATCGCTTGTCTCCCAAGAATCAATCGCCTTTTTATTTCATGGCTGCAATCCCCATCTGCAGTGAGCTTTGATCCCAAGAAAGTAAAATCTGTCACATTCACATTCACATGATGCACATGCATCACCTTAATAACAGTGTATGCCAGGTAAATTATCTGATGATAGTTCCTGCACTAATTCATGTTCCTCACCTCTGGTTTTAGGGGCCAGCATGGGGGCCCAGTCACAAACAATATCAATTACAAAAGTTAAACCATATTCTGTATAAAACCTGACCATCTGTATCCACCCTTGTTACTAAGCAACAGTCAAAAAGGATTTTTAAAATTGCTTTATCCTACCCTTTCTCTCAAGGGTCAGATTGACATAAACAACTCTCTCCTCTACTCACACATTTGACATTCATTTATGTTCATGACCCCAAGAGGTAAATTAGGGTTGGAAACCAGCTGTGACTTTGATCCAGGCCTCCTCAAACTCTCTGATCCCTAGCCACTTCAAACAGATCCTTGGCCACCAAATTGTTGCTTCCAGCTGTGGCAGCCAATATTAGCTGATAAAGCAATGTTTGGGGAAATTACCTTTTTGTACTGGTTTCCAGAATTTCCCCAGCCAGCTTTGGTCATGCAGGATTAGGGATTCTAGGATATCGTCCAAAAAAGGAGAAACAAATAACATAGATTCTTTTTTGAAATTTTATAGAGTTTTAGCAACAACTTGTTGAGCTTCAATGGATTAGACAACATATGTAGCATGAGAACTAATAAGTCTAGCTGCTGGGATTGTCAGTTGAAAGCTTCGTTTATTAAGGGGGAATGCAAGTGAATCCTAGACACTGGGAATGTGAGAGAATTATTCCCAGATTTCCTCAAAGACTACTCAGAGACTACAAGCCATGAGGGATATGCACACCACTATTTAGTACTAGAGCCCATGCCTCTATATAATCTGCTGGGGGAAGTGAGAAAGAAGCTTTTGCATCCACATCCTGTTAACGGGCTTCCTATAACTATTCAGTTGGTTACTGTGCAAACAGATGGTTAAATTAGATGGACCTTAGGTCTGACCGTGTGTAGATCTTCTTACACTCTTATTTTTGGACTGAAGTCCTCCTTCCCTAGTTTAGTTTCTTGTGTGAAATTAGATGCTTTTCTCTCAGCCTAATCTGCATTACAGATTTGGAAAGATAAAATTGGCTTGAGCTTTTCAGACTAAAGCTAGAAGATTGGTGTAATAAAAACAAGATTCTCACCCAGACACAGAATTCTGAATAACAAGGAAAACAAATGATCAAAACATTTTAGTCCTGAGAGAATTTCACAAAAAGACAGAAAGTTACATCTGAAGTCTTAAATACTATTATTGTTACTATGACTACTATAACAATTGTGCTTAACTTGGTGCTGCTTGTGTCTGGGTGCAAAAATATATCAAGTTTAAATCTTTTAGGATAAAGGTAGCATATGCTGGGAAAACATTTGACACTCGTTTGTGAAATAATAAATGTATGAAATAGTAAAACCCAGTAGCTCAAGTAGCTATTCTCTTGGATAGGCCAGAATCCTGTTGTATTTTGCTAAGTGGAGAAGGAACATTTTGCAGGCAAAACCTTGGTTGTGCAGTTTACTGACTAACCAGAACACAGCTGAGTGTGCCGCAGACAAGTGGTGAAACAGGTAACACAGAATCTACAACAGTCACATAAACTGGCCAAAATGAACATTGCAATCATACATATGTCTCCCCCCAACCCAAAGCCCTAAATATTACATCACACTGGCTTGAAAGGAATCTACTCTCAGGTACATGTATGAAGAAATTATAGAAAATCTATTCTTCATCTCCACCATATATTCATGAAGGATGTTATCTAGATTATGTCTAAGTGGCCTAATTGTTTTCCCTACTTTCTTCATTTTAAGCCTGAATTTGGCAATCAGTAGCTTTGCTGCCTCCGGCCCCCGCAGCTGCATGCTGGGGCAGGACTGGCTGGTCGGAAAAAAAAACCATTTGGGTATCACTGGTATAAAGGTTCTCCATCTTTGGCGGCAGAGTATGTAATCAATCTGATTTCGATGTTGGCCATCTGGTGATGTCCATGTGTAGAGTAGCCTCTTAGGTTGTTGGAAGAAGGTGTTTGCTATGACCAGTGGATTCTCTTGGCAAAAGTCTATTAGACTTTGCCCTGCTTCATTCTGTGTTCCAAGGTCAAACTTACCTGTTATCCCATATACCTTTTGACTTCTTATTTTGGCTTTCCAGTCTCCTATGATAATAAGGACATCATTTTTTGACATGAATTCTATGAACATCTTACCTTTTGGTTGGGTGGTCTGGCAGCTTTTGCGATGTAGCGAAAATCATGTAATTTTGATGAGTTGCTGCCACAAAACTAAAGCACCCGCGAAAATAATGCTTACATCGACTGAAAGCTCGTCTCAGCGACTTTCAGAAACGTAAAGACCCACTGGTCAAAAATACAAAGCAATGATGTCATTGCTTCCAAAATTTGCCTTGAAAAAAAATGCAACCTGGGGGGGTGGTCAGTTTCCGGTGGCCCAGCAACCAAACCACACAACCAATTCAGGTGACCCAACGTGCGTTTGAAAGAGGAAAGAATAACCTTTGTGGTGACACTATTACATTTGAAATTGGACTTCGGGGAATAAAAACTATGAAACATTTTACAAAAAACCACTCAAACGAGGTCACAAAAACGCAAAAATAAAATTGAAACTGTGTTAAAAACTGAATATAACAACTTCCCAAGGTGGATACAGTTCAAATACAACATGTGGAGAAGAATGACACCAAAGCAGGAATCAACAACAAAGATATTAAGGAAAAATGTGACTCATAAAAATGACATTTTCAAGGGGGGGGGGGTTCGGTTGGCAGTGAGCCTGTGACCAAACTGATCAACCGATCGAAGTGATCCAAAGTGTGATTGATAGAGGACATAATATCCTTTCTTGTGACACTTATACAATTTGGATCGGACTTAAAAAACATTTTCTATGAAGGTTTTAAAAAACCACACTTTCTTTCTAACCTTCTTTCCTTCAAAATAGATACATTGGTGTAAGAATTGAGACACTGTAGGAAGTTTCTCCTTTGAAATCATAACCACTTTCCCTTTTGGCCTTCCCTGTTATTGAAGAACTGCTTTCAAGGAATCGTGAAGGAAAAACTCTTTTACTTTGCGGTTTGACTATTGAAATATTTATTAAAAATAGATCCTTTGCAGTTATTCACCTGTGGTGAATTGTTGTGTGTACAGTGGGCTGCTTATGGACACATGTGCATAGTGGGTAGAGTCAGGGAGAATGGAAAATAAAGATTAAAAGCATCTTTATTGAAAAATAAAATATATAAAAAATTAATAAACACAAATGACATTGGGATTTCTGGTTTTGGGTTAACACAACGTAGCAGTTCAAAAGCAAGAAATTATAAGAAGATAAATAGGAACCACTTTGGTGGGAAGGTAAACAGTGTTCCATGCCTGCCACATGTCCATGGAAATGTCTGCAGACACAGACAGTGCTGGCTCTTTAGCTATAAACAGATGAGCACTGAACTCTAGAGTCAGATACAACTGGGTTTCCAACAAAAGTGTCCTTTACCTTTGGATGTGGCCCCCAATTCTGCTTAGCTCATAAAACCTTAATTTTATGAACATAATGTCTTTATTTCCCCCCGCCCCCTTTGAAGCATCACTCTTAACTAATGAGTGAAATAAAAGAAATAAACGAACTAATGAGCATAATTCAATACATCGAATTCACTCACTAAATCCTTGACGGTAGTGTCATTACCTGCCACTTTTTTTGGGTGTCAGTTCTAGAAGGTGTTGTAGGTCTTCATAGAACTGGTTGACTACGACCTCTTCTGCACCAGTGGTTGAGGTCTAGACTTGGATTACTGTGATGTTGAATGGTTTGCCTTGAATTCAGACTGAGATCATTCTGTCATTTTTAAGATTTTATCCCATTACAGCTTTCCTCACTCTTTCATTGACTAGAAGGGCCACTCCATTTCCTCTAAGGGATTCTTGCCCACAGTAGTAAAGTTAATGGTCCCTATAGTTAAATTTGCCCATCCTTGTCCACTTTAGTTTGCTGATTCCAAAAATATCAATGCTTAGTGTTTCCATTTCATTTTTGACCATGTCCAGCTTGCCTTGATTAATAAATCTTACATTCCAGCTTCCTTTGCATTATTGTTCCATATTTCCTTTCACCATCAGATCCATCCATACCTTCCGACCTGAGGGGTTCATCTTCCTGCATCATTAATGGCAATATTAGCAATATTAATGGTGTTGGTTGCCAGTTCCTTCACCAGTGTTTGCAAGTATCTTATACAATATCACAAATTTAATATAAGAGGAAAAAGTTAGTGACCATTTAATACAACTCAGTATTGTTCCAGTTTGGGTTAGTACTGGATATATTTCAACTAAGAGTCAAAGAAGTATCTCAAAAGTTAATAATTAAAATCAAACCGTAGCATGAAAAAGGAAATGCAATAGATCAGGTTACCGTCTTGTTGACTACTTAATATCTAGACACTAAACAGAGCAGTAATTACTTTCCAGATAAATGCAGCAAAGAGTCTATATTCAAAGCACAGCATGGAATCCCAGTACAACTTGATGCAATCTAAACCTCTGGCTGAACTAACCCTCCATAAATCACTGGGAACAGTAGAGGGGGTCTTGCGGACAGGCCACTTCCCCTGGATCATGATAGCTGGATCATAGAGAAAGCAGGAGAGTACCAGGAAAAAAGTCTATTTCTGTTTCATTGACTACCCAAAAGCCTTTGACTGTGTGGACCATGATAAACTGTGGCAAGTATTTAAAGAGATGGGAGTACCAGAACACCTTAAGGCTTATTCAAATACCATGTGACCATGTTTGGGGGGGGAGGGGGTTGACCAAAAGTCACGGAAAGTCATGGGGGTGGGGGTGTTTCAGGATGAAGTCACGTGACTCCAAAATTATCAAAAAGTTCCTGATGCAAGAAATACCCAAGACAGAGGCAGGATCTATAAAGAGAAACACGTAAGTAAGTAAGTAAGTAAGTAAGTAAGTAAGTAAGTAAGTAAGTAAGTAAGTAAGTAAGTAAGTAAGTAAGTAAGTAAGTAAGTAAGTAAGTAAGTAAGTAAGTAAGTGGGGGGGGGGACTTCAAAGGCTGCTTACCAGATCTTCTCATGGAAGAGTAACGTGGGGGGGGGGGGGAGAGAAAGTAATGCCATTCCTCTGCCAGGAGAGGAGAAGGAAGAAGTAGTAGTCTCCCCCTTCCTTTCTTCCTTCACCCACAGATTGAAGCAGGGTTGTGTGCTTACTCCAACCCTTTTTGCCCTTTACTTGGCTGCCATGCAATATGAAACACCTAATAACAACACAGATGTAGAAATTAAATACCGTTTTGATGGATGACTCTTTAACTTGGCTAGATTATGCTCCTGAAGACTAACCATTGTTAACAGGATAACAGAAATGTAATATGCCGATGATACTGCATCACCTGCTCTCACACCTGAGGAGCTGCAACAGTCAGTCAACTGTTTCAAGAATGCATTTGATCATTTTGGACTCACCGTAAATGCTCAGAAAACGTGTCCAAAGGACAGCCCATCCAGAGTTCAGTATCACCATCTCAGATTTGACACTGGAACAGGTAGAGCAGTATTCTTACCTTAGGAGCATCTTGTCTAAAAACTGCACCTGTGAACAGGATGTGATGAAGAGAATTGATACTGCCCATTCTACCTTTCGTAGTCTATCACACCGAGTCTTCAGGAACAAAGATTTAACAATCAAGACTAAGCTCATAGTATACCACACTGTTGTTATCTCATTGTTATTGTATGGCTGTGAAACATGGACCCTCTATCGCCAAGACATCAAAAAGCTTGAGTGCTTTCACCAAGAGAAGCTAAGGTCCATCTTGAACATCATGTGGGATGACCATGTCACTAACATCGCAGTCCTCAAGAAGGCAAATATAAATAACATTGAAGCTATAAACTCAAAAATGAAAATGCATGTGTAACACTCTGACCCTTGAAAAGTCAGGCATCAGGCATAGTTCAGCAGAGTTGCTGGAGCCAACTAGGAGAGGAGCGGGGGGGGGGGATATCAGCCCTATTATTCGGCAGAGCGAGGAAGACATCTCAGGTAGCAGGTTTGGGTATCATGGAAGGGTACCAAACTGAAAATTACCGTCTCTATGCCTGATTGTAAAAAGATGTGGGACTCTGTGCCTCATTTCTCAGCGTAACATGTCCAACTCTGGAAACTCTACACCAGGCATTCACAACTTATGGTCTGTGGACCAGACCTGCCCCTGACGCCAATTCATCCAACCTGCACTGCTCCTGGAAGCAAAAGCAAAACATGCATGCGCAAAATGCATTTATGACAGTATTCTGCACATGCACGGGCATGTTTTACTTCTACTTCTGGTAGGAGAAACAACGTAACTGACCTGATCAGCTATCCGGGGGGCATGGTCAGACCCTCAACCTGAAAATGTTGAGAACCCCTGCTCTACCCGGTAGATAAGGATATTGTTTGTTTCTCAGGCAATGTATTTTCTTGTGCCATTGCGGAGGCTGGCTGTTTCCAGATGAGCTGTCATTGTGCAATTACCCTGCCTTGTTGACTGCTTTTCACAGCCTTAATTTTAGACAAGCTCACCATGGGTATCAAAAATAGGATATTCTGGAGGTCACTCATTAATTTGCCATAAGTTGAAGGCAATTTAATGACTCATAATGAAAAGACTTTTGTGGAGACTGCAGTAAAAATCCCCTCGAATTACTCTTCAGACTGTACAAGAAACAATGAAATTGACTATAAACTCCCATGTTGAAGAAGCAGTGAATCCTCTCAGCTTCATAACTTTGCAAATATTCTGATCAGTTTCTTGGCCTTGACTTAAGTTTGGTTTCCTCTGTTTCTTTCTACCAACCACAACTGCTCTATGTTGAGTCAATCCACATCCACATCCTCTCTTTCTCTTTCTTTTTCATCCTTTTGGTTATTTCTTCTGTTTCCTTTGCATTGGAAACATAAGTCATGTCCATAAGTCCCAAATGTGTCAAATGACTTCCATGTGATCATGTTTCTAGTGTTGTGAAACTTCATCAATAAGTCATTTGCATAAGCTGCTGGAGATGTGGGAGAATGGCTGTGTCACGTGAATTAACACGTGCACGCATTTTACCTCCCATCCTCCTCAACACAGCAACGACCCAGAGGTCTCCAGTGTTACGGGGAGGAGCCTACGCTCTATAAGAGTGTGTCTCCTTCCCACCTCACCCTCTATCTTCTGCTTCATAATCTGGCAAAAGCACTTACATTCGAGCTTCCTTGTGTGACACACGTGAAATAAATTTCTACTAAGAGAGAGCCTTAAACAATGGCACCCAAGCATCACGCTCAGTGGTGGGCTGTCAAAAATTTTGCTACCCCACCGTGGGCGGAGCTGACATAATGGGCAGAGCCAATGTCATGGGAGGAGCCAACATCATGACGTCATGACATAGTGGGCAGAGCCAATGGAAAAATAATAAAATAAAATTTTAAAAATTCAATTAAAATTCAATAAAATACAATTAACATTAAAATAATCAACCAACTCCCATCCCCCCCCCAAACACAAATCAACCCACCCACCCCAAACACAAACCCATCACTTACCTGGCCTGGAGTCAGGGAGCAGGCAGCAGGCAGGCAGGCAGGAAGTGCAGAAACATGGCAGCAAACCGCTGCAGCGGCGCGGAGTTGCAGCCTGCTGGCGTGGCGCGGCACGGCCCAGCGAGTAAAGGCCACTTCTCCAGGCACTGCCTGCATCTTTTCCAGGCAGCCAAATTGGCTGCCTGGAACTGTGCATGCGTCAAACCTCCATTTGACGCATGTGCACTTCTATTTTTTAGTGTGCATGCGTCAAATGGAAGTTTGATGCATGCACAGTTCTGGGCAGCCATTTTGGCTGCCTGGAAAGGGCACAGGCAGCACCTGGAGGGCAGCTGGAGAGGCGATCGAACCGGTCGTCTGGAGGTTCTCTACCCCCCCCCCCAAGCGATCACCTCTGGAAAGCTGCTACTGGTTCGGGTGAACTGGTCCGAACCAGTAGCTGCTTTCCAGGTCGTGTTCCTCGTCACCTGCAGCAGATTGTGGTCATTGGACACAGCTGCATTTTTTGGGCCAAATATCATATGACCCGCCCCATTTGGGGCAAGGACCTTGGTCTGCATGACAGAGCATATGTGGATTGGCACGGGAAGCAGGGCATGTGCTGGGGAGAGCTGGTGCTGTTCGTGAACTCAGCAAGGGGAGGCACGCCTCTGGATATTATGGTCATCCACCTGGGTGGCAATGATTTGTGCCTCGTGAAGAGCGTTGAACTGAGCATGGCTGTGAAAAGGGACCTGTACCTCATGAAGTGTTGGTGGCCCAACCTCCACTTGGTGTGGTCAGAGATCCTGCCCCACGCAGACCCACGCATAATTGACAAGGCACGCCGCAGCATGAACAAAGCCATGGCTAAGTTTATGGCCGAAAGATTCGGCACAGTTACTGAGCATCCCAAAATCAAAATTGAATTCCCTAGCCTTTACAGGCAGGACAAAGTACATTTATCAGAGGAAGGTTTACAAAAATTCCTCAATGACCTGTGATGGGGCATCGAGGCTGAATTAGTGGCTTGAGGTGGGGGTGTCTGTCTGTAAATGAACATCCATTCCCCAGCTGATTCCAACACCACCCTCCGAGGCCAGGAGTGAAAAAGCCGGCTGCAGTTCTGGGAGGAAGAAAACAGGCCCCAGCTGATTCCAGCCACACCCTCCTTCGGCCAGTCTGACTGTTATGTTTGCTAAACTTTTTCTAGGCTGGGGTTTTGTGGCAGCACCTACATGTTGGATGGACACATTGCCCTTCTTCTTTTCCTTGGACAGAAGGAAGGGGAGTAGTTGGTTGATGGGCACCACCTTAATGGCTAGGATCCGGGGTGGGTAGGGTGGGGATGCCTTTTTGTAACTTTTTTTTTCTTTGTAAGATTGTGTAATGTTCCTATGTTTTTTGTAATATTTTTGTAACTTTATGACGTATATTGGGGTTTTATCTTACTGTATTGTATTTTATGATATTCTATTGTTTGAATTATTGATGTATATTTCACTATATTGTGACATTGTGTTGTTCTATTGAATTGTTACATTGTATTTGATTGTATGTTGTGAGCCGCCCTGAGTCGGTTTTCACCGAGTAGGGCGGCATATAAATTTAATAATAATAATAATAATAATAATAATAATAATAATAATAATAATAATAATAATAATAATAATAATAATAATCATCATCATCATCATCATCATCATCATCCGTGGTGGCGGTAGTGGGATAAATGGTAATCAAAATTATGCTAATTGAGCATACATAATGGGGGCTCCTGACCATAACAAAAGGACAGAGGTGCTGGATGCATCTACTGTCATGTGAAGGAACTCTCAATTACAAGGGAAAAGGCTCGTTAGCCTGAAGGAAATTGTGATCTAAAAGGTATGGAGTGAGACTTCATCACTCCATACAAGGTCATAATCAATAATCCAGATATGGGTATATATACTCATAAGTTAATACCATTTACCCACTAGGATGCTCCATGGACCGCAATATGCCAGTCTCCTCTGTCATCTGCCATCCTCCGGAGTCTGCCCAGGTGTATGCTCACTGCCATAACCCATCAGGAGACCTTTCTTGCTCAACAGTGTTATGGCTCTAGCCTGGGGCCTCCCACACTGCTCCTGTTGCTGCCATGGCTCCTTACAGTCTGATTTGAAGTGCCCGTTTTAACTTTCTGTTCTGTATCATTGGTTGAAGCAGGGCTGAACAAATCATGGAGGAATGGGTAATGATGGAAGGATTGTCTGTTTTGAATTATGACTCTTGGGATGCCTCAACCTGCACAGCCAGGGGTATTTTAGGAACTGTACTTCAAAACAGTAACATCCCTACCCATGGGAATGGGGATATTTCTTTGTTGTAGAGACTATTCATTTGCTTCTGAGGTACCACCCCAAAGGGATTTTTTATTATCTGTCAGAATATTTTTGTCAGAGACTGAGGATAGCACTAGCAAGCACACTTTACCTACTGCCCCATTGTACTTAAAGCACTGCCTGGGCAGTTTATAAGGTAATTAACATTTTGTTCACAAAAGGCCAGGTACTCATTTTACCAAATTTGGAAGAATGGAAGGCTGAGTCAACCCTGATCCTGTTGGGATTAAATTTAGATTGTGAGTTTTGGCTCCTGTACTGCAGCTTAACCACAATACCATGGGGGATATTTCTTTGACTTGGGGTTGTAGTCCAAAATGTATTTTCTCCCATCTCTGGGAATGGGGTTACTTAGTTGCCTCAGAGACTGGGTCTTCTGGGAGTTGTAATCAACGGAAATTTTTTCCCCTATCTCTGAGAATGAGGGCATTTATTTGTTTTAGAGATTTCTGGGCCAAATGTTTTTTTTTTAATAAAGTTCTCAACTGAAAGATGTTTAGCCGCTAATTCATCTGCTCCTGCAAAATATTTCGTTGCTGTTGAAAAATTTGAAAGGTGGGAACAGTTGTTGGAAAATAAGGGGTCACAAGTCACTAGAGGACATACACACACTGCCAGTAAAAAGCAGTGAACAAGGCAGGGTGATTGCACAATGACACCTCATCTGGAAACAGCCAGCCTCCGCATTGGCACAAGACATTACACTGCTGAGGAACAAACAATATCCTTATTCACAGCACAGTGTCCAGAGCTGGACATGTTACTCTGAGAAATGAGGCAGAGAACCCCACATCTTTTTACAATCAGGCATAGAGAGGACTATCCCCTCTATGCCTGATTGTAACAGTTACAGTACTTACAAAATAATTTTCAATTTGGTATCCTTCCATGATACCCAAACCTGCTACCTGAGATGTCTGCCTCACTCTGCCAAATGATAGGGATGATATTCCCCCCCCCCCTGCTCCTCTCCTAGTTGGCTCCAGCAACTCTGCTGAACTATGCCTGATGTCTGACTTTCCAAGGATCAGAGTGTCACACATGCATTTTCGTTTACAAGTTTACTACTAACGGATGGATATGTGAATACTGTACTTTCCGTAGGTATTTTTGGCTGAAAATCATGACAGGGAAAGATATGCACTGATTCCCATGATCCAGACTGTGCAGTGAAGGATAACATGTCAACACAAGCTTATCTGGCAGCAATCTGGTTGGCTTTACAACAATGCAGAGCAGAAAGGATTTTGGGAGCAAGCTGAAAGTGGCAAAATTTGGTTGCCAAATAAGCACGTTGGCTGAGAATGGACAAAGGAAGTGTAAAATCCTTCCCTAGATGAAATAGCTTTGGAAAATGAGAACCAAGAAGACCAAGGAAGAGTAAATGATGTCACCATCAGAACCCTCTGTTTCTTTCTACTGGACTTGGTGAAGGTCTAGTAAATTATGCATATAGGTAAGTAAGGGATTGTCAGAGAAGGAGAACATATGGTAGTTGATTTATTTCCAATTATGATAATAAATAACATTTTTGTACAGATAGTGTTCTCTAATGATCAATTTGTTTAAAGGTAAACCTCTTGAGCAGAACACTATTGAGAGAGTCAAGGACACTCACAATGATTAAAACAATCAACATAAGGTCAACATTAGATGATTTAAAATACAATTTAAAACAAGAATAAATAACATAAAACATTATAAACCAGACTAGCAATGCACAAACATAGATGGCACCCAGTCCTATATACGACATTACATTCAGAATAAAAATCTTGAATTAAAAAATCAGTTTATGAACATCAGAAAAGTGTGGGGTCTAAGTTGGAAAAGCCTCTTTAAACAAGAATACTTTTAGTAGTTTCTGAAAAATCAACAGAGTGGGGTCTGTTCTAATTTTGGCTGGTGACATTCTAAAGCATGGGTGGCACACCTGAAAAAGTTCTCCCTCTCATGATGGATTTTTAAAATTTCCTTAGGCATTGCCACCCGTAGTTTCATTGATTGGATACTTCAGGTCTGATTTCTCAGGAAGAGGCACTCCTGCAGATGGCATAGTCCTAAACCATTTAGGGCTTTATTTATCATTTTATTGTTGTTCAGTCGCACAGTCGATTCCGACCCTTTGCAACCCCCATGGACTATTGCCTGCCAGGCACCTCTGTCCTCCACCATCTTCCTTAATCCACCCAGCTCTGTGCCCATCATGTCTGTAATACCATCTATCCATCTCATTTTCTGCCACCCCCTTCTTCTTTTGCCTTCCACCATTCCCAGCATCAAGGCTTTTCAAGTGAATCCTCTCTTCTCATTTGATGTCCATTGGGTTTTCATTCAGTATCTATCATTACCAGGACCTTGAATTTGTCATTGCATACTACGGGTAGCCGATATAGTCTAGACAGGACTGGGGTAATATGATCAAATTAGCCAATGCCCATAATCACTCTGGCAGCTACATTTTGCACTTGCTGAAGCCTCTGTAGCAGTTTTAAGGGCAGCCCCAGGTAGAGAGTGTTGCAGTAGTCCATCATGGAAATTATCAACAGATAAATCAATGATAATAGAAAGCCCATGTCTAGTAAAGCATATGATCCTCCTGTTGTTATTCTGTAATTCACATCATACCCTATCATTAAGTTGGTCATATGGAAAATAGGACAAGGCTTATGTTCCTTTCATAGTTACATGGAAGTGGGAAATTCAGCAGGTAGACACTGCATCAAAAGGTACAAATGCTGAATTTCTGCACAACTATTAAAGTTGCAGTGGACTTTATCTTCTTAAGTGGTCATTGCTACTCAGTACAAGCTATGTGGTCTAGGCTGGTGGAAGTAACATTCTGACAACACTTGGAAGGGTGCACATCCCATCATTAATAAACCCCCTCCCTCTCAATTTCTTCTTCGCAATGATGCAAGTTTCCTTCAATTTTTTGGCCTTTTTGGCAACAATAGCAATAAAGATGGAAAGATACAAAGACCCCATGCTGTGTAAGATGGGTACACAAAAGTAACTTTTGGCTGCACAACCAAAAAAGGAGATAAATCTCCCTAGTTTGTAATGACTGAGAGCATTGGTTCTTGTGGTGCTGAAAACAGCCATTGCTGCACAGTGAGTCCTACAGTGTGAAGCTTTCAAGTTATTCAAGCATACAGTTATGCTTATGAGAACGTGTCAAAGCGCAGGGCTGAGTATGAGTATCAAAAGGGGCTATTAATGAAAGCAATGTGGACATGAACATGAAGGCAGCTTGTGTGCAGAAGATAAAAAGAAAACAAGAGCCACAGAACTGGAAAAAAGTGGTTGTCCCAAATCTTAGTAGCAGCCTTCAGATATGTCCTTGAATGGCTTTCTTCTTCTGCTGTATCAGAATCCAAATATTGCTGATCCTCATGGTGATCAGCCATGAAGACTTTCCTGAGAATATAATGCAGCGGCCTTTCATCTGCCTTCCTGCATCGCAGTGTGACACCCATATCACTGATCTTCCGTGAGTCACTTTCTGGTCCTGAGCCTTTTTGACATGCAAAGTCCTAATTGGCCTGAGGCCATTATTGATGAAGCTGCTGCCCTCCATCAAGATGGATTCAAATGGGATTTAATCCACTTGGGGACCATTACCCTTCCCTGTGGACTTTGCCACCCAAGCCATTAGTCCCCAGGCTTGTCAGCTTAGTTAACTACTACCTGACAACTAAGCGTTGAGTCGCTGGCAGTATGGTCTACTCTATTACCATAGCAGGATAATCTGATCAGACTGGTTGAATGGCTTTACCTCTCAGAAACACTAGATGACCATTCCTGGGCCCATGCATATTGGGTTGCAGGCAAAATTAAGAAATTAGCATTGCTTTTCTATGGTTTTATGGTGCCTGTTTTGCTCTTTTTAACATTGTGAGCTGCCCAGAGTGGAAGTGTATCCCAGATGAGTGGGGTGAAAGTTGAATAAATAATAAAAATAAATAATAAAATAATAATATTTTGCTTTAAAAGAAAACAAATATTTTGGTGGAGAATGGAGAGAAACAGAGAATTTAACACATACACGTTTTGGGAAATTGATACAGTAAAACCTTGGATAATGCTAAAACTTGGTTCCACAAGTTTTAGTGTAATCCAATTTTTAATGTTATCCGATGCATGCATGCATCGGATAACGTTAAAATCCTATGGGATGCATCGGATAACGTTAAAACACCATAGAGATACATTGTAACTGGCACAAGCTTTAGCATCCCATAGGATTTTAACGTTATGCGATGCAATTTTTTTCCAGATTGCTTAACATTATGCGATCTTAGCGTTATCTGATGCAAATGTTATCCGAGGTATAACTGTAATGGTTAATTGTGGAATTGCTGTTGTTATTTGCCATTGGCCTGGAGAAGATGGGAGCCCTGCAGAGCTTCTTGAAAACCTGTAGATTGGTGGGTCTATCCGTAGACCAAACTATTTACTCTCATTGACCAATATGGTGTAGTATGGCTTAATTTAATAATACGCCCAATTTAAGTTGGTTCAACCAGCCTGGTAATTTCTATCCAATTAGCCTTCTATAAATTCTAAGTAAATTTTATGCTAAACATTTAGAATGACCGCTTGTTGAGTGCATCAATCTAAAGAATATAATGGGCCCTGAACAAATAGGTTTTTGTAAAGAGAAATCAGCAACTGATCATTGCCTTACACCAGGGGTTCCCAACCTGAGGCCCATGGGCTGGATCTGGCCCACATTGTCATTCATGTAGTCCCCCCCACCCCTCCAAGGGTATTCGAGAAACAAAATGGCTACCTCTTTGAATCTGTTGGGACAAAATGGCCACACACACCAATTGTTTAATAAAAATAATAATCTTAGGTTGTTTTTTAAATTTGCCAGCTCAACCCATAGTAAATCTATAGGGATCAAAAGTGTTCTTAAGTTAAAAGTTTTAAGTATCTTGGTTCTACCTTTAGCTATAACCTCTCTTTGGCAACACACTGTAATAAAACAATATATTTGGCAAGTTGTTTGTCAGCGCATATTAGGCAATTTTATTTTACTAGATGTAATCAGTATTTACCTGTGGAAATCAAAATATTCAATGCCAAATTGCATTCTCCAATTCTAGATGTAATGCCCATCTGGTTGAGTGCCTTCAATGACAATATGGAAGGAATTCAGGCGAGGCATCTATTGGGTGCTCCCAACTGTGTTTCTTATTATACTATTTGACTAGAAACAGGCCAAAGCCTGATGGAAACTAAGGTTTGTACATTAGCAATTAAATATTGGCTTAGAATCTTATACAGAGCAGTTCCTCGAAGCCTGTTAGCACATCTTAAAATGATTCTTATCCTTCCTCTTGGTTTTCCTATATAATGAATAAGCTCTAACAAATTGGGATTGCAACAGATAATTTATTATATATTTTTATGCCATCTGGATTTGTTTCTTGTGGGTTTTTTTGGCTATTAAGGGATGATTTTTAAGGGATGAGCTTTTTTCTGACCAGTGTTCCTTTCCCTCGGAGTTGATTTTTGGGATGTACAAATGTACCCCTACACAAGAAAGGTTCTGTCTTTGTAGATCTGTTGATTCAATCCAACACATTACATCTGATTGTCACTTATATGAGTCTCTTCACCAAGAATTTATTTTAAACTTTTTAAATTCCCCAAAAAGGCAGTGCTCTCTTACCAATATTTATTAAGTGACTCTTTGCCCAAAATTTCACAAATAGTTTTCAAATTCCTAGATGAAGTATTTAATAGATATGTCAGTTTCATTTTCTAACACCCTGTTATGTAAGGTATGGTCAGCTCTGGTTGGATTGAATGTGTACATTTTGTTCTTTCCTTTGCCTCCTCTTATGTCAATTAAGGTTTAATAATAATTTGCCATTAAGGTCTTTCACTGTGGTGGCTCAAGTGGTTAAGACACTGAACTTGTAGACTGGAAGGTCGGAGTTTGATACCCAAGTGCTGCACGATGGAGTGAGCTCCCATCTCTGTCCCAGCTCTTCTCAACTAAGCAATTGGAAAGCAAGAAACTGCAAGTAGATAAACAGGCACCACTTCAGTGGGAAGGTAAACAGCATTCTGTGCATGCCTACCAAATGTCCATGGAAACATCTGCAGACGCAGACATCACTGGTTCTTTGGCTATAAACAGAGATGAGTTCTGAACCCTGGAATCGGATGTCAGGAAAAAGACCTATTTCCTAATGTCTCCCAAGGCTTGAAATTGCTATACTGTATTGCTATATGTTGGTAGTTGGCGGAATTTGCATCCAGAACCCTGGCACACAAAGGTGCTGGTTGTGCTAGCTTTGGTAGCTTGTAGACAAAAGGAAAAACCAGGCAGGTTCTCATGCAAAAGAATGAAAAGCTTTTTACCCTTGAGGAGTGCAATATATATACAGTGCAGGCAGAAAACAAACTAGCTTGACTTTCAGCAGTAACAATATATACAAAGTTCCACAGTCCAACGCATACAGTATTTGCCAAGTATAGAGCACACGGTTCTAGTCTCTGCTTACCCATATATCACCACACAGAGTGGGTAGCATGCTTCATTGGTCCAAAAGCACTTTGACTTCAGGTCCACAGTGGCAAGTAACTGAGAAGAAGCTGTGAAGCAATCCTTACGGTAACTCTGTGGCTTTTCAGCTGTCACAACGAAGCCCCCTTAGCCGAACAAACTCCAGACACTGGCTCAGGCATAAATCATGGCAGATGGCCGATAGCGAATGCAAACAACAGCATGTCAGGCCAAGGGTAGACAAAAGATGCAAGCCAAAGGCTGCACTCAGATGTGCCTCTTAATATGCTTAGAGGCTCATTGGTTTTGTGCTGACTCACAGCACCTGGCCATCCTCAGTGAGTCTCTGAAAACAGTCTTAAAGCAACATGGCCATATTCACCTTGCAACAATAGTAGATCAGCGCTGAGCAGGCACTTACATCAACAGGATATGACTGGCTTTCGAGCAAGGGCAACCTTTACCTTTACCAAACTTATGATGACCCAATGAACTAAGTACCTCCCAAAGATCCTATTGTTAGCAATCCTGCTCAAATTGTTAGTTGTGGTGGTTCCTTTATCGATTCCATCCATTTCTTGTTACATCTTCCTCTTTTTCTACTGCTTTCCATCTTTCCTAGCATTATTGTCTTTTCCAGTGAGTCTTCTCATGATGGACCCAAGCCAATAGTATGATAGCCTTTTTTGTTGTTGTTGTTCTGCCGTATCCGAATATTGATGATCCGCATGGTGATCAGCCATGAAGACTGTCCTGAAAATATAATGTAGTGGCTTTTCATCTGCCTTCCACATCACAGCATGACACTGTACCACTGATCCAGCTCCACGAGTCATTTTCTGGTCTAGAGCTTATTTGAAACTCAAAGTCCTAATTGGCTCCAGGCCAGTACTGTATTGATGAAGCTGCTGCCCTCCACCAAGATGGATTCAAGTGGGATTTAATTCACCTAGGGACCATCACCCTTTCCTGTGGAATTCAGCACCCAAGCAGTTAGTCCTCAGGGTTGTCAGGTTAGTTAACTACCACCAGACACTTGGTGTTGAATTGCTGGCAGTATGGTCTATCGATAACCTGACCAGACATCATAGCCTTATTCTACTTATTTCAGTGGGAGAGTTCAATATTTATTTGGTGTTGCACCAACATATTTGTCTTTCTGTCAGTCCAAGGGCCCATAAAGCTCTCCTACAACTCCTCTTTCAAATTTATTCATCTTTCCCTTGTTGGCTTTGTTCACTTTCACATCCATACATTCTAATTGGGAATATTATAATTTATTTATTTATTTATTTGAATTTATACTGCTGCCCGCTCACCAAAGCCACCCTGGGCGGCTTAACCATCACATAAACATAAAGTTACAAGAACCTTAAAACTTTGAAAACCATTAAAAACTGCTAAAAATACCCCTCCACACACACACACAAACACACACACTAATTAAAATTATAACTAAAAGCACGAATGGCCTTCATTCTATAAGCCAGCGAGGAGGGGCTACCAAATCACCAGTGCCCCACACCTGTTTTGCCAGCCAGGTTTTTAGATCTTCCCTGAAGGGCAACAGCTCTGTCTGGAGATGCAGCTTGGTTGGCAGGAGGTTCCACAGGGCTGGAGCAGATGCCGAAAAGGCCCTCCTTCTAGTGCTGAAGAGGTGAGCCTCTCTAGCCGGGGGCACCTTTAAGGAGCCCCTCCGTTCTGCTCTGATGGGACAGACAGATGTCCTTGGAGTGACGGGGTCTCTTAAGTACCATGGACCACTACCATGTAAGGTTTTGGAGGTCATCACCAGGACCTTGAATTGCACCTGAAGGCACAATGGCAACAATGCTGCTCCCATAGCAGGGGTGAGGCATGGGCATAACACCCACACCCCATCACCATGCGGGCCACCACATTTATTCCAGTTGCAGTCTGCGAATGGTCACCAAGGGCAGCCCCATGTAGAGCATAATACAGTAATCTAGTCTGGAGGTGACCACAGCTTGTTTGACCATAATCAAGGAGTCCCAATCCAGGAGCGGGTGTAATTGGCAGATAATATGAAGTTATGTGAAAGCCTTTCTGGCCACAACTGCCACCTGCCCATCCAAACCCTAACAGCCCCCAGACACCTGGATAGGACTTCAACTGCATCACTTGGATCACCACAAGAATCGCTGTCTCTGACCCAGCCCCCCCCCCCCGGGGGAAGATGAGGAGCTGCTGAGGTTACAAACGATTTTGGTGTGGGCTGTGATGCGAGCTATGTTATGATTATTGTGTATGCTGATATGGACTTTTTATTGTATAATTTTCTTTTTGCTATATTGTTGATGTTATATAATGATTGTAACTTTGATGTGGTAATTTATTGTTGTGAGCCACCCTGAGTCGCGTGTCGATTGGGTGGCATGCAAGTGTAAATAAAATGAAATATGAAATGATCTCCCCCAGAGGCTTCATGTAAATATTAAATAGGAGAGGCAAGAGCACTGAGCCATGTGGCACCCCATATTGGAGAGACCTAGGGCTGGACCTCTCGCCCTCTAACAACACTGACTGATGGGATGGGCAGATATCCTTGGAGTGACGCAGTCTCTTAAGTACCCTGGACCACTACCTCACAAATGAGGAAAACTAGGCATTCAGGAATAAGGAAAACCAGGCCTTGGCCTTCAGCAACATGTCCTTGAAATTAAGGATTTGTTTTAGTTCCTCAATAGTAACTTTTTCAGGTCTCACTCTTCTTTTGACTTTTTGGCTAGTGTCTTGATTTGGATTGATGATATAACTTTGATATAGATAATTGTTAACCTCAGTGTGATTCAGTTCTGTTTGTCCTGTTGATATGTTTCCCTCGAGAAGAATCACTGATATTATTATTCTCTCCCAAAGGCCTGTGGTGTGAGACAGTCTAGGTCATAGCCTGACCTTTTTTGGCTGGACCTACCTCAGGGAATTGAAGTGGACTGTAGGAATATTATGTTTTTGTATGCTTCTGTGGAAGGACCTGCACACATTTCCTGGAGCAGAATCACCAAGATTATTTATTCAATTTGATGCTGATTTAATGGATTCTTTCACAAGTTTGCCTCTTGCGTTCATTGTGTTTCATTAAAAATATCACTCACCTCAGAACAAACTGCAAGTTTGCCAGAGGTCCGAAACAGTAACGCCATTCCTTTGGTGACACTGGCAAGACATTTTTCTTCTGGGTTTCATGGCTATTTTTGAAAAGAGAATTGGTTCTTATTTGGAGTGTTTTCATAAATGGTGCCTTTTTCTGAAGGCTGTTAATACAAAACAGAAAGCTGGCAAGAGCCATTTTAAAATTAGTACAACAGTTCCATTCAATTTCCTAACACAAGGAATTAATATACAGTTTTTAGAGTAAAATCAGTGATGGATTAAGAAATGGATGTGGAAATAAAATCCCTGAACTAGATTTTTTTTTGCTCTGTTTTATTTAATAACAAGATCAATAACATGGGGCCTTCCATGTTGTTCAAATTCATTTCCCCTTGTTTCTCATCTTTGGCTTTTTTACAGAGTGAAGCTAATGGGAATTGTACTCCAACTAGGTCCATAAATTCCCCATCCCTGGGTTGGTAGCTCAGTCCTACCTTACAGGTCACCAGTGGAGACTTCCCATTCTGTGGGCCAAAAAGTGAACATCTATTCTTCTCAGCTTGTAACTCTAGACTCTCCTCCAGGCCACATCTCCCAGGCCATCCTTGTTCTAGGCCAGTGTTTCCCAATCTTTGGTTTTTGGACTTCAATTCCCAGAAGATTAAAAAGTTGAGAACTCCTGGTATAAATTGATGCCATGAAGTCTTATTCCCTATGTCTGATGAAGTGGACTTGATCCATAAAAGCTCACATTGAAATATAACAGTTAGTCTTTAAAGCGCTACACCATTTTTGTTTTGTTTATTCTCTGATAGTTTTGGAGTGTTGTCTTCAGATGCTGGTTCACCTGACACTGAATCTAATGTATTTCTGACTCTGGACAACATAACCTTTTTTTTTTTGGTCCTAGGCTTTTTGACTTTAGACTTTTCACTCTGTCATCAGGTTGCCTTCTGCTTGTTCTCTTTTGATAGCTTTTAATTATGTTATTGTTCACCATGTGATCATTTCTGCAAGTTTTGTTAAATTTTATGCTCATTAAAACAAGTAGATAACTTGTTTATAACTTGATGTTTTAAATTTTTGGTTTATAACGAATTAATAATTGTAGATAATTCTTAGTTGATGACACCAATGGAGAATTGTTGATTATGTGGATTTCTATTTTCTTTTCTTATCTTTTTTTCATATTGTAGAGATATGTAATGTTTTTTGTCTCATGTATTTTTTTTATTTGTAATGTCTTATATACCTAATAAAATAAAAAAAACCTAAAAAAAAAACCAAGTAGATCAATCTTAGAAGAAATCAACCCTGACTGCTCCTTAGAAGGTCAAATAGTAAAGATGAAGCTAAAGTACTTTGGATATCAAATGAGAAGAGAAGATTCACTTGAGAAAGCCATGATTCTGGGAAAGCTGGAGGGCAAAAGAAAAAGGGGGCGGCCAAAAATGAGATGGCTAGATGGTATTGTGGAGACAATGGGCACAGAGCTGAGCAAGTTGAGGAGGATGGTGGAGGACAGAACTGCCTGGAGGACAGTGGTCCATGGGGTCGCAAAGGGTTGGAATCGACTGTGCAACTGAACAACAAAAAAACAACAACAAAAGACCACATAAACCTTTAGTGCAAAGCTCTCCAGCAGTTGAAATCTATTAGTCTCCAAATGGCAGCAGTGTTGGAAACCAGAGCCTAAAGGGCAGACTTACAAGTATGACTTATAACTTTGTTCACTATGCATCAAGACACTGAATACTGACTACAACCTGAATACAACCATTCTTCCTCCCTACCTTGTGATAGAGTCCCTCCATAAGGCACTGTAGCTTGAGAACCAAACAGAAGGGATAATATTAATCACCATTATAAACGTTGTTCTGTTTGAATTCTGTGGCCAAACATGACTTGAGAGACCAAGACAGCCAATCCTGGAACATGAGAGTTTAAATTAATTCCAAAATGTTTAAACTTTGGAATTAATTGGGGGCCAGCCCAGTCATTTCAAAAGTTACAAGATCTGCTTGACCAGTTTCAGTCAGCAATCTGGCAAATGCATTTGAAACAGATGAAAATTTCCTATCCAAGGCAGCTGTGTCTATGATTTATCAAAACAATCTAAATGAGAGGCTATGAGGGCATGAATAACAATAGTCAGGCTACTTCTGCTAAGGAATTGCTACAGTGTGCAAACCAGCCTTTCTGTCATAGAAGTCACAAGGGCCTCAAGAGTCAAGGATGGATCTAAAAAAGCAGGTACAGGTAACCAGTTGTTCTTTTCTTCTGCCTGAAGAAGTGCATTTGTTCCACAAAAGTGCACATTGAAATATAGCAATTAGTCTTCAAGATGTCACAATGTTTTTCGTCTTTATATATTGTTTTGTTTTGTTTCTTGTCTGATATGTCTACACAGGCTATAATGGCTACCACTTGGAAAACAATGACCTCTAGGTTATCTTCATCTTTTCATTTAACATGTTCTTTATTCAGATTGGGTTTCTAATTGCATTGACTTTGAGGGAGATTATGATTTTTAAATAGGAACAGACTGCTGTCATTTTCTTCTCTTTCTCTACTTTAAGAAGTATCTTTCAAACCTTTATCAATGCCCCTTGCAGTTTTCATTATATTATTTTTCCTTTAATAAGTAAAAAAAACCCACAAGAAAGAAGGGGGAAAGAAAAGAAAAAGCGAGTAAGAATTTGTAACAGACAGAATCTACTTATGTACTGTTTAATGCATCAATTTGTCAAGACTCAACACTTGTGGCTTATAAATCTAAAACTAAGGGAAATCCTGTTCACAGGTTTGTCTCGATTTTGTCACACAATGGAAAGACAGCGTTCCTAACATCTTAAGGGCTATTAACTAAAGACTCATGTATTTAAAAGGAGAAGAAAGCAAGTGAGGGAATTTAAGAGATGGTTCAACATACAAAAACAATACATAAAAGTAACAAAGGAGAAATGACACAATGAATACAGTAACTCCAAAGCTCACAGCCACAGAAACAAATAATAAATGAACTTAAAAGAAAGAGAACAGGCTATTAATCTAACAGACAATTTTGAATCACACACAGAACTTGTCACATTTGTCAACTTATTTACACGACACTTTCAAGTCACCACACACAACATAAAACATTTTAAGAAAAGAGCAAGCAAGAATTTAGAGAAATAGAAGTAGGAAAATAAATTTCAATTGTTATCCAATTGATTAGTTCAATCAATATTAATGATACTAAACAAGAAATCAAGTTCAATCTGTGGCCTTTAGAGAGTCAGATGTCCTCTATCTAGCACAGGAGTTCTCAACCGTTTTAAGCTGGGGGGGGGGGTCACACTCCCTCAGACAGCTTCGGGGGCCAGGGGGCCATTTTGCCCTTCCTCCACCACATGGGTGTGGTGGAGGCAGTGGGGGGCCCACATGAAATGGCACCATGGGCTGCATCCAGCCCACAGGCCACAGGTTGAGAATCCCTTCTCTAGCAGCTAGATCCAAGGCCTACAGAGACAATTGTCCTATCTTTAGCCAAGACCACTACCAGGCAAATATTTGACTCCCAATTTGTGCTTGCAACCCAGACGTCTTTATCCTTAATAAAATCATTCAATCAAACCTCATCACCCATAAGTCTTTGTATAAAATATTATAAAAAGATTGCAGCCATGAAATAAAAAGGTGACTGATTCTTGGGAGGCAAGCGATGAAAAACCTGGGGAACATAGTGAAAAGTAGATACATCACATTGCAAACAAAAATTCGTCTAGTCAAAGCAATGGTATTCCCGGTGGTAATGTATGGTTGTGAGAGCTGGACCATTAGGAAAGCTGAGCACAGAAGAATAGATGCCTTTGAGATGTGGTGCTGGAGGAGAGTTTTGAGAGTCCCCTGGACAGTGAGGAGAACAAATAGGTCGATCTTAGAAGAAATCAACCCTGACTGCTCCTTAGAAGGTCAAACAGTAAAGATGAAGGTAAAGTACTTTGGACTTCAAATGAGAAGAGAAGATTCACTTGAGAAGGCCTTGATGCTGGGAAAGGTGGAGGGCAAAAGAAAAAGGGGGCGGCCAAAAATGAGATGGCTAGATGGTATTGTAGATACAATGGGCACAGAACTGAGCGAGTTGAGGAGGATGGTGGAGGACAGAAGTGCCTGGAGGACAGTGGTCCATAGGGTCGCAAAGGGTCAGAATTGACTGTGTGACTGAACAACAAAGGTACAAAAAAAATATTCATGCAGAAAACCGGGAAATGAGAGAAATGGGAAACAAACCAACTGTACATGGGGAAATGAAGAATTAAGATAAAATTATCAACTAGTAGGGCTTCAAGTCTTGTCCAGCAAATGAGCCTCTAGAACCCTGGCTTCCCTAAACAAAGTCAGCTGTGTGATCCATGTGTAAAACATATGCAGAAGTAGAAGGTGATACCTTTTCTGGATCACTAAATTAAAAAAAATCATTGTGAGCTTTTTTGATTCATGATCACACCTAGTGTGTACACCAAATTACCTGCCCTGCCTCGTTCCCTGATGGAGGTCATTGGAATTTGCATTGCATTAATCCCAGCCAAAGAAGGGGCCTACAGCCTTAATAGAGCCATTTGGGGAGAGCAAAAAGCAGAGGCCTAGTTTCCTGTGTTTGAAAAATTGTGGCAGAGCATCAAATCAACTGCTGCTTTTAAGAACAGAGCTTGGCAGACCATCATGCCATGAACATTTAAATGTATGCCTGAAGTGATAATGAATCATGAAAACTCTCAATTTTTTAATTTAGTGATCTAGAAAAGGTATCACCTTCTACTTCTGCATATGTTTTATACATGGATCTCAGGGCTGACTTTGTTTATGGAACTACTGAGGATACCAAGAAACAGCCACCTGAACTGCATGGACTTTTTAACATCAGCAGCACTACAAATTGAACCACTAGATCTGTGATGGCGAACTTATGGCATGCATGTCAAGACAGGCACTCAGAGCCATCTCTGTTGGCATGTGGTGATATCCAGTTAAAACCATGCTGATTCATCTGTCATTCTTCTCTTTCTGTCATTAGAGATAGGGGAAAATTAGACAATTATCATTCCAGAGCCTGCTTGAGCTAGAATCAGTGGTGGGCATCAGCAAGTTTGCACCAGTTCACCAGAACCAGTAGCAGAAATTCTGGCCAGCCACAGCCATCCAAGTTTTGAAATGAAGTACTAATTTGGGCCCAACGCAGGGCTTTCCCCTGGCCACATCCACCATATCACACCCACAGTGTGGTAGTAATATTTTGAGCCCACCACTGGCTAGAATGCCCTATAAGGCCTGTTACATTGCATGCTGGTAGATAAATCTTAGTACTGTACATCTAAATATGGAAGCATCAACATCTATTACAATGATCTGCAGCTGAATTTCTGGGATCCAAGCATGGATCCCATACCCTCTAGTATGTTCAAACAACTTTTCAAATAATTCTCTTGAAGGAAGCGCCCCATATCCTTCAACAACAGAGCCATCTGTCTTGTGGCAAGCATCCTGCTCATGTTATTGTAATGTTATATTTAGTGTTGCTGCCACTCATAAGTCATCTTGGAAGAATTTGCCTTGTGAAAAGTAAGATATACATAATTGTAACAAATAAAAACAAATGAATAAAGTTATTCCTAGGATTTTTTTAATGACATCACAGTACTATATACAGCTGATTTCTGCTATGCATTTTCAAAATACAGTATGCTTCTGGAATGAAAACAGATGATTGGACTAAATGTACCCAAAGTATTTTCATGATAATAGATTTCCCATAAGAGGTCATAACAAAAATAGGGCAATTTTCTGAGAAACTAGCAGCCTCAGCATTGTAGCCTGTCATATGTTATTCTCACGATTATAGCATTATCCAGTACCAAAATACATTGGTGTGACACTGTTGTGAACCTGGATCCCGAGTGCAAGGAGGAGGAGGACCTTTGGTTGGCTCCTCAGCCTGCTGCTGGTTCAGATCGGTCTTTGTGACCAAGAGGAGGACTCCCTGCCAACGCAGCCTGCAGCCAGACCAAAGTCAACTCCTCTTGGTCAAGCTGATCAAACTGATCAGGATTTTACAGAACAACTGACTGAGGCACCAGGTGACAGCAATAAGGAGGAGAGGCAGAGTCTAGCACTTCTGAGAGATGCAAGGCACAGTTAAGGAATGTGCTACAGCTGAGAAGGAAAAGGGCCAGGGCTTGCCTTCAGAGACGATCTCCAGCTGTGAGCCCTGAGCCTTATTAAAGAAGAACCCATGCTGGCAAGCTCTTGTTGGAGCAATCACTTTGGATCCCGACACTGTGCTTCCTGAACTTCTGATGTTTCCTAGATATTGGACTCTTGCCTGAACACCTGACCACACCTGTGGATCACCCTTTTGTCTGCAATTCTACTATTGATTGCCTCTTGAACCTGGCTATCTCCAACCATGGCTTTGGTTGACCCTTTGGACTCATCTAAGACTTTCTCCTTACCTTGTCTGCAGTGGCTTCAGGCCAACTTACTCTGATGTGTGTGTCTGGGCCATAACAGACACTTGACTGGACACTCTTTTTTAAGTAGCACTGCCTGAATACCAAAGCCAAAGTTAGCACAAGGAACAACATTATCAGGAAACTCACAAAGTATAAATGGAGAACTCAACCATCCATGCTGCACACATCAGCATTGGTCCTGAGCATCTCTGCAGCAGAATATGCATCCACACATATTGTAAGAGTCGGGTCTTCCCGAGTGGGGCGGGGTATTAAATACAAATAAATAAATAAAAATAAATAAAATAAATAAAA
Source organism: Furcifer pardalis (assembly GCA_030440675.1). Lineage (NCBI taxonomy): Eukaryota > Metazoa > Chordata > Lepidosauria > Squamata > Chamaeleonidae > Furcifer > Furcifer pardalis. The sequence goes on from CP126891.1 coordinate 258,027,352, forward strand.
ACAAGTTGACATTGCTGTTAATGAAGACATGTGTATAGTGACAGGCCAGAAATCCAGTAATGGAATAGGCCGTATAGCCAGCAACTCAACACCAAGTGTTGGGTGGCAATAAATAACCTGACTCCCCTAAGGGGCCAAAGGCTATGGGTGGGATGATGGCCCCTCAATGGAGGAAATGCCCCTGGAAACCATCACATTAGGCCCAAGGGCAAAATGAGCAGAGGAGGGACCATTTCAGTATTCTGATTCCCAATTGTCATGGAGGCGGAAGAGGCCGTAGCAGATGGACTGGCTGTGAAGGTACACCTTGTTAATATCCATTGCAGTCCGGGTGTTAAATCCTGCAAATTACTTATTTATTTAGATTTATATCACCGCCCACTCACCATGGCGACTCAGGGCAGCTTACAATCAGCAAAATAACACAGCACAAAAAAAAAATTAATACGTTTTTCTAAATCAATAATAGATTTTTCTCTCCCCTTCGGCTATTGGTGGATGCCCAGAGTATCTTGAAAAGTTGTGAGAATCATATAACCATGGTTCAAACATAGCTCACCCTGGGCTTCTGCGATGTCAAATGGCAGTTGGGATCTTGGTTGCCACCTCCTTCCTGTTCTTGCCCCCGGGGGGGGGGAGCTAGCATGATGTTTCACTGACCTCTCCCTGGGCTTCTGCGATGTAAATGGCATTTACATACGTGCCAAAGGAGATGGTTCTATATGATCATAGTATGTGGGTCACTTCATGGCAAACTGTGATTCACCTTAAACAAATTCACACCAGTGGCATCTTTCCTGCTTGTCATTCTTCTTTTGTCTTCCAGGAAAAATGTATACTTGGACATGAGTAGTAGCTAATGACGATGAGTGACAGGATGCTTCAAACCTATACTAGTTGAGAAATTCTTGCTTTCAGCAAGTTGCAAGTTCCACAAGAAGTCATGCTTCCTCAGCCACAGATGTCTGAGCAGTGTTAGTTATGAGTTCTGCTTCCAACGTTTTTTGGAAACATGGAGAATGTCTGTACCCACACATGACTAGTATTGTTTTGGAATCAGTATACAGATGCTTCTTTAAGTCCTCATTTGACACTTATTGTTCTCTGTTGGTACAAATAATTTCCTCCTCTCTTATGGTTCAGAAGCTCTGCCAAGTGTTTAGCTAAATGCTACATTCTTTACATTCCCTTCCCTGCTTTTCTCCTTTGGGTCTCTACATCTTGGGTGGCCAGGAGCGTATGCTCCCTCCTCTTCCCTGTGCAATTCAACAGTGCTCAAGCCATGCTCCTGAATGCTTCCCATTCATTTTGGAGGTAACTCAGTTGCTCTTCAGCACTCCTCAGGTGATCCATGCCATTTGTTCTAAGAAAAAAAAAGTTCAAATGGTTGCCTCCTTCTTGGATATTAGGGTGATGGGTTGGGGTTTTTTTGTGGGTTTTTTCATTGTCTCTAACCATGTCAGGAGACTGACTGCTCACAGAAAAAAAGTTTTCATGGCGAGGAAGAGGTGGAGAGACTGAACAAGGGCTGCAATGTCACCATATGGTTGGACAGCTGTGAGACTTTTCCAGCTCAGAGAAAACAATCTTGTGAAGAACTAATAGGAAGTTGTATGGTTCTTTTAAGCTGCCTGGATTGCTCAGTGGTTTCGTTGGGAGTTTGATTACCTACTATGCCTCCCAGGCGAAGAGCTAGTCTGTGTCATCATTGGAAAGCTGCACAATCTCAGGGCACCTTGCATTTTGCCAGAAAAACTGTGCCAAACTTTGCAACATTAGTAAGGCCATTATATGACCTCTTGAAGTGAGATGGATGACAAAACATGATTAAGTAGTTAGTAGATGTTATAAATGCTGTACTTCCATAGACAAATCAACAGTTGGATAAATTTATTGTTGCGCATCTATATGTTGGAAAATATTCATGGACTGAAACCTTAAAAAATCAAGGAGATAAATTATCGGTACCAATTGGATGTACTGTATGTCACTATGTTACATAATAACAGAACAGAAACTCCCATACTCAGAATGAGTTCTTGCTGCAACTAGATACATCCTGGGAAAAGTAACCATGATGGCACCAAGATAACATTTTTATTTTTTTATATTGAGGGTGGGGTTGGGGTTCCAGAAATGACAGTTGTGGATAAAGCATCAATACCTGACTCAAAAATCAATAGCTGTATGCTGAGTTCAATGGATACCTGACTTTCATAACCCACAAGTAGGAAATGTTTATGATCCTGAACTAGCATGTCCAGAAAAGCAACCAGAACTTCAACATGTGAGCCAAATAATGGAAGAAGACCTCAAGTTTTGATATACAGTAATCTGCTGTAGTGATGGTTCTGTGCAACATTAAGAAGACAACTGTACTGCATCTACTGCAGCTGCTACTGTGGTACAAGGACAATAAGAAAATGAGATTTTTAAAAGAAACAATTCATTGTTTATATTATCTGGGAGACATTACAGCTCAGCAAACTCCAGTTATAGCTTTATTAAAAACATTACAGCTGATTCCAGGAGAGAATTTATATACAGTATACTGATTCAATCTACATGGCTAAAGGATATAATCATACCCTACCTTGATGGGAAAAGGCAAATTAGGCTCTTTTCAGAGGAAAACCAGTTGTGCACTATCATACAAACCTAGAGCTGAGGTTAAATACTGTCCAGCACACCAAACTACAGGAATGCATTTTGCTGGATACAGCAAGGTTACTGTAATGAAAGCATAAAGAGGCTCAGCAAAAATACTGAGATGCATCACTATACGGTCCATGACAAAGGTGGTGGATGCTCAAAGGTTTCCTGGATACCTTTCTGGATATGTTTATTCTTTGGACTTGGATAAAGAGATTCTTTTGGTTTGGAAGTAAGACAAGCAATGGCCATTATGAAACTGTCTCAAATCAAAGAGGATGGATATCTTATCAGCACTGTATCTAAAGAATGAGATGCACCTGAATTCAAAGGCTATATAAACAAATGCAAAAAAGAAGATTGGGTTGTCAGGAAATAGTAAGATCATGTTTAATGTGCCCACAAGTCAGAAATTTGAAGCTGACAGCCTAGTCTTCCAGAACAGATGCTCCCATCACTCCTAGCCACCTTTGGAGGCTGTGAGCTGTAGTCCTACCCACCTGGAGGGTATGAGGTTGAGAAAATCTGATCTAACCCAAAGAGGGACAAACTGCCCTTCTCACATTAGGTCAGGCAAAAGGAACTGCAGAAGGAAGTCACCAAAAGGTGCCTTCATTTTGGCAGTTTCATGTTTGGAAGAAGAATAATTGCATTTCTTAAACTGTTTGTTAAATTGATTCTCATAGTCTGTTAAATTGATTCTCATCCTGTCTGCTTTTGCTGAAATCACTAATAGGCTATTAGGCTATTTCTTTCTTCTTTCTTTGTGTTGCATGGTTTAAAATTATGGATGTGTGTGAAATATAGGTAAAATTCAAAACAAATTAAAATGTTTACATTATTGAAGTATTTTTGCTCAAAAGTGGGCTTCCTCAATAGAATTATCTTGGCCATTTACTAAATCTTCTTTGGTAAACATAGTAGGGCATAAATTGCACATAAGTGCTGCATTGATTTAATTTTTCCACATTCACAGTAAATACTCTGGTTCCTCTTCAGATTGTATAAATCTTTTGCCTCCCCCACCCACCCAAAAGTAAATTTGTTCTGTGTCCACCTAGGCCCACTACTTGATTATTCTTTGATATTCTTACTTTGCTTCAAAGTCTATTAGGTAACTTCCAAATGATCCAGCCAGAATTCTTTTCTGATGAAAGAGACTGTTTGACATTCATACATTCAATAAGATATGTTGTTTTGGCTTTCAATAGGTTTAGCCTAACCTCTTTTGGTTTAATATTTAGAGCTTGTGTCATGGACCAGCTGGCCCTCTCTCTGCCAAAGCCCCCAGAGGGCGGGCTGGCCGGCAAAGCAGATTTGCAGCCCTTAGCTGCTTTTCATCCACAAGGAGGTTTAAACAGGTAGCGTGTTCAGAGGCTTTGTGTGTGAATGCAATGGTTCTCTTACCCTTTTAGTCCAATGAAGACACGTTGCTCAGGCAAACGAAGGTTTATTGATCAGGTATATTGATCAGGTTCATAAAGCATAAAAGTCAGTAGCATAAATCAGTCCAGCAAACAGTCCACAGGTAATCTAGGTAACCATTTTGAAAAGAAAGGAAAAGAAAATCCTATAAGCCAAACTGAGGTCTTAAGCCATTGATATCCAAGATCGAACTAACTAACTTCTCTGCAAAATGGAGAATTTGCAGTCAGGTGGGTTATTCATAGCCAATCAGGTAACAGAGAAAAATATTCTCAAAACAATGGATTGTTGACACACATGTGGAGACAAAACATGAAACTCAGCTAGCTAGAAAGATAACACAGGAACACTGGCTGAAACACGGTTGAAAAACAAGCTGTCTCGTGACATGAGTCTATGAGACAGCGAGGGACAAAGGATTTCTGAGGCCTGTTTATGAGGCCTAGCTAAAGACTGCAATTTCAAGCCTTGGGAAACATGAGGAAATATGTCGTTTTCTGACAGCTTGAGAAGTACATAGAAAACATTTCCTTCATTTTAGCCATTATCTAGATCAGTGTTTCCTAATCTTCAGAGTCTTGACATACTTTTGGATGGGCAATGCCAGCCAAATAGTAGACTTTTCCTCTGGGGGTTGGTTTCAGGCAGCCAGTAATAAACTTGCACAATGCATTAAAAGCTTCATCCACTTGTTTGTCATCTGCTGTTTCACTCCACATGACTCTAGAATATTTATTTATTTATTTATTTATTTATTTATTTATTCGTACTTGCTACCCCGCTCCAATCGGGCAAGCCCGACTCTGAGCGGCAATTACAGACTAAAATATCGATATCCTAAGACTCGATGTTAAAACTTTAAAAATTCATAAAAGCATAAAAATCACACCAAATGAACTGAAGGGTGGCTGTCACTAAATCAGCCACCCTATATGAGACCCCACGACCCTATTTCCCCACACTTGCTTAGCCAGCCAAGTTTTTAGGCCTTTCCGGAAGGGTAGGAGCTCTGTCTGTAGGCGCAGCTCGATTGGCAGGAGGTTCCAAAGGGCTGGGGCGGACACGGAGAAGGCCCTCCTCCTAGTGCTAGAGAGGTGTGCCTCTCTAGCTGATGGGACAACAAGAGAGCCCCTCCGGTCCGCCCTGGTGGGGCGGACAGATGTTCTCAGGGTGACGCGGTCTCTTAGGTATCCTGGCCCACTACCATATAGGGCTTTAAAGGTAATAACCAGCACCTTGAATTGCACCCGGAGACATACTGGCAACCAATGCAACTCCCGAAGCAGCGGCATAGCATGAGCATAACGCCTGCGCCCCGTCACTACTTGGGCTGCCGCGTTTTGGACCAGCTGGAGTCTCCGAATGGTCACCAAGGGCAGCCCCATGTAGAGCGCATTACAATAATCTAGTCTGGAGGTGACCAGAGCATGTGTGACCATGAGCAAGGCGTCCCGGTCTAGGAGCGGGCGCAACTGGCGTATTACACGAAGTTGTGCAAAAGCCCTCCTAGCCACGACTGCCACCTGTTCTTCGAACAGTAGTCGTGAGTCCAGGAGGACCCCCCAGATTACGCACCGGGTCTGTTTGGGGCAAAACTGCCCCATCCAGAACCAAAGCTGGCAACTCCCGTGATAACACAGGGCCCCTCACCCACAGCCACTCAGTCTTGCCGGGATTCAGTTGTAGCCCGTTTGCCCCCATCCAGACCCTAACAGCCTCCAGACACCTGGAGAGGACTTCCACTGCACCGCCTGGGTCCCCACGGGCCGAGATGTACAGCTGGGTATCATCAGCATATTGATGATACCTTACCCCGTGGGAACGGATGATCTCACCCAGTGGCCTCATATAGATGTTAAATAGGAGAGGAGAGAGCACCGAGCCCTGGGGCACCCCATATTGTAGGGGCCTGGGGCTGGACTCCTCCTTCTCCAACCACACCGACTGGGTGTTGTACATTTTTTTCCATAGGGAAAATTGTTATGTGGGACACCATTTCTCCCAAAAATCTAGTTGTTATACGATTTTGTTGCTATATGGGGTGATTGTTGTATGAGGTTCCACTGTAATTGGTTTTGAAGTAGAATGGGGACCATTTCTGTTAGTTCATGATTTTTAGTAAACTAGAGCTTTCCTTTTTAGTAAGGAAGTAGAATAACTTTTGGGATCTGATGGCTTTCTGCCTGGTTTCAGTTTAGCGGTTTCTATTGTCTTCCATCATATGTTTTGGATGTGTTTGCTTATCCAGCAGTTATTAAACAGTTGCAGGAGCTATTTCTTTGTGCTTTGTCCAAAATATTTAATGCACTAGAGCCATTTCTTCTTCTCCTCCTCCCCCTTCATCTTTTTCTTTGCTTCCTCTTTTACTCAATTGGGTGTCGAGGGAGATGCAAAGTTCTTGTTCTGGCACTTCTAGCAGCCTCCACTGGGGTTATTTGGTGTTTGTGTAAATTTCTTTGATGTTATCTTTCCACCTTCCTTTGGGTCTGCCTTGTGGTCTTTGGCCTTCACCTCTTTCCACACATGCCTTGTATGGTATGGGATTCCAAGACATTATCTCCAAATGGACAAACTACTTTATTTTTTGTCTCTATATGTAGTGCAAGATTGTGTGCTGACCTACCCCAGCTGGCATGGTCTCCTCATAGCAGCGCTACACAGAGAGTCTAGTCAAGTAGAGTCCAAATAGCAAAGGTCAAAGAGCAAGTCGAGGTCGGGTTACCGGTAGTTTAAGCAGTGTCTAGTCCAAAGGATGTCCAGGGACATCCTCGGGGTTGGCAGAGAAATCAGGGTCATGGCAGGCAGGTCAGGGTCTGGGCAGGCAATCTCAAGAGGTATCCAAAGTCAAGCAGGGTGTTGATTTTTGCACAGAAGAATTGTACTGATGCTAGAATGCTGCAACAAGCTTGCTTAAAAGCCTCCCAGATAATCGCTATCAGCTGGGAGCCTTCTCTGGTAACTAGTTCTAGCTTGCTTGTGTTGCAAGTGTAGCTCATTTCTGAATCTTTTCCTGACTGAGGGCTGATCACTGTCAGAGTCAGACTTCTGATCTGACAGGTTATCTGCCTGGGGAAACAGAGTTGAGCCAGAAGCCGGCTGAGATTCCTGGTTCAGGACATTCTCAGGTTTGGGTGCAGGCAGAACTGGGCTGGATGTAGAAAGTGCCTCCTCTGATCCAGGTCATCTTTGGAGTCTGATGAGGACTAGATCACAACAGATTGGCTCTGTTCCAATTCTTTCCCTTATAACCTCATTCCTGATGTTATCCCTTCTGGTACCTCCAGCAGCTTTCCCCAGACATCTCATTTCCGTGGTGACCAACTTTCACGTTTGTTTTGTTATAAGTTGCTTAGTCCAAAATAGGGCATGCCACATAACCATGGAAATGTCTGCAGAGGCAGATAGTGCTGGCTTTTCAGCTGTAAAGCGAGAGGAGCACCACACCATAGAGTCAGATACGATTGTCCCTTTGTGTGATGACTGCTGGGACTGACAAGAATGATAAATTTAGCATGTACTATATCCATCTTTCTTAACAAAACAAATGATTTTGGGGGCTGTTAAAGTGCTTTCTGGAAGTGGGTGGGCTCCTCTACCATGAAGTGTAATTCTGGGTCAGACTGACATATGAGCTAAAGAAAATAAGTAATTAATTGTAAACTGATCAGGTTTTAAGGTTTCAAAATGGTAAGAATAATCTGAGAAAATTAAAGTCAACAAGTGATATTTTTGTCATCCAAGAAAGTAATAATAGTTGGCATTTCACCATGTTTGTAACGTTGTTGGGGTGCTGTCTATTTGCCGGAAAATGTTGAATTTCAGGACGAAGTTTATTATGCATAGTAGATGATGATAGCAACAATGATGAGGGGAATATAACAATAGGCCTAAATGAGATCACGATAGGCTAACTGCACAAGACTGTTTTATTTTGGAAGGGTACATTAAAGAAAATATCTCTGAATAATGTAAGTCTTTGGGAATGATCTGATATTCAAGGAGCTATATCCAGCCAATATTTGGTGGGTAGTGTCAAATGGTAATAGTGATAATGATAATGATTGATACTAATAAGAATAGGAACACTAAATGTGATGTCAAATGGAGTTTGACTTATGGTGATCTAAGGGGTTTCTTGATAGACAATCCACAGAAAGGGGTTTATCATTCCCTCCCTCTAGGGGGTGCCCTAGGACTGTGCAGATTGCCCAAAGCCACAAAGGCTGGTTCTTCCTAGGAGGCACAGTGGGGAATCAAACTCCCAAACTCTGCCTCTACAGCTAGATACCTAAGCCACTGAGCTATCCGGTCAAACACAGGAACACTACATGTGCAGTCGAATGGATTCTTATGGCAGTCCTTTCTAGGTTTCTCTAATTAAGAGAAATGAAGATTGGCTTAATCTTTCTTGTTTTCTGGAGGAACCTTGGAACTGTGCAACTTGGCCAAATCCACACAGGCTGCCTCTTCTCCTGGGAGGTATTCTGGGGAATTGAGCACCCAACCTTGGCTTTGCAGTCAGCTGAGTCTTCTTGTTCTTGTTGTTCTTCAAAAGTTTGTTGGGTTGATTTTTATTTTTTTATTTTTTTATTATTGCATTGTTTAGTCTTCCCTGTGAGAAATAGTTGGGATGCTATTTGGTTTTGGGTTATATATAGGTTTATGCTGGCTATGCTTGCATTACTAGGGATCAAGCTAAATATAACAGTTTCATGTTGACGTCCAGAAACCTCATAGTGAACTTTTGGGTCAACTTCAGACATTTGGCAGTAGCTATGCCTCTGGAAACTGTCAGAAAAAAACTTTCCAATAAAAATTACCAGAAATGGATACATTTTTTTATTATGACTCTCAGAATATCTGTTGAAGTTTGGTAGCTGTCCTTTTTAAAAAGGAGGGAATAATTTCCCATCTCTGGAGATTTCAAGATAGGCATAGACTTTTGGGATACAGTTGTATTCTCAGTTTTAGAGATGTAGAGGTGGGGTAAAAAACCAAGGAAAAATGGGGGTTCCCCCCGGGAAAATTGGGAAGGGAAATTGACTGGGGGGAAATGGGAAAATTGGGGGGAAATGCTATTGATGCTTCTATAGTTCATGGGTATGAGTTATTTTGGAAAAAAAAAAGCCTTTAGCAGGCTAGGAGCATACAATTCCGCATGGCACAGTGCACCATAAATGTGAATAAGTCATGCACTAGAGATTTAAACCTTCCGGGAATTTTGAAAGTAGGGAAGTTTGCACAAGTAAAGCATGTTGATTGTGCAGGAAAAAATAAATGCATTTAAAAAATAGATTTTTCCAAAAATTGTCCTTCTTTTTATCCCTTTGAATTTTATTTCAGACAGTAGTTCCCAAAATCATTCCACGGCTTATGTTACAAAATGAGGTTTACATATACAATTAATGAAGTGAAAATATTTCTTTTATTAACAAAAAAATACAATAGCCCATATAAATCTGAATAAATAAATAAATAAATAAATGAACTAATAGAATAATTATAATTGGAAATTTTAGACTTATAAAATTCAGTGAGTAAGAAAAAGATAACAAAGTAATGAGTTTTTTACATTTACTTTACATTCCTCAAAACGTCTACAATTTTAATTACTTCCACACTCATCAGATGAGTCAAAACTTGCACTTTCTTCAGCTTCAGTTGTAACAACACTACTGTAGAATTTTGAACACCCACCACTTTTCTTTTCCTCCAGAACCAGGTGGGAACGTTTAGCCACTAATTTATTTACTCTTGTATTCATCAAATGCTTTCGAGCTGTAGCGTGTGTTTCCCCATAGCAGACCAGATGAGTTCAGAAGATGCTGATGTCGGGAGAATGGATAACAGTTTTATGACCACACCACTAAGGACTTGACTTTTACAGAGCCTCTTCCATCATGCAAGTGGTGAAGTATGCTCTACACTTTCCCACAAAAACTGCTTGCTCCAAAAACCCATATTTGCCTTGTATTCTGCTATGTTTGCAATGACTTAGCCCTGATCATGTTCCATTTCTTCTGAATTATTTGTTATGAATCCCATTGCCCTGGAGACCTCATCTTCTGATAAGTGTTTTCCTTGGAAACACAGATCAGCTAGATTTGTAGCAAAAATGAATATCTGCTCAACAAAAGTTCTTTCTTTCCATTATTATTTCCAAAAATCTCTGCTCCTCATTCTTTAGTTTTGGTGTTTTTACTAACAGTCCTTCAGGTCCTGTTATTTTCCTTGTTACAGTCAAACCTTGCATAAAGAGCAACTCGCTTAAAGAGCAGGATTTTCTCGGAATGTTCACTTTGCTTAATAAATAAAACCAACCAAAAACTTGCTTAACAAATAAATTGGGTTTCACAATCCTACCCACCAGAAGTCACAATTGGTCACTTACAATGGTGTTTCGTTTAAAGAGCAAACTCACTTAAAGAGCAATCCTTTTGGAACACATTATGCTCTTTAAGCGAGGTACAACTGTATTTCAGAAAACATTTCAGGTACTTGAGACAAAAGTACATTATCAGATTCTATTCTTGCTATAGCAGTAGTTATGGGTTTCAGAAGAGCAGCTGTAGATTCTACACGAGCTCAAACTGCATCATTGTCCAAAACAATCTTCTTTATTTGTTTATTGAGTGATAAACCATCTTGAATAAAAGTTGCTTGTAGAACTTCCTTTCCATCCAGGAGACTTTTCAGCATTATTGTTATTCCTCCTCATCTGGTAACAGATGGCTGTGTTCTTGCAGAATTCTTCAGTGTTCTTGCAGAATTCTTCCAAAACCTTTTACTTTTCTCCTTTTGAATGCTCATGAAAGTTTGTTGAATGATGTGATGTTTTTTTAAACAAATTTGATAATTTCCTTGGCATCTGACTGAAGAACTTCCACTGCCTTTAACTTCATTATGTCACAAAATAGCCAATTTAAAACATTGTGCTGCACAACCAAATGTTTTCACTTGCAAAAATTTTTCGTGAATGATGTTCCATGCACATTTCATGGCTGCTAAAAGAATTTTGAGAGTGCCATGGACAGCAAAAAGAACAAATGGGTCAATCTTCAAAAAAATCAACCCTGACTCCTGTTGGAAGGTCAAATATTGAAGATGAAGTTAAAGTACTTTGGACATCAAATGAGAAGAGAGGATTCACTTGGGAAAACCTTGATGCTGGGAAAGGTCGAGGGCAAAAGAAGAAGGGGGAGGCAGAGAATGATATGGCTAGATGGCATTGTTGACGCAATGGGCACAAAGCTGGGTGGGCTGATGAGGATGGTGGAGGACAGAGGTGCCTGGTGTGTGGTGGTCCATGGTGTTGCAAAGGGTCAGAATCGACTGTGTACCTGAACAACAACAACAACATGAAAAACTCATTTTTATTGCATAGTAATCTTTACCAAATATGCATTTCTTGTACTGTTTATACACATATAAAATAAGAAATCTGAGTGTAACTTGCAGAAATTACAAAGAAATAGCATTTCCCCAATTTTCCAGGTTCCCCCCCGGAAATTTTACATCTCTACTCAGCTTCATCTTCAAGTTAAAGTTCTTTCCTTGGAATAGATGTATTTTCTTAGGTGTGTCACTGGAGATGCATTTATCCAATCTAAGGAATTCTAGAATTTTGTAGTAGAGCTTAAATTATGGATAACTAGATTCCCTCCCCCAACCCTCTAGATTTGTCCTATTATTGGTGTAAACATTCAGCTTGAAATGTTACTTTTAAGAATAAACATAACACAGTGCTAAACTAGGGTTGCCATATGTCCTGGAAAACCAGGATTGTCTCGGATTCAAGATCAGAAAAATTGTCCTGGTCAGTTTAATAAAAATCATGCTAAAGTCCTGGATTTTTAAAACTTACTAATTGTGTATTATAACACACCATTAAAATAAATTTGAACTATTGCCATCAAACGAGCGGTTTCCTGTCACATTGGAGTTGGAGTATACCTGGAGACAAATCTTTACATCCTCACCTCACACCACCATTTGATAAGTGTGACCAGTGTGTTTCCTGGAACTGAGGACATTAAAAGTTGACCACAACATGACTTCCCAGAAGTACAACATATCATCTTACAGCAAGAATTAACTGTTGTAAATAAATTCATTTATGTATTGATACATTTAATGTGAAAGTGTTTTATAGCTGTCATTGTATTATGTTTGTTAAAAAAAAAGAGAGGTTATTTTGTAGATAATCAACCCATTCTATCAAGTGTATTTCTGTCCTGGTTTTGAAGGAGAGAATTATGACAACTCTATGCTAAATCCATCCATAACAGTGCAGTGACAGGATCAAGAGCATCTGTTTAGCTGTTTATTACCTCTGGACTGGCTCCATCATGATATTTGGTTTTCTTTTCTTAAAAGCACATTTCCAAGCTCTGGGTGGAATAGTATAAAGTATAAAGATGTCTCTCTGTGAGAAGAAAGGAAGAGGGAGTTTCAGAAAGTTGTATGCAGGAGGGAAGCATTGCAGTTTGGAATTGACCATCTTGGCTAGGAAATTTTGTGCTGTGTAGTCCAAACAAGTAATACTTTCAATTTCTGAAAAAACAGCTAACCGCAAATCACCATTGGATATTTTTTAAACCAACAGAATGTTATATACACATAGCTATTAATTTTTAATGTTAGTCAGTGATGGGATGTAACAGGTTCTCACCAGTTCTCCAGAACCGGTAGTAACTTTCCCCAGTGTCCTGGAGAACCGGTGGCAGCTTTTGGGGGGAACCACCTTTGGGGCTTACCTTTTCACTGGTTCCCCCCTCTGGGCATGTGCGCCAAGCACTTGGTGTGCATGCACACCTACAGTGTTTGGCGTGTATGCACGGCCTCCTTGCTGTCCTCCCAAGCGGGGAGGAGGAAGAGAAGCTGCTAGCCTGAAGCTCCCTATAGCCTGCTCACCAGGGTAAGTGACTCACCTTTGGATGTGGTGTGTCTGTGTGTATTTTAATGTGTATTTAATACCTTTACCTATATTGACGCACTACCACAGTTCCTAAATAGGCCTGGTGGCCGGTTTGGGTGGGTGGGTGTATTTTAATGTAATTTTTATTTATTTATTTATTTATTTATTTATTGGGTGGGTGGGTGGGTTGGCTGAGGTGTGTGTGTGTGTGTGTGTGTGTGTGTGTGTGTGCGTGCGTGCGTGCTTATTTTTATTTTATTCTTTGGCCCCACCCATGACATCATGACATCATGATGTTAGCTCCGCCCACACTGTGATGACATCACGGTGGGGTAGTAAATTTTTTGACATCCCACCACTGATGTTAGTGTGACTGAGGACTTATCCAGACTGCCATTTAGGTGAAGACTGGATTGTCTGCAAAAGTGTTGCTTAAAATATTTTTGTCTCTGTATCATGCCTGTAACCACAGATTTGATTGACAATACATAAACAAGGAAGAATATTTTTCTTAATTTTAAACAAAGTGATAAATTACATCAGCAATGATCTACAGACATTAAAAACACCACTTATTGAGCAGATTCTAGCAAAAAAATAAAAAAAAACCCCTACATCTTAGATTTGAAGGGAAAATAATCAATTGGATCTAACCCATAGCTAGATAACCCATAAACTTGAGGAAGGATGGCATGTTGGTAATTATCATGGCACAGGAATGCATGATATATTTTGCTGTTAAAGCAAAACAATGTTCTGCAAGGCAATTCTAGAAATGGGGCATTTAATTGGGTGCTCGGTTTAAAAAGCAGATGATAGTCCAAAGAAAATACGGTACAGTATTTCAATGGAAATAACTTCACTGGTCTCAACTGAACCCACTTTCTCTGCCTTCTCTTGAGTGACACCTACTGGATTATTGCCTATTAACTACTAGATAATAATTTTGTGTCAGAGATTACTCTGTGCTGAAAGGATTTTTGCAGGAGAATATCCACTCAGGGGATGCCTGAATGAGGCTCCTTTCATGTCCCTGTGTAGCCCTTGGGTATCGAAACCCGACCTTCCCGTCTCCAAGCTCAGCGTCTTAACCACTAAGCCACCGGAGGAGCTGCTATTAACTAGATAAGGATAGGTTGGTGAGGCACAAGCAGTAAAGGACCATTCCTTGAGTTCTCTGGGAAAGTCTTTCTTCTTTTCTCCCCACTTCCAAAGTAAAGTAGTTAGATGGTGGTTAAGAGTTCTCAGGTGAAGGAAATACAAGAGGCTTAATCATTCAAGGAGAAGAAAAACAACAGGTAAACACTACAGAAAGGAGATAGGAGACTAGGAAAGTTCTTAAGACAACTTATTGAAGTGCAGGAAAAATATATAAGTGTTTGAGTGACTCCACATTTTGGGACTTCATTCATTGTCCAAGAAATCTATTAACACTTTATTTAAATAAAAGCAATTATTCTCAATTGATATCCAGAAGCATGATGGAGAAGTACTGTAGAATGATCACAAGACCAACTCTCTAAGGCAGAAATGTACAGCCACAGCTCTTGTCTCAGAAGATCCCCAGCTTACAATTTCTTGTTTTATTGAAATTGAAAACAAACCAGGACCAGGACCATGGCAGGCAGGATTTGAAGAGCTGGTGATGGACATTATAGTTGCATGGGAGTGCAGCTATATAATTGTACAGCAAGGCAAAACAAAGTTCTACAAGGCAATTCTAAAAATGGGGACACACTAAAAAAATTGTGACTTTGAAACTTGATTTCGGAACTGCACCAAACCTAGCACCAATGTTGCATTTAAAAATCTCTAGTCTAAATCCAGTTGCAGTCCTGACTAAAGTCAATCCACTGGGTCTGTTTTTCAATCATAAATTGAACTGGATTTACATTTCTGTTTTTGTCTCTGTACCTCAGCTAACAAATTCTGATGCATGGTGATCAATATTACCCCAATTTTTAACAGATGCAAAGAAAGGTCTTAGTTTTTGTGTTTCCTTTCCACCAACTGAACATTTGGTAAGCTTTATAAAACCATTTTCTGGGCCTGTTAGAAGTTTGAGCAAGAGAGACTGGTCACATTCAAATCAATTAGATTTAGAAGATTGTGGGGGAGGTGGGGGAGCTTTAGACCAGTGGTGGTGAACCTTGCCACTCCAGTTATTCTTGAACTTCATTTGCCAGAAGCCCAAGTCTCTGTGAATCCACACAAATGAGTTTACTGTGCGTACGCGCAGTAAACCCATTTGTGTGGATTCACAGAGACTTGGGCTTCTGGGAATTGAAGTCCCAAAATACCTGGTGTGCCAAGGTTCACCATCAGGGCTCTAGAACATGCTTTTTGTTTCTTCTGTGTCACAGAACCTCTGACCCAAAGCTCTAGGGGAAAAAAAAAGAAAGCAAGGTTCGATTCTCCACCTTCCCTAATTATAGAATAGCCAACCTGAGTAGGCTGCATTATCTCATATTGTCCCCAGCAGATAGATATAATAAACCACTTCCAAATACTTTGTACCTAGAAGACCTTGAAATGGGACATCATAAAGTGGAATTGAGTAGACTGCATGGATGTTTTTAATTGTTCACTTGTTTTCAACCAGTATAAGCCCACTATGCTTAGAAGGGAGGGATCACTTCTGTTCCTTTGTACATGTGGTAGATGATGAGTCTAGAAGGGAGACTTTTCTGGTTTAGTAAAGGTAAGGGTCACTCTTGCTGGAAAGCCAGTCGAATCTGACTCGAGGATCTGACTCTAGGGTTATCTCCATTTATAGCCAAAGAGCCAGTGTTGCCTGCATTTGCATACATTTCCATGGACATGTCACAGGTGTGACTAGACATGCTGTTTACCTTCCCACCAAAGTGGTACCTATTTATCTACTTGCAATTTCTTGCTTTTAAACTGCTAGGTTGGCAGGAACTGGGACAGAAATGGGAGCTCATTCCGTGGTGCAACACTCGGGTCTTGAACTGCTGACCTTCTAGTCATCAAGTTCAGCGTCTTAACCACTAAGCTACTAAGCCACTGCAGTCCCTGACTTTCCTGGTTTAGATAAGTGCTATATTCTTGATTTTGAAAATTAAGATGAGCAGAGGGCCAGATGTGACAAACATCTGTTAAATTAATATGTGGGTATAGTAACGCTATAGTGGTAATCTATGGCATTCTAAATATAGCATCTAGAATGTGTTGAGGTCACTTGTCTTGGAAAATCTGGCTAGAAACTCAGTTGGGAAATTCTGGTCATCCTTCTCAGCTGTTCCACATTCCGAAATATTTCCAGGAGTCTTGCTCTTGTCCCCTGTTTTAAATGCACATGTCTCCCTTCTTCTCTTTCCTTTTGTGTTATTCAGCTGACAGTAGGAGAATAAATTTGGGATCTCTAGTTGGAGAAATGCCTACTAGTTACCATTTCTAGACTTTTGTAAATATGCCTTTTGTGTTAGGGGCTTAGTTGGTGAATATGTTTTGTCAGTGTGGTTTGTTTCACTGCATAGAATGACATCTGAGAGAGTGAGAACTTAAATACCTGTAGTAACCGCCAAAGGATTAACTGTGCTTGTCTTTTGAAGTTAAATGAGAAAGAATCTGCAGCATCTCTAACAGCTTTAGCTTTCACTGGCATATGAATCATTTTTCAGCTGGATGGAACAGAAGATTGGACATTCAGTATTCATACAAAGCACACGGTTGAACATGGGGTGTAAACAGTGAGGAGAGAGCAGTTTTAAATGCAGAATTATCAAACATCATCCAATATAAAATACATATGTGGGTATGAACATTAGTTCTACTCTTCAATGATCTCATACACCTGGTAATCATTTACTGTTAATATGCCTATCAGAGAGCAAACAAAACAAAACAAAATGACAAAAACCATTGTGGCACCTTAAAGACTAACTCCTGTACTTTAATGTTAGCTTTTGTGGATCAAGTCCACTTCATCAGACATAAGAGTGGATATCATTGCATACATTTTGTAAATATCTGGCATGGAGACCCAGAGTGACTGGGCAAAACTGATTGGTTCAGGAGATGCACATGCAAATCAATGAGTTATTTACAACTGGTAATAAAATGCAATCAGTTTGTCAGGCAAATCTCTGATGGGAACAGTTTGAGGAATAAACATTCTGACATATAAATCTTAATGAGTTGATTGAGGAAGTTTTATGGGATAAGGCACAGTCAGAGGTCAGCTGCCCTGAGAAACAACCACCCCCTTCCTCCTCTCTCCCCACATTTTTGAGTCTGTTCTGCGAGATGAATTTAACTCTTTACTTGTGGCATTTTAAAATCTGATAATGTCCCAGAAACCCCTGGCTAATATTTAAACCTTTTCAGTGAGTGTCCAGCATGTGTATATATTTTATCTCCACTGTCTCTCTCTGAATTCTAGTCATGTAATTTCCATTCCAGAATGGCAACTTTTAGATCCAGTGTATAATGTCCAGGAGAATTAAGATGTTTTGAAACAGGTTTCAGTGTGTTAGAGTTTTTGATGTCTGATTTGTGTCCATTAAATCTTTTGCGAAGAAATTGTCCTGTTTGACCTATGTAGAGGGCAGAGGGGCATTTTTGTCAGAAGATGGCATAGATTACATTAGTACAGGCACAAGTGAAACTACCAGTAATGCTGTGTTTGACGTTGTTGGGTCCACTAATTGTATTTCCGGAGTAAATGTGGGGGCATAACTGACATCTGGATCTGTTACACAGTGCAGTTCCCATCACTGTTTCACTGTTGTGTCGTTTGTTGTATATCAATAGTTGCTTGAGGTTGGGTGGTTGTCTGAGAGCAAGTAGTGGTCTCCCACCAAGAGCCTTCTACGTAGGTCAAAGAGGACAATCTCTTTGTAAAAGAATTAATGGACATAAATCAGACATCAGAAATGGGTCTCTATGCCAGATATTTATACAATGTATGCCATGATATCCACTCTTATGTCTGATGAAGTGGACTTGATCCATGAAAGCTAACATTAAAATCAAGCCTGCCAATGTTCCTATCACTGACCTACCTGCATCCAGAGACTATCTGTATATTTAGATGAATTTATTCATAGAGTACCTTTTATTAAGAGTCCCATCTTATTGTGGTTCCTACCGTAGTCTCTGTAAGCACGTTCAGCCAAACAAGCATACATACTCCTCTAGAGGTATATTAACTTTTGAATTGGTAGCTGTATTAGTCTGTGCAAACATATCAGAGAGCAAACAAAACAAAGACAAAAAAGTGCTGTGGCACCTTAAAGACTAACTCCTGTACAGTAATACCTCGGATAACGATTGCCTCAGATAACGCTAAAATTGGATAACGTCAGGGAATTTGAGGCAAACATTTGCATCACACAACATTGTGCGATGCAATTGTTTACCTCAAATTCCCCGACGTTGATCTCCCAAAGCCTGCAGGGCTAGAGACCAACCCTGCAGGCTTTGGAGCAGAGATCTACTGTGGCCTAGACCACCAGTTTGGTGGGGGGAGATCAGATGTGCCTGTCCCCCCCCCAGCCAAATCAGCACTATGGGCTCTCTGCTTTGGGGTTGGGGCTGGTGGGGGTGTAAGGCACCCCCAGCCACTCCAATCCTAAAGCAGAGAGCCTACCTGAGCTCTCTGCTTTGGGTTTGGGGTGGGTGGGAGTGTAAGGCATCCCCAGCCACCCCGATCCTAAAGCAGGGAGCCCGCCTGGGCTCTCTGCTTTGGGATCGGGGTGGGTGGGGTTGGAAGCAAGCAAAGGGCGATCCCATACTGGGACTGCCGGTTTGCTTGGGGAGGGAACGTGCATTCCCACACCAAGCAAACCGGATCGCCTCTTTGGAAAGGGAACAGGGCTTTTTTTAACGTTGTGCAGTCAATGCATTGCATAATGTTAAAAACCCGATAATGTTATGACTTGTGGAAACTAGTCATAACGTTATCCGAGGTACTATTGTATGTATTTAGTCTTGCTCCCCTGCCCTGCAAGGAAGGAGAATGGCTTCTTCCCTCCATCTTGGCCACATAGAGCAGGCATGGAAGGTAAGTGAAATCCTTTCTTTTTCCATGCCAGTTTGGAAGGGGGACATGATTGCATTGTAGAGCTTCTTTCTTCATCTATGGTTTTCCATAGGAATTAATTGAAAACAAACTTCAGAATAAGAGAAATTGATTTTCAATGTACCAGTACATACTGTATTCTAATTTTTTTGGGTGGGTGGGTGGGGGGAAATCGCAATTTGCGCCATCTTGTGGTCAGTTGTGTAATTGTGCCTCAACTTCTTTTGCTACGGAAGTCCCAAAACTTAATTTTAAAATGCCCGAATTACTCAAAAAACTATATTTTTAGACCCTCATGGTTGTTGACCCATGTATAAGCAGAGTCCTCTTTTTGGAACTCATTTTTTGGGTTAAACTCAGCTTATACTCAAATATATACTGTATATAATCTTGTTTTTGAACTACAGTACTAGGCCCATTAAATAGACATTTTAAATGTTTTTAAAACATGTAATTTGAACTTACAGTGGTCATCTGGGTGGGTATATTTATTTAATTACTTGTACTTGTATATTTTATTTTTTGTATTTATTATACAGTATAGTCATTTTTAAAAACTGTTTATTGGGGTTGTGTACACTATTGCTTGTTTATATAATACAGTATTGTGAGTTGCTCAGAGTAGTGCATTTGCACTAATTATGGTGGCATATAAATCAATCAATCAATCAATCAATCAATCCATCAATCAATTACATACATACATACATACATACATACATACATACATACATACATACATACATACATACATACATACATACATACATACATACATACATACATACATACATACTTCTGTTGCAGCATGAACATTTCAGTAGCATCTTAGAACTTGGGCTTTCTCTTCAAATGTCATGATATGTGTGATTTCCCTCACTATATTTTATGTCTGTAATTCTTGCTCCCTGGTATGTACACAAAACTATGCAATAAAGACAAAAACCCAAAAATGAAAGAACTACCAATCTAGATTTCTAGCTCTAATTTTGTTGAAAATACCTTGGGTTTTCCCTTCTAAGTTTGCTGAAAACGAAATGGCATTATTTCAGGATAGATGTTTGCTGTTTTTCATTTCAGCCACAGGAATCTCATACTCTCCAATGTTTCATTCTCTTTCATTAAACATGTGTAAAAAGAACAAGTCTGAATTTATACATGAAAAAGATAATTGCATCAAATCCCAAACTCTTTTGAAAATATCTTCTTTTCTTCCTCTTTTATTGCTTTGGTTGTCAAGGGAGATACAAGGTTTTAATGGCATCCACCGGCGTTATTTGGTGTTGTTGTAATACGTCTTTGATATTATTTCTCCATCTTCCTCTGAGTCTGTTTGAAATCATGGTAATTTGGCAGATGGTATTAATAGTTTATTTTTAGTGCAGTTACACTATTTTAAAAAAGGTGTTAAAATTGGAGTTTTTCAAACTCATTTTCAGGTCATGTGGTGTTTTAATTTCAGGTCACATGGTTCTCCTATGTTGTACATGGCTTTACACTGGCCCATGTTTCGATATATGTTTTGTAAATTAATTTTTCATTTCAAATAGTCTCACCCGATAGGCAACAATTCCTGGAGTTTCTGCTGTCAAGCTGCTTGAGAGTGGAAATGCAAGTAAATGCCAAAACAAGAATGCTCACATTTAAAATAAATGATTTCCTGCGGCTGGTTTGAAATAACCTGAATTTCGGCCACATAATGTGGGCTGGGTTGTACATCATGGGATCACTGATTTTTAAATTGATTTCATCCACATCAACTCTTGTGCTAACTAGAGCTTCACTCCGGTTGTTAACAGAATTTTTTCATCCTTGTTATAACACAGCTGAATCCAATAATTGTGCTCATAAAACTCATGGAATTAAATGCACATGACCTGTTAGTCCAGTTTAAGTACAAACACAGGGACAGAAAGCAAACATTTCTGAAACAACAGACTGCTTCTGTAGGGCTTTAAAACTACAAGGGAGATAATTTCCAATTTGCAAATTGCTTCAAAATGCTGACTGCTACCAAAATTTGGGCCTTGCCTGACTTATTTATTTTCCAAACTAAAGGGTTGTACAAAGTATATGCATCAGATTCAAGCGGACTTTGAGCCCCACAGCTCAAAATTTAGAATCATAGAACGGGGTGCCCAAACTTTTTGGGCCGTGGGCTGATCATGTGGTTCAGGGAGCTGGTCACTAAGGCCCAGGGGCCAGGTGTGGCCCCCAACACCAATTCATCCGGCCTGTGAAGCCCTTGTCGCTCCTGGAAGCGGAAGTAAAATGTGCCCATACACAGACACACACACACACATACACTCTCTCTCTCTCTCTGTAACCAAGCGTATATCTACCTGACCCTTGTGCTATTGAGGCCACACACAGTTAGCTTGCTAATCATAATATCATGAAGCACTTTGTCAATAGCTTTGCTGAAGTCAAGATATATTACATCAACAAAACTTCCCAAGGTGGAGTGATGTTTTTCCCAAAGGAAAGAGAAACAAAGATGGTCTCAAGTTGAAACTGTGCAGGCTGCAGACTAGCTTTGTACATGCTTGAGAATCCCAACAAGGGACTCATTACATGCCAGTCTGAAATGACTGAATAGTGAGTGTGTGGTTTGCCTTCCACACATGGAATTAAGTAACAGAATATCAGCCATAACAGTCAGTCAGTCAGTCAGTCAGTCAGATCGACAGAAAAAGCAGACATGGGAAATATTACTTTCTTGGATTATACCTCCCAGAAGTTTGCTGACAGATTCTTGAGTGGTGGTGTTGGGGGTGAGAGGACATCCCTACCCCCAACAATTTGTGGCAGTTTTGACTTATAAAGCTGTGAGAGATCTCTTTTCTCCATCAAATTGGCAAGTCTTAACAGAGGCCACATTGCATGTTCACCCCCTACTTGTTTCCAGAAATACTAAAGTCTAAATCTAATTATTAGCCCTAAATGGAGTAGACACATTGAACCAGCTGGTAAATGGTAAAACCACTCTTATGTACAACTTCTTCATTCTATGGTCCTACTTTAGTTTGGGCTACTAATCATATCCTGTCCTGTTGGATAAGTGAACTAGAGATATCTCCCCAGCAACCCTTCTGTTGTGGAATTCTCTCCCAGGAGAAATCAGGTCATCTCTTTATGGCTGTTGAGCTTTTATTAAGCAATCAAAACAATGTCACTTTCCAATTGTTATTTAATCTGGTTAGATGAGCATGCCTAGCACTTCCCCACTCTGTCTTTGCTTTCTCCTTGCAAGCAACTGTGACTCTGAGGAGCAGAAGTTCCTGTTTGAATGTGGGCTTTACATGAAAGAAAGATGTCAGAGTTTCCAGGTTTTTTTACTTGGGTGTAAAAGTGGGAACCTCTCCTTTTCAGAATCATCATCACACACATTCACGGAGAGAGGCATGGCTAGGTTGCACATTCTTGTTGCATCATGTTGACATTGCTGAATTTTACAATGGTTGAATAGGACATTATTATTATTATGAACATAATATTTTTTTAAAAAAAATGGTTCTTAAACTTGGATTCTAATGATTTATAAAAACTATATTCAATTTGCTTTAAAAGACTGTTCTAATCTTTTTTTTATCATCCATTGCATCAGCAGCTCAGAAAACAGATTTTAACACTTGAAAGAAATACACAAATACGGTATAAAATAGCTTGGTGACTTCAAATATCTTTGGACTCGAGAGAGTGGCTGAGGAACACTTGGAATATAGTATCAGAAACTGACATACCAGGAATTAGTTTGAGCAAGGCCTTTATACATTTCATGTGCTGAGTCAGCATCCTTGATAAATAATAGTTCCATGGCTAATATAGCTTATGCAGCTAGAAATAACCTGAATGCATGAACTGTACAGTAATAGACTGTTGTCATAACAGAAGATGGGCCAGTTCTGTTGTTGTTTCCCTGGTGCAAATAAGGAAACATTTAATCCCTGAACATATGGAAATAGGGATCACTCTTCTTAGGGGACGTAATACTCCACCACTTCAGCTACTAGGAACAACTGTTCATAAATTAAATACACACATCAGCTATATGGATATCAGAATAACTCTTCCTAGTAGCTGCCGCATGGAGAGCCTATGACATTCAGGTAAATTAAGGGACAGAAAAGCAGCTGAGTTTACAAACATGATACAGGTATTCCTTTGAAAATTCAGTCTATTAAAGAACAACATTAATCAGTGCAGGCTGTTCCCTTCACTGAGTTCCTATGTAGGTGAGGTTCATTAACTTTAGTAGAAGGAGCAGAACCATGAATGGGGTACTATGTACGCAGATCACATTTCTCTTTCAAAATAAATGAATGGAATTTTGTACTTTTTTAATCTTAGGGTTTTTTTCTGGGTTTCAGTCAAAAAAAATCTTTGCAGCCTGATGGAAAAATGACTTTGGTTGAACACAACTGTTTTGAGGATTACCAAGTCACTATGGCTAATCATGTTTCAAAACTCTGCTGCTATGCAGATAGTTATACTTAAGCCATGTGAATTAAATATTCTATTTAGGGATTGGGCTATTGATGCAATGCAATAGACTGCAAAATCTTAGGTAACAATTTGCCTACAGTCTAAAGTGGCAGTCAAACCATAGTGTCCTGTGAATCCTAGAAGGATTCATGGATGAAACTACTTAATTATAGACATCTAGAGGACTGTGGTGGTTTAGTGGTTAAGACGCTGAACTTGACAACTGGAAGGTTGGCAGGTGAGCAGTTCGAGACCCAAGTACTGCACGATGGAGTGAGCTTCCATCTCTATCCCAGTTCCTGCCAACCTAGTAGTTTGAAAGCAAGAAATTGCAAGTAGATAGACAGGTACAACTTTGGTGGGAAGATAACAGTGTTCCATGCACTTTGGTGTTTAGTCATGCCTGCCACATGTCCACAGAAATGTCTGCAGAGGCAGACAGCACTGGCTCTTTGACTATAAACGGAGATGAGCACTGAATCCTAGAGTCAGACATGACTGGCTTTTGAGCAAGGGTGACATTTCCCTTTCCCTAGTCAAGTACATTTAAAGAAACAATAAGCAGGAGATGATGACATCAGAAGGAGGCTGAGATCAGTGGACTTCTAAATATTTCTTCTTTTCTGAAAGTCTTTCCCTCCTAAACCGACCCTTGCAATTGTCACTAGATTGGAACTCTTAGCCAGCCCAGCCAAGAATGAGGGATGATATAGACTCTAGTGTAACAACTTCTATAGAGGAGCATGTTGCATACTTCTACTATATACTAAAATTCATTAACTGGAGCCTGTCTGGTGCAAAGACATATGTACTGTAGTTGTAAAGGGGTCTGAGACCATGATTATTATTTTTTTTAGAACTGAACAGACATCAGATGTTAAAAACCAGCCTTATTTACTTCAATATCTTTTCTCCCCATTTTAGTAGTATTAAATAAAATATGGAGGGTGGGAGATAATCATTCGAATGTTAAACAGACAACATCCTTGTCAATCTATCAAAAATCACTCAGATATTTATCAGCAGATCCCATTCTATCCTTGATCCATTCATAGCCTGGTGGCACAGTGGTTAAACTGCTGTTGTTGTTCAGTCACACAGTCGTCTGAATTTTTGCAACCCCATGGACCATCCTGTGCCAGGCTCTCCTCTATCCTCCTCAGCCCATTCAAATCTATGCCAATTGCCTCTTTTTTGTTGTTCAGTCGCACAGTCGATTCTGACCCTTTGCGACTCTATGGAACACTGTCCGCCAAGCGCCTCTGTCCTCCACCATCCTCCTCAACTCGCTCAGTTCTGTACCCATTGTCTCTACAATACCATCTAGCCATCTCATTTTTGGCCGCCCCCTTTTTCTTTTGCCCTGCACCTTTCCAGCATCAAGGCTTTCTCAAGTGAATCCTCTCTTCTCATTTGATGTCCAAAGTACTTCATCTTCATCTTTACTATTTGACCTTCTAAGGAGCAGTCAGGGTTGATTTCTTCTAAGATTGACCTATTTGTTCTCCTCGCTGATCATGGGACTATCAAAACTCTCCTCCAACACCACATCTCAAAGGGATCTATTCTTCTGTGCTCAGCTTTCCTAATGGTCCAGCTCTCACAACCATACATTGCCACAGGGAATACCATTGCTTTGACTATACGAATTTTTATTTGCAATTTGATGTCTCTGCTTTTCACTATGCTCCCCAGGTTTCTCATCGCTTGTCTCCCAAGAATCAGTCACCTTTTTATTTCATGGCTGCAATCACCATCTGCAGTGAGCTTTGATCCTAAGAAAGTGAAATCTGTCACTGCTTCTACTTCTTCCCCATCTATTTTCCAGGGACTGATAGGGCCTGTTGCCATTATCTTGGTTTTCTTGATATTAAGTCTCAAGCCAGCTTTTTCACTTTCATCTTTCAACCTTACCAGGAGCTTCTTTAAGTTCTCTTCACTTTCTGCCATCAGGGTGGTATCATCTGCATATCTCAAGTTGTTGATGTTTCTCCCAGCAATTTTGATCCCAAATTGTGATTCCTCCATCCCTGCATTGCACATTATGTGCTCTATGTATAAGTTGAATAAGCAGGGTGACAAAATTCAGCCTTGTCTTACTCCTTTTCCTATTCCAAACCACTCTGTCATTCCATATTCTGTCCTACAATGCCATATATCTACCTCATCTTCTGGTATTCCCTTCTCATTTTTCCTTCTGTCTTTCCCCAACATCAGTGCCTTCTCTAGTGTGCCCTTGCTTCTCATTTGGTTGCCAAAATACTTGAGCTTCATGTTCAGTATTTGTCCCTCCTGCAGGATTGACTGATTTGTTCTTTGCAGCCAAAATGTTGTGAGTCCAATCAAGGTTGATTCAGCCTTCCATCCTTCCAAGGTTGACAAAATGAGTACCCACTGTGTTGGGGGCAAAATGCTAGTTTCCTTGTGATCTGCCCAAAGAGTTCACTAAGTACTATGGGGTCAGTGGTGGGATGTCAAAATTTTTACTACCCCTCCGTGACATCATCACAGTGTGGACGGAGCTAACATCATGACATCATGGGCGGAGCCAATATCATGACATCATGACATTGGGGGCCCCCAAATAAAAAATAAAATAAAATAAAATAAAAATAAGCACACCCCCCTCAACCCACCCACCCACCCACAACACAAACCCATAAATAAATTAAATAAATAAAATAAAAAATACATTAAAATACACCTACCCACCCCAAATACAAATCGACCAGAGCTTTTAAACCAGAGCATAAAGTTTATTCTGGCTAATCTTTCTCAAACTAGGTCAGATGGAAGGAACTACAGAATGAACTCACCACAAGATGGCTTCAGGCCTTTTTAGGAACTGTGGTAGTACATCAATATAGGTAAAGGTATTAAATACACATTAAAATATACACAGATACACCACATCCAAAGGTGAGTCACTTACCCTGGGGAGTAGGCTATAGGGAGCTTCAGGCTAGCAGCTTCTCTTCCTCCTCCCCACTTGGGAGGACAGCAAGGAGACTGTGCATACACACCAAGCACTGTAGGCATGCATGCACACCAAGTGCTTGGTGCACATGCGCAGTAGGGGAACCAGTGAAAAGGTAACCCCTGAAGGTGGTTCTCCCCAAAAGTTGCTACCGGTTCTCCGTGACACTGGGAAAAGTTACTACCGGTTCTTGCGAACTGGTGCGAACCTGTTACATCCCATCACTGTATGGGGTGGTATATAGGTAGTGTAATTGATAACCTATACAACTATATACATATGAGCACAATCTACCTAAAATTAGCCTGTTTAAAGTCCTTGATTTCACTTACTGACATGTCTCCCATTGGCAATGATAAGGCTTCAAAATGCCTGATTTGCAGTTCTGATTTTGGAAGAATTATTACATGACTGTCTTTTCTTCATTTTAAATCATGCTTTTCCTAAATAAAAACACACCCATGAAAATCCTGTGTTCCTTTCAGTTTTGTTGTTTACTCAATTAGGAACAAAATAAACAATCCCAAACATATTTTCTTCAGTTCTGTGGGATTTTCAGACTCATTATCCACCTGGTAACAGATAAAGAAAGATGGTGCAGTCTGGTAAAAGTTTTTGGTACATTCTAGTTGGTGATGCACATCAGGCTTCAATAAGGAAAACCTAATGCACATGCATCTAACCGTTCTCAAGTTACAAGTGACATTAATCCCTTGGAGAGTATCAATTCACATTACACAAAAGTCACCAAACCTGACTGTAAACAGTCACAGATGTCTGCAATTTAAAAGTTGGCTCATTTGCTCTTATATCCAAAGCTTTCTTGTAGCAATTAGAATTTAATTTAGGTTGCAGTCTGTATAACTAGCCATGTACCAAGGATTAGCCTTTAGTGGAGCTGATGTTTGAGTAGAGATGTGAAGGTCTATGTTGGCAATTTCTTTTATGTTATAGCACAAAGAAAGTTGCTGGATCAAAGGCTAGGCAGTGAATAATTCTGTCTGAACTTTGATTGCTGTTAATGAGAAAGTGTATTTTATAACAGTTAAAAGTTGACTTTGCTCTCAGGATAACGTCCAACTACTTTGTCTCCTAAACATATGATAAAATACCCAGAGAGCAGTCTGTCTGTCTGTCTGTCTGTCTTCAGAAGATAAGTTGGGAACCATTGATGCTCCAGATGTTATGGATTTCTCATCCCAGAAAATCTGGCGAATAGTTATGGATTATATGAAACTATAGTCAAAACATCTGGAAGTTCAAAATTTTACTTCAAAGCAAAGTGGGGGTCAGACGCTTCTGCTTGCCAATATATGTTAGATTTCAGCTCCCACCAGCCAAATGAGAATGGCCAGTGGTAAAAGACTGAGGTCATTGGAGTCCCAAGGAAACGTTCCTAATTTGTTGAGGAAGAAATTATTAAATGGATTATGGCATGAACAATACTGCAACATTTCACAACAGTATAAGAAGATACACAATCTTTCTGGAGCAAATTTGGATGGAAAATTGATAGCTGTGTGTGTGTTTTTGTGTCATTGATTGCTCTGGGTTGAAAGGATTTTTCAGGGGACACCCAAACGAGGCTCCTTTCATGTCCCCCGTTGTGCAGCTCTCAGGGAATTGAACCCCGTCCTTTTGGTCTCCAAGCACAGTGCTTTAACCCACTGAGCCACTGGGAAGCTACAATTGATAGTTTAACCAGCATTTAATTCACAATTTACTATTTGACTGAATTATTGTTTATAACTTTCATACTCCCACAGCAAATAAGGTTAATTTGAGAATTGACATCCTAGGAGTAACTTTGCTTTGCTTTGTTTAATTTGTTGGTGGGCTATATAGCAAGTGAAGAATTAGTTGTGACCTTTCTGGTTTTGTAATTATGTTTGCTTTTGCCTGACAAAAAAGACAAATACTGGTTTCCAAGGTGGAGTTTACTACAGGAGGGAGAATGTTTGCCCCTATACTTGGGTTCGGGGACTCGTCCTGTTGTTAAGCTGGTCAAAAAATGGGCTTGAAAGGCAGCAAACTGACCACTCTCAACTCTTGCCCTGGTTTACAATTGTGCTATGAGTGAGGAGAAAGTTAGAGAGTAAATAGAGGGAAACTCCTTTAGATTGTAATCTAGTTGCAGAAAATATTGTAATGGAATAGAAGCAATGAAAAAAGCATTTAATATCAAACTGATTAGTGACACCTTAAATTGGCAGGCAAAACTCTGTGATGTCTGCAGCCTCACTAATACTAGACAGTCAAATACAGTATACTTCAATCTGACATACTAATTGTAACAATTTTGCAGCTCATTTTAGATCAGGGATTCTCATGTGGCACCCCACCACCTCCACCACACCCCGAAGTGCCATGTGATGGAGGAAGGGCAAAATGGCTGTCCACCCCCCAAAGCTGTCCGAGGGAGCGTGACCCTGCCCCCAGATTAAAAAGGTTGAGAACTCTTGTTTTAGATCAAAGTTTGATAGGACCTTGACTCCTTCAGTAGTTCTGTAGAACTTCCAGTGTACCACCTGATTCAGGTTTATTGGATCAGGTTCAACTTGAAACACCTGGAAAGCCACAGCCTCCCTTGTAAATCCTTGTGTTTTTAAAAATCCACATGACTAATGCATCCTTCCAGTGCAGTTCCCCTGGTGGCTTAGTGGTTAAGACGCTGAGCTTGGAGACTAGAAGGTCAGGTTTCAACAAATGAGGGCTGCATGGAGACATTAAAGGAGCCTCATTTGAGCATCTCCTGAGCGGAGTTTCTCCAGCAAAAATTCTTTCAACCTAGAGTTGAAAGACACAACTCTGACACAAAATTATTATTAGGGCTAATAAGATGGAATTAAAGTCTGACCAGACAGAGATGCTGTTGTTGGGATGTTCCCCTGATTGATCAGGTGGACGTCCCCCTAAGAGACCAGGACTGCAACTTGGGAATGCTCATGGACTTGACATTTTCAATGTAAAAGCAAATATCTACTATAGTCAGGATCATCTTTTCCCAACTTCAGCATACTGCTCAATTACATTCCTACCCAGACAGGAAATCCCTGTGTTGGTTCATATACTCAATTACTTCAACGATTTCTACGCGGGGGCTGCATTTGAAGATGGTATGGAAACTCCAGCAGGTCCAAAATGTGGTGGCCAGATTGATTTTGGGGACAAGTAAATATGATCATATTTCCCTAATCTTGGCTTGGTTACATTGGCTCTCTTTCAATTTCCCTCCCATATTCGAGGTGCTAATTTTAACATACAAAGCTCTTACTGACCGAAGACCTAGATGCTTGTTGAAGCATCTCTCTCAAAGAACAGCTACCTATTTCACCCATTCCTCCCAAGTTTTGTTACTGAAGGTGGCCACACTGAGAGAGGTGAGAAAACTGTCAACTAGGAAGTTGGCCTTCTTGGTGGTAGCCCCAACCCAATGGAATACATTTCAACTGGAGATAGGGTTGCCATTATTCTCTCCTGCCAAACCGGGACAGCCACATGACATCATTGCATTCTTCAAATTGTGCATGCGTCGGATGGGGCTGTTAGGGAGACTGCGGCTCTAAGACCCCGCAGAATCCCCATCCAGGGCGGACAGCCTTCGTCAGTTTAAAATAAACTGTAGTCAAGAGGTTTTCCCCTGTGTGATTCATCTTGCAAAAGACTATTTTTGATGGTTCTAGTTTTGTTTTTATTTTTTTTGAATAAAATTTCTTGGGCAACTCTTGATACCACCCTTCCCCCCCCCCTGAGGTCACCCCACCCTCTCCTTCATACTCCCCTCCCTGAAATAGACTGACCCTCAAACCCCACATGAGGATCCCTTGGAAGAAAGTTCTAAAGAGGGGTCCAGAACGGCAATGCAGTCCATGCCGCATCCATTTCCCTCTGGAAGGAGAAAAGCATGAGACAGGAAGGGACTTATTTTGGAGGAAGACCTTTGTGATGGAGGACTCTTCACTTTCTGTTCACCCTCTTCCCTTCCTCTCTAGGAATACCATCCCTGTGCAATTAACCCTATGTGGTCACATGAAGGAATCCTCCATCTCAGTGTAGGTTGGAGGTTTGGCTTCTTAGATATGGGTATTTCTTACTCCCTCCTGGCTTTTGAGGAAAAGGACTGAGGACAACTCCTTGTCCCCCAAACTTCAAGATGACCCAAGGGATTTTTTGCAAAAAGTTATTTCACTGCCTCTTTGTCTTTCTTGCAATTATCTCGCTTGCAAGTGTCTCCGCTCTCCGACTGGCTTCTCAGGGTGCTGTTTTGCCTTCACCACTTTCAAGCAGGATAATTGAAAGAAAGGTAGGGAGGCAGTGAATTAACTCTTTGCAAAAATCCCTTGGTGAGGGGTGATCTTGTTTCCTTTGTTCTTGAACCTGATGTAGGCCCAGCCCACGACATCCATGACATCACGGTGGGGTAGTAAAATTTTTGACAACCCACCACTGAGTAGACCATACTGCCAGTGACTCAGTGCAGAGTGTCAGGCTGCAGTTAACTAACCTGATAACCCTGAGGACTAACAGCCTTGGGTGCCAAAGTTCACAAGGAAGGGTGATGGTCGCTAAATGGATTAAATTCCACTTGAATCCATCTTGATGGAGGGTAGCAGCTTCGTCAATATTGGCCTGGGGCTGAGGAAGACTCTGTGTGCCAAAAAGGCTCAGGACCTGAAAGTGACTCGTGGAACTGGTCATGCTGCGATCTGGAAGGCAGATGAAAGGCCACTGCATTATATTCTCAGAACAGTCTTCATGGCTGATTGCCATGAGGATTGCCAATATTTGGATTTGGATGTGGCCGAAGAAGAAAGTCACATAAAGACATTAGGCAATTAATTGCCAGAATATCTGCAATTGGCAAATATGGGAGGAACAAGTTATGTAACATATCCATATAAAGTACAGTCAAACCTCGCATAAAGAGCACCATGGTTAGAGAGTAACTCGTTTAAAGAGCAGAATTTTCTCTGTATGTTTGCTTCGCTTAACAAATAAAACCAACAAAAAACTCGCTTAATAAATAAATCAGGGTTCGCAATCCCTTCCCCCCCACCAGAAGTCACAATTGGTCACTTACAATAGTGTTTCACTTAAAGAGCAAACTCACTTAAAGAGCACTCCTGTGGAACACATTATGCTCTTTAAGCAAGGTACAACTATATAAATAATGGTTAAATGTTTTGTTCAGGGCTTCTCTCACTCTTGGTTGAGAGAAGTCTGGCTGCCTTTTTGAATCCAATAAATGTTGCTGAAAGAAATCCTGCTGGCCTGATTAATGAATTGGGATCTGCGTATTTGACCAATTTGAACAAAGGATGTAATAAGAAAAATGAAGAATCACAACCCCTTTTAAGTTGCAATTATGGCTTCTCAGAATATGTATTTCCCATGAAAAAGTGTAAGTCATTATAAAGTCTCTCCAGAACTTTAAGAGACCAAGTAGGATTTTTTCAACTTGAGCTAGGAAGTCCTCTTTATTTCCAGGAACAAACTGCCTCTAGATCAGTGGTGCGCAAACTAAGGTCCGGAGGCCGGGTGCGGCCCCCAGGCCTTAGTGACCGGCTTCCTGAACTACGTGATCGGCCCACAGCCCAAAAGGTTTGGGCATCCCTGCTCTAGATCCTGCTGCCTGACAATTGCTAAGAAATATTGAAGCTTTAAGCACACAGATCCAAATTATTCCTTCACAGATCTTCAAAGAGTGAAGGGAAGGAGGCTTTGTGCCTCTGACACAAGAGCTGTATAATGTCAATGATTTGCTACACATGGTGTGTAGTTTAGCAGATTACTACTTGCAGCAGTTCCATCTATAAATGAGCTATTTGAACGCCAGGGGCACAGAGCCAGGTCTGTGAATGATACTCCTATAGAAGCAGTGTTTAGGTTTATACAGGTCCAATGGGAATGTTATGATCACATTATTTAATTCATTCCTGGATGTGGAGTTCTGCAGCAGCTTCATGTTTTACACTCAGCTTGAGCGAATCAGCTCAGTGTATCTCTCTTAGGATCTCTGCTACATTTGATCTCCTAATACCAGAATGGGACTGAGGTAGTTTAGTGGTTAAAATGCTGAACGTGATGACTGGAAGGTTGGCAGGCCAGCAGTTTGAGACCCAAGTGCTGCACAGTGGAGTGAGTTCTAGTCTCTGCCCCAGCTCCTGCCAACCTAGCAGTTTGAAAGCAAGAAATTGCAAGTAGACAAATAGGTACCACGCCAGTGGGAAGGTAAACAGTGTTCTGTGCACTCCTGTGTCTAGTCATGCCTGCCACATGTCCATGGAAACGTCTGCAGATGCAGACAGCGCTAGCTGTTTGGATTTAACGGAGATGTGCACTTCTTTTCTTTCTTTCTTCGTGTCAGATAAACACTGAACCCTAGAGAAGGAAACGACTGCCTTTTGAGCAAGGGGCACCTTTACCTTACTAGAAAACAAAAAGGGCACTATGAGCAGCTTGTGGTTCTATGTGTGGGATGTCTCTCTCCCTCAGATATGAAGAAGGAGACCCTCTAGCTTTGCTCATTAGCCACCCATATGGAATGAAGGTCATCAGTCAATGGCACAGTATATATTAACATGGTATCTGCAGTGTCTAGTCATGCTTGCCACATGACCACGGGAACATTTGCAGAAGCAGACATCGCTTGCTCTTCGGTGCTGAAACAGAGATGAGCACTAAACCCTAGAATCGGATATGACTGTCTTTGGAGCAAGGGAAACCTTTAATACAAAAGCAATTAATTTTCTGCTTGTTTTGGGAAGTACTCTTGAGTATTTTTAATTGCAGCTGGGATCTTGGCTGGCAGCCAAAGTAAGAAGAAACTATTGCAAACACACTCCCTTTTTCAAAGTCCACTGGAGATAAATACTGTTAGCAAGAATAATCTCCATAAAAGACCCTTGCAAACTATTCACTACTGATTTGTAGTCTTGGAGAAAGACAGCCAGGACCTCATCTGGAGGTGGTGCCTTGACACACCAGGGTGGCAGTTAACTAACCTGACAACTCTGAAGACTAATGGCCCTGGGTGGCGAAGTGCACAAGGAAGGGTGTTGGTCCCCAAGTGGATTAAATTTATTTATTTATTTTATTTACAGTAGAATTAAATACCGCCCCAATCAATAGACTCTGGGCGGTGTACACAGTCCAGCAAACACCTTACTGGCCACCAAGCAACAATTAAAAAACAATATAAAAAGAGTTTAAAGCTGCCCCCGGTAATCAATTAAATCATTAAAAATGATCAAAAACAAATTACGGGGGGGGGGGGAGACCTTAAATCAGCCAAAAAGGGAAGCTTGTTGACAATCCCGGCCACCAGACCTGCTTTGCTAACCACGTTTTCAGTTCTCTCCTAAATGGTATCAACTGGACCTGGAGGCATAGTTCTACTGGGAGAAGGTTCCATAGTGTGGGGGCTACGACTGAGAAGGCCCTTTTCCTTGTGCTGGAGAGGTGTGCCACCCCAAAGGATGGTATATGGAGGGTGCCCTCTCGGTTTGTTCTTGTGGGATGGGTCGATGTCCTAGGGATGATGCAGTTCCTGAGGTATCCTGGTCCACTACCATGAAGAGCTTTAAAGGTGATAACCAGCACCTTGAATAGCACCCGGAGACATATAGGCAGCCAGTGCAGCTCCAGCAGCAGTGGCGAGGCACAGGCAAAATGACTACACCCCACCATGGCACAGGCCGCAGCATTGTGGACCAAATCCCACTTGAATCTATCTTGATGGAAGTCAGCAGTTTTATATACATACATACATACATACATACATACATACATACATACATACATACATACATACATACATACATACATACATACATACATACATACAGTAAAACCTTGCATAAAAAGCACCTTGCTTAAAGAGTAACTCGCTTAAAGAGCAGAATTTTCTCTGAATGTTCGCTTCGATTAACAAATAAAACCAACCAAAAACTCACTTAACAAATAAATCAGGGTTCGCAATCCCCCCCAGCAGAAGTCACAATTGGTCACTTACAATGGTGTTTCACTTAAAGAACAAACTCGCTTAAAGAACAATCCCATGGAGCACATTATGCTCTTTAAGCAATGTACCACTGCACGCATGCATGCACGCACGCACACACGCACGCACTCACACCTTTATTGGCATTGCAACAGCACTACAAGTACAAGTGGTATAAAAATGGTTAAAACATCGAGGAGTGGTACAATTAAAACATTGAAAATCAAGGCTAATCAACCCCCACTGAATGGTCGAAGTTGGATGGCACATGACAGGAAGGTAGCCACTCAGTCCATGTAATCGGTGGAGCCATTGTTCAAGAGAAGCAGCAATCTAGAGGAGTCTGAAAGCCCACTAAATTTGGTTAAGATGGGATCTAGGTAATTAAGGCAGATTTCCTTGTAAAAAGGGCAGTAGAAGAGAACATGGATAAACTCATTCAGTGTGTTTGGCGCTGCAAGGAAACAACTAATCACCATATGGGATTTTATTGTATATCTGAAATAGGAGCTCAGAGGCTAAAATGTTAAACTTTGTACAGTTGTACCTCGCTTACAGTATGTGAAAAGGCCCTGTGCTGTTGAAGGAAAGTCAGGTTACTCAAATACAGAGCCATTTGGGCTCGCTGCAGGAGGATTCACAACCTCAGGGGAGAGCAAGTTTTATTGGCTGCACTACAAAGGGTCTGGTAGTCACTATCTAATAGTCTTTGCTTAATTAATCTAAAGACCTCAGGGGCAGCAGTTTTATTAATACTGGTCTGGGACTGAGGAGGATTTTGTGTGCCAAAAGGGCTCAGGACCAGAAAGTGACTCAAGGAACTGGATCAGTGGTATGGGTGTCACACTGAGATGTGGAAGGAAAATGGAAGACCACTGCATTATATGGTTCCCAGAATCACCATCACCATCACCACCACCACCACCACCACCACCACCACCACCACCACCACCACCACCATTGTTAAGTTGGAAGGAGGCCCATGAGGCCATGAAATCCAACCCCTTGCTCAATGCAGGAATTCAGATCAAAGCAAATCTGACAGATGGTGGTCCAATTTTCTCTTAAAGGCCTCCAGTGTTGGAGCATCACCACCTCCAGAGACAATTGGTTCCAGTGTTGTACTGCTCTAACTGTTAAGACATTTTTCCTAATATTCAGCCTCAATCTGGCTTCCTGTAGTTTCAGCACATTATTATGTCTTGCACTCTGGGATTCTAAAAGAAGATCCCAAAACTGAAGGTTGGAGGGATATGCGTTTGGGTTTCTTATCTCACCTTTCTCTCTTACTTTTGTGGGACAATTTTTTTTAAAAAAGGGACTGCACTTTCAAGATCTTCAAATTTGTTCCATACAGAAGAGATTAACACTGGAGACAGATAGGAAATAGAGGATTTGATTATAAAAATCATGGGTTTTATCTATTCCTTTGTGATAGCATCGAGAGGAAAGGTTCCAAGATGGTTCAAAATATTAATTTCCATTACTTGCCTTTTGCAGAGTTTGGAAGGTCTCAGTAACTTACACCGGGGTATACAGAAAGATCCTCAAAGATTGTGGTATTTTTGCACCACAATTCGGTGTATCCTGGTAACAGCAATCTTATGTTGCCAGCTAATCTTTCTCACACTGGGTCAGACAAAAGGAATTGCAGAATGAACTCACCCAAAGGTGCCTTCATTTTGGTAGTTTCACGTCTGTCCTAGGCATAGAAGAAAAAGATGCATTCATTTCCACAAAAACTCAGAGAATCTTCAGCTGATGTCCAGGGCCTTGCAAATGGGGAAGGAAACACTCAGAAAGCAATAGATATGGTTGATCGTGTCAAACAGGCCTGGCATCAGAATCCCAGTCAGACTTAGCATTGTTTGTTTCCTCCAGGGTGGGTTTTGGGTAAAGATAAAGGTTCCTAATTGCCACTCTAGCAGACTTTGCATTACGCACGATAACTCCTGACATAAGGTTGAACAAATAGCCCTGGTGGCACAGTGGTTAAACTGCTGCACTGCAGCCAAGAGCTTGTGAGTTTGATCCTGACAAGTACAAGGTTGACTCAGCCTTCCATCCTTCTGAGGTCGGTTAAATGAGTACCCAGCATGTTTGGGGCAAAATGTTAATTACCTGTAAACCACCCAGATAGTGCACTAAGAACTATGGGGCGGTATATACGTGTAATTGTTTATTGCTATTGCTGCTTAGTAACTGCGGTGGCTTAGTGGTTAATACGCTGAAACATGATGACTGGAAGGTCAGCAGGTCTGCAGTTTGAGACCCAAATGCTTCACGATAGAGTGAGCTCCTGTTTTCTGTCCCAGCTCCTGCCAACCTAGTAGCTCGAAAGCAAGAAATTGCAAGTAGACAAATAGGTGCCACTTCAGTGGCAAGGTAAATAGCATTCAATGCATTCCAGTGTCTAGTCATGCCTGCCACATGTCCATGGAAATGTCTGCAGATGCAGACAGCGCTAGCTCTTTAAATTTAACAGAGATTAACAGCACCCCTTGCTTAGAGTCAGGCATAACTGGCTTTCGAGCAAGGGCAACCTTTACCTATTGCCACCTGATGATCAGCGTCAAATCGCTGGCAGTATTTTATTTATTTTAGTTAATCAAACTTTTATGGCACCCTCCTCACAAAGACCCAGGGCGGCTAACAAACTTTAAAAACACTTAAAACACAGTAAAAACATGGTATGGTCTGCTCTATGCCCATAGCAGGATAACCTGGCCAGACATCTTCCTTCTCTTTCGTGTCCCAATCAATCCCTGGACTGCTAAAATGAAGCCACTTTATTTTTCGCTTTGTCATTGGCCAGACTGATTCTATGGCAGGGGTGCCCACACTTTTTGGGCTGTGGGCCAGTCATGTGGTTCAGGGGTACCCAAACTATGGCTCAGGGACTGGATTTGTCCCTCTGATGCCAATTCATCCGGGCCACAAAGCCCTCCTTGCTCCTGGCCCACAAAGCCCTTGTCGCTCATGGAAGTAAAATGAGCAGGTGGCAGTTGTGGCCAGGAGGGCTTTTGCACAACTTTGTGTCATACGCCAGTTACGCCTGCTCCTAGGTCAGGACTCCTTGCTCATGGTCACACATGCTCTGGTTACCTCCAGACTGGACTATTGTAATGCGCTCTACATGGGGCTGCCCTTGATTACTATTTGGAGGCTGCAACTGGTCCAGAATGTGGCTGCCCATATGGGGATGGGGTGCGGACGTTATGTTCGTGCCTCACCGCTGCTTCGGGAACTGCACTGGTTACCAGTATGCCTCTGGGTGCAATTCAAGGTGCTGGTAATGAACTTTAAAGCTCTACATGGTAGTGGGCCAGGATACTTAAGAGACTGTGTCACCCCGAGAACATCTGTCCATCCCACCAGAGCAGACCAGAGAGGCTCTCTTATTGTGCCATCTGCTAGGGAGGCTTGTCTCTCTAGCACCAGAAAGAGGGCCTTCTCTGTGTCTACTCCAGCCCTATGGAACCTCTTGCCAATTGAGCTAAGACTTAAGACTGAGTTGCTGCCCTTCAGGAAAGAACTAAAAACCTGGCTGGCAAAGCAGGTGTGGGGCACTGGGGATGTGGTGACCCCCACCTGCTGGCTGATATAGTAATATCAATTTCTGGCGTTGTTTTAATGTTTTATGAATTTTTATAGTTTTAAGTATGAAGTTTTAAGATGAATTAGTATTATCATTGGCTTAACCTATGATTTTAATCTGTAAGCCGCTCAGAGTCGGGTTTACCCGATTGGGGCGGGATAGTAAATATGAGCAAATAAAATAATTAATAAATAATATAGCTCCCTTGCTTTTTTTTTGGCTGGCTAATTTTTTATTATATTTTAAATTGAGTTTTGTACTGGTTTTAAGTTTTTTTATAGTTCTCCAGTGAGATTTATGTAGTTCATTATGTAATTGTTATACACTGCCCAGACACTTGCCAATTGGGTGGCAATACAAAATGTGACTAATAAATAAATAAATAAATAAATAAATAAATAAATAAAACCGTGTCCTGTCTTGTATACCGCTCCCTAGTGCTTAGTGCACTATCTGGGCTGTTTACAGGTGCAGTAACTAACATTTTGCCCCCAACATGCTGTTCTATAGAATATAAAATAAAATGGAATGACAGCTCGCCGTCCGGTTAAGAGGGAGAGGGTGACCTGAGCCAGAAAGCACTGAGCCAAGGAAGTGCCCAGTTCCACTTAGCTAGAGGCTGAGGAAGTTACTTCGGAGAAACTACAATTCCCAGCATCCGCCGTGCCAATAGTGGGGGGGTCCACAGACGTCCCCGATGGAACTCTCCGCTTTTGAATATGCAAAAATCAAATTGGGGAGGCCAATCACAGGCCGGACCCTCTGGCGCGGCGCCGCCTCCTGGCCCGGTCCCCCCTCCTTCCCTCCCTCCCTCCGACGGCTGGGTTAAGACCTCCCTGCGAGTGATGGGTAGCAGCAAGCCCGGCGGGGGACTCGGCGTGGGAAGTTCGTGCGTGGCGCCCCCTCGCCGTCCCGTCCCGTCCCGTCCCGGCGCCGGAGTGGCAGGGCAGGAGGCAGGCGCGCCGCCCTCTTTCGTTGGCCTTTTACCTGCGAGCCGAGGATGCGGGAAGAAGCCCAGGAGCAGCGGTAGCCCCGCCGCCTCGACGGTGTTGCTGCTCGGAAGGGCAGAGGAGAAGGTGACCGCCGCTTCCAGACCCAGCCGGCGGCCGAGGATGGAGCGCGCCTCGCCTTTGCCCCGCGCCTAGCCCTGCCCTGCCCTGCCCTGCCCGACGGGGAGAGGCGACCCTCGAGGCGCCCCGCCAAAGCTCCGGTGCGCAGCTGCAGCGCTCACGGGCTGAGCCGGCCGGCTGGCCCGGGACTTTCGGGGATCACGGCGGCTGCGGCACCTGAGAAGGGCTGGCCCCGGATTTGCTGCTGGTCTCCAGCCTCCCTAGCCCCGACCCGTCCTGCCCCAGTCTTTGCCTAAGTTGGCTGCCCATCTGGAGTTCATGGAGCTGGGATTCCTGCTCTTGGTTGGACTTACAGTTCTCTCGAGGACAGGTAAAAGAAGTGGGCGGGCGAGGAGGAGGAGGAGGAGGAGGAAGAAGAGATGCTCCCTTGGGAAGATTTATGTTCTTTTAAAAAGTAGTGGCTGGCCTGGGAAGATCAATACCCCTCCGGCCCCATAGCCGGGAGAAGACAACCCCCAGAAACTCTGGGCCCATCCTGTGTAGGACTGTGTACAGGTGTAGTTACCCACCTACCTACACACGAGCGAAGATCACCTTTAACGTCCTGGGAATCTGGTCTCCGTAGAGGTTTAGCGTAAGATGGAGGATCGCTGAGATGAGACAAAACAACCAAACACAAACTCCGGCCCGATCCTGTGTTGGTCTTTGTACAAGCGGGGCCGTAGCCAGAGGGGGAGCCCCCCCCCGAAAACCCTCCTGAGCTAACAGCCCGTCCCCAACCCACCCCGGGATGCCAATGCTATATATGTGAATGCGACATTGTTGCCCCTTCTGACCCCCCCCCCCCCCCGAATCCTGGCTACGGCCCTGTGTACAGGTGTTCTTCCTCGCCCACCTACACTGCCGAAAATCATGTTTAATGCCTTGGGGATTTGGTCTCCATTGAGGTTTTGTGTAAGGTTGAGATGTGTGGATGGTCAGAACTGCAGCTGACTATTTTGACACCCTGGCAAGGGGAAGCATTTCCCACCCAATTTGCCCTGAGCCCCTCCCTTATTGCAATTTATTTCCCCAGCCTTCCCAACAGTCACCTGTAGACGAAACTCTAAATTTTGGTCCCCTTGCTTTAGCCTAGTTATACAGTCCTGGTTGTTGCTTTGTTCTATCAAGTAGGTTCAGACTTTTAAGACCTTTTTATGTGTGTCTTTGAGGTATGTCAGATGTTCAAGGAATGGATAAACAGGGCTACCACTTAGTGATTTTTTCAAGGGATTTGAGAACCGGAGTCTTCTGAGGTTGTAGTCTGACACTCAATCATCTGTTCCTCACTGGCTCTCTCTACATGTGGTAAAAGGTAAAGGTTTCCCTTGCTCGAAAGCCAGTCTTATCTGACTCTAGGGTTCAGTGCTCATCTCTGTTTCAAAGCCGAAGAGCCAGCGCTGTCTGCTTCTGCAGACGTTTCTGTGGTCATGTGGCAGGCATGACTAGACACTGGAGTGCATGGAACTCTGTTACCTTCCCACCAAAGTGGTCCCTATTTATCTACTTGCAATTTCTTGCTTTTGAACTGCTAGTTTGGCAGGAACTAGGACAAAGACAGGAGCTCATTCCGTCCTGCAGTACTCGGGAGTTGAACTGCTGACCTTCCGCCTCCCAGTCGGCGTCTTAGCTAATTTTGTGTTACATTAACAATGGTGTCTGGCTCCTGCCACTCCATCTAACAACTGGAAGAGCTAATTCTACTTTCATAGTTAGGCAGATTAAAAGCAAAGCCTGGAGAAAAGACAGAAATGGATTGTTGAGAAAAAGAGTTTCTGTCAGGTTGACTTTGTTTGTTGTCACTGTGCCAGGCTGTTAATGCATTTCTGATCTATGGTGACCCTATGAATGAGAGATCCCCAAAATGTCCTGGCCTCAACAATCCTGCTCAACTCTGTGGTTCCTTTAGAAAGCCAATCCCTCTCGCATTGGGTCTTCTTCTTTTCCTGCTGTCTTCCACTTTCCCTAGCTTCATTGTCTTCTTGAGAATCTTGTCTTCTCATGATTTGCCCAAATTAGGACAGCCTCCATCATTTTTGCCTGCAAAGACAGTTCACCCTTGATTTGCCCTAGCACCCAGTTGTTTGTTTTTCTGGCACTCCAGGGTTTCTGCAAAACAGCTTCTTCCAGCACCATATTTCAAACAAATCTATTTTTTCCTGTCTGCTTTCTTTATTGTCCAGCTTACACCAGTACATAGTGACTGGGAATGCAAGACTGTGAGTTGTCTTGGTCTTCAATGGCATATTCCATCTAATTCCTTCACTGCTGCCTTTTTCAATCTTCTTTTGATTTCTTGGCTGCAATCTCCATTTAGATTTATGATTGGATCAAGGCATACAAATTCTTTCACTATTTTGATTTCTTCATTGTCTTCATTAAAGTTGTCTGCAGATCACAAATTCCTACAGTGAGTGTTTGCTGCCTAGAGGTAACTGTAATTCGTAGAATTTCCGCTGCACCCTTGCCTGAGGAACTAATTTTTACTCATTCTTAATTAAATACCAAAACTACTAACAAGCTTGAAGTTTGTCCAATGTGCCTGCGAATCTCATGGTCTCCTACATATCTCTTGAGGAAATCTGGAAAATCTCAGTAGTAGCATAGTCATTATTAATTACTATGTTGCTGTCTAAAAAAACCAGTGTTAAATAATATAAAGATGTTGACTTTGGGCAAGTAGCATCTTAAATAAAACTTCTAAAGCTGTCTTCTTTATAAACAGTCATTGCCATTTGGCAATATAAGAGATAAGCATTCCTTTCCAGAGTTAAGATTTCATAAAATGAAACACTTGGAATTTCCTCCAGATTGAAGAAGGAAAAAAAGTTCTTTTCCTTGAAAGTAGAAGAGGGGTTTCCAAGATATAAATGCTATTTATGTGGTGGTGTATTTTTTGTGTAGACTTGAATGTCTTCAATGCTGAACAGCAGAACATCTGCTTTCTTATGCAATGGTTGTAGAGATCGGGAGTACTAGAGATCTCTGGTCCAGCTCTGACCTCTCAGTCGAGCCTTAGAGAGAACAAAATCAGAGGCTGGAAAAGTTATGTCTTTGAACTCAAGTTTCCAAATTGTAAACCCTGAAGTTTAACTTTTCCCAAGTTCATGTACAAACACAACCTCTGAGTCTTAGATAGAGTATGTTGCTGAGCAAGGATAATTCCTTGGTCCTCTTGCTGCTTTAACAGAGGATAAATAGTTGGTCCACTTAAGCTTGTAAAAATATAAATGTGATTTTCTTATGCTGAGGGGACTGGCTCAGATTTCCATCAAAATCTAGCCTGCTGGAGGTGGTGGGTGGGTGCGTGGGTACATGGATAGTAAAATACAGACTCTGCAGGCTGTTCTAATATTCATGCTTGGGCTTGTTGTAAGGTAGCATTTTTTTGGCTCAATGGTTTATCTCTATATACTTTGGTGTTTTTTTTAAATTCAAGCTGTCTTTGGAGTTTCCCCAGCAATTTAGGGTCAAATAGATGCAGACCAGTGATACATTGTGCTTTTTAGTGGCCAAAAAATTTAAACATTTGGAAGTCCATCATTCTTCAAAGTTTTCAAAATTGATTTCCTGATTATAATGGCTTTTCCTC
Organism: Furcifer pardalis; assembly: GCA_030440675.1. Taxonomy (NCBI): domain Eukaryota; kingdom Metazoa; phylum Chordata; class Lepidosauria; order Squamata; family Chamaeleonidae; genus Furcifer; species Furcifer pardalis. The sequence goes on from CP126891.1 coordinate 258,070,155, forward strand.
CTCCTCCATCTTCTTCTTTTCTTTCTCTTTTACCCCATTTGGTGTTGAGGGATATGCAAAGTTCCTGTTTTGGCACTTCTAGCAGCCTCCGTTGTTGTCCTTGTGATATTTCTTTGATGTTATCTTTCCACCTTCCTTTGGGTCTGCTTCATGGTCTTTGGCCTTCACTCTTTCCACACATGCCTTGTATGGTATGGAATTCCAAGACATTCTCTCCAAATGGACAAACCACTTGATTTGTTGTCTCTGTATGTAGTGCAAGATTGGTTCTGTTCTAATTCTATCCCTTCTAACCTCATTCCTGATTTTATCCCTTCTGGTCACTCCAGCAGCCTACCTCAGACATCTAATTTCCTTGGTGACCAACTTTCATTTTTGTTTTGTTTTAAACCGCTTAGTCCAAAATAGGGCATGTAAAGCATCTTAAGGGAGTGCAATTTGATAATGGTCTATTGTCATTCATGCCAGAAACACCACTGAGCTGTCTTTTAGTACTGTCCAACGAAACAGAGATTACACTGAACTCTAGAGTCAAATACGACTGGCTTTCGAGCAAGGGTGACTTTTACCTTTACTAAATAGCAACCATCTTTTCACAGCCTGTTATAAAATCAGTGCACATTCCTGATGGCATCTTTGTTCTGTCTCTCTGACTTCCAGGCGTCTCATTGCCCGTCTCTCATCCCCTGCTGCCTCCCGGCGGTGGCAACAATAATAGCAGTGGGCTGAGGTTTGGGGGGTTTGAGGACCAAGGCAGCAAAGCGACTGAGATGACCTTTGTGGCAAGAGGACCACTGTCAATCGATCGCACGCAAATGGAAAAAGTGGCTGGTCCAGGAGAGGTACATCGCAGAGATAAACGCTGCACTTGCTACACATACAAGGATAAGGAATGTGTTTATTACTGCCATTTGGACATCATCTGGATCAACACCCCACAGTGAGTAGTAGTAGGAGTAGTACCAGTACCTTCTCATGCTGCTTGCTGCCCATCTCTGCCACTACCAAACTTCCATCCTGGGGTGGGGAGAGGGGATTAGCGCAAAGTCCATCTCTGTTGCTGGGTGGGCAAAGTAGTGGTTACCTGAAAAGTAACCATGTAATCCAAGTGGAATGTAGGGTCTGGAAGACACTTTTGCACCTTTATGGCAGGCATGACAAATTAATCTGTATTTTTAATGTTCATTTGCAGAGAGAATGAACCTCTGAGTGCTAGATACCCGAGGTGTAGGAATGGAGGTCTCTGTGCGCCTTACCTTTGCAGACTAGTATTGGGAGTTGCAGATTGTTTTTTCTCCTTGTCCCACTAGAGGGGATTCTATTTTGGGGTGCTCTAACTGGCTGAAGCTCAAGTACTGTACTGTACTTTGGCCACCAAATGAAAAGAGAGGACTCACAGGAGAAGGCACTGATGCTGGGAAAGATTGAAGGCAAAAGGAGAACGGGACAGCAGAGGATGAAGTGGCTAGATGGCATCATTGACGTGGTTGGTGTAGATATGGGCAGACTATGGAGGATGGTAGATGACAGAAGAGCCTGGCATGTGGTGGTTCATGGGGTCGTAAAGGGTCGGACTCGACTGTGCAGTTCAACAACAACAACAACAACTGCAGTGGTTTGGTGGTTAAGACGCTGAATGTGATGACAGGAAGGTCGGCAGGTAAGCAGTTTGAGACCTGAATGCTGCATGACAGCGTGAACTCCTGTTGAATAGCCCAGTTCCTGTCAGCCTACCAGTTAAAAAGAAAGAAACTGCAAGAAGATAAATAGGATCCACTTTGTTGGGAAAGGTAACAACATGCTGTGTGCTCCATTGTCTAGTCATGCCTGTCACATGACCATGAAAACATCTGCAAACACAGATAGTGCTGGCTCTTCAACTGTAAACAGAGATGAGCACCACATCCTAGAGTCTGATATGGTTGGCTTTTGAGCATGGGAGACCTTTATCTTTACCTAGCCTAGACATGGAAGAAGAAGAAGAGGCTGGCTGGATAGCATAGTTGGTTGAGGCATCTGACTGTAGACCCAAAAACTGGGAGTTTGATTCCTCCTTCCCAAATTGTCCCTGGAAGAAGGGAATGGTAAACAATTTCTGTGTAGTCTCTACCTAGAAAGCTATGAAAAGAGTCACTGTAAGTCATCCCTTACATAAGTTAACGGCAAGGATCACTCCACCCATTAACCAGATTGCTTTGCTCAGATTGTGTAACTTGAGCTAGTTGCATAAATCAGACCGATTGCATGGAACTGTGGTAGTTGCTGCTTATTGTGGATTTAGATGGGCTTCTAAAAATCTGAAATATCGAATGCTTCCCCCCCCCCATCTAGTCAGCTGGTTCTTCTGTGCTAGTGGGAGGAAGGGAAAGTACTTCGTGTCTTTTACTCATAATGGAGAATCTTGTGTGGTTTTAACATACCTTGTTAAATTGTCCCTTTGTGTGATGATTGCCAGGACTGATGAGAATGAGAAATTTAGCATGTACTGTACTATATCTATCCTTATTAACAAAACAAATGATTTCCAGTGCTTTCTGGAAATGGGTGGGCTCTTCTATCGTGAAGTGTAATTCTGGGTCAGATTGACATACGAGCTAAAGAAAATAAGTAATTAATTGTAAACTGGTCAGGTTTAAAGGTTTCAAAATGGTGAGTAAGAATAATCTGAGAAAATTAAAGTCAACAAGTGATATTTGTCATCCAAGAAAGTAATAATAGTTGGCATTTTACCATGTTTGTAACATTCCAAATTGTTGGGGTGTTGTATATTTGCTGGAAAATGTTGAATTTCAGGACAAAGTTTATTATGCATAGTAGATGATGATAGCAACAATGATGAGGGGAATATAACAATAGGCCTAAATGAGATCACGATAGGCTAACTGCACAAGACTGTTTTATTTTGGAAGGGTACATTAAAGAAAATATCTCTGAATAATGTAAGTCTTTGGGAATGATCTGATGTTCAAGGAGCTATATCCAGCCAATATTTGGTGGGTAGTGTCAAATGGTAATAGTGATAATGATTGATACTAACAAGAATAGGAACACTAAATGTGATGTCAGATGGAGTTTGATTTATGGTGATCTAAGGAGTTTCTTGATAGAGAATCCACAGAAAGGGGTTTACCATTCCCTCCCTCTAGGGGGTGCCCTGGGACTGTGCAGATTGCCCAAAGCCACAAAGGCTGGTTCTTCCTAGGAGGCACAGTGGGGAATCAAACTCCCAAACTCTGCCTCTACAGCTAGATACCTAAGCCACTGAGCTATCCGGCCAAACACAGGAACACTAAATGTGCAGTCGAATGGATTCTTATGACAGTCCTTTCTAGGTTTCTCTAATTAGGAGAGAAACTAGGAAGAGAGCCTTCTCCGTCTCTGCCCCAACCCTTTGGAACCTCCTGCCCACTGAGTTATGTCTTCAGACAGAGCTCCTGCCCTTCTGGAAGGGTTTAAAAACCTGGCTGGCAGGACAAGTATGGGGACCCAGGAATGTGGGCTCTCATGCTAGGTGGCTCATTTAATGGACTGCCACCCTTTTGAGTCTGAATTTTTATATAATTCTGTGTGCAGCTTGTACACTGTTTTAACTTTTTATGGTTTTTTAAGAGTTGATATTAAGTTTTAATTTTAAATGGCATTGATGTAGATTGTTCTATGTTTTAACCTTGATGTAAGCCGCTCAGAGTCGGGTTCACCCGATTGGGGCGGGGTAGCAAATGTAATAAATAATAATAATAATAATAATTAAAGAACTCAAGATTGGCTCAATCTTTCCTGTATTTTGGAGGAACCCTGGAACTGTGCAACTTGGCCAAATCCACACAGGCTGCCTCTTCTCCTGGGAGGCATTCTGGGGAATTGAGCACCCAACCTTGGCTTTGCAGTCACCTGCCTCCATCTTGCTGAGCTATCCAGACAGTGTGGGTCATAGGTGCCCTCCTACCAAACTTGTCTGAGTGACCTCAAGCATATTTGGCGTTACAGGAGGGTCTTTTGTACTATGGGGCGGTATATAAGTGTGATTGCTTTGCTTTTTAATGATCATGTGGAAGGACAAAGGGATCTGTAAGGGAGAAGGGAGTTCCTTAGGTCACCAAAGAACTACTTTCAGAGGGACAATCCCTAGAACTAGTGGCAAAAATCCCTGTTCTTTTATCCTTAATGAATTTTTTTTCTTTCAAAAGGATGAGGGGTTGAGGTGGTTGGTGGTTAAGATGCTAAACCTGACAACTGGAAGGTCGGAAGTTCAGCAATTCGAGCAGGACGGAGTGAGCTCCCATCTCTGTCCCAGCTCCTGCCAACCTAGCAGTTCGAAAGCAAGAAATTGCAATTAGATAAATAGGTGCCACTATGGTAGGAGGGTAAACAGCGTTCTGTGTCTAGTCATGCCTGCCTCATGGCCATGGAAATGTCAACAGACACAGACAGCACTGGCTTTTTGGCTGTAAACAGAGCTGAGTCATGAGCACCAAATCCTATAGTCGGATATGACTGGGTTTTTGAGCAAGGGCGACCTTTACCTTTAAAGAAAGAGACAGAAGTGAAGAATCGTACAAAGATTAAAAGTGAGAAAGTGTCATCTGAATTGCTCTCTCCCACTTCCCCCGGGCCAAAACTATATTGATGAGATGGCACAGCGGCAGATGAAAATTTTATTGGGAGGCACCTGTGCCCTCATTTTTGCATGAAACCATGGAAAAACCTGCTTCTGAATAGAGAAGACATCCCGAGTGTTGCTTCAACCCTCCCATGCTTCCTTAGGGGCAGTGGTGGGCATCAGCATGTTCACCCCAGTTTGCCAGAACCGGTAGCAGAAAATTCCGGCTGTCCCCACCCATCCACGGTTTGAAATAAAGTAATCCTAATTTGGGTGCAAGACAGGGCTTTCCCTCTGGCCACACCCATCATACCACACCCACATAGTAGGTAGTTTAAAAAATTGAATCCCACCACTGCTTAGGGGAACTGGCAGCTGAAGGCTAGTGATGATTTCTAGTGAGTGCTGCCCATATACTTTTTGTACATATTGTTTCAGTCAGATATCCTGCAGCCCAAGCAAGAAGCAGGATCAGATAAAGTGAGCCGCACTAGCAGAGCCTTCAAGTCAAGGAACTGATGAATAAAACAATCAATGTGATAATCCTCTTTGATCAAGCAGAGGCAAGCAGATCGTCTTTTTCTTTCATCAAACTTTGGACTGCAAAAATGAAGCCACTATCTTGGCTTTGTTGTTGGCCAAAATTAAATCTTAATCGGTATATGTTTCTGATAGTAATTGGCAGGCCAGTAAATGGGCTGGATCCCCTTTCTTTCCACATTCACACAGTGTGTTGTTATCTGTCAGCAGCCCCCACTTGAGCATGTTGGTCTTACATTTAGGCACTCCAACCCTCAGCCCTTTCAGGGTCCTCCAAGTGACATAGGGAAGGTTGAGTTCTACAGCCATATCCTCCTTTAATGATGTACCTTGCCCAGTGAGCTCCCTCCTCCATTTTCCAATTTGGTTTTGTTCTTGCATACCCTCAAGAATGTTTGTTCTTCCCACAAAGCTCTTTCTGGATCTGAGCCAGCGGACTTGAGGCACATATCTGATCAGGATGTCAAGGGTCATTCTCTTGCTTAGTTTTCTCAGTGTCTGCTGATACTTTTCCTGATCTTAGGTAGAGCGATACCAACAAGAGGGTATCTTTTTTCAACGGTATGGGTTTGAGGCATCCTGTTGTATCCACATTGTTTCATTAATGGCACTGTCAACTTGTTTTGTATGTGTGGATGTGTTCAGTGGTGGGCGTCTGCTTCTACAGACGTTTCCATGGTCATGTGGCAGGCATGACTAGACACCGGAGCGGATGGAACATTGTTACCTTCCCACCAAAGTGGTCCCTATTTATCTACTTGCAATTTCTTGCTTTCGAACTGCTAGGTTGGCAGGAGCTGGGACAGAGACGGGAGCTCATTCCGTCCTGCAGTACTCGGGAATCGAACTGCTGACCTTCTGCCTCCCAGTCAGCGTCTTAGTGACTTGAGCAACCAACTATTTATTTATATTTATTTATTTATTTTCTAATTTGTACTGCCACCCAACTATGGCTATCGTATTGTCGCCCATCTATGGCTATTGTATTGCTGCCCATCTATAGCTGTTCCTGGAGATGAGATGACTGACCTAGCTAAGGTGACAGATGCCTTAGTTACATCCTGTTTGGATTCCTGTAACACACTCTACATGAGGCTGTTTTAGGAAAATGTCCAGAAACGGGATCATAGAACTTTCTTGATTTGATGGTTCCATTGGCTCCCAATCCATTTCCAGGAACAAGAGTGCTGGCTTAGGAGCCAAACAGGCACAAAAGGGTTATTGTTTAGTCTGAAGATTTTTTAACCTCATCAATCCAAAGATCCTCTTGGAATCTTAAAAGAGATTGGCCCAAATCATGTTGTTTAACATAATAAATTGTACTAGGGTTCAAACCTATTGAATCAATAGAGGTTTCTTTTGTACATTCCACTGATCTAAATAGGCCTACTCTAACTGTGACTTACTGTGCTAGAGCAAGAGGCAGTGGAATAAAATTCTGCATGCACCTAAGCAGTCCAAAGACCTCTAGCTGACAAATAGCACTCCACCATGTTTCTCTTCAGTCATGGGGCAACTGATGGTTTAGCAGAGAAAGGACCAAGAATTGCACTCTTGCTGGTGGATATTTTTTTCCCCTGGCGCCAAGGATCACACATCAAGGAATTAAATTCACTTCAAGGCTTAAATATTAGCCAAGGGTTTCTGGGACATTATCAAATTTGATACACAGATTGCTATATGCTGCTAGATATTTTATATATTATATTTTGGTGTATTTTACAACCTTCCTGCCAATTCTCTTTTACAACTTGAGCAGAACAGGAAGTAACCAAGTAACAGTAAACAAGTAAGAGGTTAAACCAGAAAGGGCTTTACTTCACACCTTTGAGACTGAAAGGGTGACATTTAAAACTAATCTCAATAATCTATTTTCGAATAGTAGCCATGTTAATCTGTGTTTCAGATCTGAATAATCTATTGTTAATGATAGCTGTAGGAAGCTGTATTGTTATGCTTGCTTGTCTATCTTTCTGCTTGAGTAAATCCTTCTCCCTTAAACATCCAGACCCCTGCATTTGGTGTATATAAACCATGCCTGGAAGTTTTACTCCTTGTCTGAAGAAGTGGACTTGAGCCACAAAAGCTAACAGTAAAAATATAGCAGTTAGTTTTTAAAGTGCTACAGTGTTTTTGTTTTATTACTTTTTTTCTCTTTCTGATATACTTCAAGGAGTGTTTTTCTCAGTGTGCAATCACATTTCCGTTCTGGTGGTGGATCATTTGACAGTCTCAGGGCAGCATTCTCTAGAGCAGGGGTCCCCAACCTTTTTTGCACTGCGGACCGGTTTTATGCTAAACAATTTTTCCACGGACTGGTAAGTGGGGGGAAGAGCCCCACTGTAGCTCAAAAACAAGGAGGAGGGGCCCAGCTGCCTGCTACCCACACCGTTCTACTCAGGCAGTGAAGTATCACACTGCACACAGATGTCAGGGTGGGAAAGAGCCCCATTACAGTTAAGCAACATGGAGGAGGGCCCCGGCCACCTGCCTATGTGCTGTGTCTGAAGGCCGTGCTGTTGCTCCGTATGCCAGGCAGACCCGACAGAGCATGTTGAGGGCAGAAGGCCGCCATCGGCGCTCCCAGCTCCACCACCCCAACAGCCCACTGCCCATTTCCATGGCCCAGTGGTTGAGGACCCCTGATGTAGAGTGCCCACCTATTTTGAGTTAGCTATGGAGGAAAAGAGTATCATTTGGCAGATGTAGTGGCTTGGGGAATGAAATGCAACGTGGAGAATAAACTCGGCACTAGTTGACCTTCATGTGGCCAGCATGTTCTTTTGCTTCATTTTACAGTCCCAGGCGTACCCAACGATTCTGTAGTATTTGTGCAGTGTTTACATTGTAGTTTGTAGCCACACAAGTGCAGTTGCTCTTGAAGACAGCTGGAAAGAATGGGAAAAGCTGTTCACAGAATTGCAACAATGCAGACTTGAGATTTCACAGACTGTTATGACAAGTGTGCATATAACTTAGAAAATAGTTGAGAGGCAGAGCAGTAAACTCAGTTTATAGCTCACTGCTGTCTCAAGCCTGCTCACTGGCCAAGACATAGCATTCTCTCTTAGTGTTCTTACCACTAGAATGGAGTCAGTAAGTATTTCAGTGTTGTTTGAAAGGTTATTGAGATGAATGAACATAAAATACTTTAGGAGGACAACATATGGGCCTTTTTCCAGTGATATAGTGATAAATCCAAAATTTGGATAGCTGGATTGGTCCACAAATGAGGATCAGATGTTTTGTAGAGTTAATAGTTTTTAACTGCACATTAAAAGTCAAAGCACCCTGCGGTCCTGCAGTTTTTAACTTTTATAATAGTATACTATTCCCAGCCTGGCCAGGTTATCCTGCTATGGTAATAGAATAGACCATATTGCCAGTGACTCAACTAACCTGACTCTGTTAGTCCCTGAGGATTAACAGAGTTGGGTGGCAAAGTCCACAGGAAAGGGTGATGGTCCCCAGGTGGATTAAATCCCACTTGAATCCATTTTGTTGGAGGGCAGCAGCTTCATCAGTACAGGTTTAGGGCTTATGAGGAATTTGTGTACCAAAATAGCTCAGGAACAGAAAGTGAATCATAGAAATGGATCAGTGGTATGGGTGCCACATGGCAATGTGGAAGGCACATGGAAGGTCACTGCATTATATTGATACCAAAGGAAAATATAAAATTAACTCCCAGGCATGCTGAAGTTTTTCATTTTGGCTTTTGAGGTACAGTAATACCCCGTATAACGCGAGTATCATATAGCGCTAAAACCGCATAACGTTACAAGATTTTCGGAAAAATCTTGTATCAAATAACGCGATTTTAACGTTATACGATACAGTCATTCTTAGTACCAGGGTGGGTGGAAAGCTGAACGGGGTTCTCCGTTCAGCTTCCCAGCCACCCTGCAGGTGGGGAGGCTGGAAAGCTGACGGGGGGCTCCCCCGTCGGCTTACCCAGCCACCCCACAGCTGCGGAGGCAAGGACGGGTGGCTAGGGAAGCCGACAGGGAGCCCCCGTCAGCTTCCCCAGCCACCCTGCAGCTGTAGATCGGGTCCTCTGATCTCTCTGGAGCAGGCAGGGGACACGAGCCAAGCTGTTTCTGGGCTTCCCCGATGTCCTCAGCCAGTGCAGCAAGCCAAAACATCAGGGTTCGAATCCCAACATTCTGGCTTGCTGCACTGGTTGAGGACATCGGGGAAGCCCAGAAACAGCTTGGATCGGGTCTGCCCACCTCCCTGGACCCGGCCGGGGGTGTGTGTGTCAGAAACCCCAAAATTGGTTTAAAAAAACGGACTTTTTTTTACCAATTTTGGGGTCTCTGACCCCCCCGCCGGGTCCAGGGAGGTGGGCAGACCCGATCCAAGCTGTTTCCAAAGTTCCCCCACCTCCCTGGAGGCTGCAGCAAGGCAAAATGTCAGGATTCGAATCCCGACATTCTGGCTTGCTGCAGCCGAAAAGAGGGTGGGGGGACTTCAAAATTAGCGCGCATCGGGTCTCCTGACCTCCCTAGAGCCGATGCGCCCAGCTAACCCCCGCAGAGCCGTGGGTGCACGTCTGAGGTCCAGAAGGGTATGGATCTTACCTTTACCCTTTCCGGACCTCGGGCGGCTTGGAGGACAGCGCGGCTCTGCGGGGGTTAGCCGGGCATCCGAGGGATTCCCTCGGATGCCCAGCTAACCCCCGCAGAGCCACGCGTGCACGTCCGAGGTCCGGAAAGGGGTATCCCTTCGGAACCGCGGGCGTGCACACGCGGTGCGGCGGGGGTGACGGGAAGATGTGAGGGACCTTTCCGCATCCTCCCGTCACCCCCGCTCCGCCGCACAAGCCTCCGTGCTGCCCAAGGTTGCAAAAGGGTAAAGATCCTTACCCGTTTAGCAACTTCGGGCGTGCGCGGGCGTGTTGTTCGGGGTTAGGGCAGGAGACGGGGGTCTTTCCCGTACCTTGCCCTAACCCTGAACGACACACGATCGCGTGCCTACCCAGGCGGCGGGGGGGAAATGTTTGTCCCTGACGTCAGGGCTTTTTTAAAGCATTGTTCGATCAATGTATCGAACAACGTTAAAAACCGAACAACGTCATGACTTGTGGAACCATGTCATCACGTTGTTCGGGGTTCTATTGTATTATAATGCTACTTAAAATGGAAAAAAAATGTTTAATTATCAATTGCATTTTTACTTGCCTTTTCTTTATTAAACTTAGGTTGGGGCTCATTCAAATACTGTACCACGTGACCATTTTAGGGGGGGGGGAGGGGATCAACCAAAAGTCAGTGAAAGTCATGGGGGGGAGGGGCGAGGTTCGGCGTGAAGTCACGTGACTCCAAAATTATCAAAAAGTTCCTGATGCAAGAAATACCCAAGACAGAGGCAAGATCTATAAAGAGAAACACATAAATAAATAAATAAATAAATAAATAAATAAATAAATAAATAAATAGGGGGACTTCAAAGGCTGCTTACTAGATCTTCTCAGGGAAGAGTAACACAGAGGTGGGGTTGGGGTTGGGGAAGAAAGTAATGCCATTCCTCTGCCAGGAGAGGAGGAGGAGGAAGAAGAAGAAGTAGCTGTCTCCCCCTTCCTTCCGTCCTTTCTTCCTTTCTTCGTCCTTAGCTGTGAGCGAGAAGAAGGAAAAAACCCTCCAAACCAGAGACCACTTAGGAAGGTGGGGGAAAAATAGCACTTGGGAAAGGGTTCCCTTTGTGTTTTCCCCACCGCTACTACAAATCCCAGAATCCACCGCCAACTTCAGCACAGACCAGGCTATGCCCCCTCCCCTCTGCCCAACCATTCGCGCTCTCTCTCAGTCAGTCTCCGAGGGGGAAAAGAGGCGCTTCTTTGGCAGAGGGAAGGAGGGGGAAAGAGGGTCTCCTTGAGAGTTTTCTCCCCTCCTGCCATTCAGGACACCTGGGAGGAGGAGGAGGGTGACTTAGGGGCGACGAGGGGGGGGGCTTATAATTGGGGGATGTGGGGAGGTTTTTCCAAAAGCAAAAATAAGCCCGAAAGGAGACATCGGAGGAGAGCCAGAGAGGGGGTTGGGGTGGGGCCCTTTCCCATTGAAATCCAGATTGCAAATCTTTTCCCTCTTCCTTCTTTGCTTGCATGAAAAGGCTTTGCAAGGGAGGCCTTTCTTTCTTGGGCTTCTGCCGTTTCTCTTCAAATCAGGGAAAATGGAGGAACCATGTGATTTGGGGGGAAGGGGAGGGTCGACCAAAAGTCACAGAAAGTCACAGAGGGAGATCAAAAAGTGGCCTATTTTAGGTCACGTGGTATTTGGAATAGCCCCTTAGTATAGATTGGTTTTCACTTTAGTTTTACAAAGTGACTGACCCAAAATTTCCCGAGACTACTATGGTGACATAACAATGATAATCAATTATATTTATACCCCACCTTTCTATTATGGAGTAGATTCAAGATGGCTTACAATTTTTATAGAACTGTGAAGGCTTTGGTTCTGCACCTTGAAAAGTGATGCTAAAATGTGCCTTTGAGCTTGCAGAGAAAGCCATACTTTGACTGTCAAGTAATTGTGACATATCAGTGCCAGTTGACCTTAGTGTTGTCAACATCTTTAAGATGGAGGTGGGGAAGATAATAACGTTAAAATAATATAGGTGTAATGCATGGGACAGAGATTGGAGGAGTTACTCTCTTGGACTACTAAGATCCCAGAACTCTTCTCACCATGGGATTCTGGGAGCAGCATTTTGAAATGTAAAATTTCCCCAAACTCTATTCAGAATATTTACTGGGGGCATCTTAAACGCTTGAGAAAGGAGAAAAATCCACCTAAATGTTACTTTGGGTTGTATTTTAGGGAGCTCTATCTATTTATCAAATACAGTTGTACCTCCCTTAAAGAGCATAATGCGTTCCACAGGATTGCTCTTTAAGCGAGTTTGCTCTTTAAGTGAAACACCATTGTAAGTGACAAATTGTGACTTCTGGGGGGGGGGATTGTGAACCCCAATTTATATGTTAAGTGAGTTTTTGTTTGGTTTTATTTGTTAAGCGAAGCGACCATTCAGAGAAAAATTCTGCTCTTTAAGTGAATTAACTATCTAAGTGAGGCACTCTTTATGCAAGGTTTTACTGTATGTTTTTATCCTGTAATGGTCCATGCCACTACATTTTGAAAATGCTAGTGCCGAGCTTCTGTTGTCTGCAATCATACTGTAAGAAAGCAAGGTCAAATGTTTCAAGCTACTCAGAATTGAATACCTATTCTGTTCTGTTTGGGGAGACTTTTCAGATTTCAGTTATAAAGGCATTCTTCAGATGCAAGATACTTGAGCTGTTGTGGTTAGCTGTGATGAGCTCTGAGAATGATTTTTATATAACCAGCATGATTTCCCCAGGGACACCCTGGAAATTATTATTTTAGTGTCATGCTGTCCCTTTTGCTTATTTTACAATTGAAAGAAGGGTGGAGGGCAAAAGAAGGGGGCAGCCCAAAATGAGATGGCTAGGTGGCATTGTAGACACAATGGGCACAAAGCTGAGCGAGTTGAGGAGGATGGTGGAGGACAGAAGTGCCTGGTGGACAGTGGTCCATGGGGTCACAAAGGGTCGGAATCGACTGTGTGACTGAATAACAACAAGAGATGCCATTAAAGCAGTGGTGGGCATCAGCAGGTTCGCACAAGTTTGCCAGAACCGGTAGCAGAAATTCTGGGTTGCCAAGCCCATCCAAGTTTTGAAATAAAGTAGTCCTAATTCAGGTGCAACACAGGGATTTAACCCTGGCCATGCCCACCATACCACGCCCACAGTGTGGTAGTAATATTTTTTTAAGCCCACCACTGCATTAAAGGTAAAGGTTTCCCTTACTCAAAAGCCAGTCATATTCAGCTCTAGGGTTCAGTGCTCATCTCTGTTTCAAAGCCAAAGGGCCAGCACTGTCTACTTCTGGAGATGTTTCTGTGGTCATGTGGCAGGCATGCCTAGACACCAGAGCACATGGAACACTGTTTACCTTCCCACCTAAGTGGACCCTATTTATCTACTTGCAATTTCTTCTTTTGAACTGCTAGGTTGGCAGGAGCTGGGACAAAGATGGGAGCTCATTCCATCCTGCAGTACGTGGGAATCGAACTGCTGACCTCCCTCCTTCCAGTCAGTGTCTTAGCCACTTGAGCAGTCCCTAGAGATGCCATTAGGTTGTAAAAATATAATGATTTATGTTTACTGTTTTATCTGCAGCTTAGCACTGGACACAGTTGGAGCTGGGGATATTATTTTAGAAAACAAAAACATTAGTCATTGCTTCTTCATATGTTGCTTTACATATAACGTCTTACTGGGCAAAATCCTTTTGGCATACTTATGCCAGCATAAGCCAGATCTGGGTGGCAGAAATAATTTAAATGAATTGAAAGTTCCCTATCCCCACTTACAGGTTCAAGATCTCAATAGAGAGCCTTGGGTGCCCAACCACACACATTAAGAACCTCTGTGCTAGCTTTATGTTACTCTGCAGGAGGGTATGCTAGTCCAGTGTGGTGCAGATAAAAGCATGCAGGGTAGGTGGATGGGGCCCTAAATGAAACAGCAAGATTGGTCACAGGATGCCTAAAACCAACCCCGATACAAAAAGTGTATTACTTAGCTGATATCCCTCCATCAAAAATCAGTCAAGAAAGTGCAGCTCAGAAAGAGTGGATCAAAGAAAGATCCTTGGAAACACCTGCTATTTGATCACCAACCACCAAAGCATAGCTTCACTAAAACCAAGGCATAGCTTCCTCATAATTTCTGCCCCTCTGAACAACCAGCCCCCACAGGGCACCTTAGAATTATGGAAGGTGAGCAAGGAGATACCAGATAACTGGGCAGAACTACATCACTCTCTACCGCCTGGCCAAGAAAAACCATGGCTTGTGTAAAAAGCTTTAAATAGACTGCATTCAGGAGTAGGATTGGAAGATCAAAGGCTAATCTGAGAAAGTGGAGTTTCCCTGTAGATGACAGCCTGTATGTATGCGGAGAAGTACACTAGTACAGTACTTTGGATAATGATGAGACTTGGTTCCACAAGTCTCGTCGTTATCCGGTTTTTAATATTGTGCGATGCATTGATCGCACAACGTTTAAAAAAAGCCCTGTTCCCCTGGAGGCTGCAGCAATCCAAAACGTTGGGATTTGAATCCTGACGTTTTGGCTTGCTGCAGCCTCCAGGGAGGTGGGGGAACTTTGGAAACAGCGCGGATTGGGTCCCCTGAAACCCCCCCGGAGCCAGCAGGGGGAGTCAGAGAGCCCGAAATGGGTGAAAAAAAGGCCATCTTTTTACCCATTTTGGGCTCTCTGACCCCCCTGCCGGCTCCAGGGAGGTCAGGGGACCCGATCCAAGCTGTTTCTGGAGTTCCCCCACCTCCCCAGCCAGTGAAGCAAGCCTTTAGAAATTTTGCATCGTTATCCGATTTTAGCGTTATCCGATTCAGTCGTTATCTGAGGTATTACTGTACAAACTATCTCCCAAATGATACAATGCACACAATTCCCCTCAACATGCACTGAGGAGGACCTTATGTTGGCAAGAGGAAATGCTGTTTAAGTGGCCTGATATTGAGCAGATGTCATCTAGCCCCTTTTAATTCTATTTTTTAGATGTGTTAATTTTAGCTTTGTATGTTACTATATGCTGGTGGTCCATCTGACATGAATAAAGAAAGAACTAGAGAGCATTTGTGCCTTGGGGACGCCTTTGGGACCCTCTGGAGGGAGGGGAAGCTTTAACAATGAAAAATTCCTGTTGGACCACCATCATTAATATCAGTGACTTTTAACTATTAAAGCTCTTCCTGTCTACCCTTTTGTTGTTGTTGTTAAGTTGCACAGTCGATTCTGACCCTTTGCAACCCCATGGACCATTGCCCGCCAGGCACCCCTAACCTCCACCATCCTCCTTAGCCCGCCCACCTCTGTGTCCATTGTGTCAACAATACCATCCAACCATCCCATTCTCTGCCATCCCCTTCTTCTTTTGCCCTCAACCTTTCCCAGGATCAAGGCTTTCTTAAGTGAATCTTCTCTTCTCATTTGATGTCCAAAGTACTTTAACTTCATCTTTACTATTTTCCTTCTAAGGAGCAGTCAGGGTTGATTTCTTCTAAGATCGACCTATTTGTTCTCCTTGCTGTCCAGGGTACTCTCAAAACTCTCCACCACATTTCAAAGGCATCTATTAAGGGTTCAAGGAGGGTAAACATTAAACCAAGAATGTAATTGTGTTCTGTCATGATTCCATAGAAAGACGATGGTTATACCCTCTTTATTACTGAAAGGAATGTGTTACAGATAACATCATTATTTGCAATATGGTACTGGTCCTCTCTCGCTCTAATGCTAAATTACTTCCTAGCTCCCTAGCACCATGGCATAGGAGGCCTTAAGTAGGATTAACCTACAAGTGTTTGTCTTTTTCACTTTGCTTCACTTTGGAGGTTGTTCAGTTTTGCCCATTGAAGTAAATGGAGGTAACAGGTGTATGTGAATTTTTTTCCAGGCATTCCTGGATTGGAATGCAAGTTAGTTAATCCCCATTGGAAAACCGCTTGAATCCTTAAGAACTGTATTACACTGAGCAGTTTTAAGTTGATTATATTGATCTGTGGCACAAATAATGGACTTTAAAATCTAGATATAAAATGAAAGGAATGACCTCATTTCTCTATAATGATTAGCTACCTCAAGTGAATGCCAGAATTTGAAGTTGATGTCCCATGTAGCATAGCCAGAAACCTGCAAACATATTTGAAATGAAAAAATCCCGTGTAATAGCAGACAGCTTTGTAAGACGAATGTGTTGACATCCTTAAAAAAAGACGATAGCATTCTTGGAAAAGCCTTAGAAATAATATGGTTTTTCTAAACCTAATATGGACTTCATATGTATTTTTTCCAATTGCATTTTAATGTGAGATGATCAACTGCCTCGTTTCCCACAGTACCGTCTGTATAAAGCACCAACAAGAACTCTGTCACCGGAATCTATGAGTAATATTTGGATTCCGCATACAGTAATACCTCATATAACATTAGTATCGAATAACACTAAAATCGCATAACATCAAGGAATCTGGGGGGAAGAATTGCATCAAATAACATTAAGATCCTATGGGATGCTTCAGATAACAACCGGGAAAGCCTGTGTGGTTACAATGTATCTCTATGGATCCCATAGAGGATCAGATAACACTAAAAATCATATAACACCAAGACTTGTGGAACCAGGTTTTAGTGTTATATGAGGTTTTACTGTATATGAATAGAGGGAGATGAATCTGGAATATGCTGCCATTGGTTTCCATGGCAGTAACACTTTTGGTCCTCATGGTACTATTTGAGATTTGAGTGGAGAATGAGGGCAGTTTTGCACATGGTGTATAAGGGCTCCTGGGTGCACACTTGTCGCAGCTGTTGTCAACACTTGCACTTGAGGTGTTTCTGTATTTTGTCATGTGTATGTTTGCTGCATTTGTGTACTACACCTTTGCACTTCTACATGTGCAGTGGGTGTGTAGGTGTACCTGTACAGCTGTTGAATGAATAAACCAGGGATTGTCAACATTGATGGGCAGCAACAGGTTTGCACCCCCCAGGAGGTGCATAATACCAATCAGGGATCTTCTGTTATTAGGTAAAGGTTGCCTTTGCTCAAAAGCCAGTCATTACCAACTCTAGGGTTCAGTGCTCATCTCTGTTTATAGCCAAAGAGCCAGTGGACTTGATCCACAAAAGGTCACATTAAAATACAGCAGTTAATCTTTAAGGTGCCACAACATTTTTGTCTTTTTGTTTTGTTTACTCTCTGATATGTTTGCACAGAATAAAACTTTTTAAATGGTAGCTGTGTTAGTCTGTGTTTCAAGCATATCAGAGTAAACAAAACAAAAAGAACCTCCCTTAGCCTGCTCCAGAACCTCCCCCCATACCCTCCACACCCACACAAAAGTCACTTACCCTGGGGAGCACGAAGCAGGGTGCTTGTGTGGCTGTTTTTTCTCTCCCACACTTGGGCTGATGCCAAGAAGGAGAGTGCCTGGGCCACAGCAGCCATGCTGGGCCAAACCACACGTTCTCCTCCTCCTCCCAGCATGGTGCGCATGCAGCATGGCACGCAGGGGGAGTGGAACCCCAGGGGAGGCAGCCTCACCAAGGCCAGGCTGCAGCCCCCGGGCCATCGACTCCGCTCTCTGCCTGGACTTGAAAGTGGAGGAGAAGGTGGGTGGGGTGGGGCAGGGAGGTGGGCGCGGCCACCCAATTTTACTACCAGCCCGACTGAAGGACCCCCAATTTTGGCACCCTCCTGCTCGAAGGCCACCCAATGTCCCCCCCCCCCCGGTGTGTGTGTGTGTGTGTGTGTGGACTGGTTACTGCCCACCACTGCATGTGGTGGAGGAAGGACAAAATGGCTGTTTGGCCCCAAAGCTGTCTGAGGGAGCGTGACCTGGCTTTAAAAGGTTTGGAACTTCTGGAATAAACCCACTGAATGAATGGTACTCTTTAAGCCAGCAATATGTGTATGCTATTAATTTACTGGGTCTACTCTACGGGAAGACTAATGGGTTAAGCTCAGTATGGGCTCTTGCAAATGGAATACAGGACTTGAGGATCTAAGGAGCTGGGGACATTTTCTTGGCATTTTGAATTTCCATTCATGAGTTGGAATGAAGTTCTCCTATTAAACCAAGTGTGTCCTTGTTTCAAATTATACATTGGCTCAACATTGAATGGGGTTGGCAAAAGTAGATATCAGTTCTGTCCTCCAAATGGCAGCCTTCAGTTGCCTGGGCCCTAATGTTGAATGAAGTGCAAAGAGGTGCAGACAGGAGGGAGAAGACGGTCAAGCCCTGACGCCTCCCACAGAATTGAGATCCTACAAATCTGAATCTGGAAATATTTTAATATGGTTTGAATATAGGAATGAGTTTTCAATGCTGGTCAACACCTGCATGATGCATTTTGGCTTCTCTTTGGAAAATATCCACTGCAGGAGCCAGATCATGTGTTTTGTTGTTGTTAATGGAACTAACGTCTACTGTGTGTTTGCTTTTTAATATGATTTCGACACATGAGTGCATTTTAAAACACATATGACAGGCACATGTTCCTGAAACGCTGTTCCTTAATAGAAAAATAACCGTAAAAAAAGAGGTTTCTTTAATATTTAACCTTTTAATTAAATTTTTGCCACAGAGCACGAAATAAAGTGAAATATAAGAGCATCACTGCATGTGGTAGCTTTTCCTGTTGTATAAAAACAACACCAAAGCCAATGCCCTTTCTGTAGGTGCATGACAAATGTACACATGTGCTTCAGCGTAATTGGTCACACATTGCCGTCACAGACACATGTGGTAAAACGTATATGATAATTTATCACCATTATTGATGAACACACAGTTGTCCTACATCAAAGGAACATCTGTCCAGCTTTGTTGCCTGACAGGCAGCTCAAAACGGATGTTGAAATCTGGATGCAAGTGCCTTACACAGCATCTCTTTAGCTCTACATGATTTTGCATAGTTTTGAAAAAGGAATATTGAACCAGTTTTAATTCTTGGTTTAACCAATGACACGTGTCTCTCAGTGCATACAAATGTGCTTGTACAGCCAATCAGAGTTGCTTTGGTTTAGCCATGCAGTCCATCACCAAGAAGATGTACTTTCAACTTTTATTTCAGGGGAATATTGATTATTAAATCAGGTTATGACTTCAATCAAAACAAGCTTTACTTCCAAATACATGAGATTACAAAAATACGTAAGTTTGATGCAGGATAGAAAGTTGGATTCTATTAAACCAATCAACCTTGTAGTGGCACATTTTGTGCTAAATATACTGATGGCTAGGAAGCAGAGCCTTGTGTTTTTTATTTTTAATAAATGATAACAAACTAGGGGTAGTTGGTGGCCAGATTTGATGATGCCACTGTATTATTTAGGCGGATGAGAACACAAGGCAAGAGTGAAGGATCTTTGTAGATCATTGTTTCCCAATGTTGGCCCCACACTTCACAGGAGGACTTCAATTCCCAGAAGTGGCTTCATTTTGGCAGTTTAAAGTCTAACCTAGACACAAAAGAAGTGCATTGAATGTACTGACCTAGTGCAGGGGTGGCCAACCTATGGCCTGCAGGCTAGACTTGGCCTGCAGCACCATTTCATGTGCCCCATCGCCACTGCTACCAGAAAAAGAAGTGGACACATTTATGACAGCCATAAAATGCACCCGTACATACATAAACGTGCCTGTGGCTGCCATAAATACACCAGTAAATGCACCACCGGCTGTCGTAAATGCGTTTATGACAGCCACGGATGGGCTTTATAGCAGTGTTTATGGCAGAAGGAACCACGTGACTGGCCCACTCAGCCTGTGGCACAAAAAGGTTGGGAACCTCTGACCTAGTGTAGTGTTGGTTGTGAAAAAGATGGAAATCATTAGGAAGGAATGAAAAATTAAACTGCTAGTATTAGAGTACTTTTGTACAGACCTGAGGGTGTGATCACATTCAGAACAGTCCTGTGTAGAGCAGATACAATAAATCAGGGTACAGTATTAATATTTTGACGTCCCCAATGTTGCCATTGTCTCCATCTGAAATAAAAATTTAATTGGCCACTAGGAAGTGTAGGGGAGCTCTATTTTTTTTAAAAAAATGTTTTAAAAGTCTTGCAACAATTCTTACAGTATCATAACTACTGCATTATTTTTTAAATATACAGTAAAACCTCGAGTTACGAATAAATGATTTCAGGGCCTTGATCGTAAATCGAAACTGTTCGTAACTCGAGGCATCTCCACTCAGATAAAGCAAAAGCCTCACCCCACCCTCCATCAATCAAAACGGGCCACCCCCACCCTCTAAAAATCAATTAAACCACCCAAAAACAAAAGCAGCATTGAAAGGAAAGCATACATAAGCAACAATGCTGTCTCTTACCTTAAAGAAGCTTTGAAAATTGACAGAAAACTTAGAAAACTCTAACAATAAACTGCAACCGGCAGCCATTTGGGTGCTGAAACTCCAGACAAAGAACTCTCTAAGTACTCTACTGCCACCTACAGGGCTCTGAAAGGGCTCTGTATAAAATATAAACCCACAGGGGGAAATGGCCTTTTTTGCTTCACTGGAGGCAATGGGGGGGGGGGGGAATCATTCATAAATCGGGGCATGGATTTCAGTGCAGAACCAATTCGTAAGTCGAATTATTGGTAAGTAGGGGGATTCGTAAGTAGGGGTTTTAGTATAATTTAAAAATAAATATGTAGTGCAGTGATGGTGAACCTTTTAAAGACCAAGTGTCCAAACAGAGGGTCAGGGGAATTTTATTCTGGGGGAAGGAGGAAGCGCTCCCATTGGTAACTGGACAGAGGTGAACCCTGTGATGGGGAAAGGGAGGAAGCGCTCACATTGGGCTGCTGGGCAGAGGGGCAGGGTGAACTCTGTTGTGGGGGAAGGAAGAAGCGACTGCTTATGTGCCAATAGAAAGGAATGGGAGTGCCATGTCTGGCACGCGTGCCATAGGTTTGGCACCATTGCTTTAAGGCAGGGGTTCTCAACCTACAGCTCAGAGGCTGGATGTGGCCTACAACACCATTTCATGTGCCCTCCCCCCTCCACCACACCCGGAAGTGCCATGTGTGGCAGGCAGGGCAAAATGGCTGACCAGCTTCCAAAGCTGGCTGAGGGAGCATGGCCTTTGGCTTGAAAAGGTTGAGAACCCCTGCTTTAAGGAAACAAATCTCATGCGAACTAAAACTTTAGGTGAGGGAAAAGAGGCTTCCCCCCTGTTTCTCTCCAAGAATGAAAGGTATTGAGACCTTAAGGCAGGATTGGGAAATGGAGAATTAGAAGTAAAAGAAAGATGACCTTATTATAGGTAAAAGACAGAATGAAATCTAACCAGTGATGGGCAGCAACAGGTTCGCACCAGTTCGCCAGAACCAGTAGTAACTTTCCCCAGTGTCCCGGAGACCAGGTAGCGGCTTTTGGGGGGAATCACCTTGGGGGCTTACCTTTTTGCTGGTTTCCCCACTGCGCGCGCGCACCAAGTGCTTGGTGCGCATGCTAGGCCTCCTTGCTATCCCAAGTGGGGAGGAGGAAGAGAAGCTGCTAGCCTGAAGCTCCCTATAGCCTGCTCCCCAGGGTAAGTGACTCACCTTTGTGTGTGGTGTATGTGTGTATTTTAATGTGCATTTAATGTGTATTTATTTTTAATGTTTATTTTTATGTATTTTATGTGCATTTAATGTGTATTTTTGTGTGTTTTTATGACTATTTAATGTGTATTTATTTTAATGTGTATTTTATGTGTTTTTATGTGTATTTTATGTATTTTTATGTCTGTTTAATTTGTATTTTTATGTTTACTTATTTTTATGGGTTTTTTTACGTTGGCTCCGCCCACATCCAGGGATGGGATGTAACAGGTTCTCACCAGTTCGCCAGAACTGGTAGTAACTTTTCCCCGTGTCCTGGAGAACCGGCAGCAGCTTTTGGGGGGAACCACCTTTGGGGTTTACCTTTTCACTGGTTCCCCCACTGCGCATGTGCGCCAAGCACTTGGTGTGCATCCACACCTACAGTGCTTGGCGCATATGCACGGCCTCCTTGCTGTCCTCCCAAGTGGGGAGGAGGAAGAGAAACTGCTAGCCTGAAGCTCCCGATAGCCTGCTTCTCAGGGTAAGTGACTCACCTTTGGATGTGGTGTGTCTGTGTGTATTTTAATGTGTATTTAATACCTTTACCTATATTGATGTACTACCACAGTTCCTAAAAAGGCCTGGTTTGGGGTTTTTAAGCAAAGTCTTGGAGTTACTTCATCAATAAGCTACACCTGTGCTATTCCAATTGCTGTTCCAATTGGAGAACCCTTACGGAGGTACAGCTGTTTTACATTTACATTAAGGCATATTATCCTAGAGAACTGGTACGATGACCATATCCATCTTGCATCATGGTGCTGCCCAGGCACTTATACTAACAGGTAAGTGACGGGTTTGTGTTTGGGGGGGTGGGTGGGTTGATTTATGTTTGGGGTGGGGTGGGTGGGTGTATTTTAATGTAATTTTTATTTTATTTATTTAATTTATTTACGGGTTTGTGTTGTGGGTCGGTGGGTGGGTTGAGGAGTGTGTGTGTGCTTATTTTTATTTTATTATTATTATTATTTTCCTTTGGCCCCGCCCATGACATCATGATGTTAGCTCCGTCCACACTGTGATGACATCACGGTGGGGTTAATTTTTGACATCCTACCACTGCCCACATCATTGGTTCCACCAATGATGTCGGTTCTGCCCATGATGTTGTGACATTGGCTCTGCCCACAATGTTGGTTCCACCCACGGTGTGGTAGTAAAATTTTTGGCTGCTCACCACTGAATCTAACCATATGCCAGCTTTCCTATTGGTAAGAAAACCTGGTTATAAACCTAAGCTGTGGAGCAGTTTCATCACCAAAAAATTGGAATGGTAGGATAAAATGTTGACTAAGTTGCCAAAAAACTATAGCTGTTCTCTAAGAATTATATTGGCTGGCTGTTTGCTTCTGGACTGATATTTATGTTTAAAAACACCTAAATTGCTTCAGCGTTAATGTACATGGAAGACTGACTCCAACTGTATCCCTCTTCCCATGGAGTAAGTCAAACAGATAAAGCTGTTCTCTAAATTCTGTCAGTAGTAGAGGTATATTGTCTTTTTAAGGTATAAATAATAATAAAAAGTCTTTTCATTATAGTCTTTCATCTTTGGAATGCTTTGCCTAAAGAAATTTTACATTATGATATTTTTGCTCCAAACCCAAAACATTTTAATGTGCTCAGGGATTGGTGATTGGTTGTACTGATTTGCTAACAAGTTCAAATAGTTTTGTCTCCTGTCTCCTGCTGTGACTTAATTATTGTTTTATGATTGTATTTTCATTCTGGAGTGTTTGTATTTGTTTATTGTCTTGACATCCTTTTTGAAGCGAGGATCTAAAATAAATAAGGAAGGGATGTAGTGGGTGGGGGAGATAGATAGATAGAGTTTTATAGCCATCACTGCACAGAAAGCTGAATGAGCAAAACAATATAGAACATCAGGCACAGGGAGCGCCTGAAGAAGCGGTGGCGGCTTTTCCGCACCTGGTCCCACCAGGATGCCATGCCATTGCGGTGGTTTGCAACCGAGTTGGTTTGCCGCCATGCCGCTGCACCGCACCGCCACCACTTCCAAGCAGGTTAAGTGAGGGGTTTGTGTTTGGGGTGGGTGGGTGGGTTTATTTGTGTTTGGTGTGTGTGTGTGTGTGTGGGGGGGTTTATTTGTGTTTGGTGTGGGAGGGTGTATTTTTATTTAATTTTTATTGTATTTCTTTCTTTATTTTATTTATTTAATTAATTTAAGGGTTTGTGTTGTGGTTGTTTGGTTGTCTGGGTGGGTGGGTTGAGGTGTGTGTGTGTGTGTGTGTGTGTTTATTTTATTTTATTTTAAATTTTTTAAAAAATTTGGCCCCACCCACAACGTCATGACGTTGGCTCTGCCCACAACATCATGATGTTAGCTCCGCCCCCACTGTGATGTTATCACAGTGGGGTAGTAAAATTTTTGTCATCCCATCACTGCCAGAGATGCGATCATGTTGTCAGATAAGGTCCCCAAACGCCGTGGAAAAGGTAAGGAGATTGCTCCCTTGCTTTTGTGGGTGTGTGGGGCGCTTGTAACCCAGAAACCGAGGCATTATTTTAATTAAATTCACAGTCGTATCCTGGGGCAAACATAACCCAGGGCAGTCGTATCCCGGGGTTTTATCAAGAGACAAGAATTAAAATGAGGGTGCTCAAAAGGAGCATTTCTATTCCAGCATAGAACAGCAGAGGGAACAGAAGTTAAAGTGGAGGAACTAAAATGTATCAAGAGACAAAAGATAAAATGAGGAGGCTTAAGTTTTGAGGAATAAAATTAGTACATAGGTCACTAGTACACTAAAACCTCACATAAAGAGTGCCTCACTTAGAGACTAACTTGGTTAAAGAGCAGAATTTTCTCTGAATGGTCACTTCGCTTAACTAAAACCAACCAAAAACTCGCTTAACAACTAAATCGGGGTTCCCAATCTCCCCCACCAGAAGTCACAATTGGTTACTTACAATGGTGTTTTGCTTAAAGAGCAAAGTCGCTTAAAGAGCAATCCCATGGAACGCATCATGCTCTTTAAACGAGGTACCACTGTATTACAGTTATTACTATCCTATGCTGTGGCACAAGTACAGTTGTACCTCGCTTAAAGAGCATAATATGTTCCACAGGATTGCTCTTTAAGCGAGTTTGCTCTTTAAGTGAAACACCATTGTAAATGACCAATTGTGTGTGTGTGTGTGTGTGTGTGTGTGTGTGGATTGTGAACCCCAATTTATTTGTTAAGTGAGTTTTTAGTTGGTTTTATTTGTTAAGCGAAGTGAACTTTCAGAGAAAATTCTGCTCTTTAAGTGAGTTACTCTTTAAGTGAGATGGTCTTTATGCGAGGTTTGACTGTACTGTATATTGTTTGGTTGACGGTCTTGCCAGGATTATTCTTCTGATCTTACATCCTGAAGCACAGAACCTGGCAGTGTTGTGGGTTAAGGTGTGTCTTTCATCAGATAGCAGCCAGTGGGTGTATGTGGTGTTTGTCTGGCCAGGTTAATTGTAGAGCAGTGGAGATATGAACTTGTTGTGGATGTTTCTATAGAAAAGGCAGCTACAAAGTATGTGTTCTGTGGTTTCAATTTCTCCAAAGTCATAGGGGCATAGTCTCCCTGACATTGGTGTTCTTTGGAACTTTCCCTCAGCAACTGCAGAAGGGAGAGCCTGGCAGCGGGGCTAGGATAAATGCCCTTCGGTGACTTGGGGTCTCAAGTTGGAGCAGATATGGGGCTAGGCAGGGCAACAGTGTGTCTCCAAGACTCTGAAGCCAGGAAGGTAAGGGCCCTGGCTATGTCTTCTTGCCTTTCCATGTCTAGTGTTCTCTGTTTAATGGTCTGTTTTGTCTGGTTGTGACTCATGGCCTGTATGAGAGGTTGAGCGAGGACAAGATACTTTAGTCTGGATTGGATTTTTCTTTTCCATGCTCATTGGTAGTTGTCCTGGAGAGTTAGAGGTGCCAGGCCATTGGGATTAAACAGAGTTTTGAGTCAAAGGTTGAGAGTAGGTGTCCACAATCTTGCCTTCACCTTTATCATGCCCGTCTCCAGATGAAGGGTGGTGTTGGATACACAACAAGGGGTCTGGAGTGCTGCACGTAAGAATTTAGATTGTACTATTTCCATAAGGGCCAGGTTGTTAGGTGGGGGGCCTGATTCGTCTCCATAGAGTAGCTGCCGCCGGGTTTTGGCTTCAAATAGTTTGAGTGCAGCCGGGATGAATTGATCTCCTTTTGTCCTCAGGAATTATGGCTAAGGTGGATATCTGGGCTATAAGAACAGAGTGTGTGGGAGTCATTATTCAGCAAGGAGTCCTTGTATGAATAATGTCTCCACACAACTTCTGTCCCTGGCAGTTTTTTCCCATGGTGGTCCAATATTTTTCTTGAGAAAATCTTATTAATACCAAAGTGTATAGCTCCATGATGGCAGCATTTTTCTTGTTAGCACTCTCGGCTACCACTCCAACATCTGCTTTGAGTAACCTGACTACAACAGTGACACAACAAATTAGAGACAAATTTGCAGGTTTCAGAATTGCCATTATTTATATGAGTGCAGTAGTGGGATTCAGCAGGTTTGCATCAGTTCGCCAGAAGTGGTAGTGGAAATTCTGGCTGGCCCCGCCCATCAAAGTTTTGAAATAAAGTTGTCCTAATTCAGGTGCAATGCAGGACTTTCCCCCTGGTCACCCCCACCATACCACGCCCACAGAGTAGGTAGTAATTTTTTTTGAATCCCACCATTGTATGAGTGGGATTGATTTCAGAACATTAACATGAGTAGAGATCACAAAATGTAAACTATTACAGTACATTCTCACCTTAACTGTTTGCAAGTCTTTATTTTGACTGGTTGAAAAAAACTGGTGAACTGGTGCAAACCTGCTGAGATGTTAAATGTGTGGAGTTCGTTGGGCACCCCTAGGTCAAATGCTACCATACCCTACCTTTGTTGTGAGTTTAAATAGGATACTACACATGTGCCATGTTACATTTCGTTGCTCGCCTCTATACATGTGGAAGTCACAAAAAGAAAAGGCACTAGTCTCACAAAGAGGAATTTTACACAAAATGTGAAAAAGTTGACATGAGGGGAAATGTTTGTCCAGTTTTTGCACTGGAGGTAAAAATACTTGTTAAGGAAGTGATTCTATGGTAGCAGGTTTGAAGTGTTTCTTGCCTGAGGAATGTGATAGTTGCAAGAATGCTTTATGCTATTACTCCAGAACTCTTCCTCTGGATGAGAGATAGGATAGTGGATAAGAGAGGAACTGCAGATATTGGAAACTATGGCTCTGTCATCACTGCAGTAGTGAATCCATGTTGGGTTTAAAACAGTGGTTCCTAATGTGGGGCCCACAACCCATAGGGGGACTTCAATTCCCAGAAGTCTAAGTAACTACACTGGCTGATCAGTGCTTTGAGGAATTGACTTAGGCTTCTGGGAACTGAAGTCCAGAAATCAAAGGTTAGGAAACACTAGTTTAGACTGAATTTGAAATGAGTTATCCAAGGTCTTGACCCCTATTTTGAGGGGAAGGCTCAGAATGTTGGACAGCTTCTGTAGAGTTTGGATTGAAACCCTGAATGGATTCCTTGCTTCCCTGACTTCTGAGCCATCAACCTTTACTATGAGTTCTTCCCATTCTAATGTCAATGATTTGAGGATGGCTTTGTCTTGAATGGAGATTAAGAAACATTAGCTTTACAAATGTAAAGTCTGGCCAGGTTATCCTTCTATGGTAATAGCATACTGCCAGCAACTCAGCGATGATTGTCAGGTAGTGGTTAACTAACCTGACAACCCTGAGGACTAATGGCCTTGGGTAACAAAGTCCACAGGAAAGGATGTTGATCCCCAAGTGGATTAAATTCCACTTGAATCCATCTTGATGGAGGACAGCAGCTTCCTTCATAGTGGCCTGGGGCTGATGAGGACTTTGCGTGCCAAAAGGGTTCAGGACAAGAAAGTGACTTGTCAAACTTGATCAGTGGTACAGGTGTCACGCTGCGATGCAGAAGGATGGAAGGCTGCTGCATTATATTTTCAGGACAATCTTCGTGGCTGATCGCCATGATGATCACCAACATTTGGAAGAAGACCTTTACAAAAGTCTACTCTATTAAAAGAGTGGGAGATGAAGAAATGAAAGACATTTAAAAAGCAACAGCTGCTATTGCACTGTTGAAGATTGTATTAGACGCTCAGGCATGTCAATTTGGAATAGAGCTGTGCTTCAGATGTGAAGGTAGTGTGGGAAGATTAGGAGAGAAAAAAGTAGGTCAACATGTCAAATCTTATCTCATGTTTCCTGCACAATGAAACTTCATTCATCACTTATCACCCCAATCTCTGTTTCTACTTCACTACCTTTCTTATGACTGTCCAAGGAGTACAGCAGCTAAGAATATAAGAATGAGGTTGAGTGCTATCCCTTGGGAGAAAAAGGCATGAAAGAGAAGACGTGTGAGGAGATCTGTTCATCAGAGTGTCTCTCCCACCCACTGCAGCTGAGCTGACATGCATTCATCCATGATATAATGAGACTGAGTTCATAGGGTCAATGGACTGGTAGGCCAGGATGATTCTGTTCCCCTCAGATTTCCCTTTTCATTCTCAGATTACCTATTTGCTGGTGTATAAGACCCACTCTACCCCAAAACACACTGGAAAATGGAGTGCGTCTTGTATTTTAGGGAGCTCTATCTGTATTTATCAAATACAGTTGTACCTTGCTTAAAGAGCACAATGCGTTCCATGGGATTGCTCTTTAAGCGAGTTTGCTCTTTAAGCGAAACACCATTGTAAGTGACCAGTTGTGGCCGATTGTAACCCCCGATTTAGTTCTTAAGCAAGTTTTTGGTTGGTTTTAGTTGTTAAGCGAGGTGACCATTCAGATAAAATTCTGCTCTTTAAGCAAGTTACTCTTTAAACAAGGTGCTCTTTATGTGAGGTTTGACTGTAGTGGCCTATAGTCAGGGCAGTAGCCAGGATTCTAGATTTTGGGAGGTAAAATTTATTTCAGGAGGGGCAAAAACTTTTCAGGAGGGGCAGAAATATATATATATATATATCTCTCTCACACACACACAGGGGCAAAAACTTTTCAGGAGGGACAGCAATCTCTCTCTCTCTCTCACACACACACACGCACACACGTTCCCACTTGTATCCTGCCCTACTCGCAGAGCTACTCAGGGCGGCTGACAAAGTACCTCAAAACGTCACAAAATATAAATTCAGACAATAAAACAAATTGTCCTCTGTCAGCACCACAGCTTGTTAGTGAGGCCCAGGGGTCAGAGCCTGGGGCTCGACATCCTCAATAGAGCCCGGGGCTCGATGTCCTCGACGGAGCCCGGGGCTTGACAGGGTGAGGGTGGGGGCAGGAGATCAGGACTTTTGGCCACTTCCCGGGAACCACCTGAGGCCAGGCAGGGAGATAACCGGCGCCAGGACCACTTCCATCATCAGTGCCCAGGACCCCGCCCTTGCTGGAGGCTTTAAAAACACCACCATTGCGACGGGCGGTAGGACTTCACCATGGACTTATTTGTGTTTGGGGTAGAGAGGCTATTGAATAGTATTATAATATGGTATACTGTTTGTACTGAATTCTGTATATTGTTGGATTGGACACTGTATAATTTTTGTGTATATATCCCCACCCTGAGTCAGGTTTTTTGAGTGGGCGGCATACAAATGGAAAAATTAAATTTAAATTAAATTAAATTAAACTAGGTTTACAAAATCCTCGTTCCTGGTTGTCATAAAAGCTGCTGGAACTAATTTGCTGATATGGATTAATAGGCATGTACATTTTTGTTGTTGTTTTGGCCTCATATACCAGAGTTCTCTATTTTGTGGGTTCCACCTGCCAGGCCCTCACTTAAGTTGCGCTCACAGAAAGAGCCTCCTCGAAGATTGTGGTATTTTTGAACCACAAGAGGGTGTACTCTGGTAATGACAACCTTGTGTTGCCAGCTAATCTTTCTTACACTAGGTCAGGCAAAAGGAACTGCAGAATGAATTCACCAAAAGGTGCCTTCATTTTGACAATTTCATGTCTGGCCTACACACAGAAGATGAAGGACTTGGAGCAAGACTGCACTAGGGAAATTCCTTTATTCACAGGAAGCTATACCTTTTTCCAGGTGAGCATAATGTAGATGCGAGTCCATGAAAAGGATAGCTCCCAGAATGGAGAATTTGGGGATTTAGACTCCCCCCCCCCAAAAAAAAAAAAAAAAAAAAGTAAATAGTGATGTATGCCTGTATTTTTGGATTCTCCTTTGGGGTGTGACAGTTATGATAAAAGACTGCACATCAAATTGGTGCATTCCTTTATCAGGTTCCTCATAGTTACAGGGGTGCATTTTTGATGGAAGAAATACTGAGAGGAGAAAAGATCCCCCTTTTATCTTGGTTGCTTGTGGTGAAGTCACCAACACCTAAGGAATTTCAACAAGTTCCCAGCCACCCCACAGCTGTGGAGGCAGGGGCAGGTGGCTAGGGAAGCCGAGAGAGACTCCCCGTCGGCTTCCTCAGCCACCCCACAGCTGTGGATCGGGTCCCCTGACCCCCCTGAACCAGCAGGGGGCAGAGAGCCCAAAATGAGTGGGAAAAGTCTGTTTTTTTCACCCATTTTGGGCTCTCTGACCCGCTTGCCGGCTCCGGGGAGGTCGGGGGTCCTGATCCAAGCTATTTCCGAAGTTCCCCCACCTCCCTAGAGGCTGCAGCAAGCCAAAAAGGTTGGGATTTGAATCCCAACATTTTGGCTTGCTGCACTGGCCAGGGAGGTGGGGGAACTCCAGAAACAGCGTGGATTGGGTCCCTCGACTTACCTGGAGTTGGCGGGGTGTGTGTGTGTCAGAGAGCCTGAAATGGGTAATAAAAACATCTGTTTTTTTCCCACCTATTTCAGACTCCAGCACCCCTGCTGCCTCTAGGGATGTCGGGGGACCCGATCCAAGCTATTTCTGAAGTTTCCCCACCTCTCTGGAGGCTGCAGGAAGCCAAAAGGTCAAGATTCGAATCAATTGAAAGAAAGAAAAAAACTTTTAAATGCCTCATTAAAGAGTAGTGCTTTCAGTTGCTTTTTAAAATACAACCAGCGATTGGGCCTGATGCAGTTCAATGGGTAATGACTTCCATAAACTTTTCACATTTGCAAGATATCCCTCAGACAGGTGTGGCAGATTGCCAGAATTTGTAGGAAGATTTCTTCCTTCCTGAATTGTCTGTTCTGATGGCGGTCACAGTGAAATACAGTACACAATTCCGCCTGCATTTTACTTGCCTGCATTGAACATCGCCCACTCCTCTGGGCCCACAACAACAGCCAAGGAAGAAGATGCCAAGGCCTAGCAGTGGCTGGGGACCTTGCCCACTCCTCTGGGCCCACAACAACGGCCTGACGGGAGTTTTTTTTGTGTTCTGGTTTGGTTGTTTTATGTGGTTGCATTTTATAATTTTTATTGTACTCTTGTTGTTTTGACTGTAAGCCGCCCTGAGTCGCCTCGGCGAGTGGGCGGCAATATAAATCTAAATAAATAAATAAATAAGTTCAGCAAGGAAGTAGGATCAGCAAGCATTAGAATACACTTGTTATACAGCACTTGTCTACAGATACAATGGATGTGTTTTTGGAAGGAGTTGTTTCTTTCTTGTACAGGGATATGATGTGAGGTTACAGGATTGTAAAAGCCTGTGGGAGGTTATAAAATGTTAATTATCGTTGACATTCATGGAGAACATGGGAGTGGTATAACACAGAGTCACCAAAAGGTATTATGAACTTCAACCCATCAATTTGAAAGGGCATTTTTATAAGCCACCTACAACACACAGCTGCCAGAGAGTATATGAGGTTTAATTCATAGTTCTGTGAGCTACTATGGGCTCTTTCCTTCATTTTACTGGCATCAATTGTAATTGGTTGAACACATGACAAAGTTAATTCCACTACTACAAATACTATACTTTGTTTTCTCCTGCTCTACTACTGCTTCTTCTCTCCTCCTCCTGCTGTAATGCTTACTGTAAAGGAAGTAGCCAAATGGCAAATAAAGAACAATTTAAAGATGTAATGATATCTAGCCAAAGTAAAATATGCATAAAACAGTATAATTGAAACCATACAATTGAAACTTTACACAAAGAAAGCATACAGATGGTACTGATGGTAAGATAGTAACAGGTAATAGGTAAAGAAACATGTCACATAATTTCAGCAACATCTGCCCATCCCACCAGAGCAGACCAGAGAGGCTCTCTCATGGTGCCATCTGTTAGAGAGACTCGTCTCTCTAGCACCAGAAGGAGGGCCTTCTCTGTGTCTGCTCCGGCCCTATGGAACCTCTTGCCAATTGAACTGTGTCTCCAGACAGAGTTGCTGTCCTTCAGGAAAGAGCTAAAAACCTGGCTGGCAAAGCGGGTGTGGGGCACCAGCAATGTGGTGACCCCCTGCCTGCTGGCTGATTCAGTAAGAACAATCTCTCCCTCTTTTAATCTCTTTTAATCTGTAGGGGTTGGAATAATTTTTGGTGGCAGTTTTAATGGTTTTTTTAATTAGTTTTAAAAATGTGACTGGTTTTATTTTCTGTGAGCCACCCAGAGTCTTCAGAGTTGGTTGGCAATAGAAATCAGAAAAATAAATAAATACTTGGTCTTACCAAAAGACCAGTGAACAATAATTAACTAGCATCTGTTAAGGATATAATCAGGATAAAAGTTGGGGTGTGATAAAGTTTTATATAAGAATGCAGTAAATTGAGTTGTTATTTCCAGACAATTGTATTATGTATACATTTTATTTTTATTTGTTTGTTTGTAAAATTGTTATGGTGGTTATATGCTGTCAGGTCAGATCTGATTTACAGTAAAACCTCGGATAACACTAAAACCTGGTTCCACAAGTCTTGGTGTTATACGATTTTTAGTGTTATCTGATGCATGTTAAAATCCTATGGGATCCATAGAGATACATTGTAACCACACAGGCTTTAGCGGTTGTTATCCGATGCATCCCATAGGATCTTAATGTTATCCGATGCAATTCTTCCCCCCAGATTGGTTAATGTTATGCGATTTTAGTGTTATTCGATACTAATGTTATCTGAGGTATTACTGTATGTTGATTCTAGCAGGTTTTTCAAAGTATATGAGATATTTAAGAATACATTTGATCAAGGCTATTCCTCCTCCCATCCATTTTGCATGACTGAGCAGAGATTTGAAACTTTACTTACTTACTTACTTACTTACTTACTTACTTACTATGTATATTCAAGTATAAGTTGAGTTTTTTAGCCCCCAAAATGAGGTCCAAAAAGGTGACTTGACTTATACTTGGGTCAACAATCAGAGAGTCCAAAACCGCTGGATTCGGTGCAGTTCAGCTTCAGGAGAGGGGAAAGAAAAACATATTTCGGCGGGCCATTACCAGAGGTGGCCACAAGAGGGCACAAATCGCGATTTCCCATTTAAATGCATTGGAAATCAATTTCTTATATTCTAAAGCTTTTCTGTTTGTATGTTCCCAATGTATTTCAGTGGGGAACCAAACCTGTGCATAAAAAGTAAGGGTTTCACTTACCTTTCTTGCCTTTGTCCCTGCTCCATGTGGTCAAAATGAAGGGGGAAGTCATGCTTCCTGGTTGCAGGGAGAGCAAGAGGCTAGGCTAGAGCATCGCTTCCTTCCTCAGTGCAATTGGCCGGCCTGCCCATTTCCCCTGCAGCGCCACCACTGGTTGGTGGTGCAAATACAGTAAAAAAAAGTAACTACTGTCAACACTCAAAAACATGTCCACACAAATGTTTAAATTAATTAATTTTATGGTATTTTTATTTTTTTTAATTGAAAATCACTAGCAGCTGCTGCATTTTCCACCCCTGATTTAT
The DNA here is from genome assembly GCA_030440675.1 of Furcifer pardalis. Taxonomy (NCBI): domain Eukaryota; kingdom Metazoa; phylum Chordata; class Lepidosauria; order Squamata; family Chamaeleonidae; genus Furcifer; species Furcifer pardalis. Next base: position 258,103,378 of record CP126891.1, read on the forward strand.
ACTCGGGTCAATCTATTTCCCTAGTTTTAGAGGTCCAAATTAGGTATCTCGACTTATATTCAGATCGACTTATACTTAAGTATATACAGTACTTACTTACTTACTTACTTACTTACTTACTTACTTACTACACAAGTTAGCGAAAACACTACTCTGGATGGTTACCAATATACAGACATCAAAGAAATACAATACAATACAATATAATAAACAGAGTACTGAGACTACATTGGTTGTGCTGATGATGATCTCTGGTGTGAGCAGGATGGAGGTAATCCGTTTGTTCTTGCTCTTCTTGTCCTTGCAGCCGCATTTGATACCGTTGACCACGGTATTCTTCTGGAATGGCTTCAAAGGTTGCAGATCCACTGTGTTGTCCTCGTTTTCCTCATTTCTTAGGGGATGGATCCAGTCGGTGTTGTTGGGAGACATGAAGTCCAGCCCTAGGCCCTTCCAATGTGGGATGCCGCAGGGCTCAGTGCTCTTGCCTGTCTTATTTAATATTTACATGAAGCCTCTGGGGGGAATTATTTATTTATTTATTTATTTATTTATTTATTTATTTATTTATTAGTTCAAATTTATATTGCCGCCCACTCGCCGTGGCGACTCAGGGCGGTTTACAGACAATACATTACATTACATTACGATACAATATGTTGGGGTGGGCATAGGGGGAGGGGCGTCAAGGTCCTCATCCTCCCCTGGCTTCTTCTTCCCCTGGCAGTTGGTATAGGCGCAGGGGGAGGGGCGGCAAGGTCCTCATCCTGCCCTGGCTGCTTCTTCCCCTGGCAGTTGGTATAGGCACAGGGGGAGGGGCGGCAAGGTCCTCATCCTGCCCTGGCTTCTTCTTCCCCTGGCAGTTGGTATAGGCACAAGGGGAAATCATCCGTTCCTACGGGGTGAAGTACCATCAATATGCTGATGATACTCAATTGTACATCTCAGCCTGTGATGATCCAAATGTTGCAGATGTCTGGAGGCTGTGAGGGTCTGGATGGGGGACAACGGGCTACAGCTAACTGAGTGGCTGTGGGTAAGGGGCCCAGTGTTATCCTGGGAGTTACCATCTTTGGTACTGGATGGGGTTCTTTTGCCTCAGACAGACTTGGTGCGTAATCTGGTGGTCCTCCTGGGCTCATGACTGGCCCGAAGAGCAAGTGTCAGTCATGGCCAGGAGGGCTTTCACTCAACTTCGAGTGATTCGCCAATTATGCCCATTTCTGGAGTGGACTCCTTGCTTATGGTCACTCGTGCACTGGTCACCTCCAGACTAGATTATTGCAATATGCTCTACATGGGGCTGCCCTTGATGTCCATTCAGAGGCTGCAACTGGTGCAAAATGCTACGGCCCACATGGTGATAGGGTACGGGCATTATGACCATGCCACACCCCTGCTGCGGGAGCTACATTGGCTGCCGGTGTGTCTTTGGGTGTAATTCAAGGTGCTGGTGATTACCTTTAAAGCCCTGCTTAAGAGACCGTGTCACCCCAAGGATACCTGCTCTTCCCAGCAGAGTGGACCAGAGTGGCTCCCTAATGGAACCAACGGCTAGAGAGGCTCGCCTCTCTAGGACTAGAAGGAGAGTCTTTTCGGTATCTGCTCTGGCCCTGTAGAACCTCCTACTGACTGAACTACACCTCCAGTCAGAGTTATTAGCCTTTAGAAAAGTCCTCAAAACTTGGCTGGCTCAGTGGGTGTGGGGTGCTGCCTGTGGAGCAGCCCCCCCACAGGGGAGGGGCTGGTTCATATGAATGGCCTTCTGGGTTTTAGTCCTTAACTGTTGTGAATGTGGAGGGGTATTTTAATGGTTTTAATGTTTTTATGATTTTAATTTTTATTGTGGGGATGCTTTTATATTTTAGTATTCTTATTGGTTAGACTGTAAGCCTCCCAGAGTCATCTTGGCGAGGGGGTGGCAATGAAAAAAATAAAAATAGAATGCAGTTCCTGCTATGGAATGAATGCCCATCTGAAATATGGCAATAGTCCATGGCTTAAAAGTCTTTAACAGCTTAAACAAATCGCCACTGTAGTAAATCTTGGGGGTTTCTATGTTCAGAGGCAAGAGACCCAGAGCAAGTGTGACGTCCTTGTGTGTAGATTAGTTGGGATTTGGGTCAATCTGAGACAACAGTTTGCATTTTCTTATGCTAGTGCAAGGTTGGAGAATCTGGGGTTCTCCATGTGTTGTTCTACCACAACTCGCATTACACTGTTGGTTAGGGCTGTTGGATTCTAAGAAGATCTGAAAGGCCAAATCTTTTCCAAGTTTTTCCAAGAAACAGCAGCACAATGGAGTGTTCTCCCAAACATCTGTTAACGTTGGCATTTTCTACTTCTTGTCAATCAAGTATGAAACCTACTTTGGTTATAGGATATGCCACAGTTTAAATGGCTTGTTCATTTTCTCCCTTGTTAATTCTATGCATAGCTAACATATTCCAGATTAAAGAATTGTAGGAATATATGGAATATTTCCTAGGATCAAAGCTCACTGCAGATGGTGATTGCAGCCATTAAATAAAAAGGCGACTAATTCTTGGGAGACAAGCAATGAGAAACCTGGGGAGCATAGTGAAAAGCAGAGACATCAAATTGCAAACAAAAATTTGTATAGTCAAAGCAATGGTATTCCCTGTGGCAATGTATGGTTGTGAGAGCTGGACCATTAGGAAAGTTGAGTGCAGGGGTGGCCAAACTACAGCCCGTGAGCTGGCCCCAGCCCATGGCACCAAATCATCCGGCCCACACCACCCTCACCACTACCCAGAAGGGGAAGTAAAACACATGCCCATATGTGCAAACACTGCCGTATATGCACTCACGGCTGTTGTTTATGACAGCTGCAGATGTGTTATATGATGAGAGGAACTATGTGACTGGCCTGCTCAACCATGTGACTGGCCGGTGGTGCGAAAGATTTGGCCACCCCGACCTAGAGAGTGTACTAAGCACTATGGGGCAGGTGTAAGTGTAATTGCTATTGCTTTTTGGCACATTTGACTATCCACTTATTTCCATATAAACAGATAGTCTCCATTCCCCCTTGGATGAGAACAATTACAGTAAAATACCAGGTCAGAAAATCAGTTAGAATTAAGCAGCACTGACTGAATATCAAAGCCAAAGTTAGTACAGTTGTACCTCGCTTAAAGAGTATAATGCGTTCCACAGGATTGCTCTTTAAGCGAAACACCATTGTCAGTGACCAATTGTGGGGGGGATTGCGAACCCCGATTTATTTGTTAAGTGAGTTTTTGGTTGGTTTTATTTGTTAAGCGAAGCGAGCATTCAGAGAAAATTCTGCACTTTAAGCGAGTTACTCTTTAAGCAAGGCACTCTTTATGCGAGGTTTGACTGTACAAGGAGCAACCGCATCAGGGAACTCTCAAACTATAAATGGGGAACTCAACCATCCACTCTTACACATTTGCTTTGGCCCTGAGCGTGTCCGCAGCAGAGTATGCTGCTCCAGTATGGAGCACATGCACACACGCAAAACAAGTTGATACTACTGTTAATGAAGCCATGTGTATAGTGACAGGATCCCTCAAAACTATACCAGTTGAAAAAATATACCCTTTTGTTGGTATCACTCCACCAAAGATCAGGAGAGAAGTAGCAGCGGACACTGAGAGAACTAAACAAGAGAGAGACCCTCAACAGCATATGAATGCATATGAGCCACAGGTCCATCGGCTTAGTTCCAGGAAGAGCTTTATGGCAAGAACAAACATTCTTGAAGGGTACGCAAGAGCAAAACCAAATTAGAAGATGGAGGAAAGAGCTCACTGGACAAAGAACGTTAAAGGAGGACATAGCTGAGGAACTCAGCCTCCCCTATGTCACTTGGAGGACCCCGGACAGGCTGAGGGGCAGACTCCCAACATGCTCAAGTGGAGGCTGCTGGTAGACACCAACATACTGTGTGAATGTGGAGAGATACAAAATCCAGCTCATTTTGTAGTCAGCCAATTTATGTCAGAAACATGCACTGATGAGGACAATAAAGCCAAGAAAGTGGTTTCATTTTTACAGTCTAAGGTTTGATCAGGACGCAAAAGAAGATCTACCGTATTTGCCGACATATAAGACAACTGGGCGTATAAGACGACCCCCCCCATTTTCACTCAAAATATAGTTTTTGTTATATACTCGCTGTATAAGACGACCCCCTTTTCTGCACACCTTCCACACACCAAATAAAACGTAAAAGAACATCAGATTTGATTTCAACATGTTAATTTATATTCAAATGCTTATGACATGCAGAAAAACTGTCATAAGGATGTATGTTATCAAACATGTACAGTAAACATAAAACAGTGCAAGTACCGGTAAACATAAAACAGTGCAAGTAAACATAAAACAGTGCAAGTACCGGTAAACGTAAAACAGTGCAAGTAAACATAAAACAGTGCAAGTCCCTAGCAAGTTTGCTGACATGAGTTTCCCTTTAAAACCCTTCAAACTCCTGTTCGTCATATGATATGAAAAGTTCATTAATGCATCAATGCAATCAATGTCTTAACCATACTGTTTAATACATACCGGTATTAGTGTATAGTGTATAGTGATTTGTACTGTAATTGTTTTCTTTTTTCTTTCTTTTTAATACAGTACTTTTTTTCCTTGTTGTTTGTTAAACTCTAATAAAAATACCGTACTTTTTTTTTTTTAAAAAGAGAATGGCTCTGCCTCTCTCCCCGATTTGCTCCACCTGGCCAATGAAGCAGCCCGGTGGTGAGTGCAGCTGAGGATGGCTCTGCCCTCTACCCCTGGATTTGCTTAACCTGGCCAATGAAGCAGCCCTGGCCGTGCGGGCAGTTGGTCGCTGTCGCGGCCGTGCAGACTCTGCCTCTCTTCCCCCCTCCCCCATTCGCTGCTCCTCCATGCCGGGGGAATCAAAGGCTGTCGGCAGCAGCCCCGGCTGTGCGGGCGGTTGGTCGCTGCCGTGGCCGTGCGGGTGGTTGGTCGTTGCCGCGGCCGTGCGGACTCTGCCTCTTCCCCCCCAATCGCTGCTCTTCCATGCCGGGGGAATCAAAGGCTGTCAGCAGCAGCCCCGGGCATGCGGGCGGTTGGTCGCTGCCACGGCCGTGTGGGCTCTGCCGACAGCCTTTGATTCTCCCGCCCAGGAGCAGCGAATCTGTGGGGGAGAGACAGAGTCCGCACGGCCGTGGCAGCGACCAACTGCCCGCACGGCCAGGGCTGCTGCCGACAGCCTTTGATTCCCCCGGCATGGAGGAGCAGCGAATGGGGGGGGGGGAAAGAGAGGCAGAGTCCGCACGGCCGTGGCAGCGGCTAACCACCAACACAGGCAGGGGTGCTGCTGATAGCCTTTGATTCCCCTGGTTCTGGAGGAGCGAATGGGGGGGGGGGGGAAGAGGCCATGCGGGTGGTTGCTCCACCGCTGCTTGAAAGCCTGGTCCAAAGGCATCTCAGCCGGGGACAACAAGGGCGCGGTGCGGGGACGAGACCATCCCGGACCACAAGAACCGCGACGGGAAGGTGAGTCCAACTGAAGTGTACCCAGGGTATAAGATGACCCCCCACTTGGAGGCATTTTTTCCAGGGGAAAAAAGTCATCTTATACGCCAGCAAATACGGTATTTATTGCAATTCTATCCAGTCTTTCCTTCAGTGAGCTCAAGATACTATACAGGTCTCTCCTTTGCCACCTTCCCCATTTACCCTTACAACACCCTTCCTGGGGTGAGGCTGAAAGCAAGTGTGACTACCTAGCATCATCATGATTCTGTAGAGCAATTGTGAACTTGAATCCAAATCTCCCAAATCATAGCTCCAGCTTTCTAATTGTTAAATCACACAGCACTGTGTGTACAAATATCACATTTCATTTGTTTTCATTTAGTTTTTTGGCCACCTACTTTATACACAGGCCTCCCTTATATTTCTGGCTATGGGCCTGATGGAAAGCTAGAGCAAAAAATTATTAAGTACTTGAGGGAAATAATAGTCTCTTCACTGTCTGCCTGAAATGCAGTAAAAAGATTAGTCTTGCTTGCTTACTGAGGGAGTTCCCCAGTTGGGACACGCTTACAGAAAAGACCCTAATTCATACACTTGCTAGTGTAACATTTCCAAGCAGTAGGACTGACAACACTGGACAGAAAGTTACAGCCAGCTTTCCATAGGAGGAGGAGGTGTCACAGATGTTCTGGCCCACAGCCATTCAGAGCTTTATAGCTAAGAAGCTGCCCTGTGAATTGGTTTCAGAAACAAACATAAAACAGATGAAATGAATAGATTTTATATGGCCTATAAAATCCATACCAGATGATACTTTGTTGCATTTTGTACTCATTGGGGTTTTTGGACTGGCTTTCAAGAGCCTACAGTAATCTTGTGGAGAGGTTTTTGAAAGCATAGATTATCATGTCCAGCTGTGCATTGCCCCTGTAACGAGATGTGATTTCTTCAGCTAGTATATGCTGTCACCAGCTGTGCTGCCACTTGGCCTTCTAGGAGATGCCTGAATCCATGAGCATGCCAAGCAGTGAAACTCAGCCTTCACAAGGGGTGCTACTCCACCCAGAACATGCTGTACTCTACCTGTTGAGTTGGGTTGCTGCCTGCTCTTCAGCAAATTGTCTGGACGTGAAGCTTAGTTTATTTGCCCATGTCCAATTTTCTTACTGCATTCATATTTTCTTTTCATGTCAGAAGCACACAAAGGTGCTTTCTGGGTTGAAAGCAATATTGCTGGAGGAACTCCGCTCAGGGGACGCCCGAATGATGCTCCTTTCATGTGCCTAAGATCTTTTCCCACTGAAGTGGTCCCTATTTATCTGCTTGCAGTTTCTTGCTTTTGAACTGCTAGGTTGGCAGGAGCTAGGACAGAGGCAGGCACTCATTCTGTCATGCAGTACTCGGTTCTTGAACTGCCAACTTGCCAACCTTCCAGCTAACAAGGTGAGCTTCTTAATCACTTAGCCACCACATTCAGATAGAAGTACTGTACAGGATTCCCTGTGGCTCCCTGGCATCTTTTGGAAAAGAAAGAGATACCTACCAGTAGGTATCCACAGCTCATAATAAATGAGACCCAGTCCAGCAGCTCTAAAGTGACTTCTCTCATTGGTTTCACAGAGATGTTTAAAACAGAGTCCATTGGTGGCTTTTAGGACAAGGGTCTCTGGCCATGATGGCACACATCCATGCAGTCCAACTGCGCATCTGTGTCTGGAGGCAACCTGAGAAAATTCCCTCTTCTCACAGTTATTAAGAGTGCAAGAATCTTGTTCTCTTTTTCACCTGCCGAAGTTCCCTTATTTGTTTGTTTGGGGTTATTTTTTGGTGGGCCGGGGCCGGGATGGGGTGGGGTCCTTACCTTTGACAATGTTGATGTTGTTACTTTGTCTTTGAGCAGTAGAGGTGAGAAGAGCAGTTCATACAGCTATCACAGATCTGTTTTGTGTTATAGATTGTAGTGACTCTTAACGGAAATCTTCTGCCAAAGCTATAAATGCTAAAGATTCTTCTCATTATTACAAATTGGAGTTTAGATGACATCACCACTGGGTTTTTTTAATATCATTCTGTAGAAAATTTCTTTTGATCCCTTGAGCTGATGTACTCCATTGCCATTTTTGTAACATGAAATGGAACAAACTATTGTTTTTGGGCTCACTTTTAAAAAACAATACACCCCCCCCAATAACAATAAAACATCATAACAACTACAAAAAAATTCACGTAGACAGAAATCTTAACAAAATTACATATACGGTAATGCTATGTGCACCCACTACCAGTAAGACTTATAAACCTTCTCAATTAAATATTCTCAATGGCAGCACTGTGGTGGCTTAGTGGTCAAGATGTTGTGCTTGGAGCCTGGGAGGTCGGGTTTTGATACCTGAGTGCTGCAAAACAGACCTTGGGGACATTAAAGGAGTCTCATTCAGGCGTCCCCTGAGTGGAGTTTCTCCAGCAAAAATCCTTTCAACCCAGAATAATTTCTGACACATTTTTATTTAATATCATTACTTTTTAATATAATTGTCTCCTCATTCAAAAAAGGTAATACAGTAATACCCCGGGTAACGCGAGTACCGTATAGCGTGAAAACCGCATAACGTGACAAGATTTTCGGGAAAATCTTGTATCAAATAACGCAATTTTCACGTTATTCGGAACAAGCTTATGCGTGGGGGGGGGAGTTGGACTGGGTAGAACATCTACCCAATCCAACTCCCCCCTCAGTGCCCGCCCCCACAATGTTTGGAAAGGGTACAGGGATCCTTACCCTTTCGAAACTTCGAGTTGATTTTTTTTACCAATTTTGGGGTCTCGGACCCCCCCGCCGGGTCCAGGGAGGTGGGCAGACCCGATCCAAGCTGTTTCTGGGCTTCCCCGACGTCCTCAGCCAGTGCAGCAAGCCAGAGTGTCAGAGTTCGAATCCCGACATTCTGGCTTGCTGCGCTGGGTGAGGACATCGGGGAACCCCAGAAATAGCTTGTATCGGGTCTGCCCACCTCCCTGGACCCGGCGGGTGTGTGTGTGTGTCAGAGACCCCAAAATTTGTAAAAAAAAAAAAAATCTGTATCCTGCCCTAACCCCGAACGACACGCGTGCACGCACGCTCGAAGTTGCGAAAGTGTAAGGATCTTTACCCTTTCGCAACTTCAGGTGGCTTGCAGGCTTGTGCGCCTCTGCGGCGGTTAGGGCAGGATACGGGAGTCTTTCCCGTACCTTGCCCTAACCCCGAACGACACTCGATCGCTTGCCTACCCGGGGGGGGGGGATTTCGGACAAGCCGAGCCTTGCCTCGGCGTGGTTTGTCCCTGACGTCAGGGCTTTTTTTAAGCATTGTTCGATCAATGTATCGAACAACGTGAAAAACCGGACAACGTCATGACTTGTGGAACCATGTCATAACGTTGTCTGGGGTTCTATTGTAGATCTTGCTCTGACTTTACTCCTTTCCCTTTCACTAATACATAATCTAAAAATTCTTCCCATATTTCCCTAAAATCAGGTTTTTAAAAACTAATTCCTTTTTAACCTTTAACTCACATGTTATTTTATCATTTATAGCTATATTCCATATCATTGTTTTTAGACCCACTTCAAAAGTTAGGAACGTGGTTTTAGCTTTCATTTGGTAATGCATCACTTCTGTTATAAACATATTTTTCTCTCTGCCAGTTTGTATAATACTGCATTTGAAATTGCGACTGTAGGAGTTGGTTCCCATTTGGATGGGAGGAGCACAATGAATAGCACATTCCCATGACCAATACCAATGCTTTTCCACCCAGCACCAAAATGGGTTTTCCAATCGATTGACTGATGCAAAACTCTTCAAGAGGATTATAAGGCCATTTGCAGTTTTTTTAAAAAATCTGGTCTTTATACTAGTACATCGGATAACGTTATGACTTGGTTCCACAAGTCATTACGTTATTCGATTTTTAGCGTTGTCTGATGCATGCATCAAACAACGCTTAAAAAAAAGCCCTGACTTTAGGGACAAACCGCACGGTTTGGCCCTCAAGTCAAACTGACCCTAGGCAAGCGGTTTGTCCCTGAAGTCATCGCTGCACTTGGTGTGTGGGTTGGATATTCCCCCCTTCCCCAGTGCAGCGATAGCTTGGAATGCAGGAAGGGAGGGAGGGAAAGAGGCACAATCTCACACCTCTTTCCCTCCCGACCTCCCTGCATTCCAAGCTAGCGTTGTGCGGAGGGGGGGGGAATACCCAACCCACCCCCAAGTGCAACGATGGATCGAACAAGCCCATCTGGGCTGTGTTCGAAGCCTAGCGCCGCCTGGGCTAGGTAGCTCGGGTGCCGCTAGGCTTCGAACACAGCCTGGGCGAGCTGCGGAAGAAGCCCAGCAGCACCCAGACTAACTAGCCCAGGCGCCGCTAGGCTTCTTCCGCAGCCAGCTAGCCTAGGTGCTGCTAGGCTTCGAACACAGCCCCCCGGGCTGTGGACAAAGCCTAGCAGCGTCCAGGCTAGCTAGCCCAGGCGCTGCTAGGCTTCGTTGCGATTGCTCTGGCTGAACTAGGGTTGGGGGAAGGCAGGCACCCGTGTGCCTTTCCCCGACCCTAGTTCAGTAGCAGCGATCCATCGCTGGGGGGGGGGGGTTGGGTAGATGTTCTACCCAATCCACCCCCCCCCCCCGATGATTGCCTCGGATAATTCTAAAAAAACTTGCATCGTTATCCGATTCTACCGTTATCCGATGCAATCGTTATCTGAGGTATTACTGTATTACGGTTTTTCCTGTTATTAGGTGAAATGGACAACAGTTGTTATCCTAATAGCCATCAAGATTATATTAACAGACAAAAACATGAAAAAATGTGCAGAGAAAACAAATGCTGGTTGAAATATTTGAAATGGTAGCCATGTTAGTTTGTGTAAGCATCAAAGAAAACAAAACAAAAAGACAAAGATTGTTGTGGCACTTTAAAGACTAACTGCTGTACAGTAATACCCCGGATAACGTTATGACTTAGTTCCACAAGTCATGACATTATCCGGTTTTTAGCGTTGTCCGATGCATGCATTGGACAACGCTAAAAAAAAAAAAGCCCTATACAGTAATACCTCATATAACATTAGTATCGAATAACACTAAAATCGCATAACATCAAGGAATCTGGGGGGAAGAATTGCATCAGATAACATTAAGATCCTATGGGATGCTTCAGATAACAACCGCGAAAGCCTGTGTGGTTACAATGTATCTCTATGGACCCCATAGAGGATCAGATAACACTAAAAATCATATAACACGAAGACTTGTGGAACCAGGTTTTAGTGTTATATGAGGTTTTACTGTATTTTAATTTTAGCTTTCGTGGATCAAGTCTACTTTGTCAGACATAAGAGTGAGATTTCATGGCATCAATTTATACGCACCAGGTACCGAGGTACACAATGACTAGTTAGCATAACAGATAGTATACAAATCAATGTGGCTTTTTTCAACTGGTGAAGAGGATCCCTGGTTGTTATTCAGTTGCTTGTGTTCAAGATGCCATTCTTTTGATGCAGCTAAATTTACAGCTTGCTCTAAAAACCTGTAATATTTACATGCTAAGTGTTAAATAAGGATGGAAAATAATTTTTTTTTTTAGATTTGTCAATGCTGAAAAAAAAGTGTGTTTATGTATTTATGCCTCCTGAATCATTGCACGTACAAAACTGTCTTGTCTAAGAATGCAGATTTTTAAATTATGCGATTTCCTTATGAGCATTTTGGAGAAATAAAATGCACATAATATTTTGTGTACTTTTTACAGTCCCAGTGGCTAAAATGTGTGCAGTGGGGCGGGGGGAGGGGAGCTCAACTACGGTTTAGTCAATGGATAAAATGTGTGAATTAGGCAAAATGCATAAATAAATGTGCACATTAAGAAAAACATGCACCTTTAACAATTCCAGTGTAGAAAGAACAAAGAGAACTTTTGCAACCAAACATGGAATGTAGAAGGGAAGAAAATAGATGTGGGATTTGCAAAAATGCAGTAAAGTTGAGATGTAGCTGTACGTAAATGTTGCTTTAAAATTGGAATGGCATTGCAAACAAACTTAGCTGTCACTTCCTGTGAGAGAAGCTGTATGGTAATTTGCTGAAGATTTTATAACATGGTTGTTAACCACTTTTAACGTCTTTTTTTGATCTGTTATAATTCTCTCCCCTTCACACCAGTTTATTAACCAGCTTGGGTCTTGCTTGTTTGAGGTGATGTTATTCTCTCACACAAATCCTTCTAAAATATTACATGTACAGTGGTACCTCGCTTAAAGAGCATAATGCGTTCCACAGGATTGCTCTTTAAGCGAGTTTGCTCTTTAAGCGAAACACCATCGGAAGTGACCAATTGTGGGGGAGGGATTGTGAACCCCAATTTATTTGTTAAGCGAGTTTTTGGTTGGTTTTATTTGTTAAGTGAAGCAAACATTCAGAGAAAATTCTGCTCTTTAAGCGAGTTACTCTTTAAGCGAAACGCTCTTTATGCGAGGTTTGACTGTATGTGGTTTAGCAAAGGATTTTACTGGCTGGAGAGGACAGAAGTTACTGTCTAGCACTTCTCAAGTGCAAAGAAGAAGGGGGAAAAAAGGCAGAAATTGCACTTTAAGATTGCATGGATGGAGAGAGCCCTGCCATCTGATCCTGCCTCCTGAAAATAATTGGATCAGACTTTAAATCTAGTTTTGGATATGTAGCTGATCCTTTGCTAAACCACAGAATACTTTGGAAGGACTTGCGTGAGAGAATTCAGCGGGGCTGCGCCGTTTCTGCCCATATGCTGGTAACTTAGCATGAGAGAGAGACAGGGAGAAGGATTAAGAGTTTATAGAAGTCTCAGGCTATTAAAAGTAAATAATGAAGAGATTACGGGCCCAGTCACTGATGGAAAATACTGCAGGCAAAACAGACACAGGCTAATCTCTTTTGGAACCATCAGTTCCGCCTAACTGTCCAGAGACAAACATTTTTTTAAATTTTGGATGCGAACTGTAGTGGTCGGTTCTTCTCAGACATTAGCGAGCGGGATAAAATAGGATGAGGTTTAAGTTTACACTCTGCTAACTACTGAAAGGAGAAGTGCCGATCATAGGTATTTTTTGAATGGGAAAGTATAGCTGTGCTTGAAGTGTGATCCCCAAAATTAGCTAATATGAATTATTAAACCCTTTCCCCTTATCAAAATAAGCATGCATTAAATGAAACTTGAATAATAATCTAAAGAAATTAACAGTGGCAAGATTATTGACAGCTAAAAATTGGAAAATGTACACACATTTTAGACTTGAAGATTAGTACAAAGAAGCATATTCCATGGCCTAGCAGTGGCTGAGAACAACGCCCCCTCCTCTGGGCCCACAACAACGGCCTGAGGGAGAAGACTCCATGGCCTGGCAGGCGGCTGAGGACCTTACCCACTCCTCTGGGCCAACAACAACGGCCTGAGGGGAGTTAATCTGTGTTCTGGTTTGATTGAATTTTGTGAGGTTATATTTTATAATTTTTATTGTACTGTTGCTGTTTTGACAGTAAGCCACCCTGAGTTGCCTCGACGAGTGGGCGGCAATATAAATATGAATAAATAAATGACCAAAGCAAAACTGCCCCATCCAGAATCAAAGATGGTTGCTCCCGTCCCGAATTAATGCAGGACCCCTGACCCACAACCAGTGATGGGATGTAACAGGTTCTCACCACTTCGCCAGAACCGGTAGTAACTTTCCCCAGTGTCATGGAGAACCGGTAGCAGCTTTTTGGGGGAACCATCTTTGGGGCTTACCTTTTCACTGGTTCCCCCACTGCGCATGCACACCAAGCACTTGGTGTGCATACACACCTACAGTGCTCAGCGCATATGCATGGCCTCCTTGCTGTTCTCCCAAGTGGGGAGGAGGCTTGGGGTTTTTAAGCAAACTCTTGGAGTTACCTCATCAATAAGCTATACCTTTGCTGTTCCAATTGGAGAACCCTTAAGGAGGTACAGCTGTTTTACATTTACATTAAGGCATATTATCCTAGAGAACTGGTTAGGCAAAGACTTAGTACCTAACTTCTTTAACTGTTGAAAAGTTGAAAAGTGCCAAAATGAAGCCATCTTGTGATGAGTTCATTCTGAAGTTCCATCTGACCTAGTGTGAGAAAGATTAGCCAGAATAAGCTTTAAGCTCTGGTTTAAAAGCTCTGGTTGATTTGTGTTTGAGGTGGGTGGGTGTATTTTAATGTATATTTTATTTATTTATTTATTTTATTTACAGGTTTGTGTTGTGGGTGGGTGGGTTGAGGGTATGTGTGTGTGCTTATTTTTATTTTATTTTAAATTATTTTTTATTTTTTATTTGGCTCCGCCCATGATGTCATGACGTTAGCTCCGCCCTCACTGTGTTGACGTCACGGTGGGGTAGTAAAATTTTTGACATCCCACCACTGCCCACAACCACTCAGTCTTGTCGGGATTCAGTTGTAGCCCATTGTCCCCTATCCAGACCCTCACAGCCTTCAGGCACTTGGAAAGGACTTCCATGAATTATGGAATATGTATTGGTTAAGAGAAAAAGTATGCAACCGAGTCAGTAAACATATAGTTTTTGGAAACAGGAGACAAGTTAAACTACAGTAATATCTCGGATAACGTTTACCTCAGATAACGCTAAAATCGCATAACGTTAAGTAATTGGGGAGGAGAATTGGATCGAATAACGTTAAGGTCCTATGGGATGGATTGGATAACAACCGCTAAGGCCTGTGCAGTTACAATGTATCTCTATGGAGCTTTAACGTTATCCGATCCATCCCATAGGATTTTAACATGCATCGGATAACACTAAAAATCGGATAACACCAAGACTTGTGGAGCCAAGTCTTAGCGTTATCCGAGGTATTACCGTATATGGAATTTATTAATAACTTGGAAGGCCCCTGGGTGTTGGGTGCACAAATTTATTTGTATTGTAGATGAACAAAAAAGATGAATTTGAATTGTTATTATACAGTAATACCCCAGTTAGCGTTTGTCCCGGACAATGCTAAAAACAGATAACGTTGGGGAATTTGAGGCAAACATTTGCACCACACAACATTAAGATAACGTTGTGTGATGCAAATGTTTGCCCAAATTCCCCAACGTTTATCTCTGCCCCAAAGCCTGCAGGGCTGGAGACCAGCTCTGTGGGCTTTTGGGCAGAGATCTACCGATGCTGTGACTGCCGGTTTGGTTGGAGAGAGACTGGGTGTTCATGTCCTCACCCCAACCAAACCGGCGCACTGAGCGTTGTACTGCCGGTTTGGTTGGGGGGAGACTAGGTGCACCCGTTCACCCCCCAACCAAACCAGCACTGTGGGGATCGCAGCACTGGCTTGGTTAGGGAGGGGTGTATGGGCGCCAGTGGTGGGATGTCAAAATTTTTACTACCCCACCATGATGTCATCACAGTATGGGCGGAGCTAACATCATGATGTCATGTCGTGAGCGGGGCCAAAGGAAAAAAATAAAATTAAAATAAGCACACGCACACACCAGTGGTGGGATGTCAAATGTTTTACTACCCCTCCGTGACGTCATCACAATGTGGGTGCAGTTAACATCATGATGTCATGATGTCATGGGCGGGGCCAAATAAAAAATAATAAAATAAAAATAAGCACACGCACACACCTCAACCCACCCACAACACAAACCAGTAAATAAATTAAATAAATACATACATACATAAATAATACATTAAAAGACTATTCTTTTGTTGCTTGGCGCGCATGCGCAGTGGGGGAACCAGTGAAAAGGTAAGCCCCGGAGGTGGTTCCCCCCAAAAGTTGCTACCGGTTCTCTAGGACACTGAGGAAAGTTACTACCGGTTCTGGAGAACGGGTGAGAACCTGTTACATCCCATCACTGATTAGGCGCCCGTTCATCCCCCAACCAAACCGGTGTTCTGCGCTTCGTAGTGGTGGCTTGTTTGGGAAGGAGACCGGGAGCTCCCTGTCTCTTCCCCAAACATGCTACAATTGCACGCTTTGTAGTGGTTGCATGTTTGGGAAGAAGACCAGGGGCTCCCTGTCTCCTCCCCAACCACGCTGGCACTGTGTTTTGCAGTGGTGGCGTGGTTGGGAAGGAGACTGGGGAGCCCCCAGTCTCCTTCCCAAACACGCTGCTGGTAAGAAGCGTGCAGCGCTGGCATGTTTGGGGAGGAGACCAGGGAGCCCAACCATGCCAACGCTATGAGCTTTGCAGCACTGGTTTGATGGGGGGGGGGGAGAGAATGGGCACACGCGCCCTCACCCCAACCAGACTGGTGCTTGGCTCGATCTGCCTGCCTCTTTGGAAAGGGCAGCAGGGATTCTATGCATGCAGATCGACCCCCTGTTCCCTTTCCTCATCGGAAAGGGAACCGGTGTGTTTTTTTTTACATTGTGCAATGTATGCATCGCACAATGTTAAAAACTGGATAATGCTAAGACTTGTGGAATCAAGTCTTAGCGTTATCTGAGGTATTAGTGTATATCTTATTTTTCTTTTTTATTGTCAGCCCATAGAGAGTAGGGCTGTATTGGGGGAGGGAAGAAGTGTTCTCATTGGATTGCTGGGCAGAGGGGTGGGGTGAATTCTGTGCTGAGAGGAGGAAGGAAATGCTCCCATTAGACTGCTGGGCAGAGGGGTGGGGTGAATCCTAGGGAGAAGGCATGCATGACCACAGAGAGGACGGGGTAGGGGCTTATGGGTCACACTGTATAGTGTGGCCTGGAGAAAGCCATTTTATGAAAAGACAGTTACACAAAAAGTCCTGTCATTTATCTAAGTGGAGTAGACTTGTGTGACTGTGCATTTCTGAACATTTCAAAAAGTATGCAGTGTCACAATAAAATATGAAACACCTTTGCCCTTTGGCCCCGCCTGGACTGAGAACACGTGTGTGTAGTTTGTCAAAACGTATATAAATCTGGTTGAATTGTTAATGAGGGTCTTGAATCTGCATGGATTCAAGGACCAATATAAGCATATATTATGTTATAATTGACTTCGTTGATAAAATCTATTTTTCCTTCAAAGCCTCTTTGTTTGTTTCATTTATGTTTAAAGAAACTTATGAACTGATCGCTTTTTAGACAGTTTTCAGGTGACAGAAGATTATTTTCTAGCTTATGTGCCAAAAAAGGTGGTTAGATCTGCATCGTTTGCACATTGGATTTGGTAAATAACTGTGATCAGACAAGTAGTGACCTTTTGTTTGAAACCATATGTGGTTGAGTCCACTCTGTTTTCAATTAAAGATGTTTTCGTCTGCCTTTTACTATACTTGGTGAGTTATTTGGTGTGGTGAGTATATAGAAACAGATAACACAATGATAGGCTTAGACACAATCAGATTGACCTCCTGGATGGGTGTTAAATTTATTCTACAATTTGCTCCTCATTCTTCAACACAGTTCCATGAATGGTATTGCATTCCTCTTGTAATTGTGTTATAGCATTTAAAGATAGGACAAAACAGCATTCCTTTGGTCAAACAGAGAAGAGTTTATTATGCATAATAATGAGTCTCATGAGTGTTGTCACTCCAAAGCTGAGAATGTCGACCATTGAAAGACAGAACATTTTATACACTTTTTCCTTCATTCTTGTTTACCCAAAACATATCTTGACCTGATTTCTGTGACATGATAGTGTCAGGTTATACAAATTATTATTTCAAGCTTTCATCATGACATTTGTTTACCCATTACAGGGGTCTCAAAGGAAACTTAAGCAACATCTGTTCTTTGCAACCAGGGAACATATATTCTTACGGCCTAAGTCCAGGTCATATTCACCATTTCTGATCATGGGTTGTTTGTATAACATTTGTGTACCTCTAACATACATAAGATTCAAAAGTGATCACACAGGGACTTTACTATTATATATTTAAGCAATAGTAAAGTTTATTTTATTTATTTATTTATTTATTTAGATTTATTATCCCGCCCTAATCAGGCGAACCTGACTCTAGGCGGCTTACAGAAAATTCATAAATTAAAACCTTGAGGTTCATAAATTACTTAAAAGTCAATTAAAAAAGAATTAAACCATGAATTTACAAAAATCTAAAAGATTTAAAAAGGTTAAAAGGTTTAAAAAGATTTTAAAAGTTTAAAAGAGTGAGGGAGGGGTGGCTGTCCCATCATATCAGCCACCCAACATGGGACCCCATGTTCCTGGACCCCCACACCTGCCCTGCCAGCCAGGTTTTTAGGCCCTTCCGAAAGGGCAGGAGCTCTGTCTGTAGACGTAACTCAGTTGGCAGGAGGTTCCAAAGGGCCGGGGCGGCCACGGAGAAGGCCCTCCTCCTGGTGCTAGAGAGATGCGCCTCTCTAGCCGATGGAATGATAAGAGAGCCTCTCCGATCCGCCCTGGTGGGACGGACAGATGTCCTTGGGACGATGCGGTCTCTTAAGTATCCTGGCCTACTACCATGTAGGGCTTTAAAGGTAATAACCAGCACCTTGAATTGCACCCGGAGACATACTGGCAACCAGTGCAGCTCCCGAAGCAGTGGTGAGGCACGAGCATAACGCCCGCACCCCATCACTACCCGAGCAGCCGCATTCTGGACCAGCTGCAGCCTCCGAATGGTCACCAAGGGCAGCCCCATGTAGAGCGCATTACAGTAATCAAGTCTGGAGGTGACCAAAGCATGTGTGATCATGAGCAAGGAATCCCGGTCTAGGAATGGGCGTAGCTGGCGTATTACACGAAGTTGTGCAAAAGCCCTCCTGGCCACGGCTGCCACCTGCTCCTCGAGCAGTAGTCGTGAGTCCAAGAGGACCCCCAGATTACGCACCAGGTCTGTTTGGGGCAAAACTGCCCCATCCAGAACCAAAGATGGTAACTCCCGAGATAGCGCAGGACCCCTTACCCATAGCCACTCAGTCTTGCCGGGATTCAGTTGTAGCCCGTTGTCCCCCATCCAGACCCTGACAGCCTCCAGGCACCTGGATAGGACTTCCACTGCATCAATTGGATCTCCACGGGCTGAGATATACAGCTGGGTGTCATCTGCATATTGGTGATACCTCACCCCGTGGGAACGGATGATCTCACCCAGTGGCTTCATGTAGATGTTAAATAGGAGAGGCGAGAGTACCGAGCCCTGAGGCACCCCATATTGCAGGGGCCTAGGGCTGGACCTCTCGCCTTCCAGCCACACCGAAGTTCACGTCAACCGCTAATTTCCTGGGGTACGTCTACATTTAGTTACAAGTAAACATTACTCATCAAGACCTTATTCTGGTCCACGTAAGCAGTTTAGCTAAAAATGCCACGTAGCCTTATTGTCTTTAGCAGCAAGCAGTGTTTTGATTTCCATTTTAGTCACACTTTATTTCTATTATTTATTGTGCCATATCAATTGGATTTGTTTGTTTTTGCAATATATTGGATACTTTGGTTGTCTCTTGCCAACCATTAAAGAAGAGAAACAAAGATGTTTCCTTGCTATGTAGCCACTAATGATTTATTTCTTGATAAATACAGCTGAAGTGCAGACCAGTCATATTATTTAAAGCATTTTAAAATAATCTTTTTATCCTAAGGTATAAAGTAATAACCAACATTTGTAATTGGTATGATGTGATAGAAATATAAAATGATATTAAAATAGAAACCAGTCAGAGATGTAAAAAAAAATACAGCAAACTGACATCACATTTTAAAAATGCCTGGGCAAAGAAATCAGTTTTAACCTGGCATTGGAAAACTAGCAGTGTTAGTGTCAGTGAAGCATTACTGAAGTGGGTATTTCAGGGACAAGGGAGCTTTTTCTTCTTTCATGTCCCGATAAAACCCTGGACTGCCAAAATGAAACCACTTTCTTGGCTTTGTCATTGGCTAAACTTAAGTCCTCATCAGTGCATGTTTCTGTCAGTAATTGGCAGACTAGTAAATGAGCTGGATTCTGTATCTCTCCACATTCACACCGTTGTTATCCCCCAGCAGCCCCGGCTTGAGCATGTTGGTCTTACATTTAGGGACTCTGATCCTCAGCCTATTCAAGGTCCTACAAGTGATGTAGGGAGGTTGAATTCCTCAGCTATATCCTCCTTTACTGTTGTTCCTTGCCCAGTGAGCTCCTTCCTCCATCTTCTAATTTGGTTTTCTCTCATGTACCCTCAAGAATGTTTGTACTGTACTTCCCATAAAGCTCTTCCTGGATCTGAGCCGGCAGACTTGAGGGTCATATTTGTTCAGAGGATGTTGACGGTCATTCTCTTGCTTAGTTCTTATCTTCTGATCTTAGGTGGAGTGATTCCAACAAGAGGAATTCCTACTCACTGAGTTTTCCCTGAGAATCCCAGTAGAATAAAACAGTTAAATGTCCCAATTGTAACTAAAGCATTGGGGCTTTTTATGTACAGAAATCTGGGGCCCTGGTGGTGTAATGGTTAAACTGCTATACTGCAGCCAAAATGTTGAGTTTGATCTGACAGGGATCAAGGGTGACTCAGCCTTCCATACTTCCGAGGTCGGTAAAATGTATACCTTGTATGTTGGGGGCAAAATGCTAATTAGTTTATGAAGCACCCAGAGAGTGCACTAAGCACTATGGGGTAGGATATAAGTATAATTACTATTACTAAATCTATTCCCATGGGCTAGTAGTGGTGGCAAACCTTTTAGAGACCCAAGTGCCCAAATTGCAACCCAAACCCCACTTATTTATCTCAGCGTGCCAACACAGCAGCAGAGGAGGAAGGAAACACTCCCACCTGGCTGCTGGGCAGAGGGGCAGGGCAAACTCTGTGCTGGGAAGGAGGAGGAAGCACTCCCATTGGGCTGCTGGGCAGAGGGGTGGAGTAAAGTTTGTGCTGGGGAGGGAGGAAGTGCTCCCATTGGGCTGCTGGGGAGAAGGGTGGGACAAACTCTGCTAGGGTGACTGCATGGGTGCCCAAAGAGAGGGCTCTGAGTGTCACCTCAGGCACATGTGCCATAGGTTCACCACCACTGGGCTAGCATAAGATATTGTGCTGCCTAGCAGCAAGCAAAAAAGAACATCCTAGGGCAGTGATGGCAAACCTTTTAGAGCAGGAGTTCTCAACCTTTTCAATCCAAGGGCCGGGTCACGCTCCCTCAGACAGCTTTGGGGTCTGGATGGCCATTTTGCCCTTCCTCATCCACATGGCACTTCCTGAAATGGTGCCATGGGCCACATCCGGCCCACAGGATGCAGGTTGAGGATCCCTGTTTTAGACACTGAGTGCCCAAACTGAACAGGCTACTGTCCACACCGCACCCTCATACCTCACCCTCACACCTGTCTTAACAAAGAAAGGAGAGGGAGGAAGCGCTCCCATTGGGCTGCTGGCCAGGGGGTGGGGCAAACTCTGTGCCAGGGCGACAGTGCGCGTACCCACAGAGGAGGCTCTCAGTGTCCCCTTTGGCACGTGTGCCATAGGTTCGCCACCTTTGTCCTAGGGTATGATCACATAAGGAGAGCGACTGCGATCTGGATGACCTTTGGAACAATTCAGTGTAATCTTTTCTCTGGTGATCATCAAGGAAAGTCTTCCAGCCCAGCTCTGATCTGTCTGGCCTCTCCTGCTTTGGGCTGAGCTAGAGCGATTCTCTGGCAGAGAGAAAGGTCACTTTAGGAATGATTGCTCCCATAAAGCAACCCTTTTCTGGTGCAATCTGATAAACACATTTGTAGAACAATTGCAGGATCACTTATTGGATCATTTTAAAAATGAAACATTGAGCAAGCTTTTGTTATTCAAGATCACTTCTTTAGGTATGCATCAATTTCTTGTGGCTAGGGTAGGAACATTCTAAATGAAAGTCCCCAAATGTTCATGGCAAGATGCTTGGCCAGGCGTTCATTCTTAGACGTGAGTTGTGAAAAAAGCAACAGGCTGAATCTTTTCTTCTTCCCCATTTTTAAGTGATCCAATGAAATGTATCACCTTCCTCCAATTGTTTTGTTTTATTATGGATCACACTTTTGCAGCTGTCTGATCACACTGTTATTTATCCAATCCACTGTGCAAACTGTGCAAATCTAGCCACCTTATTTTGGCACATGAGCTAGAAAATCCAACAGGTACCAATCCCCCAACCTAGCTGTAAAATTACAACAACTGCAAATTAACCAACCGAGGAAGCAAACTGAGGACCAAATATGAGATGGGTTGACTCTGTATAGTAAACCTCTGCCATGAGTTTGCAAGAGCTGAGCAGAGATGATCACTACAGAATATTTGGAGGTTGCGGAGGCTCATAAGAGCATCAAACACTTTCACGGTACTCAAAATACATTGCCTGAGGCCAGTGGTGGGATGTCAAAAATTTTATTACCCCACCATGATGTCATCACAGTGTGGGCGGAGCTAACATCATGATGTCATGTCATGGGTGGGGCCAAAGAAAAAATTCAATAAAAATAGGGAGCTTCAGCCTATAGGGAGCTTCAGGCTAGCAGCTTCTCTTCCTCCTCCCTGTTTGGGAGGACAGCAAGGAGGCCGTGCATATGTGCCAAGCACTAGGCGTGCATGCACACCAAGTGCTTGGCATGCATGCGCAGTGGGGGAACCAGTGAAAAGGTAAGCCCCGAAGGTGGTTCCCCCCAAAAGCTGGTACAGGTTCTCTGGGACACTGGGAAAAGTTACTGCCGGTTCTGGAGAACTGGTGAGAACCTGTTCCATCCCATCACTGCCTGAGGCAGACACCTCACTCTTGGTATTGGTAACACCAGCCCTGTTATTGTAAATTACAGTACTCTGGACTTCTTCCACCCCACCCCCACCCAGCAAGATAGCAAATGAGTGAGCAAAGGAAGAATTATAAGTTGATTCATTAGCTCAGAGTAAGTAGGAGTAAACAACTGTATAGATTGAGTACTATGGACTATGTTCTATTCTAATAATCAAAATAATTTTTTGGTAAAATTTACCTGGGTATTGGTAAAAGAAATCTCAGAAGCTTGAAGTCTATTTGTTCCTGGAGATGGAGAAAGGAAGGAATGAAGACTGTAAGACACAGCATTTAAGATAAGCTATCTGTAGTGAACAACTTGCATTGTTAAAGGTTTTGCTTCATTTAGCATTTGTTTCTTGGTCTTCTGAAAAGAAAGTACAACAAGGCTGAGAGTAATATACCAAACTAAATAAAACAGAACAATAAAAATGCTATAATAACCTACAAATAAATGTTCAGTCAGTGATTTCACCCGAGGGAAAACAAAAACTCAATAAACAATTCATAGTTCATAATCATTGAGTCAGTGGCCATTCTAAAGTAAAGGGAATTGATTGTAGAATCTTAAATGACAAGAATTATGAGGTGTAAATCTTTCAATAAAATGGGTAGTAAAGAGTAAGTATTGGGAGAATAGAGAGAATAGAAAGCAAACCACCTCTTCATTTTCCCCACTAGGTTTATTCATAGGGTTTTAAATTATCTACTGTGGGATGAATAATGAAATAAAAAGATTGTGCACTAGAAGAACTATGGAACAGAAAGTATTCATGAAATTTTTGATGATAATTTTTCTAGCCAGGTTTTTGTTTAGCAAATTCTCAAATAGAAAAAACAACAACTGCATCATGTAGAAAATTTATAAGAAAAGGAGAAAGAGGTGCGGTGTGTATATTGCTACAAAAAAAAAAGACAAATCTTTAGGCAGTTCTGTAAAACTCAGAAGTGCTCTCAGTACTAAAATAAGAATATAAATGAAGAATGGTCTTATATCATCCTAATAAGATACTAAGTGTTCTATATATTTTAACATAAAAAGCATAATCATGGTAGCTATTAAGTACAATGTAAGGTTTTTGCAGGTCACCAGTTGTTTCTGAGAATGTTGTTGCTGTTGTGAATTTGACTCTGCACCAGGTTGAGGCTTAAAAAAAGGAAGGAATTTTTTAAAATACAGAGTGAAACAATGCATGGAATTCATTGGCATATGAAGCCCCCAAATATAGATGGCTTTAAGAATGATTGAATGGATTCATAAAGTTTAGAATAGAACATTCAGGGGTAATATGTTTCTAATTATCAGGGGCAGAATGTAAACATCAAAAAATGACTCTTCTACCTCCTCCTTTTCTCCCCCCCCCCCACCTTTGCTTTTTGCTGGACAACATGGAAACAGGATGGTAGTTTGGATAGATTTTTTAAATATGAAATATAAAGCAAATGCATCCTTTATATGCTTCAGGGATTAACAAATAGTTTGTTCTGGCTCGGTATCACTTGTGCTTTACCATAAGGTCATTATGTCTGACTTGTATGCCAAATTATGATTTAAAAAAAAACACACACCACATTTTTGCATGCCATTTTGTCTAGAATGTAGACGTTGGTATAATGTCTAATACCGAAGTTCTCAACCTTTTAAAGCTGGAGGCTGGGTCACGCTCCCTCAGACAGCTTCATTGGCTGTGTTACCTGAAATCCTGGGGTTCCTGTGGGCGCCCAAGGGGGTGCCCCATCACTTTATTACCTGAATACCCAAAGCTTTGCAGTGCCCCAAAGTAAGGGGGTACATTGTATAAAATACATCAGAAAGTAACATTCCAAGAAAAGTTGCATTTATTTAAAAGCAGGATCTAGCTGGCAGAGAACTGAACAGAACATCATGAAACATAAATGAAAAATGCAGAGTTTCAAAGAGGAAAGACATTGAGAATACAGGATAGGGAGAAAACTATGATGATCAGTAATACAGAGAAACACAAATGAACAACATAAAATGATATAATAACAACATGAAAATATACTGGGTCCTGGGTCCCAGGCCAGACCGGGGGGGGGGGGGGCATTATGTGGCAGGAGTCAGGGCCCAGGGCTGCTCGCTGTTCCTACCCCAAAATTAACAGCAGCTTCGAAGATTTGAAAAACCTCTCTTTTTATAGATGACGCAACCAAAAGTCCAGGTGACCTCCAGATTGGCTTAAGAGGGGTCACATGGCAAATTACTAGTGGACAGACCCCCTCCTCCAATGAAGAGTAAGATGCCCAAAACAGCCCATACACATTGAAGAAAACCCAACTACATAGGCCATAAATCTAACACTAAAACCTTCAAACTAAGGTCCCCACAAGCAGCCAATCTTCTGAGGCAGATGAAACAAGTTTACAAACATCCTGAGCATCTGGTTACATACCCACTGAAGAGGCAGGGGGACTAGAGACCACATTGCCAACATACCTTGAATCATGGAGAAAACAAAGGAATATCAGAAACAAAGTCTACTTCTGTTTCATTGACTACACCAAGGTCTTTGACTGTGTGGACCACAACAAAATGTGCAAGTAATTAAAGAAATGGGAATACCAGAACACCTTATATGCCTCATGAGAAATCTGTACATGAGTCAAGAAGCAACAGTTAGGACAGAATATGAAATGACAGAGTGGTTTGAAATAGGAAAAGGAGTAAGACAAGGCTGTATTTTGTCACCCTGCATAATGCACAATGCAGGGATGGATGAATTACAAGTTAGAGTCAAAATTGCTGGGAGAAAGAGCAACAATTTGAGATATGCAGATGATACTATCCTATTGGCAGAAAGTAAGGAAGACCTAAAGAAAATCCTGCTTCGGTTGAAAGAGGAGAGTGCAAAAGCTGGCTTGAGACTCAATATCAAGAAAACCAAAATAATGGCAACAGGCCCTATCAGTCCCTGGAAAATAGATGGGGAAGAAGTAGAAGCAGTGACAGATTTTACTTTCTTAGGCTCAAAGATCACTGCAGGCGGTGATTGCAGCCATGAAATAAAAAGGCGACTGATGCTTGGGAGACAAGCTATGAGAAATCTGGGGAACATAGTGTAAAGAAGAAACATCACCTTGCAAACAAAAATTCGTATAGTCAAAGTAATGGTATTTTCGGTGGTAATGTATGGTTGTGAGAGCTGGACCATTAGGAAAGCTGAGCGCAGAAGAATAGATGCCTCTGAGATGTGGTGTTGGAGGAGAGTTTTGAGAGTCCCCTGGACAGCAAGAAGAACAAATAGGTCAATCTGAGAAGAAATCAACCCTGACTGCTCCTTAGAAGGGCAAATAGTGAAGATGAAGCTAAAGTACTTTGGACACCAAACAAGAAGAGAGGATTCACTTGATAAAGCCTTGATGCTGGGAAAGGTTGAGGGCAAGGCACAGAGCTGGGTGGGCTGAGGAAGATGGTGGAGGACAGAGGTGCCTGGTGGGCAATGGTCTATAGGGTCGCAAAGGGTCGGAATCGACTGTGCGACTGAACAACCAAATTTGCTCTGAAATCACACCTTAACTAGACACCTCATTCCCTTACATATGAAAAAGTTAAATACCAGTGGGAAACAGTGGGATCCTGGCTTTTGATCTGCAATGGGAAAGCAATGACAAACTTCCCCACTATCTGGCAGGCAGAGTCAGCCAATGCTTGAAAATATGACTACTGTATTAAAGGTTAGACCTCCAAAAATAAGCTTACAGCTGGATGGCCATTTTGCCCTTCCTCCACCACATGGCACTTCCTGGTGTGGTGGAGGCAGTGGGAGCCACAAGAAATGGTGCTGCAGGCCACATCTGTCCTACAGGCTGCAGGTTCAGAATCCCTGGTCTAATACAATACCTAGTCGGTACTTATCTTAATCTAGTAACTTACTTATATTCTCACAGTAGTAACCATTGTGTTTTTAGTTCATGTCATGAGTTGCCTTAGGTTGTATGCAGGGAGAAATAAATTCAAAACAAACAGATTCATTTTAAGTAAAATGTTGTTTAATGTACAAGTTTGCGTTGAATTTGCAAAAGTTACCTTTTTGGACAACCCTCCAGAACCTCCATTCAGCATAATTGCCATGCTGGCTGGGAATTTGGGCACTTGTAATCCTAAAAGTAACATTTCCAAATCTGCCTTTCTGTACACAGTCTTTGACCATGAGGTGTGTTGAAGAACTTAGACAAACACACGGTCAAAAAGATAATTGTATATTGAATGGTGTATTAGTCCAGGAAAGGAACATAACTTTCAAATGCTGATCAAATGTTCTTCCTTTTCCTCAGTGTGATTGTGGTATATGAATTTCTGGTATAGCAGGATATTATAATACAGAAGAAAAATATAGAGTTCAGGTCAGGGTTATTTTAACATTAGACATCAGAGCTTCACATTCATTGCTGTGTTCATTGCTGAAACGGGACTGCAGTGGCTCAGTGGTTAAGAAGCTTGCCTTGTTAACTGGAAGGTCGGCAAGTTGGCAGTTTAAGACCTGAGTATTGCATGATGGAATGAGCACCTGTCTCTGTCCCAGCTCCTGTCAACCTAGCAGTTCAAAAGCAAGAAATTGCAAGTTGATAAATAGGGACCACTTTGGTGGGAAAAGATCTTGGGGACATGAAAAGAGCCTCATTCAGGCGTCCTCTGAGCAGAATTCCTCCAGCAAAAAACCCAGAAAGCACCTTTGTGTGCTTCTGACATGACTAAAAAAATTGTTGAAACAAAGGCTTGCATTATTTCATATTCTCCATCTCAGTATATGTATTTTTAAAATTCTCTCCACTCATCCTTTTCCTTGTGTTACTGGAGGCTCTGTGACAGAAATATGGTGCTAGCAGAGTGCTTTTTGGATACCCTGGCTTATCATAAAGACAAGCAAATGAGCCCTAGAACAAATCTAGCCTGAACCATATTTGGTGGCAAAAATCATGAAACTGAGGCTGTCCTATTTTGGGCACATCATGAAAAGACAAGAGTCTTTGTGAAATACAATAATGCTGGGAAGGGTTGAAGGCTGCATGAAAAGGGTAAAACCAAAGCTGAAGTTTACAAGAGCTGAGCAGGTCTGTCAAGGAGGTTGGGACATTTTGAAGATCACTAACTCATGAGGTCACCATAAGTCAGAGGTGACTTTATGGCTGGTAACAACAACAGCTGTGATTGATCATTTTATGAAACACAGCAAGACAGAAATTAATTTATCATGCTTTTATTTTTGACTTAGATGTCACAGGTCCACAACTGCAAATGGGATGCACGGAAGGAAGAAATTTGGAGCTATTTTTATGTGTGTTGTCAAGGGAAACAGAGGAGGGAATGTACATTTCATATTATTGTTTCTAGAGGCTGATAACAGTTTTTTCTTTTTCATATCACTTTTTTGGGAAAAGTGAGAGAAAATTAACTTCATTTGGAGTAGACTATTTTTTCTGTTATAGGAAGGAGAAGAAATTGCAAAAAAAATAAAATAAAATAAAAATAAAAATTGCTTTTTGTTGTTCTGAATACAACTTGGGGATGTTACTTCCAGAATCCCTTGGCAGATGGAAGGGCTGCTTTAAGAGAACACCGCTCCTCTTAAAGCAGGGGTTGCCAAACTTTTTAAGTTGGGGGCCAGGTCACGCTCCCTCAGACAGTTGAGAGAGCTGGACTGGTGGTTCCCCCTGCCGTAAACGCTCCCACTAAATGCATCCATGTCTGTCATAAATGCATTTACGACAGCCGTGGGAGTGTTTATGGCTGTCATAAACACATCCACTTCCAGCGGTGGTGCAGGCTGGATGATTTGCCACTGTGGGCTGGGTCTGGCCCACAGGCCATAGGTTGCCCACTCCTGTCTTAAAGCAAACTTTTCTGGTGTGATCAATATGTATGTTTGCAGCTGTCTGATCACACCCTGAGTCTTAACAACAGAAGCTCAATCTTCCGTCAGACAGTCTCTATCTCTCTTTACATACATAACATCCTCTCTCTCTCTCTCTCTCTCTCTCTCTGAGTCTTCTTCAAAACAACATAAATTCCAGTGTTCATTAGGAAATAGGAATTTGCATGCCCCATGAAAATTCAGGAATGCGGTTTGGTTTTACTCCTGGGCTTGAATGCTCGAGTTTGGTTAGTGAACAAGAATGCACAGCTAGTGTGCTGCAGCATCCATTTCTGCAGAAGTTCATTTGGCCATAGTGATGCATAACTTAATTATATCCTGTAATCCTAAAATAAATCCCCTAAAGCCTTCTGTTTGGGGCTGTCTTTGGAATTTCTACTCTGTCCAAAATTCTGCAGCCAGGTTGTTGACCAGCATTGGTTATAATGAGAATAAAAATTATTTGCTACAACAACTTTGCTGGCTAAAATATGCAGCCCTGTATGACTTGGCTCCAGGCCACCTGAAGGACCTTATCTTCCCATAATGAGCTTGTCTGTATCTTAAGATCTTTCAAAGGGGCATAGAGGGCCTTCTCATTATTTGCCCCCAGGACATGGAATTCCCTTCCCCTTTTTTGAAAAATAATTTTTATTAAGTTTTCAAATAAAAATACAAACACAACACTACACAAAATAACAACGTAATTTTCCACATTATAAAACAAAATAACAAATTCAGTACCACCAACATGTAAAATATATAAAATAACAGTAACAACAACAACAACATACAAATCTGTTCTTCATCCCTCCCTACCTTTCTCACAAAAAAGTCACCTTTGTCTTCCAAAGGGGGGGGGCATGGAAAATGTGCATATTATACCTGTAAAGATTGCACACTAATCTCTGAAAAAAGAAGTTAATATATTCAGGCTTTTCCCTTCTCTACCCTTTATCTCACCCTTCATCAAATTCCACCACCACTATACTCCCTGAACCTCCAGCATCCAATCCCCCTGCAGCACCCATCTCTTCTTCCTTGCTTTCAACCCTGACTATCCCACTTGACTCCAACAATGCCTTTCTCAGTTCCAACCACTCTTGTGTTCCTACCTTGAGCAAGCCTATTAAACATAAATACTCCAGAGAATCCATTTTTGCATTAATTGTGCGCATTTTCTTATAGTAGAAAAACCTCAGTTGCTGTGGGAATCTTCAATTATATGTAATACATTGTTCTCTCAATTTTTTTGTCACAAGTTTCATCTTGTATCGCCACACTGTTCGTCTACAACAATGTCATTGTATACCTCTATGTCATAGCCTTCAATTTTTAAAGTGCCAGACCTGGTTTGTTTTATAAAAGCCATTATTTTTAGCTTATCCCCCAAATTTGCAAATTTAACCAAAACATTTCTCTGATTATGTTTCCCTTTCCTTCCCCCTAGTCTATACACACTTGCAATGTCTTCAGCCACAAAATCTTTCCCCATTTTCAAACTATTAAGGCAATCAACAATTCTTTCTTTCAACCTGTCTGGCGTTTTCCCCACAAGTTTACAGATGAGTATGTTCTGTTTCCTCATCAATTCTTCCACAAAATCTACCCTTTTCTCTTGAACTTCAATTTTTGATTTGGTTTCCTTTTCTTCCTCATACAACATTTTCAAATTATTCTGCATCAACTTCATATCTGTTTGTACAGTTATCGTGTTCTGTTCAAGTTTCACACAATTAGAATTGGCTTGTTTAGAGAAATCAGTAAACATATTAGACAATTTCTTTTGATTTGCTAACGTCTCCTCTCTATCTTTTTTCTCTCCGCTCTCATTTCCTGGAAACCTTTTGCAATTTCTGTTTGAATTCCCTTTGCAATCTCTAACTGAACACCGTTCATCATTTCAACCTTGTGTTATCACTTGCTCCATTCTATCTAATCTTTTCATCAGCTTTCCTAGTTTAGTCAAAATTTGAGTTTGATCTGATAGTGCTGTCTGGGGGGGATGTTATCGGTTTTTCTTTCTGTTCTTTCTTCTCCATTTCTCTCTTCAATCAATCTTCTTGGGCTTGACTACCTCTTCTTCTTCCCTCCTCTCCCCCTGTGCTTTCAGTCTTCAATTATCAGTGCTGGTCAACCTCCAAATTCAATTATTATATCAATTACTCAATCTCCTAAACAATTTATTATTAAATCTCAAATTTATTTATACAATTTAAAACTAAATTTTTTTTTATTATTTTTCTGATCTATTATTCAATTTCCAAATAATTTATAATTAATATCAGCCAATTATTCCAAAATTAATCAATTTAGGCTCCAATTGATTCCGTAGGTTGATCCCAGCAATTAATTATTTGAATTAAATACAACTATTTCAATCCCTCCTCCCCTCTCCCTCTCTGTATATACAATATCATTCCAATCTATTAATCAATTCCCTTTTATCTTCCAATTAAAATTATACCCAATCACCTGTGCAATTAATTACTTTCTCCCAACAATTTATTTACCCTCCAATAAACCAAAACAGTGTAATCTCTACTAATTAATTCCTTTCTTATTCCCAGTTACTTTTCAAATACAATTTATGTTAATTACAATTAATACCTCTAATCAGCCCACCAAATAATTACTAATTTTTAAATTGAATTTTATATTGTATTTTATGTCTTTTTAAACCTTTGTTAGCCACCCTGGGTCTCTTTGAGGAGGGTGGCATATAAGTAGTAGTAGTAGTAGTAGTAGTAGTAGTAGTAGTAGTAGTAGTAGTAGTAATAGTTGTATAGGAGGAAAGGAAAAACAATTTATAAGTGTAAGGAAGAAAAAATATTTATAACTATATTGTATATAAAATGTTTATACATATTAAAAAATGTAAAAAAAGCTTAAAGTCCAAATTAATTCCAAATTTAGCTATTTACCAATCAAATTAAGCAAATCCACAGGAAAAAATAAAATTTTTAAGAGAGAGAGAAAAAAATAAAAAATAGAAAACCCATAATCCAAATTACACCCTTTTCAAAATCAGAAGTTTCATTCAAAAAATTATTTAATCTGCTTGCAACTTGAATTCCAAATGCAAAGTTCTGTAAAACTAATAATCCAAATAATCAGTGTAGAGGGAGGAGGAAAGGGGAAGAAAGAGAGAGAGAGAAAAAAAGGCAAATCTGCCAGTTTGGAACAAAGAAGGAAAAACGCCAGAAGTGTGCCAAGCACTCAATAGGATAGTGGACACCGGACTCTCAGTTAATTTTTATTTTTTTAAAGGCTCTCAATCCATTTTCAATACTTTTTTTCCTCATTTATAAACATGTACAGCACAGCTGATTAAAGTTCATATTAATCCAGCGCCATCTTGGCCACGCCCCCGGGGAATTCCCTTCTGAAAGGGACTAGGTTGTCTCCTCCTTACTGTCCTTCCAGCATGGTCAAACACTTTTTCATTTACACTAGTTGTTATCAATGTGGGGACCACATCCCAAATGGGGACTTCAATTCCCAGAAGCCTAAATCAGCACATTGGTTGATCATTGCTTTGGGAAATTGACTTAGGCGTCTAGGAATTGAAGTCCAAAAACCAAAGGTTGGGAAACACTGGTTTACACAGAACTTTGACCACTGAGTGACCAGCCACCAAGAGTCTTCTAATAGTGGATATTTTTTCTTATTTTTTAAAATAATTATTCATAAAATTATATTAATTGACTAGACAGAGTTATGTTGGTTCATGCTTAAGATTTGCATCACTTCCTGAAGTTACTTGCAAGTAATTAATGAAGTGCTGGGTTGCATCTCTGTTGCAGAATTAGATGTGTGATCAGGCATATGACTGAGGTATGTCCTGGCACTTCATCAATTAATTGCAATTTTGTTGTTCAGTCACACAGTCGATTCTGACCCTTTTTGACCCTATGGACCATTGCTCGCCAGGCACCTCTATCTTCCACCATCCTCCTCAGCCTGCCCAGCTCTGTGCCCATTGCATCTTCAATACCATCTAGCCATCTCATTTTTGGCAATTTCGCAATCGCCTGCCACAAATTTTGCAAACTGCATGTGAACACCACTAGCTTCTGTCCAGTGTTTGTTTAAATGTGGAAATCTATTTGATAGTGTTTTAATACTGTACAGTCAAACCTCGCATAACGAGCGTTTCGCTTAGCGAAAAACTTGCATAACAAGCAAGTTTTTTGCTAAGCGGTCCGACTCGCATAACGAATTTTTCACTATGTGAGTCAGACTTTTCTCTATGGAAAAACTCACATAACGAGCTATGTGAGTTTTCCCCATAGAAACGCTTGTTATGCGAGTTTTTCCATAGAGAAAAATCCGACTTGCATAGCGAAAAATTTGTTATGCGAGTCTGACTCGCACAGTGAATTTTTCAGATAGTGAGCAGCCTCACAGAATGCATTAAATTCGTTATACGAGGTATGACTGTACTTTAATTTAGTGTGGGTTTTAAAAAACTGATTTGCTTTTCTTTAACATATAATGTTAAAGGTAGGAACTGCAGTGGCTCAAGTGGCTTAGGTTCTGACTGGAAGGTGGGAGGTCAGCAGTTCAATTCCCGAGTACTGCAGGACGGAATGAGATCCCATCTTTGTCACAGCTCCTGCCAACCTAGCAGTTCCAAAGTAAGAAATTGCAAGTAGATAAATAGGGACCACTTTGGTGGGAAGGTAAACAGTGTTCCGTGTACTCCTGTGTCTAGTCATGCTTGTCACATGACCACAGAAACGTCTGCAGAAGTAGACAGCACTGGCTCTTCGACATTGAAACAGAGATGAGCACTGAACCCTAGAGTCGGATATGACTGGCTTTCGAGCAAGGAAAACCTTTACATTTACCTTTAATGTATAATGTATGGCACCCTGGGTCCTGCAAAGGAGAAATGTGCATATTGATTGATTGATTGAATTACCGTGGATTGGACTAGATTACCCTTGAGTTACCTTTCAGCTCTGTGGCTCTGTGGTTCTTTGAGGTATTTATTGCTAGAAATTTAGCACATGATAACATTGTTCCTAATAGACTCTTCTAAGCACACTCTCAGATTCATCATTTCCCCCCCCCCCAACTCTAGAGCAGTGTTTCTTAACCTACGGCCCGTGGGCCAGAGATGTCCTGCAGCTCCATTTCATGTGGCCCACGCTACTGCCTCCACCAGAAGAATATGTGTTTACAACAGCCATAAATGTGCCCGTGATTGTTGCATTTATGCGGATGCATTTTACGGCAGCGTTTATGGTGGGGGAACCACCAGTCTGGCCCGCTCAGCTGTCTGAGGGGTCATGTTCCAGCCTACAGCTTGATAAGATTGAGAATCCTTGTTCTAGAGAGATTTTATGCTTGCTTTGGTCAACAAACCAGTAAACAGAAATATGAGAAATTAATTTCCTTTCTGTGTATCAATTGTATTCCTGATCATTTTGCCGGTCTGCCAGTTCCTACCGGAAACATGTACCAATGAGGATTTAAGTTTGGCCAACAACAAAGCTAAGAAAGTGGTTTCATTTTGGCACTTTATAGCCTCTCCCCATTCTTTAGCGGGCACCTTAAACAAGTAAGAGGGTAAAACACTGACAAAGACAGTGAAAAGAAACAATGGGCAAAATCCTGTGACATTGTTTATCTAGTGCAGTGAGATAACAGTGGCAGACCACTTCAAATTAAAAAGTTTATCCTTCAATTCTGGATTTTGCTCTATTTCCTCTCATGATATATTAGTCACGCTCAAGAAAAAAAAATCAAATTATGAATTCTTTTTAAATTGTTAACAATTTTCCACTGTGGGTAGCAGAGCTTTCTGTGGGTAGCAGAGCATTCTCATTGTGGTAGCAGAGCTTTCCTGCAAGATGCAGTACTGCCTTGCTATTTTGTTTGTTCCAAATCATATTTTCAGCATGTTTTGATCCCTTTGAAGGACATACTGTATTACAAAACTCCTTATGGATAGGAAAGAGGGAAGGGATAGCAATGCTTAGTGCACTCAAAACAATAAGAACTCCCACTCCCTCATCCTTTTGCTTCTGATTTCAAAACCACTGGTACTGCTTCTACTTGTTAAAAAAGCAAGCAGTATAGAATTGTTACAGATGTTTTGAACTTGTGATAGATAACTGTTCAATTCCTCTCTCTACCTCAGAGGCCAAGGAAATCTTAGTCAAGCCCAGCTACGTTGTGCCCCTATTAGCTAAAACAGTCATATAGTTATTTTTCCCCTCAACCCAGGCAGCACAGAAGAGTTGTACATTACTCTAGGACTGAATGACCAACTGAAAAAATGAGGTATGTACAAAGATAAATGGGATGGGGGGTGAATACTGAGAGAGACAAGAAAGCAATGTATTAAATCAAGGAAAAGTTATGTCAGCAGAAGGCAAAAACCAACTACAGTATCTGAAAAATGAAAAGCTTTGAAAGAATTGATAAGAAACAAGAAATAAATTTCACTTTGGGAACTTAGCCTACACTGCATCTGGCATCAACTCTCATTTATTATAAACTAATACTTGCAATTACTATTTAAAAATAAGCAAAGGCCAGGAATTACTTGCAAGTTTATATAACCACCTACCAAGTGGTTCCTTTTTAAAAAAATATTTTTATTAGATTTTAACAACAAAAAGAAAAAAGTTAAAAATAACAAAGCAAAAAACAGTTACAAACAAACAAAAAACAATTGCAAACTACATCTTACAACATTGAAGATAAGAAAAAAAGAATACAAGTAAATATTACATAATATAATAACATATTAATTCAATTATTCTCAATACATTCAAAGTCTTAACCATACTAATTATATTCATAATTTCACATTTATATCAATTATCCTCTTTCAGCATGCTATTACAACTTTATGTTTTTTTTTCTTTTTTTTTTAACATAATACATATATCACCCAGTGCACTAAGGTCCTTGAGTCTGCCAGCCATCCCTTTTACAACTCAGTCATTCTGCCAAAAATACATTGTATTCAGTGCAGGTTTTTCACCTTTATTTTCCCTCAATGTATATTGCAAAAAAGGTTTCCAAATGTCCCAAAATCTATTTTGTTTAATTAACCCTCTTTTTATATTTAGTTCCCATGTAAGTTTTTCGTTTAGCGCCATGTCCCAAACTACCAAGTGGTTCCATACGTTACTGATTTTTAGGTATGTATGCCTGGTATTCTCAAGTATAAAACTAAAAATCTAAAATGTGAATTTTAATCTTTATTGAAGATTAAGGTGATGCTGAATATTATTAAAGACAGTTGTATACCACTTTTCTGAAGATCTTCAGTTTGCACTCATGCAGTAAAACAATAAACCTTTTAAAGTCTGTGTAATAATTATTTTTCAGCAATTACCGAATAGTAAAATTAGCATTTTGAAAAGCCTATATAACAATTTTTCAAATGTTACGTGAGGAAAGACTATGAAGGGTGGAAAGAAACAGGAAAAAGAGGAAGACCAAATATGAGATTTAAAGAGTCAAGCAGAGATGTTTATAGTAGGGCATTCTGGAAGTCACTTATTCATAGGGTCGCTCTTTGTCAGAGGATGCTTGATGGTCCATAGCAGCAACAGAGGAAAACAAAAGTAATTAGGGTTGCTTGAGATTTCATGAGTAACCTGAGATTTTATAGAACGTAAGGGGCCTTAGACCACTAAAAATAAATTTAAAACACCAGCTTTTGACCTGTACTAGCCTTTCTCATGCTGTGCAGTATATTGTTGGTGCAGAAAAACACACACAAAAGTTTCAAAAGTCATGGCAGATGTCTGTGCCAGATCTGTTTCTTAAAACTGAATTCTAAAATGCAGGCTACAAACAGAAGTTGGGAGTGTGGGTTTTCGTATTCCACCTCAGGGCCTTTAGTAGGATTATCTCTCACAACTCATCAGTCAAAGTGCTGACAGGTATTCAGTGTCTTCTCCCTGCCCCATCCCTTTTATTCTGAAACTCAAGTTTTCTATTTAGACAGAAAATGAGGTTGCACAGAAATTTGGCAAACCCCCATTGTGAATAAATTGGGAATAAAATTTAGTCAGACCACTAAGTGAAGCTAATTGCAGTCAAGTTGACAGTACAGTATTAGCCAGTGGTTGGAAGTGAAGGTTTCCTTCAGTTTTGCAATCCTGCTTGGTTAATATTACGTGTGCGATTTTGCAAAAGCAGATATGTGAGCATGAGAAAGAGAACAAAGCAAGTTAATTTGGACTTTCTACAGAGTGACACTGTCTCTTAAACATGTATATACAGCACACACCTTTGCACTGAGCCAGTGAGCTCTGGTGCCACTTGAGGGTGAAGAAGAGATGGGTGCCTAGAAATTAAATTAAATTATAGCCATCACATACATAGTAAAACCAAATAGCTTCTTCTCCAGCACCACTTATCCACTTGGAGATCAGGTGAAGTATAGTGGTTTCCTGAAACTTTGGTGGTCACCCTTAATGAAGCCTGGTAGCCCTAGAATTATACAGGGTGTGATGTTGGAAGTAATGCTTAAGATCTATATTCCTAGTGTGAAAAAAATACAATTACACATGTTTTGGTTCTGCCTCCTCCATTGTACCCAATCCAATTGCATCCCCACCCTGTGCTTGATGGGAGGAGATCTGAACAAAGGTTGCAACTATTTGTGTATCAATGTGATTGTGGTCTTCCATGCAGCTTATTTGAGAAAACAGGAGCCAGAAAATGGAAGGGTATCATGACATTTCTTGTTGTGAGACAATGTGCAGTTCCCCCACTCCCAAAAGGGGTAGTCAACTGTGTTTAGTTCATTGCAGCAAAAATGACAGGCAAGAGTCTTGTGGTATCTTAAAGATTATTTAACTTGGTTACTTGATTGATCTGTACTTCACACATCTAGTTTGACATGGCAGATTAAAGCATCGTCTCCCACCAGATTTTAGCAGGCTCTCACCATCAGGAAGTCCTACCCCTACCTCAGCAGGGTCCGATGGTGCATAAGGGACTGAGGCCCATGTTTTCGATGCTCCTTTAGCCATTTTAAATACGACAATACAGCTGGGTGGGCTCATGTCAAAGTTGGCCATTTTAGAGCAATGAACTGGCCCCACCCCCAGGTACATTGCCTGAGTACCCAACCCCACTTAGCTGACCTGTTGTTCCAGAATGGAGAACAATTCTAGACCGCTAGCCAGCACCTTTGTGACATGGTTGAACCTGCCAGGGGAATACATCATAGCTGTCAGGCGGCCAGGGACACCACATTGAGGCATGAGGTGGAATTTGCAGCAGACCTTCAAGATTAAAATGTTTTATTTGTCAGAAGCTTTAATACCTCAGTAGGCAAATATTTTATATAGGCACGGGGAAGAGGAGAATGAGTTGAATTGGGATCAATATGCAGACTGCGTCTCTTTGAGGGTTTGCACAAGTCGTTATGAAAGAAGCAGAGAAATGTTTTGAACAAAGTAGGGGACAAAATACAAGGCACTTGGGCTTCCTTCTTCAAAGTCACACATCACTGTCTCAATCAGAACCACATTGTAGAGGTATGCATGTGTCACAAGCAGAGAGCAACCACAATATGTTTCAGTGGTTATTTATTCCAAGTATATTCCCAGAGGGACGTTGCTTTCTTCACAGTGTGGTATATATTGTTTGTTAAGTCCTTTTCTGTGGTTTGGCTAGTTGTTACGATGATGGTATTAAAAGGAAATGCAAAAGCCAGGAATGTTAGAAGACAGAACCAGGTATTTTCAGTGGGAGTAGGAGCGGGACATGTGGTGATGGTGTAACTGCTGAATTTATTTAGTTCTCTTAGCTTTCTTCTTCTTCTTTTTCTTCAGTTGCCATATCTGTTCTGGATATTGACTATCATTATGGCAATAGTTTTCCTGTTCTTAGCTCCTTGGAACAGTTCTTCTGAAGACATGCCACACCAGTCTCTCAGGTTCTTCAGCTATGAAGTCCATCTACATCCAGGGCTTCACTTCCCAGGGAAGTCATTTTGTAATATCCTTAACCTTTGCAGGACTGTCCATCATGTCCGCCTGAAGCATCCTAAAATGCAGAAATTATTTCCGGGGGTGGGGGATCCCTTTGCCTCACAGCTAATACATGCATTGTGAGTGAAGGTGTGTTGACCATGCAGAATGTTAATAATAATGCTCCCACTAGCACTCAGCCAATTGGCTCCTTGCCAGGTTAGCAGAGATTGTGTACTTGTTGAGAGTGTTGGAGAAAAAACAGATCACTTACTTTCCTCTGAAGTATTTAGCCCTTTGAATTGTTTACTTTGAAGCCAGAGTCCTGCTGGCTTTAGTAGCAAAGTTAAGTTCAGACTGCCAGGTGTTTGCCCTCCCTTTTTACATTAGTGTGTAAATCTTGAATGGAACGTGCATTCAAAGACTGCACTCCAATGCCCATTCAACTTGGAATTATGCCCTTTCAAGATTAATGTACAGTACTTGTGCTTGTGTAGACCCAATGAGCTTAACTATTAATTTTCCCATAGTTCTAATTTGACACATCAGCAATGCCCAAGGCCGTGTGAAAATTGCACTTAGTATGTTTGCAGCACAACAAATCTAAGGGAAAGGAAGATTAGGAAAAGTGTATCTTCCACAAAAAGAACGCAGCTCTCTGGAGCCTGAGGGTGCTCAATGCTACTGTGTAATTACAAGGAATGCACTTTGTAATTTGAACTCTGTGTAATGGTAATGATGTTGGTCTAGAATAGATAAAGATAGCGTGTTTTGGGGGTGGGGAGGATCAGCAGGTGTTCAAAAATGCCTTTTTTGTTGTTGCCTTTATCATCTTGAATGCTTATCAGGTAAATATTGTGCCCTAAGTCCAAGTTGGTTTTTTAAACATTATTTTGAGTGTTCAGAATATTTTGTGTCTATTATTTCAGCACTTGCTTGCACACTTGCGAATTGGCTTGACTCTTGGAGTCCAAAAGAGCTCATTGGAGGAAAGGCGGGATATACATTTAACAAACAAATAAGAACTAAATAGTTCACTATATACCATGGGTGCCCAAACTGTTCAGGCTGTGGGCTGGTCATGTGGTCCAGGGGGCTGGTCACTACGGCCCGGGGACTGGATCTGGCCCCTGATGCCAATTCATCTGGCCCTCGAAGGCCTCGTTGTTCCTGGAAGCGGAAGTAAAATGTGCCCATACTGGCACATTTTACTTCGGCTTTCAAGAGCAATCAGGGCTTCACAATGATTTGCCCTGGCATTTTAAAATAATAAATAATAAATATATACTTTGTATGTAGGACACTATGTACTCTCCATTTTTTATGTGTGTGTAGCATTGCAACCAAAGGGTGTACTCACTTACACGAGAGTAAGCCCCACTGAATTCATTGTGATTGATTTGTTAATAGATATATAGAGAATTATACTATTAAAGTCAACTTCTAGCACCTCTAGTTAAAGTAGTGTGTGTATTAGCAAGATCCAGTGAAAAATGATTTGACAGCTCTGGATTAGATAAGAGGCAGGGACAGATTTAAGCCTGGGGGGCATACGTGGTTTCATGTTGAACACCCAAGATTCACAGTTGCAATTTGCTGGCAAAAACATATCCCTTTGAGCCTGGGATTTATTTTAGTACCAGAAATGAATGGAATTTATTATTCTGCCATATACACAAAAAGAACCTCCAGTGTGCTTCCCCCCATTTTGGTAGTATAATTTAGGATGGCCAGGGGGAATCTTATTATTAAATATTTCAGAATTAGAAAACCTTGACAACCCACCATACACTAGAGATTTAACACTAGATTCAAATCTAGCTCCTGCCTATTCTTGGGTTAAAAGGTTGCTGATATTATTTGTCAAAAGGCAACACATGATATTAACTACTAAGTCATATGTATGTAACAGAAATTATTTTCTCAAGCAAAGGAAAACAAGTCATTTGATAGGTTTATGGATTGCTTGGGAACTGTTGATTCTTGATATGTAATGAATATTAGCCTTGTCTTCAGTAATCTACAAAGAGCAGCCAGTATTTATACAACTGAAAAACAAAAAGATCTGCAAATTTTACAGGGCTATCCTTCATCTTGTACAGATTTGGTTTACACTTACATGGTATACTTTGGCCTTTTCTTTTCTTTCGTTCTTTGTCCAGCACAATTTTCTATCCTTAGCCCATTATTTTTTTAAAATTTATTTATTGTTCATACTTATATGCCGCCCTCCTCGAGAAACAACTTAGGGCAGCTAACAACAGCAATATAATACAGCAATCTAGCAATAAAATTCATTCATAAAAACCGTAACAATCCCCTAAAAATTTATCAGATTAAAAAATTTAAAAGATAAAACAGGTAAAGCAATTTAAAAAGTTAAGAGTAGGAGAGGCATTCAAATCAACCAGCAGGTTGGGGTCGTCGTATAGTTAGTACCTCATACCTGTCCTGCCAGCCATGTTTTTACACCCTTCCTAAAGGGCAGCAGCTCTGTCTGGAAGCCCAGCTCAGTTGGAAGGAGGTTCCAAAGGGCAGGAGCAGACACAGAGAAGGCCCTCTTTCTGGTGCTAGAGAGATGAGCCTCTCTCGCCAATGAGACAACTAGAGAGCTTCTCTGGTCCGCTCTGGTGGGATGGACAGATGTTGTTGGGGTGATGCTGTCTCTTAAGTATCCTGGCCCACTACCATGTAGGGCTTTAAAGGTAATTACCAGCACCTTGAATTGCACACTGGTAATCAGTGCAGCTTCCGAAGCAGTGGTGAGGCACGTGCATAACTCCCGCACCCCATCATCACCTGGGCAACCGCATTCTGGACCAATTGCAGCCTCAGAATGATACAAAATTAATTTTGTGTCAGAAGTTATTCTGGATTGAAAGGATTTTTGCAGGAGAAACTCAGCTCAAGGAACGGCCAAATAAGGCTTCTTTCACGTTCCCAGGAGCTGGGGCAGAGATGGGCACTCAATCCATCATGCAGTACCTGGGTCTTGCCAGCCTTCCAGCTAACAAGACGAGCTTCTTAACCACTAAGCCACCACAGCCCCTTTTCTTACCCAATGTCTGCTGGTTTCTGCCCAGGTAACCATCCTACCTTTCAGCCACTTTTATAGGCTAACCCAGGGGTTCTCAACCTACAACCCAAGGCCTGGCCCCGGCCCATGGCACCATTTCATGTGGCCCATGCCATCGCTCCAGTCGCTGCTTCCGTCACTGCTGCTGCCGCCTCAATCCTTTCCTTCTCCGCTTTGCTTGACATGTCCCTAATGACACTCAATAGCAGGACAGATGTTGTAAAGCTTACAACATCAGCCCTGATACAGATCACCATTAGGGACATACCAAGCCAAGCGGAGGGGGAAAGGACTGACGTGGCGGCACAAGCAGCGGACACACGTGGCTGCCCGCATCTTTCCTGGGGGACACTCTGGCATGGGTGAGAAGGACAGCCCAGACTCCTCCACGCAGCTCCTCCAAGCAGGTAAGCAGTGTGTGGGAGTGGTGGGGTGCTTGAGGTGGTCCTGCCAGTGGCTGCACCAGGGGGGAGGGGGGCAGTAGGACCACCTCACTGGTGCTGGAGCAGTGGCGGCAGAGGGGGAGTAGGGGTGGGACTGCCCTGAGCCACCCACTTGCGATGGTAGTGGCAACGATGCGGAGGTTTGGCCCGCTAGCAGTCTGAGGAGGCGTGGTTCGTCCCACAGCTTAAAAATGTTGAGAACCCCTGGCCTAACCTTTTATTAAAGCAAGAGGAAGAGAAGTTACAAAATTGTAGATGCCAATTTGAGAGTGTGAATATGTACCCATGCTAAAATTCTGCAACACTGTATTCAAAATCTTTTTAATGCCAATGTAAATTCTAGCTGCTATGGAAATTATTCATAGTTTGTAGAGAAGGCCTTTCTCAGAGATTCGTGAAATACTTGAGACATGAGGAGCTACTGCAGCCTTGTTTACCTATTGTATGTTTTCTAAATAAATAATTCCTCCCCACCAGAAATGGAGGCAAGAGATACTGGATGTGCACAGTTAATTTGGTGCAATACAGTGTGTAACAGCTCATACAATTGTTTGAAAAGTATCACTTTGTATTATCCCAGCTGGTGTAAATTTGGCACTTTTGTGTAAAAACTGCATATTTACTAAGAGGGGAGGTTTTTGCCACTTGAGAATCTGATATCGGCAGGTTATCTTTTAAATGGCAATTTCATATCTGTCCATTTGTTTGTATTCAGTTCTTTTAGAGAGGTAATATTGATGTGGAAAGGATGATTTCCTTGCATTCCAACATTTTACCCTCTTTTGTAGATATACTGTACTTTGTTGGGACTTATCAACCTTATTCACTAATAAATATCCGTAGATAGAAGTGAATTAACACAACCCATTCATTGACATAAGTAGTTGCCTATTTTCCTTTTATTTGGGATACAGTACCTTTCTTTTTACCATATACTTCAAGAGGATCTGTTGTTCTTCACCCCCACCCCCAATCATCTTTCATTGCTTTTGAAGAACAGCACAAACAACAAAATGGTTTCTCTTGCCTTCAGAATTCATCACTGATTTGTGGGAAGTTAGCTTGACATCACATAACTCACAAATGCCATGTGGTGGCCATATGCTTGTCAGCAGGAGAAGCCATCCTGGAGGCCTTGTAGGACTCACCATGCCAGAAGTGAACTCTCCACATAGTTTGAAAACTGTTATAAGAGCTGAGTGGGATTTGAGTGTGAAAAACCTCCTTTACAAGGTGGCAGTGGTTAGTGGTCAGCCATTAAACACAATTACTGATAGTATGTTAGAATGTAACACAATCTTATTTTTTGGACTACCACATCCAGTGTTCCCTAGCTTTCTGGGGGAAGCTGAGGATAATTATCCAAAAAAATTGGGTGTAATAGCTAATACCCTGGAAGTCAGAAACAAAACTTTTTTTAAAATATTGATAAGCTTGAGCTTTGGGCTGAAAACAACATAATGAAACTTAATAGGATTAAGTGCAAAGTTCTATACCTAATGGGGAAACAAACAAACAAGCTACAGGATTGGGGGGGGGGGGACGGCAGTTGGCTCAATAACACTAGGATTGAGAAGGATCTTGGAAGTGTTGCAAATCCCAAGCTGAGTATGAGCCAAAAGAGTGATGTGGTTGTAAAAAAAGGCAGCCTATATTTTATGTTGCATTAACAGAAATATAGTTTCCAAATCACATGAAATACTGTTGCCCTCTTTATTTAAGGACAGTCATCTGAAGCTTAGTGAAAAAATCTTAAGATTGCCATTTCTAATTTGAAACATCATCATCATCATCATCATCATCATCATCATCATCATCATCATCATCATCATCATCATCATCATTATTATTATTATTATTATTATTATTATTATTATTATTATTATTATTATTATTCCACCCCACTTAGCCCCACTCTGGGCGGCTAACAAGGAAATAGAGCATTGCAAAATTACAATTTCAGAATATGCTTTTGCATAGAGGCTTCCACCATGGTTTTGAAAATGCTGTGCAATTTTATATATTTTGTTGTAGAAGGACTGTTCCATATGGACTGGCTAATTACGGAGAAGGTTTCAGAGGCAAACGATCCACAGATCAGCATCGCAAGAACATGCATTCATCAAAATGGCCTCCACTGCGTTGCTCATGTGCAGACCAATGTGATACACCATGTATGTGTTTTTGCACAAGTACCCAGAGCAGCCAATGGTAAGAGTATTTTTCTTCAGAGATTTGTACTAGATTGGGTGAGGGTCAGGCTTCACCAAACTGAAACTCTCCAAATGTGTGGACTCCAACTCCCATTATCCTATATCAGTGACTCTTTTGATGTAAGACAATGCAGGATGTAGTCTGCCACATTTCCAGTCATTATGTGACACATCTAGAGATCATTGGTTGGAAAGACGGCTAGTGTAAGAGAAGTGTATAGAAACAATTCTCCTCTCCAATAGTAATTGAATTCAGTTCAAATATATGGCAAGAACCTGTTAGGGATGGGATTTATGGAACTCTTGGACTACAGATCTTATAATTCTACATTCTGGGAGTACCTGTATTACCTGACAGACACCTTCCAGATGCCTAACTGTGGCTCATGTGTGAGAAAGGCCTTAATTGGAAGACTTACAAGCTTAGCTAGATCTAGCTTTGCCCAAGCTTCCTGTGCAGAATGAAAGTTCTCACCTACCATTTAGCGCAGGAATTGGGGGTGGGGACCTCATCCCTGCACAACAGGAATGTCAGAGAGAAGGGAGAGAAACTGGTGCCCTCTGCTAGTTTAGGCTCTGGTCACATCCATCAGTGGTATGCATGCTCCAAAATGATAACCATTAGCAGTAAAAGGTTTCCTGACCTTCAT
This sequence comes from Furcifer pardalis, assembly GCA_030440675.1. NCBI lineage: Eukaryota > Metazoa > Chordata > Lepidosauria > Squamata > Chamaeleonidae > Furcifer > Furcifer pardalis. The sequence continues at coordinate 258,147,818 of CP126891.1, forward strand.
ATACTATACTTCGTTAATGCGGCCCCATTTAAAGAGAAACAGGCACTTGTGAAAGCAACATGGGTTGATCTTGCTCTTTGAAAAACTGTAGCCTTTATTGAGATATTGCTTCAGACATTTATGCCCCATGTTTTAGGACACTCTCTTCAAGAAGACAGGTTCTCATTCTGTTTGGCAGAAATGTGGAGTTAAAGGGCAATTGTGTAAGTCAGCATTTCCCAAACTATGTTCCATGGAACACTAGAGAACTTCAGTTCCCAGAAGCCTAAGTGCTGATCCGTGCTTTGGGGAATTGACTTAAACTTCTGGGAATTGAAGCCCAAAAACCAAAGATTGGGACACACTGGTGTAAGTGCTGCCGCTGCCCTTGCATGCTTGTTCTGTTACTGATTGTGAGATCAATTGTGCAACCACTCACTCAACAAGGAGCCTGCCAGAGAAGGACAGACACTTACATAATTGCCGTAATGCTCTGCATTTTTGCAGTAGGACCCAACCCAAATTAGACCCTGTATATTAAAAAAGTAACAGAAAAATTAACAACAGTTAAATGTTCTGGATGGACAAATGATGTTGTGCTGAAGTTCCCCTCTTAAATATAAGTGGAAAAACCCCAGTAGTGTTTCTCTTCTACAGCAATAATCAGAATGAACTAAAATGCACAGCCGAAGAAGAAGCATATCGAGAAAAGGAACGTGTTTCCACTTAGTTGCTCAGGAGAATCCAACAGCTTCTAAGTGAAGAGGTACAGTCTATATTTGAATTATGAGCTTGCATGGAGGAAATGCTTGGAAGGCAAGTTAATGTTTCAGTTAATTATCTGGGTTTATTACTTTCACATGTGGGTGAGGTGGGGTGGGGGAAATGCCTTAAGGCAAGTAGCAAACTCACCTCTATTTGATCACCAGCCTATATCAGAAACAGATTTCATTCTTGCCTTCTCTTCTCTGGCCACAACAGAATTTAGTACGCCTTAAGGCAAGAATGATATTTGAAGTCATATGCAAAACATAAAGTGATGCTTATTCATCTAATTCAGAAAGGTACAACAAAATGCAGCCTGATGGCTTTGCATAATGCAAACCAAGCAGCATATATTGAATGAAATGTCTGGTAACTGTTGAATACTTTTGAGAAGCCTTTGTTGTTAGCTTATATAGTTAGATTGTTCCCAGCAGAGATGGAGAAAGTTATTTTCTGGATGATAATTCCCAAAATACAACTCATGTTGTATGACATATTTTTTGAATTGTACAGCAAGTACTTTTCCTTATATGAATTTTCAAAGTGTTCTGAACACCTAGTATATATGTATATTTTAAATATAGTTAATACTATGTTGATGGGCACGTGCAGCACTAAACTATTCCCATGCTCATATGATCTGCTGCATGACCACTCTGCTGCATGAGCAGGAGTCTATTTCATCCCAAATGATTTTTGATTACTAGTTGAGTAGAGTAGGATGTGTTAGTTAGCTAAAACAAAGATAAAAGTCTCCCTTGCTCAAAAGCTAGTCATGTCTGACTCAGGGTGGTGGTCCTCATCTTTGCTTACAGCCAAAGAGCCAGTGCTGTCTGCATCTGTAAACATTTATATGGTCATGTTGCAGTGCACAGAAAAATGTCACCTTCCCTGCAAAGTGGTACCTATTTATCTACTTGCAATTTCTTGATTTTGAGCTGCTAGCTTGACAGGAGCTGGATTAGATGATGGGAGCTTACTCTGACATGTAGCACTCAAACTCGTCAAGTTAAACATGTTAACCATTAAAGAGCCCTATCTCTAGCTAAACTGGTAGATAAACCATAATTAAAAGCATGGGTTGTTTAGCAGTTTTGTTTAATAAACCAGAGTTTATTTAAGCTATTATGATACTAAATCATGGTTTCACATTGCACTCTAAATCAAGGTTATGTGCTCAACCGATAAGTTTGTCTAACTCTGTCTTGTGCTAGAACCTGGAACCATCCACTGGCACTGAATGGTGGGAGAGTTTTAATAAGTGTAGAATTCAATGCTACGGGATGTAGTGATGACTGACAACCTGGATATCTTTTAAAAGAAATTAAATAAATACATTTCTGGAGGATAGGGTTTAATCAAAGGCAGTTGGTTATGATAAACAGATAACACTCTTTAGTATTACAGGTAGAATGGCTCTAGGTATCCATTACTGTAGAGCACAAGGGAGTGGTTGGGGTAAGTTGCATAGACTTGTGTGCTCCCAAAAAAGAACTGGTCAGATATTGTGTGAAGAGGATGTTAGATTAGATAGTTTTTTGTTCTGATCTAACATGCCTCCTTTATGTTATCCAGTGGCATTACAGCCACTATCTCAAGCAAGCCTCATAATCATCCTATGAAGCAGTTTTATTATTCCTTTGCTTTTAGATGACAGGGATGGCAGAAGTACCCTTATTTATCTTTAATATTAGTCCCAATTAGAATAAAACCTTTAGGGATGAATGTGCTTTGATGACCACAAGTAATATAATGCTGTTTTGCTTTAACTCAGGAATTGACAGCTGTTTTAGCCTCAGCCCTTTAAGAGATCTCTTCTTAATTTTTAAACATTTTAATGAATAATGGGGTAAAAGAGGAAACAAATAATAATGATGATAATGACGACGACGAATGGGGTTGGAATGGGCCTATAAATTCATGAAGTTCAAGCCTCTGCAGTCCCCTTCCCAACCCCAAATGTAAACCTTTTCATTATTTATTTATTTATTTGTTCATATGTCTCCACTGCCCTTCTCACCGAAGTAACTCAGGGTGGTTTGCAAGTAATAAAAACATCACAATAAAACACAAACACTACCTAAAAACCTCAAATACAAAACTGTTAAAATTAAAATTTAAATCTAAAAAGATTAAAAGCACACCAAATGCTACATTTTACTAATCTTACTAATTAAAAAGTTGAAGGAGAGAGGGGCTCAGATAATCCAGCGAGCTGGGGTCATTATACCTCCCGCACCCCATACCTGCCCCACCAGCCATGTGGGGCTGGTAGATTCTTCCTAAAGGGCAGCAGATCCGTCTGGAGGCGTAGCTCCATTGGCAGGAGGTTCCATAGGGCTGGAGTGGACACAGAGAAGGCCCTCCTTCTGGCTCCAGAGAGATGCGCCTCTCTGGCCAATGGAACAACTAGATAACCTCTCCTGTCCACTCTGGTGGGACGGACAGATGTTCTTGGGGTGAGGCGGTCTTTTGAGTATCCTGGCCTACTACCATGTAGGGCTTTAAAGGTAATAACCAGCACCTTGAATTGCACCCGGAGACATCCTGGCAACTAGTGCAACTCCCAAAGCAGCGGTGAGGCATGTGCATACCGCCCACACCCCATCAGCCACATTCTGGACCAGTTGAAGCCTCCAAATGGTCATCAAGGGCAGCCCCATGTAGAGCGCATTACAGTAATCAAGTCTGGAAGTGACCAGAGCATGTGTAACTTCTGTTGTTTTTAAACCAGTGCTTGAGCGTGCCAAGATCTTTTTGAATTTTATGTCCTTCAATTGCTATATTCTGGTCATGGGAGTCATCCCAACAAGTTTCAGTTATTCCTATCAAGTTATATTTATCCTCTTGAACTAGGATTTCAGTTCTTCCCTTTTGTTTCCCATACTCCTGTCATTCGTATATAGATACTGGAGATTTTGTGAATTGTAGCCTGCTTACCTTCAAGCAAGGGACTGCAGTTGCTTTGTGGTTAAGTCGCTGAACTTGATGACTAGAAGGTTGGGGGATCAGCTGTTCAAGACCTGAGTATTGTACAATGGAGTGAGCTCCTGTCTCTGTCCCAGCTCCTGTCAACCTAGCAGTTCTAAAGCAAGAGGTTTACAAACAGATAAATAGGTACCACTTTGGTCAGAAGGTAATGGCGTTCTGTGCACTCTGGTGTCTAGTCATACTTGCCACATGACCATGGAAACGTCTAGACACAGGCAGCGCTGGCTCTTTGGCTATAAATGGAGATTAGCCTCAAAACCTAGAGTAGGATATGATTGGTTTTCGAGCAAGGGAAACCTTACCCTTCAAGCATTTTTATGAAGATTATTACTCACCACCTTAGAGTTGTTCAATTTACTTCTCATATTGTGCATAAGCCTTCATCTGTTTTTACTTCTGTGCTTGTTTCTCTCTTCCGTTCCAAATGTAGTTTAAAGATGAAGTTCTTCATGCTGTGACCAAACGTATTTTTTACCAGTTACTTTCCAGCAGTCTGTCTTCTGGGAAATAAAAAGTTTTTAATACCTTTCCTTTACATGGTTTCTCAGTGGGCATTTTAAAACAAACAATGTATTTTTATGCCCTTTCTCTTATAATTATCATATTTTAAAATGCAAATTATTTTTCTCAAAATAAATGAATAGCTATCTGCTAATATGTGTCTTCTTTCAAAGGTACCAAGTTGGAAAGCCCCTACATAAGATACAAAAAACAAACAAACAAACAAACCCCAGGGTGGACAAATGCGCTCAGCTTTCTTGAATGGATCATCCAGCAGTGGATCTTGCTTTTGCATGAACTGAAGCCTTGCTGAAGGTAGAGAAAATATACTATCAAGAGAACTTTGCATTGTTCTGCAAATTTCTTGTACATCATAAGGAACATGATGAATTCGATCCATTTTAGACGGAAGCAACTTTACCCCATAAGAACAGAGGATGAACATTTCCATCTGGTCAACAGGCAAAGAGAACAGGGAGCAACATTGTTTCAGCTGCTTGCTTTTTACATGTAAATGTCCGGAGGTTTTTTTTTTTTAGGTTATTGTCCTTGGAGAGGGGATGCATTAGAGGCGATGCCTGTGTTTGATCTTGTCACTTCTATGTTTAAAAAGAGAGATCCGTTTTCCTAGCATTATTCAAACCTGTCTTCCTATTGTTATTTCAGTGGCAAAAAATTAAAATCGCAATATCTATGCAGACTAAATATGAATGGCTGATACTTATATCATTATAAAATATAGCAAGCTAACAGTATACTGTGAGTATTTCATAGATCATTGGGTCAGTATCCAATTGTTCGTCACAGCTGAGAATAGACTCCTTAAATTAACTCCTGAAGGGTGAGTTAACACTTGCATAAATCCCATTGGGTCTACGTTAGCTAAGACTAGCAGTAGGATACTGACTTTAATTTTTGTGTGTCAATTGTCTCTGCACTGAAATGGAATTTTGAAACAAATGTAGAGAATATTTGTTGAGACATACATAAAAGAACTTCAGTTTATTTAACTAACCATCACCTCTGAGAATCTCCCTAAGATGAAACTATGAAATAGTCAAAATGCATTTCTTAAGGACTTTCAAAAATAACATATTAATTAGACTTTCATTTTAATTGCAGAGAGGGGCTGGTTGAAAAGACATAAGGGTAGAACATTTCATTTGCAATTATGAAAACTCACTACTGATGAAAAGGCAATAGAGAAGGAATTGATGCATTTCAGCAAAATTGGGGAACTCTTCAATGAAGTCACTGCATGTTTGACTTAAGGAGATAGTGGAAGCCTTTCAATTGATGTTTTGATGAAAACTTTTTCCAAAAAAAGTTCTATTTTACCAGAATACAATCTTGACTGCAAATGTAGAGACTATAAGTTGAATATGCAAACTCTGGAAGCAAACAGTTAAAAAAACTATAAAATATTTGCAAAGGGATAATGGATATTGTTTTAAGCAAGAAAGGAAAAGATCTTTTGTCAAAAAGTTATATAAATATATAAATATATATAAATATATGAATATATTACATAAATAAATTATTCTACTTATTAAAAAATATATATAGTATCAATGTGTAAGTTTTTATATTGTTTTTGCAAAGTTTGGTACATTTTATCAAGATGCAGACTGTGCGTCATACTGTAATATGACTCCTTAACAACTGCAAAACCCTATTTAAGATTTCAACACCAGTTGTAATGCAGTGGTATAAATCACACCGGCAAGTTACAGCTAGTTAACCTTAACAAGTTGCGAATTCTATTCATTGTTGCATACGTAGCCACGTAAATGGAAATTAACTGGTGATTCATTAATTAACAGAAATGGTTACACTGTTGTGTGGCAGAGCAAAACATCCTATAAGGCAATTTTAAAAAAAATTGTGGAGTATTTATTATTATTATTATTATTATTATTTATTGAATTTATTACCCCGCCCCACTCGGGAGAACCCGACTCTGGGCGGCTTACATCATAATAAAACAGAGGTAAAAGATAAAAACATATAAAATCATGAAGTTTAAAAGATTATCTGAAGTTATCTAAAGTTAAAAAAACAGTACAAACTACACGCCAGTATCCCCATGGTCCAGATCCAAAGTGGCACTCCTTAAATAAGCCACTTAATATGGGAACCCATGTCCCCTGGTCCCCAAATATGTCCTGCCAGCCAGGTTTTCAAGCTCTTCCGGAAGGGCAAGAGCTCCGTCTGCAGGCGCAGTTCGGTGGGCAGGAGGTTCCAGAGGGTTGGGGCGGACACGGAGAAGGCCCTCCTCCTAGTGCTAGAGAGGTGTGCCTCTCTAGCTGATGGGACAACAAGGGAGCCTCTCCGATCCGCCCTGGTGGGCCGGACAGATGTTCTTGGGGTGACGCGGTCTCTTCGGTATCCTGGCCCACTACCATATAGGGCTTTAAAGGTAATAACCAGCACCTTGAATTGCACCTGGAGACATACTGGTAACCAGTGCAGCTCCCGGAGTAGCGGCGAAGCACGAGCATAACGCCCACGCCCCGCCACTACCCGAGCCGCCGCATTTTGGACCAGCTGGAGTCTCCGGATGGTCATCAGGGGCAGCCCCATGTAGAGCGCATTACAGTAATCAAGTCTGGAGGTGACCAAGGCATGTGTGACCATGAGCAAGGAGTCCCGGTCCAGGAGGGGACGTAACTGGCGTATTACACGAAGTTGTGCAAAAGCCCTCCTGGCCACGGCTGCCACCTGATCTTCGAACAGTAGCCGTGAGTCTGGGGCAGGGTCTGTCTGGGGCAGGGCTGCCCCATCCAGCACCAAAGATGGCAACTCCTGTGTTAACACAGGCCCCCGTACCCACAGCCACTCAGTCTTGCCAGGATTCAGCTGTAGCCCGTTGTCCCCCATCCAGACCTTAACAGCCTTCAGGCACCTGGAAAGGACTTCCACCGCACCGCTTGGGTCCCCACGGGCAGAGATGTATAACTGGGTATCATCTGCATATTGATGATACCTAACCCCATGGGAACGGATGATCTCGCCCAGCGGCTTCATATAGATGTTGAATAGGAGAGGAGAAAGTACCGAGCCCTGAGGCACCCCGTATTGCAGGGGCCTAGGGCTGGACTTCTCCTTCTCCAGGCACACCGACTGGGTCCTGCCTCTCAGGAATGAGGAGAACCAGGACAACACAGTGCCCTGGATCCCCAGACCCTGGAGCCTTCCCAGAAGGATGCCATGGTCGACCGTGTCAAAAGCTGCTGAGAGATCGAGAAGAGCAAGGACTGACGGCTCCCCTCCATCCCGCTCTCTCCAGAGATCATCCACCAAAGCCACTAGTGCGGTTTCGGTACCATATCCGGGCCTGAATCCTGACTGAAACGGGTCCAGATAATCCGCTTCATCCAGGACCTCCTGTAACTGCAGCGCCACAGCCTTTTCTAAAACCTTACCTAAAAAAGGTAGGTTGGACACTGGACGGTAGTTGGAAATTACCGTGGGATCAAGAGACGGCTTCTTCGCGAGGGGGCGCACTAGAGCGTGTTTGAAGGGTGCTGGAAAATGCCCCTCTTTTAACGAAGCGTTGATAATCGCCTCAATCCAGCCAGCTGCCACGGTCTTGGATGCTTTAATTAACCAGGCAGGGCAAGGGTCCAGTGCACAGGTCGTGGCGCGAACAGATACAAGAAGCCTGTCCACTTCCTCAGGGCCAACAGGATCGAACCGATCCCAGATAACATGGCTAGACTGCGCCATGGTCAACCCCAGCTCCGTACGTTCCACGCCGGGATTCAGCTTCGAGCGGATCTGAGAGATTTTCTCTGCCAGATAATCAGCAAAGTCCTCAGCCGATCCCTGCCACCCAGGGCCTGGCCCCCCTCTACCGAGGAGGGACCTGGTCACCCGGAACAGGGCCGCTGGGCGATTATCTGCGGAGGCAATAAGGGTGGTGAAGTATTGGCGCTTCACCACCCCTATCGCCACTAGGTAGTCTTTAATGGCAGCTCTAACCAGTGATCGGTCAGACTCGCTTCGAGTTTTCACCCAGCGGCGCTCTCGGCGTCTCTTCGCCCGTTTCAGCTCCCTTAGTTCTTCTGAAAACCAAGGGGCAGATCTGTCTCCACGGACTCGGAGAGGCCGTAGTGGCGCGATTGCGTCCAAGGCTGCCGTCGCTCTCTTATCCCACGCGGCGACAAGGGCCTCAGATGAATCGCTTTGCAGGTCAAGAGGACAATCCCCCAGTTCCCTCTGGAATCCTTCCGGATCCATTAGTCGCCGGGGGCGGGCCCACTTAATCGGCCCTGCCTCCCTGCGGTGGAGTCCAGCCCCTAGGAAGTCTAGAGCCACCAGATAGTGATCTGACCATGGCACTGGGGTGGTATCTAATTTTTGTAGAAACAGATCACTCTGCCACAGCTCCGACAAAAAGATTAAATCCGGGGTGTGGCCACTGCTCCTGGTAGGACCCTGAATTACCTGAGTCAGGCCCACGGCTGCCATGGAAGCCATGAACTCCCGAGCCACCTCTGAGCCGGTCCCCAATGATGGCAGATTGAAGTCCCCCAGGACCATAAGCCTGGGGGTCTCCAACGCCAGCATGGAGACCGCCTCGAGGAGCTCAGGCAGGGAGTCTGCTACTCTGCAGGGAGGCAGGTACATGAGCAGGACTCCCAACTGACCCTTAGGGCCCACACGTAGGAACAAGGCCTCACAACCCGGAATTTGTGGTGCCGTGGCCCTGGTGACTCCCAGAGACTCCCTAGCTATCACGGCTACTCCACCGCCCCTTCCCCTCTCCCTAGGCTGGTGCCAAATACCGAAACCGGCTGGGCATAGTTCCGACAGAGGGACACCATCCTCTGGCACCAGCCAGGTTTCGGTGATGCATGCCAGATCAGCCCGCTCCCCTAAAATGGTATCTGCGAGCAAAGGGGCCTTGTTGCAGACTGATCTGGCATTCACCAGCAGCAGTTTAAGGGAGGGGTCACTCTTGACCTTCTGCTCAGGGCCTAGAGGTGTAGCCGGGGGGCCAGAACACGGGACAGCAACCAAGCATCTGACCCGCGTTCTCCGAGTGCGGCCCGCCCCTCGGCTCCTGACGTAACGCCCCATGCCCGTTACCACACCAATATGGGCCCCATGGAAACCCCCAGCCCCAGCAGACAGAGCCCAATCCCCACCCTCTGGCTGGCAGACTTTCCCTTGTGACCCCCCATTTACATCCTCCCCAACCCACTCCAGGGGCTGTCCATCCGCCATAACTCCTGGCGGCAATAACGGTGGGGCCAGGGAAACCTGATTTGAGGACGGGTGCTGATAGTGGCCATAGTAGCAACCGTTGTTCGAGGTGGCGGGGGACGCAGAGAAGGTGGACCGGCCGGCGCGGGGCTTTTCAAAGTTCCCGCCGCCGACATTGCCCCCGGGTCCCGGCGTCTTCTTCTTTCCCCCGCTGCAGGTGTTGTTTGAGGCGGCGGGGGAGGCAGAGAAAGTGGACCGGCCGGCGCGGGGCTTTTTAAAGTTCCCGCCACCGACATTGCCCCCGGGTCCCGGCGTCTTCTTCTTTCCCCCGCCGCAGGTGTTGTTCGAGGCGGCGGGGGAGGCAGAGAAGGTGAACCGGCCAGCGCGGGGCTTTTTAAAGTTCCCGCCGCCGACATTGCCCCCGGGTCCCGGCGTCTTCTTCTTTCCCCCGCCGCAGGTGTTGTTCGAGGCGGCGGGGGAGGCAGAGAAGGTGAACCGGCCGGCGCGGGGCTTTTTAAAGTTCCCGCCGCCGACATTGCCCCCGGGTCCCGGCGTCTTCTTCTTTCCCCCGCTGCAGGTGTTATTCGAGGCGGCGGGGGAGGCAGAGAAGGTGAACCGGCCGGCGCGGGGCTTTTTAAAGTTTCCGCCGCCGACATTGCCCCCGGGTCCCGGCGTCTTCTTCTTTCCCCCGCTGCAGGTGTTATTCGAGGCGGAGGGGGAGGCAGAGAAGGTGAACCGGCCGGCGCGGGGCTTTTTAAAGTTCCCGCCGCCGACATTGCCCCCGGGTCCTGGCGTCTTCTTCTTTCCCCCGCTGCAGGTGTTATTCGAGGCGGCGGGGGAGGCAGAGAAGGTGAACCGGCCGGCACGGGGCTTTTTAAAGTTCCCGCCGCCGACATTGCCCCCGGGTCCCGGCGTCTTCTTCTTTCCCCCGCTGCAGGTGTTATTCGAGGAGGCGGGGGAGGCAGAGAAGGTGAACCGGCCGGCGCGGGGGTTTTTAAAGTTCCGGCCGCCGACATTGCCCCCGGGTCCCTGCGTCTTCTTCTTTCCCCTGCTGCAGGTGTTATTCGAGGCGGCGGGGGAGGCAGAGAAGGTGAACCGGCCGGCGCGGGGCTTTTTAAAGTTCCCGCTGCCGACATTGCCCCCGGGTCCTGGCGTCTTCTTCTTTCCCCCGCTGCAGGTGTTATTCGAGGCGGCGGGGGAGGCAGGGGGAGGCGGGGGGGTATGCAGTCTGACGTTGCCCTGTGCCAAATTTGGTGACATTTGGTCAAAGTTTTAAAGTTATGATTTTTTTAAACTATAGATGTGATTCTCTGTGTCCCACCCCCAATGCAGAAATCACAGACCTTTATTGTCAACAAATAAGAAACTGCTAAAATATATTTCTAAAACACCTAATTTTTATTTTAAAAGAATAGTAATTACCTTAGTCCTCTTTTTTATTTGCAGCAAATTCATCTGAAAAGGATTGTAAAAATGTTGTAGAAAGATTCAAAAGTTAAATCAGTCCTTTTAAGCAGTTTTTGGAGTAGTAGCCATGATCACCAATCACCATGAGGATCACCATTCAGATTCAGATATGGCAGAACAACAACAAGCCATGTCAGTATGTGAAGACATATCACAAAAGAAACAAAGCAACTGTAAAAACTGAACAAAATGACAAAAATGTTGTGGTACCTTAAAGTCTAATGGCTATCATCATCTTCTTCTTCTTCTTCTTCCGTATCTGAATCTGAGTATTGGTGATCCTCATGGTGAACAGCCATGAAGAATGTCCTGCGAATATACCACTTATCCAGTTCTGTGAGTCACTTTCTGGTCCTGAGCCCTTTTGGCATGCAAAGTCCTCATCAGCCCCAGGCCAGTATGCATGAAGCAGCTGCACTCCATCAAGATGGTTTCAAGTAGGATTTAATCCATTTAGGGCCCATCATCCTTCCCTGTGGACTTCAGCACCCATGGTTGTCAGGTTAGTTAACCACTGCCTGACATTCAGTTTTGAGTCACTGACGGTATGGTTTACTCTATTACCATAGCAGGATAACCTTGACAGACAGAGAGCTATATTTTAATGTGAGCTTTCATGAATCAAGTCTACTTCCTCAGACCACAAGATTTTTGTCTTTATATTTTTACTTTTGATTTGCTTTGTTTCTTGTCCTTTTTAACATAAGATCAGCTGTTTTATAACTCTGGAGCATGTTCAGATGATGATGATGATGATGATGATGATGATATTATTATTATTATTATTATTGTTGTTATTGTTATTGTTATTGTTATTGTTATTATGCTCTTCAAGGGCTAGGCACTGTTTAATAGTCTCCAAAGTCTACTCTCTTCCTGCTTTGAACAGATAGAAATTAAACCAGAGTCTCTTTTGCTTTAGCCCAGGAGTTCTCAACCTTTTTAAGCCAGGGGCTAGGTCATACTCCCTCTGACAGCTTTAGTGGCTGGATGGTTATTTTGCACTTCCTCTACTACATGACACTTCCTGGTGTGGTGGAGGCTGTGGGAGCCACATGAAGTGGTGCCACAGGCCACGTCTGGCCCATGGTCCTCAGGTTGAGAATCCCTGCTTTAGCCAAAAGGCTTTTCCTCATATTTCCTTGGGCTTGCTTTATACTTTAAAAATTTATTCCTTTCACCTTCTTTCCTTTTCACCCCCATCCCTGGATGGTCACATTTAGAATCCTATAATTCTGGTCTGTGTGATTAAAATGTTATTTTATTTTAACATCTTATGATCCTATATTTCTGAACCGCCTCATTAAATATGAGTGGATGACAACGAATATAACACATAGGGGAAGGTTAATTTGAGGAACACCACCTAGTCCAAGCTGTGAAATTAATTGAACTTGGGCAATAGAGAGCCATCCATGTCCACCAAAGAAAGAAAACATAACACAACCCTCTTGTGCTCATTGCCATCACATTTGACAAAAAAAAAAAAAGCAAGCCAGGAGAGTATTTCGGTGAGCAGTGGTTAGTGTTGGAAAAAGGAGGCTGATTCCAGGATTTTCTCTTACTTGGTGTTTCTGTGTTAACAATAGCAAAGCAAAGCAATTACACTTATATACTGCTTGGTAGCAGGCCTAGATATACTACTGGGTATCATCTGCATACTGATGATACCTCACCCCGTGGGAACGGATGATCTCACCCAACGATTTCATGTAGATATTAAATAGGAGAGGTGAGAGCACCGAGCCCTGAGTTACCCCATATTGAAGCAGCCAAGGGCTGGATATCTCGCCTTCCAACCACACCGACTGGGTCCGGCCCCTCTGAAATGAGGAAAAACAGGCCAACACAGTGCCCGCGATCCCCAATCCTCAGAGCCTTTCCAGAAGGATACCGTGGTCGACAGTATTGAACGCCGCTGAGAGTTCAAGAACAGCCAGGACAGATGGATACCCACCATCCCGCTCACTCCAGAGATCATCCACCAGTGTGACCAGTGCAGTTTCAGTACCATATCCGGGCCTGAATCCTGACTGAAAAGGGCCCAGATAATCCGCTTCAACTAGGATCTCCTGTAACTGCCATGCCACTGCTTTTTCCAATACTTTACCCAAGAAGGGTAAGTTAGACACAGGTTGAAAATTGGCCATTATAGTTGGGTCGAGGGAAGGCTTCTTCAGGAGGGGGCGCACCAATGCATCTTTTAAAGATGCCGGAAAACCCCCCTCCTGGAGCAAAGAATAATACTAATACTATAATAAAGATTTTGTGTCAGAAATTATTCTGGGTTGAAAGGATTTTTGTTGGAGGAACTCCACTCAGGGGATCCCTGAATGAAGCTCCTTTCATGTCCCCAATGACTTTTCCCACCGAAGTGGTCCCTATTGAGTCTACTTGCAATTTCTTGCTTTTTAACTGCTAGGTTGGCAGGAGCTGAGACAGAGAAGGGCACTCAAACCGCCATGCATTATCCGGGTCTCAAACTGCCGACTTGCTGGCCTTCCAGCTAACAAGGCAAGTTTCTTAACCACTGACCCACCACAGCCAGTTAATACTAGGATGATCTACCTAGATCTTCAACAACAAATATCAGAATGACCGAGAGCAAACTCAGAACACCCAGGAACAACAACACAATGTACATGAGCCCTAATACAGTACTCACAAAAGTATAACGGTATGGACTTCTGTGCATTACAGAGCCCTGGTGGTGCTGTGGTTAAACTGTTGTAATCCAGCCAAAATGTTGTGGGTTCGATCCTGATGGGGATCAAGGTTGACTCAGCCTGCCATCCTTCCGAGGTTGGTAATATGAGTACCCAGCATGTTGGGGGCAAAATACTATTATTATTATTATTTATTGTATTTGTTACCCCGCCCCAATCGGGAAAACCCGACTCTGAGCGGCTTACAACAAGACAAAAAGTAAAAACATAAAACACTCTACATCAATAAAAACATTAAGAGTTAAAAAAAACCCATCAAAAGTTAAAAACAATACACAAATCCCACATTCAGGCCCAGGGGTGGCAATCCATTAAATGAGCCACCTAATATGAGAACCCACATTCCCGGGTCCCCAGACTTGTCCTGCCAGCCTAATGAACTTGTGAACCACCCAGAGAGTTCACTAAGTGCTATGGGGTGGTATAGAAGTGTAATTGCTAATATTTAAAGATAACACAGTACTACTTCTGTTGTTTGTTTTGATCTTATTCTCCTCTCCCCCTGCCCCCACTTATCTTCAGTCTTTGAATAGTTTCATGGTTTGTAAGTGGTCATTATTATACAGTTGTACCTCGCTTAAAGAGCATAATGTGTTCCACAGGATTGCTCTTTAAGTGAGTTTGCTCTTTAAGTGAAACACCATTGTTAGTGACTCATTGTGACTTCTGGTGGGGGGGGGGATTGCAAACCCCACTTTATTTGTTAAGTGAGTTTTTGGTTGGTTTTATTTGTTAAGTGAAACGAACATTCAGAGAAAATTCTGCTTTTTAAGCAAGTTACTCTTTAAGTGAGACGCTCTTTATGCGAGGTTTGGCTGTATTTGTATTTAAGGTTAATCGGTAAACTACCTTCTATCTGATGGATTGTTTAAAGAATTCAGGAAACACCCCACAACTCCTTTCTGGAAGAAGGGTGTGTAAGCTTCTTTCTCACACTTAAAATGGCATGTACATAAATTCATCAGTTTTGTTAAGAAAACAAAGATTGCTCATGTTTCAAAGAAAATCTTTCTGGAAGAAGGCTGCAAAATCAAGTATGTTTATTTCATTTATTTATGTAGAGACTGTATTGGATTGTACTCTTAAAACACCTTGAGTTATGCACAATAAATTAAAACAGAGACTTGCTGGTGGTGCCATAGATCGCAGCCAAAAAGCAAATATTTCTATCAGCTTTCTTTCATACACACTGAATATTTTTCTTTCTAGAGGTCAGCCCAAGTCATGGGGAGAAAGTACATTTATTTTGAAGGACTGTGACAGAATTATCAAACTAACTCCATCCTTGAATGGCTAGACTTACTAATTAAAAAAGGATCTGAAATATAGAGCAAGGGCAGGGAATTTTTCTAAGTCTGGAAGCTAATTTTGTTGCCCAGAATCTGTCAGGGACTGAACTTAAATTTGAAATTTAGTGGCAACTGGACAAAAACATCTAAGGCAAATATAGTAATACCTCTGATAACGCTAAGACTTGGTTCCACAAGTCTTGGTGTTATCCAATTTTTAGTGTTATCCGATGCATGTTAAAATCCTATGGGATGTATCGGATAACGTTAAAGCTCCATAGAGATACATTGTAACCGCACAGGCTTTAGCGGTTGTTATCCGATACATCCCATAGGACCTTAACGTTATTCAATCCAATTCTCCTCCCCAGATTACTTAACGTTATGCGATTTTAGCGTTATCCGAGGTAAACGTTATCTGAGGTATTATTGTAGTGTGTTTGCTTTAAATGCACAGTAACAGTTCGCCACTGGATTTTGGCAAAAATATACAGAAAATGGCTTGGATTTTTCTCTCTACGGCTGAATATCAACAGCAAACAACACAAAGCAATTTAGAGCAGTGTGTCCCAACCTTTGGTTTTTGGACTTCAGTTCCCAGAAGTGCGCCCTTGCTTGAAAGCCAGTTGTATGTGACACTCTGGTTTGGTGCACATCTCCATTTATGGCCAAAGAACCAGCACTGTCTGCTTCTCCCTACTTTCCATGGACATGTGGCAGGCATGACTAGACAGTGAAGTGCATGGAACACTTACTTTCCCACCAAAGTGGTATCTATTTATCTACTTGCAATTTCTTGCTTTTGAACTGCTAGGTTGGCAGGAGCTGGGACAGAGGCGGGAGCTCACTCTGTTGTGCAGTATTTAGGTCTCGAACTCCAACCTTCCAGTCTTCAAGTTCAGCATCTTAACTACTGAGCCACAGCAGTCCTCGATTCCCAGAAGTCAAGTCCCCAAAGTACTGATCAGTTAATGTACTGACCTAGGCTTCTCAGCATTTTAGTCCCCCTGTGGGCCTTGTGCCCCATGTTGGGAACCACTGATTTAGAAGCGTGTCTGAAACATTTCACCCAGGTTGTAGTAGCTTGATTTGTTGCAGTAATTTAGCAACACTCTTTTCTTAGGGTCTTTTTTTAAGACGTCAGAATGAGGGCAGTTGTTCTAGCCTTAACATGGGAGTTGTTAACACACGGAGAGAACACCATCAACACAGATGCAGTCTTGCCAGTGCTTTTGTTTTGGAAATCCACTGACTTGAGCTCCATAAATGCCATTTTTATCATAATAGCAAGAGTACAACAATAAAACTAAAGGCAGTGCTAACAACAGCAACTGGGATTCAGCCAAATTGAAGTTGGCATTTTAACACTATCCTTTTTATATCCCTTTTTATTCTGATATAAAAAAATATCTTGTCTGAAAAGAGATGTTCCAAGTTGGAGAGGAACACACTTGTATTGCTTCTCCATCAGTTTGTTTATGTCTTGGTAGAATTTATGAGCTTCATTTTTGAAGATGCATTACATTTCTGCCATGCTATAGCTCAGAGGAAGCATTTCGCTTGGGACTTGATTAGATCAAAGTGCTCTGAAATTCTTTAGGGAGAATTGATTGGCTACAGCATTGTTATTGTCATCCAACTATTTGTTTCCAAACTAGGTAAAGATCTCCCTTGCTTGAATGCCAGTTGTGTCTGACTCAAATGAGTGAAGTGCTCATCTCCATTTGCAGCTTTTGAGTCAGTGCTGCCTGTGTCTGAAGACATTTTTGTATTCAAGTGGCAGACATGACTAGACATCGAAGCACATGGAACTTTATAGGACAGTCCTAATCTGTGGAGGTTCAAGTGCTTAAGACACTGAAATTGCTGACTGGAAGGTCAGAGTTAGATTCTCAGGTACTGCATGATGGAATGCGCTCTCATCTCTGTCCCAGCTCCTGCAAACCTAGAAGTTCGAAAGAAAGAAATTGCAAGTAGATAAATAGGTAAACAGCATTCTGTGCACTCCGGTGTTGAGTAGGGCGGCCAACCGTCCCGGATTTCCCGGGACCTTCCAATGCAGGGAGGGGGAATCCCGACACTTACCCTTCCGTAGAAAATGGTACGGACCTCTCCCGTCGCGTCACGGACACACCGGATCCCTGTCTGCCCGGCAGGCAGTTAAAGAAACACGGAGCCGAAATGGCTCCGATGAACTGCGCCTGCGCAGAAACCGAATTTGATGAACTGCGCCTGCGCAGAAACCGAATCTGGCGCCAGATTCGGTTTCTGCGCAGGCGCAGTTCATCAGATTCGGTTTCTGCGCAGGCGCAGTTCATCGGAGCCATTTCGGCTCCGTGTTTCTTTAACTGCCTGCCGGGCAGACAGGGATCCGGTGTGTCCGTGACGCGACGGGAGAGGTCCGTACCATTTTCTACGGAAGGGTAAGTGTCGGGATTCCCCCTCCCTGCATTGGAAGGTCCCGGGAAATCCGGGACGGTTGGCCGCCCTAGTGTTGAGGCATGCATGCCACATATCTATGGAAATATCTAAAGATGCAGACAGCACTGGCTCTTTGGCTATAAACAGAGATGAGTACTGAACCCTAGAGTCGGATACGACTGGCTTTTGAGCAAGGGCAACCTTTACCTTTATCTTTACCTAAAGTCCAGAAGTGTAGCGTGCCTTGGCGGGGCCCCGTATAAAAATTTGTTTGGGGGCCCTTATGATGGGTAAAGATTTGTTTTGCTTACGCACGTTGGGGGCCCCCGTGGCCCGGGGGCCCCGTATAATTGATATGGCAGATACGGCAGTAGCTACGCCCCTGCTAAAGTCTCTTGCAGCCATGAAATAAAAAGGCGACTGATTCTTAGGAGACAAGCTATGAGAAACCTGGGGAACATAGTGAAAAGCAGAGACATCAAATTGCAAACAAAAATTCGTATAGTCAAAGCAATGGTATTCCCGGTGGCAATGTATGGTTGTGAGAGATGGACCATTAGGAAAGCTGAGCACAGAAAAATAGATGCCTTTGAGATGTGGTGTTGGAGGAGAGTTTTGAGAGTCCCCTGGACAGCAAGGTGAACAAATAGGTCAATCTTAGAAGAAATCAACCCTGACTGCTCCTTAGAAGGGCAAATAGTGAAGATGAAGCTAAAGTACTTTGGACATCAAATGAGAAGAGAAGACTCACTTGAGAAAGCCTTAATGCTTGGAAAGGTTGAGGGCAAAAGAAGAAGGGGGCGGCCAAAAAATGAGATGGCTAGATGGTATTGTGGACACAATGGGCACAGAGCTGAGCGATTTGAGGAGGATGGTGGAGGACAGGAATGCCTGGTGGACAGTGGTCCATGGGGTCGCAGAGGGTCAGAATCGACTGTGCGACTGAACAACAACAAATCTCTCTTGATAGGGCAACAGACCCTATCAGTCCCTGGAAAATAGATGGGGAAGAAGTAGAAGCAGTGACATACTTTACATTCTTAGGATCCAAGATCACTGCAGATGGGGATTGCAGCCATGAAATAAAAAGGTGACTAATTCTTGGGAGGCTAGCTATGAGAGATTAAAACTAGAGACATCACCTTGCAAACAAAAGTCCACGTAGTCAAAGTGATAGTATTTCTGGTAGTGATGGATGGTTGTGAGAGCTGGACCACAAGGAAAGCTGAGTGCAGAAGAATAGATGCCTTTGAGATGTGGTGCTGGAGGAGAATTGAGAGTACCCTGGATAGTGAGGAGAACAAATAGGTCGATCTTAGAAGAAATCAACCCTGACTGTTCCTTAGAAGGTCAAATAGTAAAGATGAAGCTAAAGTACTTTGGGCATCAAATGAGAAGAGAGGATTCACTAGAGAAAGCCTTGATGCTGGGAAAGGTGGAGGGCAAAAGAAGAAGAGGGCGGCAGAGAATGAGATGGCTAGAATTGACTGTGCGACTGAACAACAACAAAAATCTCTCTTGGCCTTAACTGAACTGAAAGGTTTCATAGATTCTTGGCTTCAGTGTATAACCCAACAAATTCTTCATTACTATTGGATTCATCTAGGTGTTATCCCGTTCCTTTCAGATGTTCCTCACTTTTGTTGTAGTTCATGACGTTTCTTTTGTTCTGCATTAATGGCGACATATTCTGAAGATTTCCCCTCACAATGGCTAGAAACCTATTCCATGTGCCTGTTACTCATTCCTCTTTCAGGTATTTTTGGAACTGCTTTTTTAAATAAAAAAAATTGGTGTACCCCTAAAAGTAAAAGTCTAAATGATGGCTTTTGATGAATAATGGGTGAGGAGAAGTCTGCTCTTCCTCAGAATGAATTGGGCTCTTTTGAGCAGTCAACCTTTTGGAATCTCTAAGGCAGGGGATCTCAAGGTTGGAAGCAAGACTTGGGTCTGACTGGTGCCCTGGTTCCATGATGCAGATCTACTCCCCATCAAGAAAGCTATTTGCACAGACTTCCCTAATAGCTTTGAAAGGTGTCATCTTGGAAAAGTTCCCATTTTAGACTGTAGCCCTCATGACCTTAGAAAGTCGAGCTGGAAGGGAGCCCCTGGCTCATGGAATCTGATCCCCACCTAAGCAAGAAATCCAATGCTAAAACATGGCCTTCTACACTCTGTTGAAAAACTTCCAATGAAGAGGAGACCACCAGCCACCTTCCAAGGCAGTCCATTCCACTGCCAAACAACTCTTACTGTCAATAACTTCTTCTTAATGTTTAGGTGAAGCTTCCATTCTTGAGACTTGAATCCTTTCCTTTGGATTCAGTCCTCTGAAACTGCAGAGATATTTTCCAAGCAGAGTTGCATTTAGCAGTCATGTGTACCTCTGGGCTTTTCAGAGGATAAAAGGCATGGTTATTCTGCATCTTTAATTTATCGCATCTGCTCATATAACTTGAAGTTGGATCTGTAACAGTTCAGCTCTGGCTGGAGTATCTTGCTTTTTCTTTAGCCATGTGCTAAATGCAGAGGAAGAAGAGACAGAGAGACAGGCAGACAGATAGAGAGGAAGAGAATGCATGACAGAGGAGAGGAAAGGGGGAAGTTGTAAAAAAATATTTTACATATTAGTTACATTAATATCATGTCTTTCCCTTAGTCAATTTCAAGACAGTATGCTTGGGTCTCCTTCTCCTGACTTTATCCTTCCAACAACAGAGTAAAACAATACAGCTGTGTGGGTGGATTCTGGGACTTCAACTTCAAAAATGTTAATTTTTCTAAGCACAGAGATATATTCAGAGTATGGGTTGGGTTTGACTAAAGCTCCAGTAAGTGCCATGTCAACACAAAAATAAGTGCTGGTAGTAGGATAAGATAAGTAAAAGGAACATCTGTGTAGACTTCAGATATTCTGAACCCATTTAGTGAAATTTGCTAGAGCAGCAGTCAAGGCATATCTTAAACCCATGAAATACAATCTGTTTCTGCTTCTATGCTTTAAGAAGTGATACACATTTAATCTTGTATGTATGGAAAGGTTTATAGTACAGCAAAATCTTTCAGGATTAAGTGGTTTATAATACATCAGGCAAGTTAAACAAAGAATATTGAAATTCTCTGCTTACATTATCTTGGTATTTGGCTGAGCTTTATTTTTTTTTTTAAAAAGCACTTCCTTCTAACAAAAGAAAAACCTTGCAGTATGTGTGTTGACAGAAGCAACAGCACAGCAGCTAAATGTGTGGGCTGTGTTGCTTTTCCAAAGCTGGTGAAATAACAGATAAATTGGCAACGTGTCCTTTCAAATATATTTCTGGAAATTAACAGGCTTGTGCTGATATCTTGCAGTGGGCTGCAGCATTTGATTACAGATCTCTCTCTCTCTCTCAAGCGATCAAGCGATCGAGAGAGCAATCTAGTGATCTAGCAATCCAGAGATTGATCTATTGATTTTATACACCATCCACTTGGCAAACAAGAGTTCTCATTCCTGGTGCTGTACAGGTGTTAAGACAAGAGCAGCAAACACTCGTAAAACATAACACTACTAAAAAAATTTAAAGCAGATGGTGATCAATATAAAAATAAATTGGATATATTTAGTCAAATAAAAAAAAATAAAAAACTTTGGACCATAAAACTGAGACTATGGGTCCAATTGGTTTGGGGTTGAAAACAGGGAAGCGTTTCTTTAAAAGCCAACCTGAAAAGATATATTTACATTGCCCTTTAAAAGGCCACCACTAAGGGGCCTGCCATAGCACAGCAGGTAAGCTCTTCCACTGAGCAGGTGCTGCCACTGAGAATACCCTTTTTCTAGTCCCAGTCCTCTTTGCCTTTCTCAGTACCTAGAGAGCTGGACATGCTGCAAGGGCTGGTGATGTGGGCAGTCGATCTTAGCGGGAGACATTTAATCAGGGAGCAAGGTCTGAAACCATGTAAGGCTTCATGTGTCACTGTTAGAAACTTGTGCCTGATATGGTGTGCCACTGGGACCCAATGCAGTCCAGCCAATATTGGGGCAATACAGTTATATTTTTTCAACCCAGAAATCAGCCTGGTGGCAGCATTTTAACACCCTGCATTTTCCATATCAGAAACAAGGGCAGCTGCATGTAGACAATATTTCAGTAGCTGATCTTTGAGACTACTAACACATGATCAATGTTGTCCGGGACCTCCTGACCTGAAGGAGGCACAGCTGGGTGATCTGGTGAAGTAAGGAAAAAATTCTGATTTGGTCACTGCTGCAATCTGGGCTTCCAAATTGAGAGCCAGATACAGAACATTCCCCAGACAGTGAACCTGTTTATCCATTTAAGAAGAGAATCAGGTCTGCTAATTGGTCAGAGGATGTCCCAAGCATCAAGGCTTCCAACTTATCAGGATTCAATTTCAATTGATTTGTCTTCATTCATTCCATTATAGAGGCCAAGTGGTCTTCAAGGCATTGAACTAAACCCACTGCAGAAGATATAAAGAGGAGAGAGCGAGAAAGCATACTGCTAACACTGAACTCCAAATCTCTGGATGACTTCCTCCAGTGGCTTTACATTGATGTGCTTCTTGGGAGAGGAGCTAGCAGAGACCATCCAGAATGAGTGTAGCATGGCAACGTGCCCTGTGTAGTCTTGGGCAAGCTGCATGGTCCTAGAAAGGAGAGTTGGAAAATGACTTCAAAGTACTTTATTCCAAGAAAATCCTGGGATGTTTGCTGCAAATCAGAACTGACTTACTTCCATATCTGCATAAGCAGCAAGGGCTTTTAAATTACACTGAAATTTGGGTAGTTACTCCATGTTGCTTACCCACAAGGTAGTGCTACTGCTTTGGGTAGGCCCTGAGCCAAAAGTATTACAACGTAAGAACCAAAGCTCTACAAGGGTTAATTGCTAGACCTAACCAGACTCTCATTCCTGCCTGCTAAGGACTATATAATTATAAATATAATGTATGTATAGATATGTTAGAATAGTGTTAGGTTGGAGGGTGACCCTCATGGTGCAAGGGCATCAGCGAAAGGACTGAGAGCTTAGTGAAAAACACAGATACACTGTATGGTGAAAAACAGTACAGTAGTTTACTTATGGCAAAGGAAAAGACAAAAGCAAATGTTCTAAGGCTGTTTAAAGTCAGCACAGCAATAGCAGAGATACAGTCCAAAAGCAAACAGCAGATTCCTTTCTCTTTACCAGTCTATAATGTTTGTGAAGAACAATAATCCAAATACAAAACAGCAAAAGTAGTTTGCACAGCTGTAAGCAGCAAGCTGTAGCCAAGCTCAGGCAGAAGTTAAGCTCCAAGTAGTCCAAGAACATTAAGCAGTTGCAAAGCACAAAGCAGTCGTGGATATCAGGGAGCAGTTGAGTACAGAGCAGTTCTGAACATCATCCAGTAGTGGAGTGCACACCATTTCTGGATATCATGCAGCAGTCTTGACCACCAGACAACAGATGAGCATAAAGCTGAAGTGACTATGATTTCAACCCTTCTTTTATCCACAGTACTTACAGGCTAATGACACAACACAATGAACCTGTTCTGTAATACTATTAGTGCTCTTAAAGCAACAGCAGTTTTACAAGTATACATCCTAACCAACCAGTTAGGCGAGCACTTACATCCTAAAAAAATAAAATAAAAGCAGACAGTTGCTACAGCTGCTTACTGTAGGTTGTTACTAAAGTAGGCCCATTGGAATTAATGGAAGCTAAAGAAGAGTTGGGTCACAGATTTCCACTGATTCAATGGGCCTACTCTAGAGTGACTTACTATATTAAACAACAGGACGCCAAGCCAATGAGTCTTTTCTACCTAGGATTAAGGATAGGATAAAGGACAAAGATGGCAAGGAGTTAGCAGTTGCAGAAGAGATTAAGAAAAGATGGAAAGAGTACACAGAGGAACTCTACAAAAAGGACCTCAACACCCCTGATAATCACAATGATGAGAACATGGAACATGACCCAGACATTCTAGAGAGTGAAGTCAGAAAGGCCCTAAAAAACACTGCAAACAACAAAGCCAGTGGAGTTGATGGTATCCAAGTTGAACTTTTCAAAGCCCTACAAGATGATGGAATCAAATTATTGCATTCTATATGCCAGCAGATTTGGAAAACACAACAATAGCCACAGGATTGGAAAAGATCTGTATATGTCCCACTACCCAAAAAGGGTAATGCCAAAGAATGTTCAAATTATCGAACAATTGCGCTCATCCCTCACGCTAGCAAGGTGATGCTCAAGATAATACAGGATAGACTGCAACAGCATGTGGAGAGAGAATTACCAGAAGTGCAGGCGGGTTTCAGAAGAGGCAGGGGGACTAGAGACCACATCGCCAACATAAGATGGATCATGGAAAAAACAAAGGAATATCAGAAACAAGTTACTTCTGTTTCATTGATTACACTAAGGCTTTTGACTATGTCGACCACAACAAAATGTGGCAAGTAATTAAAGACATGGGAATACCGGAACACCTTATAGGCCTCATGAGAAATCTGTACATGAATCAAGAAGCAACAGGACAGAAAATGGAATGACGGAGTGGTTTGGAATAGGAAAAGGAGTAAGACAAGGCTGCATTTTGTCACCCTGCTTATTCAACTTATACACAGAACACATAATGTGCAATGCAGGGATGGAGGAATCACAGTTTGGGATCAAAATTGCTGGAAGAAACATCAACAATTTACGATATGCAGATGATACCACCCTAATGGCAGAAAGTGAGGAGGACCTAAAGAAGCTCCTGTTTAGGTTGAAAGAAGAAAATGAAAAAGCTGGCTTGAGACTCAATATCAAGAAAACAAAGATAATGGCAACAGACCCTATCAGTCCCTGGAAAATAGATGGGGAAGAAATAGAAGCAGTGACAGATTTTACTTTCCTAGGATCAAAGCTCACTGCAAATGGAGACTGCAGCCATGAAATAAAAAGGAAACTGATTCTTGGGAGGCAAGCAATGAGAAACCTGGGGAGCATAGTGAAAAGTAGAGACATCACATTGCAAACAAAGATTCGCATAGTCAAAGCAGTGGTATTCCCTGTGGCAATGTATGGTTGTGAGAGCTGGACCATTAGGAAAGCTGAGCGCAGAAGAATAGACGCCTTTTATATGTGGTGTTGGAGAAGGGTTTTGAGAGTCCCCTGGACAGCGAGGAGAACAAATAGGTCAATCTTAGAAGAAATCAACCCTGACTGCTCATTAGAAGGTCAAATAATAAAGATGAAGCTAAAGTACTTTGGACATCAGATGAGAAGAGAGGATTCACTTGAGAAAGCCTTGATGCTTGGAAAGGTCGAGGGCAAAAGAGGAAGGGGCCGGCCTAAGATGAGATGGCTAGATGGTATTGTGGAGACAATGGGCACAGAGCTGAGCGAGTTGAGGGGGATGCTGGAGGACAGGAGTGCCTGGCGGACAGTGGTCCATGGGGTCGCAGAGGGTCGGAATCGACTGTGCGACTGAACAACAACAAAAAAAACTAGACTCTTTCTCAACTCTCATCTATATACTTATGTCAAGGTTTCTAAGCAGAGATAAAAATATGTAGATTTCTCATTGTTCATGCAAAATAATTATATATATATATATATATATATATATATATATATATATATATATATATATATATATATATATATATATATATATATATATATATATATATATATATATATTCAATAATGCACACCTCCCCCACTAGATTGCTAGTGTTAGTTGCACTGTTTCCTCTGTGGTTGTACTTGTAACTCTTCATACTGTAGGATTTCCCCCCCCCCCTTGCAAACAATTTCCTAAATAATATTAAAATTGTGCAAAATCACTAAATGGATGCCAAAACTCTAAGAACAAAAGGAGGGAAAACCCACAAAGACAGCAAGTAAAAAGGATTGTAAAGACTTAGCATCAAAAAAGACAACCCACACTGATTGTATCAGCACTTAACTCATGTCTATTAGTTCCACATGAAAAAACAAATAACATTCACTACAAAATTGCTTGCCTTTATTTGGGCCTTTCATAACTTTGTTCCAATACAAAATTGGGAAAGTATTAGGCACAATTATCTAAAATTGGATTTGAAAGGTTGATTGACTCTGAAACATAAGAACACTTTTTGTCAAATGAAGCCAGATTCAGTATTCATGCACTCTCAAAAAAGTCTTTTTCCAATTGTCTGAAAGTTTTCTTCCTGTATGAATGAAAGCTTTGGTAAGGTTGTTTTGCCTTGTACTTGGACCATTTTAAATTTCTCAGAAATTCCCTTGCAGTGTGTTTAATCTTATTATTGTAGGTGGTGGAGGGGGACTGTGGCTACTTATTCCCCTACCTGTCAAATAAAGAGGCAGGAGAAAGATTTGTGGTATAATAATAATTTTGTGTCAGAAATTATTCTGGGTTGAAAGAATTTTTGCAGAAGAAACTCTGCTCAGGGAATGTCCAAATGAAGCTACTTTCATGTCCACGAGAGCTGGGACAGAGACAGGCACTCAATCTAGTAGTGGGCTCCAAAAATTTTACTACCACACGGTGGTTGTGGCCAGGGGGAAAGCCCTGCATTACACCCGAATTCGGACTACTTTATTTCAAAACTTGGATGGACGGAGCCAATGTGCCAGAATTTCTGCTTCCGCTTCTGGAGAACTAGTGTGAACCTGCTGATGCCCACCACTGACTCAATCCATCATGCATTACCCAGGTCTTGAACTGCTGACTTGCCAGCCATCCAGCTAACAAGGAGAGCTTCTTAACCACTGAGCCACCACAGCCCCTAGATTTGTGGTAAAAGACATTGGGCCACATTTATTAAATGCAATCCCCTGACTGTGGAGAGGTGGGTAGTGCTAAACCTAAGACTCCTTGTCCCCTCTCCAAACCGGACAGGCAAATCTCTTGCCGGGGAGTGCTATATCTTTGACATCTACTACCCTTATTCTTCTTCTTGTGCTGTATCTCATTATGATTATTCGTGATCCTCATGGCGATAAGACTGTCCTGCAAATATAATGCTGTAGCCTTTAATTTGCCTTCCACATCACAATGTGACATCTGTACCACTGATCCAGCTCCATGAGTCACTTTCTGGTCCTGAGATTTTTTGGCACACAAAGTCCTCTTCAGCCCCAGGCCAGTATTGATGATCTAATCCACTTGGGGACCATCACGCTTCCCTATGGACTTCGCCAAGGTCGCTAGTCCTTAGTATGGTCTACTCTATTACCATAGCAGGATAACCTGGCCAGCTACTACAGAGGCCAGCTAATTTGGGGAGGCATCTTTCTGGGTGTTTCCAACTCTATTCACAGGAATGGGTGTTGGATGTACCACAAAGCTGGCTCATGGTATCCACCTACATCCCCGGTGCCAAACCACTTCGCTTGAATTGTGCTCGGCACCTAGGTTTCACCTCATCTAACAATGCCTGAAGGGATTCACTGCTACCACCCTAACCCAGCACTACTCGCCTAAATGTGACCTATTTAACGACTGCTCCTTAAGTCTCAAAATTCCAATGTGCCAGAATGGTATAGGTGAAAAATCAATCCACCCACCTATATACTATATGCCAATCAGGAAGATGGGTTGAAAATTTTCTATCCAGCCCCCAAAGATGATCAGAACACTCTGGTCACAAGGGAAGGAGGGTTGCCGCTTTTCCAAAAAGAGGTCTGTTACAGGCAGGACAGGCCTATAAGTGCCACCTCTGGCATGTGTGCCATAGTTTTGTCACAACTGGCATATGGCTTTCCAAAACCCTTCAGCTAGCATGGCCAAGAATTGTTGGAAAACTACAAATCCAAAAGATATAAGCTCTGGTTATTCCTGTTTCTCTTCTCTTGGTTTAAATGGAATGTGCGAAACAGGTTGGGGAGGGGACTGTGGGGATACTAGTTGCCAAGGAGATGACTGGACATTGAAAGAGAGGACATTTGCAAACACAACTCAACCACCACAAAATCAAAGTAAGTACAAAACCCCAGCATTCCACTGCCATAAATTTCATCACCATTTTCTTCTCCTTTTGGGTGGGGAGATTGAGGGCATAAAGCTAGTGCTGAGTCAGATTATATTCTCATTAATCACTAAAATGTTGCCAAGAATGTAAGCTTTCAAGTTGTTCAGAACTCTTCAGGCACAGGTAGTTCAAAATTTGCAGAATGGGTAAGAACGAAAAGATTAAACAATAGTTGACTACATTTAATGATCATGGTTTTTGTCAGATGGTTGACTTGCGAGACAGAGATGATTTAGTCTAGCTGGTGGCCATGTGAATCTGTTGTAGCAGAAAAGAATCAAAACTCCATTCATGTGCTCGGAAACATGAAAGCTTATGAAAAATAAAAGTCTGTTCATCTTAAAGTGGCTACAAGGCTTTTGATTTGTCAGATGGTTTGCTGGCATTTGACCCTGAAGAAAAATACTCAAGACTAAAAAACCCACAATGTTTATAATTTCTTGGCAATCCAAAGAACATATTAGTTACTTTAGCCTTGTTTTTGAAAGTAATGTAGTTTCTTTATTATCAAATTGCATGAGAACAGCTAAAAAGAAATGGTGGAAATAATAAAGTGCTCAGCACTGCCCAGTATTTGGCTTCTAACACCTGCCCGCCAGATGTTGCTGTCATCTCACAACCATCTTTCGTCCACTTTCTTGTTAGATAAACACACTGCTCTCTAAGTACATTTTCATGGTGTCTAAAGTTTAATGCTGGATTAGCCATGCCTGATCAAAATAATACAGTTTCTGAAGACTTCCAATTCTAATGCAATGTTGGAAAGAAGGGAGTCTAGTGGGGGAGGGGAGAGATAATCTGGTCCATTTTGCATGACTATCCTGCAACATACATAAGGCTAAAGGGCATCCATCACCTGCCCCATATCTGTGTGTCCCTAGCCACCTCGTAAGTCTTCATTTGATGGTTGTGAAGGTCTGTATATGAAAAGAATCAGAATCATCACATGGAGCACAAATGCATGCGGCCAAAAGACCAGCCCCCCCCCCCCCCCGGCATAAGTTTCATCCTAAAAGAAAAAGAAGGGACTGTCTATATCTGTATATCAAGCTGAACTTCCTAATTTCTTTTAGCCAAAATCTAGAATTTCTATCTCCCACTGGGAGAGTTTCCCCAACATAGATTGGAAGCAAACATCTAGTAACTTTCTGTTTCATACAGAGGGGTTCTGTGGTTCTGGGTTAAGAGGTGGTCCTGAGGTTTCAAACAGGGCACTGAGGATCCTAAAAACTGCCCATGCCAATAGGCTCTTGATTCATTTGAAACATGCTTTTTTCAAAGGATTTAAATTGCAGTCACTAGTCAGAAACTAATGAGCCATCCGGTGATGAACATTTGTACACAGGCTAGGTCCCCCCCCCCCACCAATGATAAAATAAATTCAGAGGCTATCTGAGAAAACAGCTTCTTCTTGCGCTGTATCTGATTCTATATTTGATTCATAATGCTTAATCCACTTGGGGACTGTCACCCTTCCCTGTGGACTTCACTACCCAAGGCCATTAATCTTCAGGATTGTCAGGGTAGTTAATCACAACCTAACAATCAGCATTGAAAGTATGCTGGTAGTATGGTCTACTCTATTACCATAGCAGGATAACCTGGCCAGACAGGCAGCTTGAATCCAGCAGGTATAAATGATAAAAATAAATAAATGAATAAGTTTCATATTCAGTCCCCCCGCCCCTGTGCACTCCATGCAGCAAGTATGCAGCAGAAGTTAAAAGTCAGATATGATTATAAGGATGATTAGAATTTTTTTAAAGAAAGAAATGGAAAGCATTGCCACATAATTGTTATATCATGGCTCTGATTACAGGTTTCCATGTTATCTCCATGTTATCCTACCTTCCCAAAAACAAAAGATGAAAAAATATAATCCCCTCCCATTTTGGTTATTGTCAACTGCAACTCATATCCGAGAATGTGTCCCCCTCCCCCCGAAGCAGCATGAATGTGTTTAAGGTGGATTCCAGTTTGCCTTGAGGTGATCCACATACTATAATCACAGAGCCATCCCCTGCAGCACACACGAAATGAGACATGCAAGAGTCAACTACAATAAGCTGCTGCAGCCCTAAGGACATTATCAAGGCCAGTCCATCTGGAATGGCCTCTTCTGCCTCCATGACCATTGGGAATCAAGAGTTCCTCCTCTGCCCATTTTGTTGTTGGGCCCAATATGATGGTGTCAGTGGTAAGCATCAAAAAAATGTTCCTATCACACTGTGGGCGTGGCCATGTGACTGGGTGAGCATGGCCTGTTGGCCATGTGACTGCTCTTCACTATAGAGCTATGAAAATAGAATTGGCGGCCCCCGACGCCAATTCATCCGGCCCACAAAGCCCTCATTGCTCCTGGAAGCAGAAGTAAAACATGCCCGTACAGGCGATTTTTCCACTTCCAGGAGCGACGAGGGCTTCGCGAGCTGGATGAATTGGCATTGGGGTTGCACCCGGCCCCCAGGCCTTAGTGACCGGATCCCTGAACCACATGATCTGCCCACGGCCCAAAAAGTTTGGGCACCCCTGCTCTATAGTGAACCTCCAAAGCCATCTCCCTCTTCGTCCAAGGCTTTTCTGGGGCTCTGTTTCAGACCGAAGTGCCTCCCTAGCCACTCCGGAGATGCAAGTTGAAACAGAGCCCTGGAAAAGCCTTAGACGAAGCAGGAAATTGAGCAGTTCACCTCTGAGGAGGAGGAGGAGGAGATGGGCAGGGTAGGGAGGTGGACAGGGCAGAGTGGGGAGGTGGACATGGCCAGCCAATTTTCCTACCAGT
Organism: Furcifer pardalis; assembly: GCA_030440675.1. Taxonomy (NCBI): domain Eukaryota; kingdom Metazoa; phylum Chordata; class Lepidosauria; order Squamata; family Chamaeleonidae; genus Furcifer; species Furcifer pardalis. The sequence continues at coordinate 258,177,974 of CP126891.1, forward strand.
ACGGGTGATCTGGTGCGAACCGGCTGATGCCCATCACTGGATGGTGTCCAGTGGCATTTCCTCTACTGAGGGGACCATCACCTCACCTAAAGGGGCCCATCCGCCCATAGCCGTTGGCCGCTTTAGGGAGTCAGGCTAGTTAACCACCACCTGACAGTTGGCATTGAGTTGCTGGCTGTACAGTCTACTCTATTACCATAGAAGGAAGTCCAGCCACCTTTATTTTATGTCTATTATTAATGAAAAACTGCAGTGGCTTAGTGGTTAAGATGCTGAACTTAATGACTGGAAGAGCAGGTCAGCAGTTCAAGATGCGAGTGCTGCATGATGGACTGAGCTCCTGTCTCTGTCCCAGATCATGCCAACAACCTAGCAGTTCAAAAGCAAGAAATTGCAAGTAGATAAACAGGTACTGCTTCAGTGGGCAAGGTAACAATGTTGTGTGTGCTTCAGCATCTAGTCATGCCTGCCACATGACCATGGAAACATCTGCAGATGCCGACATCGCTGACTCCTAGGCTATAAACGGAGATGAGCACCACCATCTAGAGTTGGATATGATTGGCTTTTGAGCAAGGGAGACCTATTATTCATGAATGCTGCAATTCTACTTCTTAACCTTGCTATCTTCTGAAAACATATGGCTTCTGTTTGTGCATTTTACTCAACTGGAGAATACACAGTGGCAGTTAGGGCGTGAAAATGGTAGTTTCCTAACCACTGGAATGAAATTAAACACCTAAGTGCAAACTTCCACTGATTCTGAAGCAGCTTGCTTACTGGCCAAGAAATTTGACTGCTCTGTTTGAGTCTGTGGGAGACTCACATCTGGCTGTTGAACTTCCAAGACCCTGTTGAGGTGGGCCCCAGGAGACCTTTTGTGCAACATATGCTCAGAGAAAACACCTGAACCGTGCGACAAAGTCAACAGCTCTCAGGGCTTTCAATAGTGCTAGAAGTGAAAGACGCTGGAGGAAAATGTTTAAAGAATGTCAGCGTCCGAGGTTTTGAAAGCAGGGTTATTGCAACACTGAACTAATAGAGCTTGTTACTTCAAAAATGACATCTGCCACCAACATGTTAAGACAGAGGAAGGTAGTAATTCTAAGAAGGAAGACTCAGCCAATAGAGTATCACAGTTGCACGCAAAATCTCTACTAAAGTAGACACATATGTAAGAAGCAGCCTTCTGGACTGAAGGGATACAGAAAAAATGTTCTTTTAAAAATCATTATTTTGAAATAATACCCTTTAATCAGAACCCATGGGCTCAACTGCTAGATTGTGAGCCAACATTTAGGCAATTCTCACTAATTGGGGAAGGATTAAAACTATTAATGGAGAGAATCAAATGGGGAAAAAAAATTCAATTTGCAGAATGCATAGTATTATTTAGCTTTATCTTTAACCTTTAGGCTGAGGTGAGGCACATTTGTGAGGTGGGTCTGTCCCAAATGGCCATGCTGCACACCCACAACCAACCAACCAACCAACCCATAGTAAGGCCCATTTGCTCTAGTTGAGATTACCAACTGGATTCAAACCCAGGGCTTTGAGGAACAAATCTCTAGGCAACTTGATCATTTAATCTCACATCACTTCCTTGTGATGTGGCCTCGCTCCAGGATGTCATGGGAGTTTAAAAGGGTCACTAAACCGAGTTTTCCAGCATCTGTTCTGAATGCAGATTATCATTCTTGTCTACTATTGCCAACAAGATGTTCACAAGAGTTTATCAACATAGGAGGAGGATCACCTCTGGTTACTCTACCTGGGGTTCCATCAGTCTTGAAGGTGGCTCTGCTCTGGGCTATAAATAGGAAGTATAAAGAGGAGATAGCCACTGCTTTTTCCAGCTAACTATCACTGTCAAATTGGAGAGCACCAATTTATTTAGCAAGCAGCTGAATAACATGAAGATCCTGGAGATGGGAGAGGTAAGTGTTGGGGAAGCAAACAGAACAGTCATATAGACACATTCCTGTAGGACTAGTTAACCAGTTAAGAATAGGTTGAGATGGGGGCCCAGTCTTTACAAACATACACCACATTTTCCTATATTTGAAACATGCACCATATTTGCATATAAGACACATCGGAGTATAAGACACACTCCATTTTTCTGGTGTATTTTAAGGGGTGTGTGTGTGTGTGTCTTCTACACCAGCAAGTCTACAAGAAAATAACATGCTTGAATGCATGATTCAATCTTTCCTTGTCCTAGAGCATCTGATGTTCAAAATGAAATTATTTGGTATTGTTATTTCCATTTATTCATTTCCCCTGACATATGAGAAATTTCAACATCTCTTTTTGTGTCGATGGCCACAACTATGGGGTGAGTGGGTGGAACAAAGCCCAAATTCATGTAGCAAGTGAGCTGTTCTAGTAGGGGTAGATAGTCTGTTTCACACTTTTTCTTTTTCTAGATCTATATTAAGCTTGCTACTCTCAGTCGCTTCTCAGTTCCAATTTCAGTGATTTTAAATCACTCATTTCATATAAAGAGGAAAACACACGTACAGGGAAGCCAGGCTGAGGGGATTCCATGAACAAGTTTCTTATTTGCTTCTTGCACTGCCCCCCAAAGTGCATCTCCTAAGTTAATAAAAATGAAAGTTTTCTTTTTTCATTACTAGTAGTCTCAAGGGTGATCATTTTTCTTCAGAAGTTGCAAATTCAGTATCAGATCACTGCATTCTTCCAGCAGAATAGCAAATAATCCTAAAATGGGGAAATGCCAATACAAAAATTATCTGAGAAAGATTCTTTGGATGTTGCAGGACAGCACCTCCAATCAAACCTCACCCTGATGGCTCAAGATGATGGGAGTTATAGTCTGATGACATCTGAATTCCATTTTCTACATCCCTGAATTATATGGATACAGTCAGCATAAATGTTCGTCAGTCTGATTTGAGACCTTATGTTCTCTACATTTGTGTTAGAGCAGGGGTCCTCAACCTTTGGATTTTGGACTTCAGTTCCCAGAAGCCTAAGTCAGTACATTGGCTGATCAGTGCTTTGGTGAATTGACTTAGGCTTCTGGAAATTGAAGTTCAAAAACCAAATGTTTGGGAACCCAGTTTTGAGCAACTAGATCAGGGGTCCTCAAACTATGGCCCATGGGGCAGATCTGGCCAACAACATCAAATAATCTGGCTCTTGCCCTCATGATGGTGGTGGCAGTGGCAGAAGTGGTAGCGGAAGCAGCCCCTCAACAGTCTGAGGGAGCGTGAACTGGCTCCCGGCTTAAAAAGTTTGAGGACCCCTGAGCTAGAAGATGAAATTCAAACTGTTGGGAAAGGAAAGGGCATCCTATCCTATGAAGCCAAGCAAAGAGGAGAAACAAGACAATAAGTGCAGTGTAAAGTTTTGGAAGCTGATAGCAGCTGGAACTATAGCTATACTCAAGGTTAAAACTAGTGCCTGCTACGCATTTCCAATGGTGTGAAGAAGGGGCTTCAGAATGGCATTAAAGTGAGGGTGTGTGTGTCTTGCCTCATGCTTATTTGACATCCCTCAATTCCAATTACTGTAGTTTCCAATTAGTTATGGGGTTGGGAGTCCTTGAATTCTGAAAATCCCATCTTTATTAAATTTGTCACCCTACAGACATTGGAGAGCTATATGTTTGGTGGTATGATCTGCATAAGCTTGCTTGTATCTTAATATATTAATAAGGTACAGTGGTACCTCGCATAATGAATGCATCGCATAACAAAAAATTCGCATAATGAAGTGTTTGTTATGCAAGGGCGATACCCTGCATTAAAAAAAGTTCATTATGGTTTTCAGTAGCCAGGGTATACCCACCCAATGGGAACCCTGGTTAATGAACTCTCTCCCCCCCCCCCCATAGTGCTTCACATAATGAAAAAATCTGCATAGAGAAGAGCTCCATGGAACTGAGTTTTTTCATTATGCGGGGTTGTACTGTATATAATGACACATACTGTTTATAATTCAATGTCATTAAGCAAATTCTGACTTGTGGTGACCTTTACCAGGGTTTTTTAGGTACAGAATGCACAGAAATGGTCTGGTATTTCTTCTTTGGGCGCTCTGGGACTATGCAGCTTGCCCATGGTTACACAGATTGGCTTTCCTCTCTGGAGATTCCTAAACCCTGTCTCCACTGAGATATGCAGCCAACTAATTGTGTGTCATCAAGTCAATTCTGACTTGGGGACTGTAGTGGCTCAGTGATTAAAAAGCTCACCTTGTTAGCTGGAAGGTCGGCAAGTTGGCAGTTCAAGACCAGAGTGCTGCATGATGGAATGAGTGCAGTGGTGGGCATCAGCAAGCAGGTTCACAACAGTTTGCCAGAACCGGTAGCAAAAAGTCTGGCTGGCCTTGCCCATTCAAGTTTTGAAATAAAGTACAGTTGTTCCTCGCTTAAAGAGCATAATGTGTTCCACAGGATTGCTCTTTAAGCGAGTTTGTTCTTTAAGGGAAACACCATTATAAGTGACCAATTGTGATGGGGGGGTGGGGTTGCAAACCCTGATTTATTTGTTAAGCGAGTTTTTGGTTGGTTTTATTTGTTAAACAAAGCGAAAATTCAGAGAAAATCCTATTCTTTAAACGAGTTACTTTTTAAGCAAGGCGCTCTTTATGTGCTAAATGAGTGTCCTTCTCTGTCCCAGTTTCTGCCAACCTAATAGGTCGATCTTTGAAGAAATCAACCCTGACTGCTCCTTGGAAGGACAAATAGTGAAGATGAAGCTAAAGTACTTTGGACATCAAATGAGAAGAGAGGATTCACTTGAGAAAGCCTTGATGCTGGGAAAGGTGGAGGGAAAAGAAGAAGAGGACAGCAGAAAATGAGATGGCTAGATGGTATTGTTGATGCAATGGGCACAGAGCTGGGTAGGTTGAGGAGGATGGTGGAGGACAGAGTTTCCTGGTGGGCAATGGTGCATGGGGTCGCAAAATGTCAGAATTGACTGTGCAACTGAACAACAAAGCAGTTCGAAAGCAAGAAATTGCAAGCAGATCAATAGGGATCACTTTGGTGGGAAAAGATCTTGGAGACATGATAGGAACCTCATTTGGACATCCCCTGAGCGGAGTTCCTCCAGCAAAAAAACTTTCAACCCGGAAAGCACCTTTGTGTGCTTCTGACACAATTTAATAATAATAATAATAATAATAATAATAATAATAATAATAATAATAATAATAATAATAATAATAATAATAATAATAATAATAATATATGGCAACACTTTTAAAGGTTTTCTAGGTAAACATTATACAGAAGTGGTTCACCATTCCCTTTTTCTTAGTCTGCATGGACAGTATGTTCTTGCTCTGTGCCAAATTTGAGGAAGTGTGATCAAAGAGTTTTCCAGTTATGACTTTTTAAAGAGTAAAGCTATTTTACCTCCACCCCCTGGGGAAGCAAGTGACTGGATTGTAAACAGATTGAATATGATAGTGGGGGGGGGGGCAATCTTGCATATCTTGAAGGAGAATGATTAGCCCTACATGCTTTTTGTTATTTAGAAAGAATCCTGTCTGCAGTTCCTGTAATTATGATCCTTGAAAAAGACCTCTAAAAGGGTGGAAACTGATTGTTATAGAACTGTATTTAACTGTGTTATAAATTGACAACTTTCTAATGCCAGCTCCCTACTCTGGCTTGATCTGAACTTTGACCCTGCCAGATGATCAAATTAGTTTGTTAACTTCTTGCTAGCCAAACAGGCATTAAAAAAAGGGAATGATGGCAAAAATATTGAAAAACATTTCTTAAAAAGTTTAGAGAAGAAATCAGACTAGATACCAAGGGACCACAAAAGACCACTAGGCAGACTTTGAAAAAGATGGGATGAACCGATGGTAAAGCTCTTCGGCCAGAGATGGAAACAGAAGGCAAAGGATAGAATATTCTGGAGTTCGGTTGATTTGCACTTAAATAGATAAGTGACAACTGGATGGATGGAGAGAAGAAATATTCAAAAGCTCACTCATTTACTTAGAGAAATAATTATTTTTTACTTTGTGTTTAGGGATGGTCTTACTTGATATTAGCAGGGCTTTGGTGCCTATTCCACTTCCAATAGGAATGTCAATCTGAAATTGTGTTTGGATAAGAAGAGTTTAACTGATGAAAAATGGAGTCAGCTTCCTGGATTTCTCCTGTGCTTGGTGCCTCTACATCAGGGCCCCCCAAACTTTTTGGGCAGTGGGCTGATCATGTGGTTGAGGGAGCGGGTCACTAAGGCCCATACGGGCGTGTTTTACTTCCACTTCCAGGAGCAACGAGGGCTTCACGGGCCGGATGAATTGGCATTGGGGGCTGCACACGGCCCCGGGCCTTAGTTTGGGTACCAGTGGTCTAAATTTCCAACCTTTTCCTGTCAGGGGCCTAACCACGCCCCCTCAGTCAGCTGAGGGGCCTATTGTGTGGTTTATTTATTTATTTATTTAGATTTATTATCCCGCCCCAATCAGGCGAACCCGATTCTAGGCGGCTTACAACATGAGTGCAAAACAAGCTAAACAATACAAAATCCCACATGAGTGCAAAACAAACTAAACAATCCCACTATATCCCTACAAATTCAGCAATTTGGTTAAAAATTTTATTTAAAAAGAAATTAAACTGTAATTTACAAAATACTAAAAAATATTTAAAAATTTTAAAAGTTTAAAACAGCGAGGGGTGGCTGTCCCATTAGATCAGCCACCCAGCATGGGACCCCACATTCCTGGAGCCCCACACCTGCCCTGCCAGCCAGGTTTTTAGGCCCTTCCAAAATGGCAGGAGCTCTGTCTGTATCAGCAGTGGCCCATGTATTTGTGCTATGTTTCTGGGCATTTTCCCCCACCTTGGAGGAGTGAGTGAGTGATGAACATTTTTGAGCCATTTTTGACTTTTTTTGTCACATTTTCGCAACATTTGGGTGTGAAAACATGGTGATTTTGGCACTTCCAGTGACATCAGGGAACTTCCAGCATTGGTGGCAATTCGACCCGGGAGCTGGGGCTGGCCCATGGGCCATAGGTTGGGAACCCCTGATGTAGACTGTTGTAACTACTGCCATAGGTGCTGCCCTTTTGCTATGCAAAGCTTGGCATCCTTTTTCCTGCTGGTAACAAGAACACAATATTGTGACACTTTATAGCATTTTGAATCATTGACACAGAAACCCAATATCTCATGCCCATAAACTAGAGTGTTTTTTGGGTGGTGGTGGTGGTGGTGGTGGTGTGTGTGTGTGTGTGTGTATTTCATTGTACTAAAGGGAAGAGGAGGCAAGGTCTTGTCATCAGCATTCTCTAAGCATAACGGTTATGTGGAGGCAACATAGAAATGGATTTTAGTCTTGCAGTGCATCTGGGCTTAAAGTGTGCGCCTTTTTGTCCCATTGCAGGTGGAACACATGCATGAAAATAAGGCAAAGAAATGCAATTGTCGTCGGCTGCTACTTGTATCCGAATATACATTTTTCCTGGAAATCATTTTCACAGTTGATAGATGTGTAAGAAAGATGACAAACAGGAAAAATGTCACTTTCATGAATTTGTTTAAGGTGGACCTCAGCTTGCTACGAAGTGACCCACACACTGTGATCATGGAGCCATCTTCTGCGGCACGTAGAAAATGAGACATGCAGGATTTAACACCGGGACTGCAATGAACTGTTACAGCCTTGTGGATATTAACAAGGTGTGTCTTCACAGCCAGGCCATCTGGCATGGCCTCTTCCACCTCCATGACCATTGGGAATCAGAATAGTGAAGTGGTTCCTCTTCCGCTCATTTTGCCGTTGGGTCCAATTGGATGGTTTCTAGTGGCATTTCCTCCTCTGAGGGGACCATTAACCCACCTAAAGGGGTTCATCCACCCATAGTAATTGGCCTCTCAGGGGAGTCAGGTTATTTACCGCCACCCAACACTTAACATTGAATCACTGGCTGTATGGTCTACTCTATTACTGTAGTGGGATGTCTGGCCAGACATTTAAAGAAATGCAATAGAGCAAAATTAAATATCTGGCCCCTCCCAGTCTCATGTCACTCTTTGCAAGAAACAAAAAGTAAGATGCAAACAAAGAAGATAAACACCAACTGCCGGGGGAAGATGAAGCCAGGGCAGATTGAGGACTTAGCTGCTGCTGCCGCTGCCGCCGCCCCTCCCTGTGCCCACACCAACTGCCCGGGGTAAGATGAAGCCAGGGCAGGTTGAGGACTTCACTGCCCCTCCCCGAGCCCCCATCAACATATTGTACTGTAATGTAATATATTGTTTGTAAGCCACCCTGAGTCGTTATGAACAATGGGCGGCAATATAAATTTGAACTAATAAATAAATAAATAAATAAATAAATAAATAAATAAATAAAATCTCTCATCTGCTCTCTGCATCTGAAGGCTTGTGAAGGATGCCATATGTCTCCCAGAAAGTTCTGACTATAGATAGAACCACACAGGCAGCTGTGTGAAATTCAACCTCCTATCACACATTCTAGAATGCCACCCAGAAGAACAGTTTGAGGTAGAGTCTTGGTTAAGTGCACACCCCTGACGCAGGTCACAACAAAGCTGTTCTCAGGGGTGGATTTATGACTGAGTAGCTGGTCTAATGTGATTGTGACCTGCTATCTCAGAGGTTAACAGCCTGAGTGGCCCTAGTTGTTTGCCTAAGCTGACACCTTTGCTGACATAACCAGAGTTTGATAGTAACAGATGTTTTGGAGCATAACCCTTGTTACTCGAGATGAAATTGCCATACAGTAGGTTACTTTTTTCCAAAAGAACTGATTTCTTACATAGCTTGCCTATCCTATATCACAATCAACATCGATTTACAAAGAAGTATGTCAATAAGCTAAAAGTGTAGTAAAGGGGATATAGTGGTGTGCTAGGACCCATGTTCACGTCCCTGTTTGAACATGGAAACTCTGTTTGGGCAGCAATGGGAAAGCACTCCTTGAAGATCTTATATACTTTGAAAAACTTACTACAAGAACATACAGTGGAAAAAACCTGAGGGCACAATACATCTTTTTGAATAAAATAGTCACAGGATGAAGTTCATGGGGGCAAATTCCCTCCCATTAGCACACTCATAGGTTTTAAACATATGGGTTGGTAAAGGTAAAGACTGCTCGAAAGCCAGCCATGTCCTACTCTGGGTGGTGGTGGTGGTGCTCATCTCCATTTACAGCCAAAGAACCACACTGTATGCATTTGCAGACATTTCCATGGTTGTGTGGCAGGCCTGACTAGATGTCAGAGTGCATGGAATCCTGTTACCTTCCCACTGAATTGGTACCTATTTATCTACTTGTAATTTTTTGCTTTCAAACTGCTAGGTTGGCAGGAGCTGGGGACAGAGACGGAAGTTCACTCTGTCATTCAGCATTTGGATCTCGAGCAGCTGACCTGCCAACCTTCCAATCATCAAGTTCAGTATCTTAACCGCTAAGCCACCACAGTCCCTAAGCATATGGGTACCAACGTTATTGCCCCATATATATATATTGCCATTTTGCCCTGCCTGCATGATGGGGGTGGCCATTTTGATTCTTGAATGCTCTTGGAGGGGTAGGGGGCACATGAAATGGCACTGTGGGCCAAATCTGGCCTGCAGACCCTAGGTTGGACACTTCTGGCTTAGAATGTCAAGAGAATATTGATAAAGTACTGCCTGAAAAAATAAATAAATAAATAAATAAATAAATAAATAAATAAATAAATAAATAAATAAATATTAGGCATCTCATTTTATTCTGTTTTGATAAGACCTCACCTGCAGTACGGTGTACAGTTCTGGGGATTGCATGTTAAAGAGGTTATTGCCAAGCTGAAATGAATTGGGAAGATGATTATGAACCAGATGGTTGTGGAGATAGAAACCAAACATTGTGAGGAACAGCTGAAGGAAGTAGCCATGTTTAGTTTAGAGAAGACTGAGAGGTTATATGATAACCATCTTCAAAGATCTGAAACGTCATTAGATATAGCAAGCCTGTTTTCCACTGGTGTACTGGGTAGAGGCAGCCATCCTGCTTAGCCCAAGTATAGGCTCAATCTGTGGTGAACTGCAAATTTTTTTACTACCAAACTGTGGACATGGTCTGGTGGGTGTGGCCAGGGAAAAAGCCCTGTGTTGCACCCAAATTAGGACTAGTTTATTTCAAAACTTGGATGGGAGGGGCCAGCCAGAATTTCTGCTGCCGGTTCTGGCAAACTGGTGCGAACCTGCTGATGCCCACCGGTGGGGTCAATCCTGTTTCTCTCAATACAAACCCAACTTAGCTGTTGTTTTCTAGACATTCCCCTGTGGCAACATTTGATTTGAAATCAAGAACCATCCGTGTCTGATTTTACTGCGCAAAAGCCGAACATAACTCACAGTCCATGTATTCTTCCCCCTTTTAATAAATGAGCTGCAGATACATTTCAAATTGCTTCCCAGAAGTATGATCATTGTTTTGCTTCTCATTTCTAAAATGACATCCAGCAATTATTACTTCACTAATTAATCCAGCATTCAGGATACTAGGGATTTGTGCAGTGGTGGGTAGCAACAGGTTCGCACCTCCTGGCAGGTGTGTGTGTGTGTATGTAGCAAAATTGGGTGGCCTTCGGGCAGGAGGGTAGTGAAATTGGGTGGCCACGCCCACCTCCCTGCCCTGCCCAGACTAACACAGCTACCATTTAAAAAGTTTTATTCTGTGCAAGCATATCAGAGAGTAAACAAAACAAAAAGAGAAAAACGTTGTGGCACCATAAAGACTAACTGCTGTATTTTAATGTGACCTTTTGTGGATCAAGTCCACTGGCTCTTTGGCTATAAACAGAGATGAGCACTGAACCCTAGAGTTGGTAACGGCTGGCTTTCAAGCAAGGGCAACCTTTACCTAATAACAGAAGATCCCTGATTGGTATTCAAATTTGACATCAGGTTTTGTCCCTGCAAGTGGTTCAAGGTCTCCCTTGCTCAAAAGCCAGTCATATCTGACTCTAGGGTGCAGTGCTCTCCATTTACAGCCAAAGAGCCAGTACTGCCTGTGTTTGCAGATGTATACATGGCCATATGGCAGTCATGGCTAGATCACCCACGATGTAGGGCTCTGCCCATGACATAGGCTCCACCCACAACATAGGCTCTGCCCATGGTGCGGTAGCAAAACTTTTTGCTGCCCACCACTGGATTTGTACTTATATGAATTCAGTTGGAACCCAATTAAATGTATTATTAAACACTGATATTTCCAAACTCTGGTCTGTTTGTTTTTCAACAGCCAACAGTTTTTATTTGAAACTAGACTTTTAACCAAAGATGCAACGCCTCAGCTTGGAAACGTCTCCATGTGAGACCGAAGCTCTGCTTCAGAGCTGTTTTGGTTCTGCTGTGAGCTGAATGAGTGGGATGAGATGAGGCAGTGTCTGAGTGAATGCCTACTTTTTTGGACTACATCTGTCAGAATCCTCCAGCCAGGTATGTTTAATGTTCACATCTGAATACAGAGGCACATTCTTCTGGGGGGAAACCCTGTTATGCAAGGAAAAATAGGTTAATGTGAGGAAATATTTACTTCCCTTCATGTCTATTTTGACCTGAAGGTTGACATATTTCTAGCATATTTGGCCAAAGATAGAGGCACTCTTTACTGCAGAGTAAACAAAGAGAAGAGCCAGGGGAGAGATGTCCACCATGCTTAATGGGAGAGAGCTTGAGAGCAATATGCTATGGAAATGGAGGTGTTTTAAGTCTGCCCCTACATTTGGAAATAAAGCAAAAAATACTTTCAGCAGATCCAAATTTGGGGGGGTGGGGAGAGTGAAGGACAAAAGGCCAGAGAAACAGGGTAGTGGTGGGTGAGTGTGAAGGAGGAAATATAGCATTTCTGAGCTTCTAATCCTTGAAATATAAACTATGTATGAGATTCTCTTATCCTTACACAGCTGCCTGCAGATTGTAACTTTTGTTGACATGATGGGACAAGGTGGGGTGGAGGGGGAGATGGTAGGGTGATTTGTTCCTGCTGGCCTATATTTGGAGTTCAAGTTAGGAATTCTGACTTGTTAGAAATCAGCAACGGAGCCCTTTGCATTGTGGTCCTTAAACTCAATGTCACTAAATTTCTGTAATCTGGTGCTAAAGGTTTCCCTTGCTCAAAAGCCAGCTGTATCTGATTCTAGGGTTCAGTGCTCATCTCTGTTTCAAAGCCGAAGAGCCAGCGCTGTCTGCTTCTGTAGATGTTTCCATTGTCATGTGGCAGGCCTGACTAGACACCAGAGCACATGGAATGCTGTTTACCTTACTACCGAAGTGGTCCCTATTTATCTACTTGCAATTTCTTGCTTTTGAACTGCTAGCCAGTCATAGTTAAATTTGCAGTAGATGCCTAACTCAGGGCTGATACCAAATTTTAGTGGCTATGCAGACTTCAGTTGATTCTGAGGCTCCAGCATGGGCATCATTCCCTGGAAATTGCTCACACAGAGTAGGAGAGGTGTCTGGCCAGGTTATCCTGCTATGGTAATAGAGTAGACCATACTGCCAGCAACTCAACATTGAGTGTCAGGCGGTAGTTAATTGACCTGACAACTCTGAGGACTAATGGCTTGGGTGGTAAAGTCCACGGGGAAGGGTGATGTTCCCCAAACAGATTAAATCCCACTTGAATCCATCTTGATGGAGGGCAGCAGCTTCATCAATTCTGGCCTGGGGCCAATGAGGACTTTGTGTGCCAAAAGGGCTCAGGACCAGAAAGTGACTCATGGAATGGTATGGATGCCATGCTGATAGGCAGAAGGCCAATGAAAGGCCACTGCATTATATTCTCAGGACAGTCTTCATGGCTGATCACCATGAGGATCACCAATATTCAGATATTGATATGACAGAACAACAACAAGAATAGTGGGGAGGGAAATGTGTTGTCTTTCCATTCTTGATGTTGTCCTTCAGTCAGTGATGGGATGTCAAAAATTCTACTACCACGCCATGACGTCATGGACGTCATGGGCGTGGCCAGTGTCATGACGTCATGATGTCATGGGCGGAGCCAACGTCATGACGTCATGACATTGTGGGCAAGGCCAAAAATAAAAAAAATAATAAAAAAAATAAACATGCACACAGACCCGTAAATAACTTAAAGAAATAAAATAAATAAATAAATAAAATAAAAATTAAATAAAAGTACACCCACCCACCCAAAACACCATAAACCACCCACCTACCCCAAACACAAAACCCTCACTTACCCTTTTTGGGGCCGACGACCCCCATGGCCCGGGGCCACACGGCAAGGCACGCCCCATCGCCGCCGGAACCGAGGAGGAGGCGGGGCGCTCCATGTTGGCTCCAATTTTTAAAAAACCGGACCCGGAGCCACTGCCTGCTGCTGCTACTGTCGCCGCTGCTGCCGCCTCCCGCCATCGCCATCGCCGGGGGGGTGGAAGGAGGAGAGGGAGGGGACTGGAGTGCCGGACCCGGGAGCGTTTCTGTAATTGATCCGGGTAGATGCATTTGCTTTTTTCCCTCCTTCCTTTTCGTTCCGGAGCTGTCTTCCCCGCCTTGCCCGTTGATCGGCTCCCATCCCGTCTTCTTCGTTGCCGCCGCCGCTGCTGGAACCGGAGGAGGAGGAGGCGCGCTCCGCTGGCCTGGGGCGACGGCGGCAACGGCGGCGATGGCGATGGCGGGAGGCGGCAGCAGCGGCGACAGTAGCAGCAGGCAGTGGCTCCGGGTCCGGTTTTTTAAAAATTGGAGCCAACATGGACATGGAGCGCCCCGCCTCCTCCTCGGTTCCGGCGGCGATGGGGACGGCAACGGCAGCAGTGATGGCAGGAGGTGGCAGTGGTGAGAGCACCAGGCAGCAGCAAACGGCGGCAAGCGGCTCCACAGGAGGCTCCAGTCAGGGGTGGCCGGATCCAATTTTTTTTTAATCGGAGAAAAAAATGGCTCCAATTTAGTGCGCATGTGTCAGATTGAGTTTCTGCGCATGCGCACTAAATTGGAGCCATTTTTGCTCCAAATTTTTTTTAAATTTTCCTCCCGGTGAGGCGTCCGATCCGGACGCCTCAAAAACGGTTTTACCCCCACGGAGAGCCCTCCGGAAATCCTTAAAACGGTTCTGTGGATCCGGTCAGAACTGGTGTCATCCCATCACTGCCTTCAGTTCTTGATGGACTGTAATGCCTTTCAGACCTAGCCAGCACAGACAATAGTGGTGAACAATGGGAGATACAGTTTTGAGTCATTAGAACAAGACTATCAGAGAGCAAACAAAACAAAACAACAACAACAAAAAGAAAAAACCACATGTGGCATCTGAAAGACTAATCTTTGTATCTTAATATTAGCTTTCGTGGATCAAGTCCACTTTGTCAGACATAAGAGTGATAACTCTTGGCATCAATGTATACACATCAGGTACAGAGGCATACAATTACTGCCCAGCCTAACGGAAGAGTAACATTGTAGCTTTTTCAACTGGCAATAATGGAAAATCCCTGATTGTTATTCAGACTTGCTGTGAAGCTTGGTCCTGTTCAGTTGCAAATGGTTGCAAAACAAACTTCTCTTGCAAATGGTGCAAAACAAACATTATGACATTACACATTTGCCAATGAGTTAGCATCTATTGACAATGGTTTGAGTGACCCAGGCAAAATTACAGCATATAATAGAACAGATAAAGGTAAAGGTTTCCCTTGTTTGAAAGCCAGTCATATCCAACTCTATGGTTCAGTGCTCATCTCTGTTTCAAAGCCAAAGAGCCAATGCTGTCTGCTTCTGCAGACTAGACACCAGAGCGCATGGAGCACTGTTTACCTTCCTACTGAAGTGGTCTCTATTTATCTACCGGTACTTGTAATTTCTTGCTTTCAAACTGCTAGGTTGGCAGGAGATGGAACAAAGATGGGAGCTCATTCCATCCTGCAGTACTCAGGAATCGAACTGCTGACCTCCCACCTTCCAGTCATTGACTGGCTTCTTTTAAATACTCCTTCTGGGTTTAGAAAACACAACTTAAGATCATAAGTATTTAATTGCTTTGTGAGTTAGCCAGACAAAGTATGGCCCAAGCTTTTGGTTACCTTTACATCTGACGTGGGCACTTGAAATCAGATCCTCAACCAGAGCTCTGAAAGTTATTTTTTGAGTTATAAATCCCAAAATTCTGAAACCAGTATGTCCATCTGTGGGAGCCGCAGTGCCTCCACATAATTTGAACCTCTGGCCACTTTGTCTCACCCTGTCTGAGTCTGTCTGTCTGTCTGATTGAATTTACATTTTTACCTTGCCCTGAAAACAGAAAACTCTTCAAATGGATTGCACAGGAAAACAAATTAAGATGATCAATAACAAAAGAAAAAAAGAACAAATAACAAAAATGTAACAGAATTCAACAGTCTTTTTTTAAAATAATAAACTCTTCTCTTGAAGGCTGCTGGATAGAATCAGCAGGGAGCTTTTTGTTGTAAAGGAGCTTTTTTAGGAAAAGGTTAAGGACCCTCATAAGGAACATAATTAAGAGTAGAGTTTCATATTGCTGAAAGAACTGGAACAGTTTATGTTGATTGCATGGTATCAGATAGGGATTGTGGTGGTGGGGAGAGACATCTGTTTGCAATCTTATGAGTTTTGTAGACTTTCTGAAGACATCGGACCTTTCCACTTCTTCATTTTGCCTAAAACTGCAGCTAAAGCTGAATCTTCTGGGAAATTTGGAAGCTAGTACCCTTCTTCCAGATATGTTATCTGTCCACTAATGGGGAACAGGGCCAATTCCAGTTTGGAGAGAGAGGCTCATCAATGTCCACACAGTTGGGTACTTCCTACAATGATGATCCCTCAGCTACAGCTTACCTGGCAAAAGGAAACAACAACCATTGAAAATAGCTCAGAGTCCCTCCAATGCTTCACTATTCCAGAGCATTGTGGGATATTCAAAACAGTGACTTGGAGATTTCACACTAAAAGAGTGTGGGTGCCTGGATCTTCATCTCTGTGTGCAATATGTGAATGTATGGAACATCTTCTAACATCAATGTGAAGCTTTGGACGAGCCTTAATTTAAAATTTCCATGCTTACTGGGACATGAATGAATCTGTAAAAGTTCATCTCTTCTCTTAAGTAAAATAGTTTTGAATCCTACAATATTTGAAGTATTCCCTGGTGTGTTGGGCTATCAACAAAAAAGACAACCATCTGCTGGAAAGATTGGTTGTAGAACGTGGGATGTTGGTATAGTAATATTAGTACAATAGACATAATCTGTTGATACCATGTTTTCTTCTGTCATTTCATTTTTTATTTATTACATTTTTATAACCCCCATGTGGGATATTTCCAGTGGTGGGTAGTCAAAAATTTTACTACCACACTGTGGGCAGACCCAACATTGTGGGCAGAGGCAACATCATGACCTCTTGGGCGGAGCCAATGTCATGGCATCATGGGCAAAGCCAATGATGTGGGCGGAGCCAATGTAAAAAACCCATAAAAATAAGTACAGTGGTGCCTCGCTTAAAGAGCATAATGCATTCCACGGGATTGCACTTTAAGCGAGTTTGCTCTTTAAGCGAAACACCATTGTAAGTGACCAATTGTGGGGGGAGGGATTGTGAGCCCCAATTTATTTGTTAAGTGAGTTTTTGGTTGGTTTTATTTGTTAAGCGAAGTGAACATTAAGAGAAAATGCTGCTCTTTAAGCGAGTTACTCTTTAAGCAAGGCATTCTTTATGCGAGGTTTGACTATACACATAAAAATACAAATTAAATAGACATAAAACACATAAAAACACACATTAAAAGTAAATACACATTAAAATACACCCACCCACCCCACACCCAAAGGTTAGTCACTTACCCTGGGGAGCAGGCTATAGGGAGCTTCAGGCTAGCAGCTTCTCTTCCTCCTCCCTGCTTGGGAAGACAGCAAGGAGGCCACACATGCGCACCAAGCGCTGTAGGCGTGCATGCACACTAAGCACTTGGCACACATGCGCAGTGGGGGAACCAGTGAAAAGGTAAGCCCCCGAGGTGGTTCCCCCCAAAAGTTGCTACCGGTTCTACGAGACACCAGGAAAAGTTACTGCCGGTTCTGGCGAACTGGTGTGAACCTGTTGCTGCCCATCATTGGATATTTCCCAGTCTGGGCAGTGAACAAACAATTAAATAAGTAACAACCATATAAAACAACAAATACCAACTAAATAAATACTTAAAGGCATCTGAGGGCAAGCAAGCTCCGATCTACACAACTCATTTATTGGCAAGGTAAAATATTTTTAAGAGTCTCCTTGAAGAGGAAGGTTTTAAGCTGGTTTCTTCTCATTTCAGTGATTCAAGGTCAAACAATCCAGCTGCAACAGTAACTGAGGAAGTCAAACAAAAGTCTCATATTTGTAAGAAAGCCAGCTTTCTTTGTGTGGTCAACTTTGAACTGGTCATATTTGTCTTTTTCCAAAACTAACCATTCTAATTCATTCACATGTCCATGGCCTTCTGCTAGTGTTGTGACCAAGTTATTACAATCCAAGTGTTTGAGCTGGATAGGAAACCTTTTCCCATTCCAGCAGAATAAAACAGGACAAAATGTTCAGCACTAGGTAAGATAAGATGTAATGACTGTGTGCACATACTGACCATTCTAGAACAACTTCCTTCTTTTTGAATTAGACTTATAGGATAAATGAGAGGAGCAAAAGATGTAATAGCTGCACCTACTGCTACTTATGAGGCTGCAGTGGCTTAGTGGTTAAGATGCTGATCTTGATGATCAGAAGATTGGAAGATCAGTAGTTTGAGACCTGAGTGCTGCATGATGGAGTGAGTTCTTATTGTCTGCCCCAGCTCCTGCCAACCTAGCAGTTTGAAAACAAGAAAATGTAAGTAGATAAATAGGTACCATTTCAGCAGGAAAGGTAACATCATTCCATGATGCACTTCAGCATCCAGTCATGCCTAGCACATGACCATGGAAACATCTGCAGACACAGACAGCACTGGCTCTTTGCCTGTAAATGGAGATGAGCACCACCCTCTAGAGTTGGATACAACAAGCTTTCAGGCAAGGGAGACCTTTACCTTTTACTTTATTGCTACTTATCCATATGCCACTCTCTCGCCAACAAGTGTTAAGACAAGTCATGATGTCTTATCATATGCGTTTATTTGGTCTCCCACTCTTTGCTGTTTGGATACTGGTTTCCCTCCCTAGCTGCTGTTTTCCTATTATTAATCAAGAAATTTGGGGGAGGGGGAGGCAGTAGCATCTACTCGTAGCTTGGTAAATTTATTTTTTCCAGATGGTAACTCCCAGAATCCCCCAGTCCAGGGATATCCAGAGGAGATTCTGGGTACTCTTATCTCAAAAAGTAGTTTTCCTGAGCTGTGATTCTACTGCTTGTGCTCAAACAACAAATTGATTTGAAACTTTGCAGGGTAGGAGAAGTCAGTACAAGATTGATCTGGTCTGATAGTCAAGGAGGGATTGTTCCATTTTAAAAACAAATTTATTTTATGGTGATCTTTTAAATTGTTTTAAAATAGTGCTTGCTGATATAGTACTGGTATCCCGTATAAAAATATGGAGTGTAAGTTCTCCATGTTGTCAGGCACAGTGTGTTTGTCCTTGCAATTGCTGGCTTGTAGTTGTGTAAGCTGGGGATTGTTTGGTTGTAAACAACAAGGCTTTATACTTCCGCATGGAGCCACAAGTTGTGTTTAAAGAGGAGCCAAGCCTCAAATTCTTCTTCTTTTGTGTCTCAATCAAACCCTGGACTGCCAAAATGAAGCTTCTTTCTTGGGTTTGTCATTGGCCAAATTTAAGTCCTCATTGGTGCATGCTTCAGGCAGTAATCGGCAGACCAATAAATGAGCTGGATTCTGCATCTGTCCACATTCACACTGTGTGTTGTTGTCTGCCAGCAGACCCCACTTGAGCATGTTGGTCTTACATTTAGGGACTCTGAACCTCAGGTTATTCAGAGTCCTCCAAGTGATGTAGGGGAGTTCCTCAGTCAGATCCTCCTTCTCCAGTGAGCTCCTTCCTCCATCTGCTAATTTGGTTTTGCTCTTGCGTACCTTCAAGAATGCAGAAATTTGCCCGCACAATTGTGCCAGCAGAATGACATTTGCCAATCATGGAAAAGAAAGAACACCAGACCATCAGTGAGGGACTATCAGGTTAATATGGAGGATTTGGGCATGGTTCAGAAACTAATCTAAATAACCATGGTTTTCTCCACAGCTCTGTGAGTCATTTACAGGCTACACCGCAAGAAGGATTCACTGACGGAAGCTGAGTCTGGATCTTTCATTTTCAAGGAAGAGGGGGTTTCTGCTGGATTTGTTTGTGGTTGCTCCTCGCTGTGAGACCTGCTATGTTTCCAAAGAAGACTAGTCAAGGTACAGTATTGGTAAGACTGAGGCTGTCTAAATGACAGTCCAGCATCTTCCTCAGATGATGAGAATTGTCATGGTCTTCAGGGTATAGGGGTTAGATCAGGGATTCTAGATCAAGCCAATTTGTGGTTATCTCCATTGGGTTTAGTTCCTTAAAAAACAACAGGTGATTTTCGAATTATTCATCATTTATCATACCCCAAGGGAGGGTCGCTTAATGATGCTATATGAGCTGAAATTTGCAGTGTTAAATATGTATAAATATATATAAATTTGGGTATAAATTTGTACTACTACTACTACTACTACTACTACTACTACTACTACTACTACTACTAATTTCACTTACTGCCAATCCATCTGGAGGAGTTTTGCTTCCTGGCATTTCAGTTCAATGGTGGTTTTTATGTTAATAGAGCCATTCCTATGGGTTGTGCAATCTCTTGTGCACGTTTTGAACTTTTTAGCACTTATGTAGAATGGGCAGTCAAATGGCGGCCAGGGTTGCCCTCCCATTGTGCATTATTTGGACGATGTTTTAATCTGCTCAGGAACAGGAATGGATGCATGCCAGAAATTGATGGTTTGTTTGGAAAATGTATTTTCAGAGATGGGGGTGCCATTGGCACCAGAGAAATCTGAAGGCCCTTCAACCTGCATTTCTTTTTTGAGAATTAAACTGGACTCTGAGGCTCAATTATCTAGACTTCCTGTGGAAAGGTTGGAGGATTTTAGGTGCAGGATTCAGCTGGTAATGGGGGGGGGGGGTTTACTTTGCAAGGATTGCAAACAATAGTAGGACATCTCAATTTTGCTTGCAGGTTGGTTTCACTGGGGAGCTTTTCTCAGGGGTTTTTGTGATGTCATGGCAGGGCTTATCCACCCTTTTCACAATGCAAGCAGACCTGGGAATGTAGGAGGTTTTTGAGCAATTTTAATGGAGTTTTGTTTTGGAGAGCCAGCAAGCTTCATTTGCTCGTCCTTGCAGGTACAGGTGGAAGAAGCTGGGGCATCTGGTTTTGGCATTTACTTTCAAGGCAGATGGTGTTTATTATTTATTTATTTAATTTGAATTTATATACCGCCCTCCTTACCAGGGCAACTCAGGATGGTTAACATCTCATATAAAACATCATCAACAATTTGAACCAGGAGTTCTAAAAGATTTAAAATAGACAAGTTAAAATGGAAAAATTTAAAAATGACTCTTAAAATTTAAAAGAAGTTAAAAGGGGGTTGAGGGAGAGAGGAGTCATGTATTGTGTTGTAGCACATGGCCTGCAGCTTGGCACATGAATGGAATTACAAGAGACTTGATATTCTTAGGATTTTTTCCCTATAGTGGGGGCCCCTGTGGTTTTGGGCAAACGAGTGGACCAATTCCATGGTCACCTTTGGTGCAACAACCTGGCAGTGGTGCAGGTTATTAATAGCCTTTCCTCCAAGTCCATTGTGGGCGAAGTCAAATAATAATAATAAAAAATAATAATAAAATAAAAATAAACACACACACACACACACACACACACACACACACACACACACACACACACACCTACCCCTCAACCCACCCACCCACCTCAAACAAAAAAAAACACAGTAATTTACCTAGCTAGGCAGGCAGGCAGGCAGGCAGGCAGGCCTGAGATGAGTAAGTTTGGGGATGGCATTCTGCAGAAGAGACTTCTTCCTTCTTTCATGTCTAGGCAGGCATGTACTGGAAGGTGGGATAGTGGGACATATCCTGGGACACCTTCACTTTAAAAATAAAAAGGCACCCTTCTGAGCCCCCACCGCTGCCACCATGAAGCTATGCCTGAAGTTTGATTGATGACTAGAGAAGGCAGCAGGCAGCAGTAGCAGCAGGAGGCGCAGCAAGAGCGGACGTTTGCATCTTCTAGTCATGCCTGCATGCATGGAATCAAATTATTACATTCTATATGCCAGCAGATTTGGAAAACACGACAATGGCCACAGGATTGGAAAAGATCAGTATACGTTCCAATCCCCAAAAAGGGAAATGCCAAAGATTGTTCAAATTATCGAACAATTGTGCTCATCCCACACGCTAGCAAGGTGATGCTCAAGATAATACAGGACAGCCTGCAACAGCATATAGAGAGAGAATTACCAGAAGTGCAGGCAGGGTTCAGAAGAGGCAGGGGGACTAGAGACCACATTGCCAACATATGTTGGATCATGGAAAAAACAAAGGAATATCAGAAACAAGTCTACTTCTGTTTCATTGATTACACTAAGGCCTTTGACTGTGTAGACTACAACAAAATGTGGCAAGTAATTAAAGAGATGGGAATACCAGAGCACCTTATATACCTCATGAGAAATCTGTACATGAATCAAGAAGCAACAGTTAGGACAGAAAATGGAATGACGGAGTGGTTTGGAATAGGAAAAGGAGTAAGACAAGGCTGAATTTTGTCACCCTGCTTATTCAACTTATACACAGAGCACATAATGCGCAATGCAGGGATGGAGGAATCACAATTCAGGATCAAAATTGCTGGGAGAAACATCAATAATTTGAGATATGCAGATGATACCACCCTAATGGCAGAAAGTGAGGAGGACTTAAAGAAGCTCCTGATTAGGTTGAAAGAAGAAAGTGAAAAAGCTGGCTTGAGACTCAATATAAAGAAAACAAAGATCATGGCAACAGGCCCTATCAGTCCCTGGAAAATAGATGGGGAAGAAGTAGAAGCAGTGACAGATTTCACTTTCTTAGGATCAAAGCTCACTGCAGATGGTGATTGCAGCCATGAAATAAAAAGGCGACTGATTCTTGGGAGACAAACTATGAGAAACCTGGGGAGTATAGTGAAAAGCAGAGACATCAAATTGCAAACAAAAATTCGTATAGTCAAAGTAATGGTATTCTCTGTGGTAATGTATGGTTGTGAGAGCTGGACCATTAGGAAAGCTGAGCGCAGAAGAATAGATGCCTTTGAGATGTGGTGTTGGAGGAGAGTTTTGAGAGTCCCCTGGTCAGTGAGGAGAACAAATAGGTCAATCTTAGAAGAAATCAACCCTGACTACTCCTTAGAAGGGCAAATAGTGAAGATGAAGCTAAAGTACTTTGGACATCAAATGAGAAGAGAAAACTCACTTGAGAAAGCCTTGATGTTTGGAAAGGTTGAGGGCAAAAGAAGAAGGAGGTGGCCAAAAATGAGATGGCTAGATGGTATTGTGGACACAATGAGCACAGAGCTGGGCGAGTTGAGGGGGATGGTGGAGGACAGGAATGCCCGGCGGACAGTGGTCCATGGGGTCGCAAAGGGTCAGAATCGACTGAACAACAAAAAAGTCCTGCCTGCCACACATGGAAACGTCTGCAGTTGGATACGGTTAGCTTTCAAACAAGGGAGCCTTTACTTTTATACATGGGAGTGGGAGCGACAATAGCACATTCACTTAAAAATAACCTAAAGTCTAGGTCACCTTTGCCTCGGTGGTGGTTGAAAGGAGGGCTGTGTTTTCTCAAACACACACACACACTGCCCTCTGTGGGAAGATTTCTTGTGTGCCTCCTCCACTTCTGAACTTCTCTTCAGCCTCCCTTTGTCTTTGCCTGCTGCATCCTTGTATTTTCCTTTTTCACCCTCTTCCTCCTGTTCTCTTTGATCTGGAGCTCTGAGGGGCAATGGCAGAAACACATGAAGGAGGGGAAAACATGAACCCAGGAGTTCTAGCCAAGGTGTGTGTGCATGCATGCATATGTGCACATGTGAATGCGTGTGCGTCTGGGAGCTGGAGGAGCGCTGAGCCTCACAGGGCTCTTGCCACCGCTGCTGCCATGGAGGAGAAAAGCCCACGCTGGACCGGTGGTCTCCCTGCCGCCCTGCTCGGTGAGTGGGTGGTGTCTCCTGTCCAGCACCCTCCCATGGTGGCCTGCACAACCCTATGTCTAGGTAAGAATGTAAACTACCAAAATCAAAGCCACGTTTTGATGAATTCATTCTACAGTTCCTTTCACCCAACCTAGTGTGAGAAAGATTAGCTGGCACAAGAAGGTTGCTGTTGCCTGGGGTACACCCTATTGTGGTTAAAAAACACCACAGTCTTCAAGGAGGCTCTTTCCCTTGCAGAAGAGACACTACACTAATAAACACATCAATCACTCTTTTTCATCTCTTCTGCATTTTTTTTTTTGCCCACGTCCGACCAAGTTTTGAAATAAAGTAGTCCTAATTCGGGTGCAACGCAGGGCTTTCCCCTGGGGCATTCCCACCATACCACACCCACAGAGTAGGTAGTAATTTTTTTTTAATCCCACCACTGGTTTTAGGTTTCACAGTTACCATTTTCTCTGGCTCTTCCTTGTGCTTTTTATTTTAACGTGTTCCTCTCTTCCTTGCTGGAAGGTCAAAAGATAGGATGACGCTAAGATTTGCTGTAAGTATAGAGGGGATGCATTTCTTGGTTTGTGACAAAGCTTCTTAATATAAACAGGAGGCTCATCTCTATTTAAAGCCAAAGAGCCAGTGCTGTCTGCGTCAGACGTTTCTGTGGACATGCGGCAGGCCTTACTAGACACTGGAGTGCACAGAATGCTGTTTGCCTTCCCACCAAAGTGGTACCTATTTATCTACTTGCAATTTCTTGTTAGGTTGGAAGGAGCTAGGACAGAGATGGAAGCTCACTCCATCATGCAGCACTCAGGTCTCAAACTACTGACCTGCCAACCTTCCAGTCATCAAGTTCAGCATCGTAATCACATGAGCCACCACAGTCCTGTATTTAGCCAGGTAGGAGAGTCTATTAAGAAGCTACTCACATTGTACTTCCTTAAGGTGCTGGTCTGTGGAATGCTTAACTTGCCCATATAGCAAGTTATTAAACTCACAACAAATATTACATTCACAATTAGACTAGGGCTTTTGTACCTTTAACTGTTGTGTCGAGGAGAGAATTTTCAGAGCATTTAAAGTGAATAATCACATTTAGAAGCAATGAACAAGCTGGCTGAGTTTAGATTCTGCCCAGCAGAACATGTGGCCTTTACTGAAAAACCTTTCATGAAATTATTTCTGGAATAGTAACCCCATTACTTTCCTGCACAAAAAACAACAATGTCTTGTGAAATTTTAAAGACAAATTTTGTTTGGCACAACCTTTCTGGGCTGCAGGATATTAATCAGTTGATCTGGTTGGTTGATTGATTACCACCTTATCTACAGTATGTTAGAATGCATGTGCTAACTACACAGCTACTATCTGTTAATAATAGCTGTTAATGTAATGGTTGCAATTTGTTCTTTTTGCATTTCAGTTTCAACTCACCAGGCTGATTGCATCCTCTATCCATTTGTCATTCTACTCAGATGTAACCTGCCAGCTGAAGTAATGGAACGCATGTTGGTGTAAGTGGGATGCCGTGTACAACAGTCTGTGCTGGATAATTTTATAGCACCACAAAACTCTGTTAGTCATTAAGACCATGAGCCCAATCCTCTGTCGTGGAAACCTGAATTTTCTCTGACACACTTTGACCTTGAAACACCTCTTTCTCTAAATGTCTATGCTGCACTGTACCAAGTTTTAAAAATTAGTTAATTAAAATCATCAAATTGAATACATCATATATCAGATCATCACATAAGAAAGAGAAACAGTAAAGTAGGATTTGTTTAAAAAATTTCTTTCATCCTTAGGCATGATGCTTCATTAGCCCCACTTGAAATCTGTCTATTTTTAGCATGGGAAATTTACTTTGTAAATTGCACCATCATTTTTTAAAATGGTATTCTACAAAATGGAGAAAAGAACAAATAGAAAGGATAATACTAATTCATTCAACAGGAAAGAATTTAAAGAATTAGATATCTAAATAGATATTAATGCCATTTATTCTGTTCAAATTGCAAACATTATCAAAGCAAATGGGAGAAAGAGGAGGATCCATAACAAGACATCAATGCATAATGTTGTATGAGATTGGGATGGCACACACAGACTTTTGCTAGGCTTGATATAATTGCTTGAATGTGCTAGAATGCATTAATGAATGTGTTATATATGTGCGAATTTCTAACTTTTCATATCCTTTGTGCTATTTTCTCCATAAGCATAAGATTCTGTCTGGCTAATTATTGTCTCACCTGAATGGCAGCAGTTTTCCAAACTCTGATGATCAAGCTAGATGTTAAAGTTAATACTATATACGTTTTCAAAAATCAGTTTCTTTCCTTTCCCACAAGGGGATTTCCATTTGTTAGCAATTAGACTTGTAAAAATTAAGTTTATATTTACCTTCCAGGAACCCATCACAAAACAAAACAGCTGGAGACAAAATAAGGTGAGGAGAATCATGAGCAATGACAGTCATATTTCATTATACAGAGAAACCTCTGTGAAAATTGTAATAAATAGACACAGCATGCATTGACTCTCAGACAAGGATATTTCTTGTTTCATTCTAAACAGAAATGCAGGGATTGATCCTGAGACCTTCTATATTCAAATCAATCATGTGATTCTCCACAGAGCTGGGCTTATGGTCCTTGCGATGTGAAAATTTAAAAAATGTAAATACAAAAACATTTATGTAAGATGAAAATAATGCCAAAAAAAAATTTTTTTTACTGGAGAATCTCCCTAGAAAAATAAAAGAGACAAACTTAAAGGAATGGCAGAAAATATTGAATGAATACTGTAATAACGGGAAAAGTCCAAGGGTAGCTAATTCATTATGGTATTTGAAGCAGAAAGAAGAGGGAATAGGTATTCCAAATGTAAGAAATTATTATAAGGCATTTCATCTGAAGAGAGCAATAAAAATGTTAACACAGGATAGTTTAGAAAGTGAAGAACCAGATTGGCTTGAATATAAAGAATTAAAAGGGGAGTTATTTTTGGGAGAACGAATATTAAAGCAAAAGATTAATAGCTTTTCTTTAAAAATAATATATAATGGGTGGGAAAGATTAAAGGAAATTATACTTCTGAAAAGTTCACCAATTTTAAAAATACTTGATCTGAAATACTCAAGAGAAATAAGGTATATCTTATTGCAGAATAAAGTATTATTAGTAAAGGAGTGGATAGAGAAATGCAGGAATCAGTTTGAAAGACATGACATTTATAATAAATTAGGGTTAAACTGGTTTCAAGTGAGCCAAATGTATAAGTGGGACAAAACAATTAGAGAAAATGAAATAGAATCCAGATCACTAACATTGTTCGAAGAGATAATATAGGAGGCTAGAAGAGGATTGAAAACAATTAAGGGAGCAGTAGGTAAAATATATCAGGGATTGAATTTTGATAAAATAACACAACTACTATTAAGACAAGTACTGTATGGGAAAATGACTTAGGAATAGAGATCAAAGAGACCATGTGGAATAGTAAATGAACTCAAAGAACTATGAAGTCCTTGTCCAATAAAGAAAAGGAGCATAACAGTAAGATCCTTTGGAGATGGTATTTGACACTGGTTAGAACCCATCAAATGAATAAGAATCAGTCAGATCAATGTTGAAGATGTAAGATAGAAAAGGGAACTTACAAACACATGTGGTGGGGTGCCAGTATGCAAAAACCTTCTGGGGATTAATAGAGAAGAAATTGGAAAACATTATGAATATTACAATTAAACTAAATCCGAAAATTGCTTTACTGGGAGAGATAGAAGAAATTAATTTGGACAAAAAACAATAAAGAATTATTACTTACCTTTTTATCAGTTGCTAGACAGCTGATAACCAAAGAGTGGAAAAAAGAATTTGTGATAAGTAAACATAGGTGGTACAGAGAAGTGTGGCAACTAGCTTTAAATGAAAAATTAACAATGAAAGTGAATACAAACAAAGGTATAACAAGGTCAAGAGGTTTTTGGGAAATTTGGAGTCCATATGTTATGTATGCTTTGACAAATGAAGAAGATGGAGT
Source organism: Furcifer pardalis (assembly GCA_030440675.1). Taxonomy (NCBI): domain Eukaryota; kingdom Metazoa; phylum Chordata; class Lepidosauria; order Squamata; family Chamaeleonidae; genus Furcifer; species Furcifer pardalis. Next base: position 258,205,270 of record CP126891.1, read on the forward strand.
TAAGCCAGACCTGGAAAAGTGTAAATTTTGGGAATGTTAGGTTTGTTTCTTTTAGAGATCACACTTACAAATTTAAAAATGATTCTTGGGAGACAAGCTATGAGAAACCTGGGGAACTTAGTGACAAGTAGAGACATCACGTTGCAAACAAAAATTCATATAGTCAAAGCAATGGTATTCCCGGTGGCAATGTATGGTTGCAAGAGCTGGACCATTAGGAAAGCTGAGCACAGAAGAATAGATGCCTTTGAGATGTGGTGTTGGAGGAGAGTTTTCAGAGTACCCTGGACAGCGAGGAGAACAAATAGGTCAATCTTAGAAGAAATCAACCCTGACCGCTCCCTTGAAGGTCAAAGATGATGATGAAGTACTTTGGACACCAAATGAGAAGAGAGGATTCACTTGAGAAAGCCTTGATGCTGGGAAGAGTGGAGGGCAAAAGAAGAAGGGGGTGGCCAAAAATGAGATGACTAGATGGTATTGTAGACACAATGGGCACAGAGCTGGGCGGGTTGAGGAGGATGGTGGAGGACAGGAGTGCCTGGCGGAGTCCATAGGGAGTCCATAGGGTCGCAAAGGGTTGGAATTAACTGTGCGACTGAACAACAAAGCTGCTGTCTTTGAACTACTTCAAAAGTTAGGAAGAATTTTCATTACATTCCCAGGGAGTTTATGGCTCTTTCTTTTATTCCACTGTAAATAACAAAATTTGTACTTAGTTCGTGCAGTTTCAATTTTTGTGTGTTTGACAAAAAATAAAGAAGACAAATAAATGGTGATAAGAATCACCATTTGAGATTGTAATACATATTTGTGGTTAGGGCTTTTTCCCAACAAGTAAAATCATATTTATTTTAAAATTATTTTTTGTATACTAAGTCCAGAGTGAGAAGACCTGGCAAAAAGTAGAGGTGAATAGAAGGATTTAATATTGAACTTCCTGGCCTGCATGTAAGCATAGCTTGGAAAATTATTTTTTCTTTCTCACACTCGGTCAAGTGAATGAACTCCCCAAAGGAGGCTTCATTTTTGGTAGTTTCACATTTGACCTAGACATAGCCATATAATGTTATTAAGGTCCCACCATGAGTAAATTGATGCAGAGAAATGCAGCCACCCATGGCAAAATTAATATAAAGGTCATTGCATCATTTTCAGACTTATCTTTACTGATTTTGTGATGCTTAGCTATATGGCTTTTAGCTTGGCTAGGCCACCAAGGTATGTTTGGTCACAAACAAATTTAATCTTATGCACATGTACTCCTAAGGACTTTATGGGGTTCTGATATCCATTTGGCAAAAATGAGAACTGTCATTAAATCATGGCATTAAGGAACAGTTTCTGATTCCTTTGCAGATGAAAAGAACCCAGAACGGGGGGGGGGGGGATGCATTTTTTTTCATAAAAATGCATAACTCACTACTCTCTAATCAATACCTTGCTATCACATCAATCACATGTTTGTCATTATTAGTTTTAAAATATATATACTCTTTCAAAACACAAAAGTGACTACAAATATGCAAATATCCATCCAGATTATTTTCCAAACTAATGTTTTGGAAGAAGTAAAGAATAATTGTTCTTCACACAAAGAAAGCAACAGTTCGATTGACTGTTATAATAATAACAACAATAATAATGACACGCTAGCAGTCAATTCTGATTTATGGCAAACCTTTCCTAGTCTTTTCTTTGTAGAGAATACAAAGCAGTGGCTCACCATTCCCAGCGTCAGGTGGTACCCTGGGACTGTGCAGCTGGCTTAGGGCTAGATAGGCTCACTAGTCTCCTAGCAGGCATACTGGGGAATTTAACTCCTATCCTCTCCTTAAGCATTGAGCTATCCAGCCTTTTATTATTGATTGTTATTTTGTTTTGCAAAACCAATGTTATTCCTTCAGAAGTTAAATGCTATAGGCTACATTGTTTGTAAAGAGTTACTTTAAGAATCTTGAGATGGAAAAATAACCTTGAAAAGTTTTAGACTTTTAGAAAGGCTTCCAAATGCTGTCTATAACTACAGTCAAACCTTGCATAAAGAGCGACTCGCTTAAAGAGTAACTCACTTAAAGAGCAGAATTTTCTCTGAATGTTCGCTTCGCTTAACAAATAAAACCAACCAAAAACTCGCTTGACAAATAAATCGGGGTTCGCAGTCCCCACCACAATTGGTCATTTACAATGGTGTTTCGCTTAAAGAGCAAACTCGCTTAAAGAGCAATCCTGTGGAACACATTATGCTCTTTAAGCGAGGTACAACTGTACATTTGTACACAGACTTGGAGAAAGTCCTAAATTAGGGAGACACCCAAGGTTCTGCCAAGGCTGCAATATACACATCATCTACTATCAGTCATCTGAGGTGGCTGCTTCACTAGTAACAGCGCTCACATGGCATTCTAAATGTAAAACCTTTTTATTTTTATTTAATTTTTTACAATTCTATTCAACATAAAAACCCAACAACATAAATATAAGAAATGCACTTACAAAGAAATACTGTATCATTGTATTAATAATAAACATAATAATACATAGACAGCTGTCCTTCCACTATCTCTGCAACATTGATAACTTCCATACAATCTAAACAACATTTCTCTTCTTATTTTCATCTCCTATTTCCAGAAAGATCGATAATCATGTCCTGGCTTTATTCCTGTATTTTTAACCAATCCATAGTCAACAAACTCACCCCAAATCTCTATAAAGTCATTTTTCTTTATCAGACCTTTCTTAATTTTAACTCACCTGTCAATTTATCATTTATGGCCATGTTCCATATTTCTTTATAGCAACCCTCCATTACAAATTCCATACATATTTTCCAATTTTTTAGCTATTAATAATCTCACAGCTGTTTTCATAATAATAACAATCATTTCTTTCTTATATTTATCTAACTTTTCATCTCTACCAGGACATCATACCAGAATGGAAATCTTCAACTGGAACAGGCTTTTTCTTGTATACATTCTTATGCAGCATTGTCTCAAGACTAAGGTAATACATCTTGAGATAATATAACTTCTTTTGTTGGCAGTCTTTACATTATAGAAATACATTAAATTAATATATTGTGTGCCGTTGTGAAATGGATGAATCATGTCTCAGTCCCTAAAACAGGATAATTCCCCAGAAAGAATAAAATGTTCTTAAAGGATATTCAGCCCTCATTTACAACACATGTGTACTTGTCATTTTTGTGTTCTCCATATTCATAGACTTGATTGAATGCTCTGCTTATACATTCATTTTTCAAGCATTAACAAGACCAAAAATAATAAATATATGATGATACATGTGTGCTTTGTTAATGATGGCTGGTCAACCCAATGGAAAATCAAATTAATAAAAGGTTTTAGGCAACAGCAGTTGTGGCATCTTGAAGAAATTATTTCATTTTATGTTTATATTTGACAAACATTTGAATAGCTAAAAATGATAGAAAGCATTATTTTAATTATTCCTCTTTAATTATTCAGGACTAGGAATACTGCCAGCAAACTAAAAAGTGGAAAATATAAAAATATATTTCCATTTGTGATTATTTTCTCTAAAAGACAATGACCAATATAAGTCAACATTTATAATACACACAAACAAGTCCAAGCTTCTTATTTGTGTCATGAGTTTATCTGGTTTGCCTGAAGCCTAAATATTTTTTTTAGCCAGGAGCCCACATTAAAAAAAGAAAACTCAGATAGGGCCTTATAGCTTTCAAATCTCAATATTTCTCTAGAATATAAAATACTGTATCTAGATTTTCCCATTGTTAATTTTTTTGTACTAAGAATATATCCATACCACATAAGTATGGCAGTCTGATACTACTTTAATTGTCATGGTTTCATCCTATGAAATTTTGCAGTCTATGGGGAGGCAATTACTTAGAATTAGATGCTGTTTATTTATTTATTTATTTAATACCCACCCTTTTGATTTTATTTATTTATTTATTAAATTTAATACCCCGCCCCAATCGGGAGGACCCGACTCTGGGCGGCTTACATCCAAAATAAAAACAAAAATAAAACTCAACACTAAAACGTCAGAGTTAAAACCATCAGAAGTTAAAAACAACACAGGGCTATATTCCAATGTTCCCAGAATCCAACCCAGGGGGGCAGTCCTTATATGAGCCATTTGGTATGGGAACCCATGTTCCCGGGTCCCCAAACCTGTCCTGCCAGCCAGGTTTTTAAACCCTTTCGGAAGGGCAGGAGCTCTGTCTGAAGGCGCAGTTCGGTGGGCAGGAGGTTCCAGAGGGCCGGGGCGGACACGGAGAAGGCTCTCCTCCTAGTACAGGCGAGGTGTGCCTTTCTCGCCGAGGGAATAACAAGGGAGCCTCTCCGATCCGCCCTGGTGGGGCGGACAGATGTTCTTGGGGTGACGCGGTCTCTTAGGTATCCTGGCCCACTACCATATAGGGCTTTAAAGGTAATAACCAGCACCTTGAATTGCACCCGGAGACATACTGGCAACCAGTGCAGCTCCCGGAGCAGCGGCGAAGCACGAGCATAACGCCCACACCCCACCACTACCCGGGCCACCGCATTCTAGACCAGCTGGAGTCTCCGGATGGTCATCAGGGGCAGCCCCATGTAGAGCGCATTACAATAATCAAGTCTGGAGGTGACCAACGCATGTGTGACCATAAGCAGGGCATCCCGGTCTAGGAGGGGGCGTAACTGGCGAATTACACGAAGTTGTGCAAAAGCCCTCCTGGCCACGGCTGCCACCTGTTCTTCGAACAGTAGCCGTGAGTCCAGGAGGACCCCCAGATTACGCACCGGGTCTGTTTGGGGTAGGACTGCCCCATCCAGAACCAAAGGTGGAAGCTCCTTTGTTAACACAGGACCCCTTACCCACAGCCCGTTGTCCCCCATCCAGACCTTTACAGCCTTCAGACACCTGGAGAGGACTTCCACCGCACCGCTTGGGTCCCCACGGGCAGAGATGTATAACTGGGTATCATCAGCATATTGATGATACCTTACCCCGTGGGAACGGATGATCTCACCCAGCGGCTTCATATAGATGTTAAACAGGAGAGGAGAGAGTACCGAACCCTGAGGCACCCCGTAAAGCAGGGGCCTAGGGCTGGACTTCTCCTTCTCCAGGCACACCGACTGGGTCCTGCCCCTCAGGAATGAGGAAAACCAGGACAGCACCGTGCCCTGGATCCCCAGACCCTGGATCCTTCCCAGAAGGATGCCATGATCGACCGTATCAAAAGCCGCTGAGAGATCGAGAAGAGCAAGGACAGACGGCTCCCCTCCGTCCCGCTCTCTCCAGAGATCATCCACCAAAGCGACTAGTGCGGTCTCAGTACCATATCCGGGCCTGAATCCTGACTGAAACGGGTCCAGATAATCCGCTTCATCCAGGACCTCCTGCAACTGCTGCACCACAGCCTTTTCCAAAACCTTACCTAAAAAAGGTAGGTTGGACACTGGACGGTAGTTGGAAATTACCGTGGGATCAAGGGACGGCTTCTTCAAGAGGGGGAGCACCAAAGCGTGTTTAAGCGGTGCTGGAAAATGCCCCTCTTTTAGATGCAAGGGCCATTCAGGATGGCTTACAGTCAGGGCTGTAGCCAGGATTCTAAATTGGGGAGGGGGTTAAGGAGGGGCAAAAAAATTTCTAGCCTACGAAAAGCTTCAGTTTTACATTTAAGAAAGACGTCCTCATCACCATGACAGCTAGAAATGTTGACGACTATTGAACAGACCATAAACTTCTGAGCTAGAGACTCAGGATTTCTCTTCACCAAAAACTATCTAGGTACTGCCTAATCTGCCCAAATGGAAGTTCGATAATTCTAAACTTTGGGATGAGTCCACTGCTGTGGATTTTCAGAATAAAATCTCCAACTGACTGTTGAATAACCCAGTCAGCACTCATGAGGTCGAACAAGAATGGGCCTCATTGCAAATTATAATCATAGAAAATGCTGAGGAAACCACTGGTTTTGTGAAAAAGAAGAGGCAAGACTGGTTTGATGACAACAATAATGAATCTTGTGCCTCATTCAATGCCAAGCAGGAAGCCTATCTATCCCTTCTTCAAGATCCATCCTCCAACACGAAGAAAGCTCATTTCCAGGAACTAAAGCAGAAATGCCAGGCACAAATAAGAGCAATGAAGAACATCTGGTGGCAACAAAAAGCTCAGGCTGTCTGATGCTCATGACCTAAGGAACTTTTGTGATGGCATAAAAGAACTATATAGACCATCTTGCTCTTCGTTAGGCACTCTGAAAGCAGCTGACAATACCACTTCACTTTATCTCTTGCCTTTTTTTTCATGTCTCATTGCCAAAATATCCATCATGCACAGTTTCTGATCTGAGGTGGGGAAGACTTATCTTACACTCCAATTTTGGACTATGTGTGCCTTGTACTCTACAATGACAATGCAGATTAGGGTTTCTCGTGTATTTAGTATGACATTAGAACTCTTCCCCCTATCTTAAATGGGTTCGGATCACAAACACATGGATGTACCATACCTAAGAGCTGTACCTAGGGGGAGGCAACTTGAAACTTGATCCAGAGTGCCAAATGTTAGAGGGTACAACTTTTTGCTGCTGGAACAGCAACAAATCTGATTATGTTTTACATTTTTAATTTCTGAACTGGTTTTAATTTGTTGTCTTTGTGTTGTGTTGGGAATCGCCCTGGGTCCCTTTGGGGAGGAGGGCGATAAACAAATTTAAATAAATAAATAAATAAATTTTATTGAAGCTCTTCTGAGAATTCAAAAGGGGGAACATAAATCATTTTAATAAGAGAGTTTATTGGAAAAGTAACATATGTTATGAGATATAATCCAACTCAGGTCATGCAAGGAAGACTAACACAATTAGTTATATGATAAGAAAGGCTCCCTTCCAGGCAAAACTAACATGATTGTCAATGTCTAACTAGTCAATTAGAATAGTTCCTATCTTTTTGCCACTGGGCATTTGACCCTATTTGCATGTCTTGTGACCTTTCTTTGTTCTGGTCAGAGTTGTTTGTTTGCCTCCAAAGAGGAAAGATGCTTTTCTCAGCTTCTTCTCCTTCTTAGTCAATATAGCAAAGAAGAAGCCATCTTTACTGACTTTGTAAACACCTCACCTGAATTTTACTACTTACAGTATTAACCCCTGATGTCAACCTATCAAGACTTCAGAGCACATGTAGTGAGTAAATATTATTTTGTGTTTTACATAGAATCATAGAATCATAGAATAATTAAGTTGGAAGGGGCCTATGATGCCATCAAGTACAACCCACGGCTCAATGCAGGAATCTAAATCAAGGCAGATCTAACAGATGGGTATCCAATTTTTACTTGAATACTTCCACCATCGGAGTGCTCACAACCTTCCAAGATAATTTGTTCCATAATCATATTTCTTGAATAGTTAAGAAGTTTTTCCTGGACCATTAGGAAAGCTGAGCTCAGAAGAATAGATGCCTTTGAGATGTGGTGTTGGAGGAGAGTTTTGAGAGTCCCCTGGACAGCGATGAGAACAAATAGGTCAATCTTAGAATAAATCAAACCTGACTGCTCCTTAGAAGGTCAAATTGTAAAGATGAAGCTAAAGTACTTTGGACATCAAATAAGAAGAGAGGATTCACTTGAGAAAGCCTTGATGTTGGGAAGGGTGGAGGGCAAAAGAAGAAGGGAGCGGCCAAAATGATTGTTAGATGGTATTGTAGATGCAATGGGCACAGAGCTGGGTGGTCTGACGAGGATGGTGGAAGACAGAGGTGCCTGGCGGGTAATCGTCCTTAAGGTCGCAAAGGGTCAGAATTGACTGTGTGACTGAACAACAACAAATAGGTACCACTATGGTGGGAAGGTAACAGCGTTCCATGCACTCCAGTGTCTAGTCATGCCTGCCTACGGTTGCCATATGTCCTGGAAAACCGGGATTGTCCTAGATTCAAGGTCAGAAAAATTGTTCCGGCCAATTCAATAAAAATCATGTTAAAGTCCCAGGTTTTTTAAACTTACTGATTGTGTGTTATAACACACTATTAAAATAAATTTGAATTCTCACCATCAAACAAGCAATTTCCTGCCACATTGGAGTTGGAGTATACCTGGTGGCAAATCTTAACTTCTCACTTTACTCCACCACCTGCTAAGTGTGACCAGTGTGTTTCCTGGAACTGAGGCCATTAAGAGTTGACCCCAATGTGACTTCTCAGAAGTACAACAGATCATCTTACAATAAGAATTAACTGTTGTAAATAAATTCATTTATGTATTGATATATTTTATGTGAAAGTGTTTTATAGCTGTTGTTATGTTTCTTTTTTAAAAAGGCTATTTTGTAGATAACCTGCCCATTTTTGTCAAGTGTACTTCTGTCCAGGTTTTGTGGGAGAGAATTATGCCTGCCACATGTCCACAGAAACACTGGATCTTTGGCTATAAACAAAGATAAGCACCGAACCCTATAGTTGGATATGACTTGCTTTCGAGCAAGGGCGACCTTTACCTTTATTAAATAACATTTTAAGCAACTATTCATTTTGTAGCTTTTGATTTTGCATACCACAGATATCTGGTATAGTTTATTTAGTTTGTTCAGCATTGTATCTATTTAGATGGCTCAAGTGAAGAAGGGAATCAAAGTCTGCTTTGCCAGGGGAAATTCTTCGATGTAACAATTGGTTTTTATTGTCATGAATGTTATCACTTTCTTCATGGAATGTTGCTGTTCTAATTTCTACCTACTTATTTATTTATTTGATCATACTTCTATGCTGCCCTCCTCAAAAAGACCCAGGGCGGCTAACAAACTCTCCAAAAACACTTAGAACAGAATAAAAACACAATATAAAAATCAAGATTAAAAGATTTAAAAGATTAGGTAAAAAAATTAAGTAAGACAGAGAGAGAGAGAGAGAGAGAGGAGGTCAGATGAGCCTGTTTCATCTTGTTTGAATTAATAAAAGTCATTTATAATTTCTCTGTATTCCTTATAATAACTTTAAATAAACTTTTCTACTATCTGTAACTGAAATAGCCTGTCATCTCTGGTTATGCTTTCATTTGTACTAGGTTAAAATGAACCTCATTTTCAGACCTGAAATAGTGTGCCAGAAATGAAAGAAAATGAAATAGACATCCCAAAATAACCTTAAATAAGAGGGAAAACAACCACATTGATTAGCAATTTAACATTATTTCAAGAGTCCTTCTCTCGTGTTATTGATTCCATCCCTGTGACTGAAAAGTACCTTTGTTTCCTTATCATTTCTCCTTTCCTTTCCCTGTCTTCTCAACCATACTCTGGTTGTGTTGGCAGCTTTCATAGAAACTACGGGTGTTTCAAAAAAGCTCCTAAATGTGTTTTATGCTGTCGTTTTACATACTGCATACATCACTGCCTTCCTTTGGAAAGCAAGTTGAGAAATACCTTGTTAAACAACAGCACTTCTCGGAAGGTACCCAGAGAACCATTAATTTTCCAGTAGCTTATCTGCACAGCTGAAATTTAGTTTTAAACTTATAGAAATCCACCTATAGTTTGCTATTGAGAAGTTTGTCAAAGGGGAGCTCATATTTTCTCCCCCAAACTACCATTCTGTTTTAATTGTTCCATTACAAGATAGACGTTTAGCTACCACTTGGATCAACAGCAAGCAGTGACTGATAGTACAGTTGTTGTTGTTTTGTTGTTCAGTCGCACAGTCGATTCCGACCCTCTGAGACCCCATGGACCACTGTCCGCCAGGCACTCCTGTCCTCCACCATCCCCCTCAACTCGCTCAGCTCTGTGCCCATGTCTCTACAATACCATCTAGCCATCTCATCTTGGGACGTCCCCTTCTTCTTTTGCCCTCAACCTTTCCAAGCATCAAGGCTTTCTCAAGTGAATCCTCTCTTCTCATTTGATGTCCAAAGTACTTTAGCTTCATCTTTATTATTTGACCTTCTAAGGAGCAGTCAGGGTTGATTTCTTCCAAGACTGACCTATTTGTTCTCCTCGCTGTCCAGGGGACTCTCAAAACTCTCCTCCAACACCACATCCCAAATGCGTCTATTCTTCTGCGCTCAGCTTTCCTAATGGTCCAGCTCTTACAACCATACATTGCCACAGGGAATACCATTGCTTTGACTATGCGAATTTTTGTTTGCAATGTGATGTCTCCACTTTTCACTATGCTCCCCAGGTTTCTCATTGCTTGCCTCCCAAGAGTCGCCTTTTTATTTCATGGCTGCAATCACCATCTGCAGTGAGTTTTGATCCTAGGAAAGTAAAATCTGTCACTGCTTCTACTTCTTCCCCATCTATTTTCCAGGGACTGATAGGGCCTGTTGCCATTATCTTGGTTTTCTTGATATTGAGTCTCAAGCCAGCCTTTTCACTTTCTTCTTTCAGTCTAATCAGGAGCTTCTTTAGGTCCTCCTCACTTTCTGCCATTAGGGTGGTATCATCTGCATATCTGAAGTTGTTGATGTTTCTTCCAGCAGTTTTGATCCCAAATTGTGATTCCTCCATCCCTGCATTGCGCATTATGTGTTCTGTGTATAAGTTGAATAAGCAGGGTGACAAAATGCAGCCTTGTCTTACTCCTTTTCCTATTCTAAACTAGTTGTTGTAACACCATAGTATTGCATTACTTGCCTTCTGAGAAGAGTGTCAGAGATGAGGCAGCAAACTATAGGGAACATGGGTTTCTTGTGGGTTATATATGTCTAGAAACAAAATGTTTTGAGAAACACATTGCTTTTTTGTAATTTTGGCATATAATCTGAGTTGGCTGTCAGCAATAATGTGTGGTAGGAAACAATCTATTTCAAGAACCTATGGGGAATTAGTTGTGTGGAGACCCCACAAGTAGTTGCAGACAAAGCCATAAGATATCTCATAGACATTTTACAGTGCTGTGACTTCTCACAACTTCAATTGCAGCAAGATGTGAGTCCTAATTGTAGTCTGCTATTTGGATGAATGCTCAAAAGGACTTCTGATTGTTGTCATTGTTGTTATGTGTCATCAAGTAGTCTCTGACTTATGGAGACCCTATGAATGAAAGATCTCAAAATTTTTCTGTCTTCAACAGCCTTAAACGATGTATGAGGACTATAGTTCAAGCTCATCAGAAACTCTACAACTGAAAACCATCACTATATTTTTTAAAAAACCAATTAACTCCCTCCTTCAAATAAACTTCAAACGTGAAGTTTGAGATACATTCTCAAAACACTTTCCCACCTTAGTTCATAATGACCAATTCCACAAAAAAATCCAACTGACATGATTAATATTTGAAAAACAAGATGTTTACAGCAAAACCACAACCTAGCAGCTGTGTGTTAGATGAAGATGTGATTCATGTGGTCCTTCCTTTGAAGGTCTCTGAAAACCATAAAAGAAGGCCTGAATGACTGCTGCAAAATAGTAAGAATTATCTCACTAGTTGCTGGAAAACTGCCTATTTGAATCAAATTAAAATGATGGGTTAAAAAACATGATACACAAGCCCCAAAGCCATGATTAGTACAAGTAGAAGTTATTATCTGACATCCTGTTCCATAAATTACACTACACAGGGCTGATGATATGAAACGTTGTGCTGATTATTCAGGGGGAAAATATTGATTTCCCCTGTTCAATGAAGTCTCGAGATCCTCCAATATTGATTGGTCAAAACCAGTCCTCACTTCAGACGTGCCGTATCCCTGATTGGTTCACAGCATCCAGCGCAACATGTTCATTGGAGCAGTCAAAAAACCCACGTCACTGCCATTAACTGATGTATTGACACTTACCCCCACCCCTTTGCCCTTATCATTTTCCAGACAGTATAATCTTTTCCTACGGTCATTATTTGCATAAAAGCTTGTCATTGTATCTTGAATTTAAGGTGCTAACAAACCCCTGTAACTAAAAGTTGAATTATTTACTTATGAATGAAAACCCCACTGCTGGTCTTTTGTTCCTTTATATAAATTTGATTATAGTAATAGTTGTGTGTGTGTGTGTGTGTGTGTGTGTGTGTTTCCCTGTAAGGGAAAGAGCAAATGATTTTTTAAGTAAAATTTATGTGCCAAAAGGCCAGAAAGTGACTTGCAGAACTGGATCAGTGGTATGGGTTTTATGCTGCGATGTGGAAGACAGATCACAGGCCACTGCATTATATTTTTAGGACAATCTTCATGGCTGATTGCCTTGAGGAGTGCCAGTATTCAAATTTGGAAGAAGAAGAAGAAGAAGAAGAAGAAGAAGAAGAAGAAGAAGAAGAAGAAGAAGAAGAAGAAGAAGAAGAAGAAGAAGATGAAGATGAAGATGAAGATGAAGATGAAGATGAAGATGAAGATGAAGATGAAGATGAAGAACAAGAACAAGAACAAGAACAAGAGGCACAAACCAGGTCTGCAGAAAATGTGAGGGTCATAGAAATAATGTAAATACTATGGGATGAAATGCAATTCTCATGTTTGCATGTGTGTGTAGGTCACTTCTGTCACTCTCCCAACTTCTGAAAAGGCTTCCAGTGAACAAGTGACAAGTATTTCAGGCAGCATGGGGTATGGCAGTCAGACAATGGCCAACAGGGCTTCTGGGTTTCATTAAGCTCTGCTCCCAGTAGGCTGGAAAAAAGTGTCATATAAGAAATACTTTTGAAACATGCTTTTATTTGGCCGAGACATGTAATGTTAAAGTTCTATAATTATGTGCATGCAGAAAGACTAATATCTTCCCTTCTCCAATTCCTCCTGCTAATCCTCCTCCATTTTCATTCTGATTTGCCTTTAACCAATCAACTTTATCTTACCCTTGAACAATCCTTCCATTCACATGGGAGAAGTTTCTTTTCTTGTGAAAAGGGTCAAGGCAGCATTTCATATGCCCCTATTTCTTTCCTTTTATGATTTTCCCTGTTCATTTCCTCACCTTTCCTCACAGCTGTCATTTCACAGCCCCCAGAGACCTCCCTTGTGTGTGTGTGTGTGTGATTTTGTAACTGTTGTAGCACTATAGCAATACATTGACCTAGCATGGTTACTCTCTTATATTTGAAATAGTGAACAGAAAAATGATTTCTCAGCTGTCCTTTCTTCTGTTGCAACTCACTTCATATGTCACAGAGTAATAACACTGGACAACAATGATTTTGTTACTGGGAACAACACATGGTTCACAAGATATCAAGTGTGCTGATTCCAAATCTGAACTCATAATTTGCCTATCATGTACAGATTTTAAAACAGGCATTCTCAACCTATGGCCCATGGGACAAACCCATCCCCTGAAGCCATTTCATCCGGCCTCCAATGCCCTCCTTGTTTGAGCCACTGCCGCCACCTGAAAACGCTGAAAACTGGCACAAATACACATTTTCGGTGAGTTCTCACACAAAATCATGTGTTTTCGGTGGGTTCCTGGGTGTTTCTGGTGAATTCTCATGCAAAAATGTACAAGAACCCCCCGAAATCACATGTGAACTCGCCGAAATCATGTAAGAACTCACTGAAAACATGTGTTTTCACACGAGAACTCACATAAAAACAAGTGACTGGCCCACGCAGCCATTCTGAGTTGAGTGATCTGGACCTCGCCCTGAAAAGGTTGAGAAAGCCTGTTTTAAGGTGTGCTATAGATTTGAGAGTCCCGTGGACAGCAAGGAGAACAAACAGGTCAGTCTTAGAAGAAATCAACCCTGACTGCTCCTTAGAGGGTCAAATTTTAAAGATGAAGCTAAGGTACTTTGGACATCAAATGAGAAGAGAGGATTCCCTTGAGAAGGCCTTGATGCTAGGAAAGGTGGAGGGCAAAAGAAAAAGGGGGCGGCCAAAAACGAGATGGCTGGATGGTATAGTGGATGCAGTGGGAACGGAGCTGGGTGGGCTGAGGAGGATGGTAGAGGACAGGGGTGCCTGGAGGGCGGTGGTCCATGGGGTCACGGAGGGTTGGAATCGACTGTGTGACTGAACAAAAAAAAAAAAAATAGCTCTTCAAATGGTTAATAATTGGGCAATTTATTTTTACATAGGAACATTATAACAGTTGCAGCTACCACTATCCCTGCTGCTGCCTCAGCTGAATCACGTACATGCATGTTCCAGCAGGGGCTGGGTATGTCTGGACAAGTCAGTGAGCTGATGTCAGAAATAGGTATATAAGGTGAGATGGACCAAGGGCTTGTCTCTAGTGTGGAAACCATTTTATTGGATAGTACAGCTAGGCCATAGTGAGTCTATTTTTAGCTAAAGATGAATAGGCACAGCTGTGTTAATAATTTGGACAATTTTTGCTACATTTGTGGCAAATATACCTCATGTAATAAACGCAAGAAGCTAACCAAGAGGGTGAGATTTGCTAATTTAAGATCCTGACATCCTAGGCAGAATTGAACTTCAGATTTGGATTCAGAACACTTGATTTAGTATAGGACACATGGATTAGACCAAGTAGCAGACAATATATATAGATTGCAGCACCATTTCATGTGACCCCTGCTGCTGTCACACCTGGAGGTGGAAGCGGGTGCATTTACGCATGTGCGGGTGTATGGTTAATTGCACCCATGACTGTTATAAATGTGGAAGTGGCCGCATTTACAACAGCTGTAAATGTGCCCACTTCCAGGGTGTGTGGCCCAGCCCACTCAATTGTCCAGGGGCGTGGTTAGGTCTTTAGCGGGGAAAAAGCTGAGAAGCTCTGCTTTAAGCTACCCAGCCATCCTCAGGAAGTGAAGGATGTTTTCCCATCATCAGTGTTGTTTCAGGTGTCAGGCTTTTTAGCCTTTCCAATGAGGGGAGTCTCAGTTAGAAAAATATCCCGGGTGGGCCCTATATTAACACTACAGTTGTGCACCAAGAAAGACAAAGTTTGAAGAAGAGAATTACATTAAAGCCCTTATATCCATAAATTATTCTGAAAACAAAACTGGGTGTAATGTTGTTTATTCTCTGGAAATTAAGAAGGGCTCAGTCCCAGAACCTTTATACTGCGGGACTGTCTGAAGGCTTATGTTGGAGTACATTTAATCCTCTCATCAGACAAACAAAAAAGATTCTGTAATAAAAATAATTTTTTAAAGGGAACATTGGTCAAGAATAGCATTCAGTGCAGTCAAGTCATGACTAAGATCTCTATAAAACACTGTAGAGCTAAGTTGATGAAAATATGAATACTAATAGTTTGCAAGTTCCTTGATAAAACTTGAATGTTGGTCATTTAAGAACAATAATAAATGATGAATGATGATGAATGAAGCAATATTTGGTGATCTAATTTAAAAACATGAGAGCTGTGCTAAAGATACCTGATCGGTGTAAGGAAAAATATGCCAGAACAGTACTGTACAAGATAAATTGTAAGAGAAACTATGTAGATCACCTTGATTTTTAAAAAATATATATATTTATACATAGTTTGGACAAAGGTTGGCTTATCCTCTGATTCGGAAGAGTGGCTTACTCCAGAATTTTTCAAAGTGCATAAAATTTTGAAGTAGATGCTCCTTGACAACCTAGACTCGGATGCCCAAACTATGGCCCAGAGGCCAGATGCGGCCCCTGATGCCAATTCATCCGGCCCATGAAGCCCTTGTTGCTCCTGGAAGCGGAAGTAAAACATGCCCTTATGGGCACGTTTTACTTCTGCTTCCAGGAGCAACGAGGGCTTTGTGGGCCAGATGAATTGGCATCCCGGGGCGGTGGGGGGGCATCTAGTCACCAGGCCATAGTGACCAGCTCCCTGAACCACGTGACTGGCCCACGGCCTGAAAAGTTTGAGCACCCCTAACTTAGACTGTGGGCCTCCTAGGTTTTGATGCAGCTGTTTCTGAAATCAGTGGCTGGCATCACAGGGAACTTGGTGGACATCATTACTTTAATTAGGTGCTTACTGCTGACCCATAGAGCTCTGTGGCTCTGCCTGTCCCCCCACCTCTCTTCCTGGCTATCTCCAAGTTTATGATATACAATAAAAGAATGAACACCAGCTCTTGTTTGTTTCACCTTCACCTTCTGGGGGCAACACTGGAGGCAAAAGGCATCATTAAAAAGAGGGTAAATTGGCAATGATGATTTGCATAGATTTGCTTATGCTAAAATGTAAGCACAATGGCAAAATTAGAAACAATGTCTATAATTTAAACCAGGGATTCTCAACCTACTGACCGCAGCACCATTTAATGACACCCCCCCCTGCCTCCACCACGCCTGGAAGTGCCATGTGGTTGAGGCAGGGGGAAATGGCCGTCTGGCCCCCAAACTATCTGAGGGAGCATGGCCTGGCCCCTGGCTTAAAAAGGTTGAGAACTCAACTAAACAATGACACCTTGTCTCGTTGAGTGGGGAAAGTGAATTGTTTGACAAATGAGACTGCTGCTCTCTGTGAGGCTTGTGGCAGCTTCCAGGTCCCTACTGTCTCTCTTTATGGTTCTTATCTTTCAGTCAGATATCTCTGCAGGTGGAAGTCACTTTCAAAAGGAGAGTTGTTATATGGCAGCCTGTCAAACCAAGTACCATACACCTTAAAAGAGGAGACAAGGCTGCCTCAACCTAGTGAGGAAAAAGGAATGAATAACACCCTCATTCTGGTCATAAACATTTATTCAGAAGGTGTAATCTATAAAATCATTCATTCATTCATTCATTCATTCCATTTACATCCTGCCCAGGGGATGGCAGCAGTGGTGGGCAACAGCAGGCTTGCAGCAGTTCGCCAGAACCCATAGCAGAAATTCTGGCTGGCCCCACCCATCCAAATTTTTGAAATAAAGTAGTCTTAATTCATGTGCAATGCAGGGCTTTCCCCTGGCCACGTCCACCATACCATGCCCACAGTGTGGTATTAATTTTTTGTGGAGCCCACCACTGGATGGCAGGGCCTTAGTGGTTAAAACACTGAACTTAACGACTAGAAGGTTGGCAGATCAGCAGTTCAAGACCCGAATGCTGCAAAGTGGGGTGAGCGGCATTGTCTGTCCCAGCTCCTGCCAACCTAGCAGTTCGAAAGTAAGAAATTGCAAGTAGATAATAAGTACCGCCTCAGTGGGCAGGTACCAGTGTTCTGTGCACTCTGGTGTCAAGTTATGACTGCCACATGACCACAGAAATGTCTACAGACACAGACAGTGCTGGTTCTTTGGCTGTACATGGAGATGAGCATGGCACATATGATACAATATGAATGGCTTTAAAGCAAGGCCAACATTTATCTTTACCTATATCCTGCCCATCTGGGATATTCTCCCACTCTGGAAGGCATACAACAAATTAATTTTTTACAACAACAATATGAGTAAACATAAACAATAAACCAAATCAAATAAATTATGGGCATAACAATTAACAATAATGATACCGCAAACATAACACATATTGGCGATGGTAGGGTATATGTTAATTAATCCTATTGCTCGGCTTCTTCCTTCTTCCATGTCTAGGTCAGACGTGAAATTTCCAAGATGAAGGCACCTTTTGGTGAGTTCATTTTGCAGTTCCTTTCGCCTGACCTAGTGTGAGAAAGATTAGCTTTACCAGGGTATGCCCGATTGTGGTTCAGAAATACAACAGTTTTTGAGGAGGCTCTTTCAATTGGTAAGATCTTTTTAAAAGCCCCTTTAAAGAAAAAGGATTTCAATTATTTTTTGAATATAGGTAAAAATCATAATCAAGATCATGGTAAAATGTATGAAACAGTGTAAAACAAAATAAAAACATAAAGCTATAACATACTAAGCTATGATCGTCTGTTAAAGAGCACCTCGCTTAGAGACTAACTCACTTAAAGAGCAGAATTTTATCTGAATGGTTGCCTTGCTTAACAACTAAAACCAACCAAACACTTGCTTAACAACTAGATCAAGGTTTGCAATCCCCCCCCCCCGGGTCAGAAGTCACAATTGGTCACTTGCAATGGTGTTTCGCTTAAAGAGCAAACTCTCTTAAAGAGCAATCCCATAGAACGGATTATGCTCTTTAAGCAAGGTACCACTGTACATATAAATATACCAGGAACAAAAAACAAACAAACTATGTGCTATTACATGCCTTCCACTTATGGCTAGCCTAACATGGCTTTTGAGAAATGGGAGATGTTCCAGTGGTTTACCACCAACACCACCTCCCATTGAGTTTCCATAAGTAAATGGGGCTCTATCTCTTCATTCCTGCTCTGACATTCTGACCAAAAAACAATAGTTTTTTCTGCTGTAACCTGCCAAAACTGTTTTCCAGATGAAAGACCTTCTTGTCACAATTCTTGCTACCTATTCCAATATACACTGTTTCCAGTCTCAGATTTAATATACTTCACTCTGCATTAATGGAAGCCTGTTTTATAAATGTCCCACATTATAAAAGACTAGCCTCTGTGGCTCAGAGGAAATTGAAACAATTTTACATGAATTATTGGCATGCACTCTTCATAGGGAGTCCAGAAACAAATTAATTTTCCTGTTAGTGAAAGCAATGTGCAGCCATTTACATAATGTTTTCATCCCTTCAGCTTTTCCCTTTGAAAAAAGGAATGAAAAGATTGGAGAAAGCTGTGGCAAGGTAACTTGCATGCCTCTTGTGTCTGAGGAACTGGGGAATGTACATTATGTACAGTGGTACCTCGCTTAAAGAGCATAATTCGTTCCACAGGATTGCTCTTTAAGTGAGTTTGCTCTTTAAGCAAAACACCATCGTAAATGACCAATTGTGACTTCTGGGGGGGGGGATTTTGAACCCCAATTTAGTTGTTAAGTGAGTTTTTGGTTGGTTTTATTTGTTAAGCGAGGCGACCAGAGAAAATTCTGCTCTTTAAGCGAATTACTCTCTAAGCGAGGCGCTCTTTAAGTGAGGTTTGACTGTATTTTAAAAAATATGTGACTGTTTTTAATGTGTGAGTTTTCTGTTGTTAGCCGCCCAGTGTAGGAAAATCTTCTAGATAGGTGGGGTATACTTATAATAAATAAATAAATAAATAAATAAAATAACAGTAAAAATGATTTTCAGCAGAACCCACACCATAATCTATTTCTCCACTTCCTCTTCATACCATATTTGGGCATCCAGGAACTCTTCCTGGAAGATGCCCTGAAGCCTTGAGACTAATTATTTTCTCTGTTTGCTTGGCTCTTTCTCATTATTGTCTTAAGAGTCAGTGATAGATTACATAAAACTGGGTGGGGTAACTTTACTGAAATTCCTGCTGTCCTGCAATTCATGAATGGGGCTCTTAAATTTTATACATACCTTAATAAAATGTCCTTTTTAATATTTCCCTAGCTGTATAATATTTTGGTATTCTTCCTATAAACTAACATGCTCTATTTTGTATTTCCAAAGCAGAAAACTCCAAAAATATTTTCTTTAAACTCCAGTCTGCCTCTCCAAAAGGTGTGTTGCTCTCCAAAAGGGAAACAGTTAATCCCCAGATGCCTGGAGGTCTCACAACCTACCCAAAGAATTTCCTGAAAGATAACAGCCAGAGGTTTCACATGCTCTAAAGGAAACAGTCACCTACAGTGACTGCCTTTTGTTTTTGTGATCTGTAATTAACACATGTACACAATGACAATTAGTTTTGCCTGGAAGTCAGGAGGGAGAGTAATGTGAGGTACATCCTTAAGAGAGGTCTCACAAGTCAGTTCCTTGGAGTTCCATCAATGATGATTGGCTCCAGTCTTCAAGCCAAGGCTGATCATTGGAGCACACTCAACTCTTCCAGCCTGCCATTGGCTACTATACACCTAATTCCCCCCCCCCATCTCCTCCCCTCAAACTTCCTGGATGTTTGCTTGCAATCTTTTTTTGTAATGTCACTATTTACCTAAAAAAATTGTCATTGTATCTTGAATTTGATATGCTAACAAACCATTGTAACTAAAAGTTAAATTATTTACTTATGAATGAAACCCCCCCTGCTGGTCTTTTGTTTTATTGTATAAACTATATTGTAGCAATACCTAATTAGATCGATGTTAAAGATTAGCAGAAAAGTATAACAGGTCTTGCATTTGGGGGGCAAATGCAAATACACAGTAAAACCCTGATTTACGAACACCCCTACTTATGAATAATTCGACTTATGAATTGGTTCTTCACTGAAATCCATGCCTCGAGTTATGAATATGCCCTGATTTATGCATTAATTCTTTCTCCTCTGTGTTTATATATTTATTTATTTATTTATTTGTTCGCATTTAATACCCCGCCCCACTCGGGAAGACCCGACTCTGGGCGGCTTACAAAGTACATTACCGCAATGGGTACGATGAGTGAAGCAAAAAATGCCATTTCCCCTATGGGTTTATATTTTATACACATGCAGCCTTTCAGAATCCTATAGGTGGCAGTAGAGTACTTAGAAAGGAGTTCTTTGTCTGGAGTTTCGGCGCCAAAATGGCTGCCTGTTGCTGTTTCTAGCTGTATTTTTCTGAGTTTTCTGTAAGCTTCTTTAAGGTAAGAAACAGTGTTTTTAATTATGCATGCTTTCCTTTCAATGCTGCTATTGTTTTGGGTGATTTGACTGATTTTTGGAGGGTGGGGCGGGGGCTTTTTCATTACCCCATGATGATGCCTCCACTTACGAACAAATTTGACTTACAAACAATGCCATGGAACTGATTTTATTCGTAACTCGAGCTGTGTGTGTGTGTGTGTGTGTGTGTGTGTGTGTGTGTGTGTGTCTTTGATACACACACACACAGTAAAACACCAGATAACGATTGGATCGGATAACACTAAAATTGCATAATGTTAAGTAATCTGGGGTGGAGAATTGGATCGAATAACATTAAGGTCCTATGGGATGGATCAGATAACAACCGCTAAAGCCTGTGCGGTTACAATGTATCTCTATGGTGCTTTAATGTTATCCGATCCATCCCATAGGATTTTAACATGGATCGGATAACACTAAAATCCTTGAAGTATTTAAAATAAACAAATATGAATGAGCAGATATCTAACAGTTGTAAGATGAGTCCTGAAAACAAGGATAATCAGCTTTCCGAAGCGCATGAAAATGCATTGAAAACACCATTGAAGCACACAGATACCTCCAATAGCCTATTGCCAGAGATCCAAGCAGCTGCTTCTGACTGTCTGGTGACACCACCAAAGCCTACTGAAATTCACCCTGGAGAGCCATGGACCTAAAAATGCTGATCAGCGCAGCTAGTCCTGAGATCAGAAATCGAGAACAGAGGGAAAAGGGCCCAGACAGCAGAAATGAGAGGCTTGAGGACCATTTATCAGGAGATGAATATGAAAAATCCCAACCAAGTCATAAGGACAAAAGTCTAGTACTACTTTGTCACAAATTTTTAGCTCGATATCCTAGTTATCCAGATATTTCTAAAAGTAATGAAATTTGCCTTGATGAAGTAGCCGAAGAGCTTAATGTTGAACGTAGACGTATCTATGACATATTGAATGTACTGGAAAGCCTTCACATGGTGAGTTGACTTGCCAAAAACAAATACTCCTGGCATGGGCATCATAATCTTACAAAAACCTTACTAAAAACCACACTGGCTTAATCTGGCATTGGGTGATGCCCAGTGAATATTTATCACTTGATGTTATTTGGTATTTTTGGTGCATTTGGTAGTTGCAAGCAAAAATGTTAGGCTTAGTATTCAAGTAAGTTCTCAGGTTTTTATAATAATTCCTCCCAGCCTTGTGGCCAAACTACAATGATTATTCAGACACAAAAAAAATTAAGGCTTGAACATTCTTATTTGTTTTAGCTTTGGTTGCTTTTTAACCTGGTTGAAAAGCACCTCCTGGTTTTCCTCATTTCTGAAGGGTGTGGTTGGAGAACGAGAGGTCCAACCCTAGGCCTCTCCAAATTGGGGTGCCTCGGAGTTCGGTGTTCTCGCGTCTCTTATTTAATATCTTCATGAAACCTCTGAGTGAGATCATCCATTCCCATGGGGTGAAGTACAATTAGTATGCTGATGATACTCAATTGTACATTCTCACCTCATGGTGATCCACATGATGCAGTGGAAGTCCTATCCAGGTGCCTGGAGGCTGTGAGGGCCTGTATTGGGGACAATGGGCTACATCTGAATCCTGGCAAGACTGAGTGGCTGTGGGTCACGGATCCTGCATTATCCCGGGAGTTACCACCTTTGGTACTGACAGGGCTCTTTTGCCTCAGACAGACCCAGTGTGTGATTTTGGGGGGGGGGGGGGTCCTCCTGGACTCACGACCCCTACTTGAAGAGCAGGTGTTAGTCATGGCCAGGAGGGCTTTCGCTCAACTTTGAGTGATTCGCCAATTATGCCCATGCCTGGACTGGGACTCCTTGCTTATGGTCACTCATGCTCTGGTCACCTCCAGACTAGGTTATTGTAATGCGATCTACATGGGACTGCTCCTGATGACCATTCAGAGGCTGTGACTGGTGCAAAATGCGGCTGCCCATGTGGTGATGGGGTTTGGCCGTTATGCCCATGCCTCATCCCTGTTGTGGGAGCTGCATTGGCTGCTGGTGTGCCTCCGGGTGCAATTCAAGGTGCTGGTAATTACCTTTAAAGCCCTACAGGGTAGTGGACCAGGTTACTAAAGAGACTGTGTTACCCCAGGACATCCACCCGTCCCACCAAAGCAGACTGGAGGAGCTCCCTAATGGTTCCATTGGCTAGAGAGGTTTGTCTCTCTAGCACTAGAAGGAGGGCCTTTTTGGGTATCTGCTCCGGCCCTGTGAAACCTCCTGCTGACCGCTTATATGAAAGGCCATTCAGGTTTTAGTTTTAACTTATTGTGAATGTTGGGAGGGCATTTTAATGGATTTTAAATGTTATTTTTTTTATTATTTCAATTGCTGTAGGGATGTTTTTATATTTGAGTGTTTTTTATGGTTGGTTGTAAGCTGCCCAGAGTCACTTAGGCAAGGGGGCAATGATAGAAATGGAATAAATAAATAAACAAATAAATACATGCTGTTTACTGGGGGTGGCCCATAAATCCCTACCCATCCATATACTTGTGTATCTAGTGTATCTTTGTGCTGTGTGGGCAGGGAATTATGGGCCACCCTGTACATTAAAAAGGAACCACACATGGCACTTCCTGGTATGACAGAGGGGATGGGGGCCACATGAAATGGCACCATGGGCCAGATCTGGCTGATGGGCCATAGGATGGGAACCTCTGCCCTAAATAGTGTGCATATTTCTTTGAAAGGGCCATTCCTCAGAGTAAGACACAAAATGTGATGCCAGTTTTGGGAAGGTAGGAACAAGAAGAGAAGACAGAAGAATCTACCCTCTTACTTTTGGTCTTCTGGAGTTCTTTTGTTCTGAGAAAAAGCTGAGGCCATGGAGCAAGAACAAACTGAATGCCTGTGTAGGATTGTTACACTTGGTTTCAACCAACTGTTTGGGTAGTTAAAGAAAGTTGAAAAGCAACAGGAGAAAAAGAAAGAAGACTGCTTAAACATTGCATATGGAAAAAGAAAATACTGTATGTGTTACAAATTATATAAGGAGAAAAAGAAGGGAGATGAATGGTTACAGGAGGAGAACAGACAGTTTACTTGGGAATTACAGCAGATCTTACTTCAGTATGTGAGCCTAGTGAAGGAAAAAGAACCAACAGAGCAGCATTTGAAACAGACAAGGCAGAGACTAGTTCAATCCAAACTGAAACAGATTGATGGGGAAACTCTAGAGCTGAAAGGAGATGTCAAAGTCAGGACAATGCAGTTTAGAGAGTAACAGACCCCAGACAGAAATCTGGAGAGCCGCACACACTGCAAAGCTTTAATGCAGAGCTTGAAGGAAACCCTGAATGCCAGGAAAAATCATATGCTCTCTCACAAAAGACCATGAAGTCCTAAATCCAGACCGGAGGGAATGGAAACCATGTGAAAGAGATTGGGAAGCAACTATGAGAATGGAGGAGAAGAGAGTAATTACAATCTGCACCTCCTGTTTCACCACCTTCTTACAGAGCTCCAACTATGTGCACCAGTAAAGCCTATGAGGTTCAAGACAGCAATGTTCCTGCTGAGCCTCTTGTAACTACAGTTCCTGCATAAAATGTATAAAAGAACAGTTAACAAAACAAAATCACCACAGAAAGAGGGAATTTTGCGCAGAGAAAGAGTTTGGAGAGAAAGAATATGAATGTGAACGTGCCTCCTATTCTCACTACAAAGTCAGTATTTCAATTACTGAAACAATGAGATGGAAAAACAGACCATAGTCAAACTTCTGGGTCCACTTTACTCAGATAACTTTTTCACTTGGGCTGCTGGAGTTTGGTCATGCAGCCAACTTGAGGAACAAGATGAGGAACAGGATCACATTGCCTTAGGGCAGGGATTATCAACCTGCGGCCCGTGAGCCAGGTGTGGCCTGTGGTACCATTTTGTGTAGCCCCACCATCTCCACCATACCAGGAAGTACCATGCAGTGGAGGAAGGGCAAAATGGCCATCTGGCCCCCAAAGCTGTCTGAGGGAGCGTGACTCGGCCGCCAGTTTTAAAAGGTTGAGAACGCCTGCCTTAGGATGTGTTTGTGCAACTGGAGTTGGGAAAATTCAGAGAGCAGTATGGGAAACCAAGAAAGCAGAGTGGGAGGATAACAGAAGGAAAGGCATAGTCAACATCAGGGCTGCCCAAACTATGGCCCATGGGCTGGATCTGGCCCCTGGGCCATAGCTTAGGTACCTTTGGTTAACATCCTTCTGAGAGTGGGAGCTTACTTCATGTCCTCTGCCCAACTGACTAAAGGTAAAGGTCACCATTGTTCAAAAGCCAGTCGTATACAACTCTACAGTTCAGTGCTCATCTCTGTTTCATAGCTGAAGAGCCAGCACTGTGTGCTTCTGTGGACGTTTCTGTGGTCATGTGGCAGGCATGACTAGACACCAGAGCACATGGAACATTGTTTACCTTCCCACTGAAGTGGTCCCTATTTATCTACTTGCAATTTCTTGCTTTTGAATTGCTAGGTTGGCAGGAGCTGGGGAAAAGATGGGAGCTCATTCCATCCTGCAGTATTCGGGTATTGAACTGCTGACCTGCTACCTTCCAATCAGTGTCTTAGCCACTTGAGCCACTGTGGTCCCTGCCTAAGAAGTATACAAATTGCTCATAACAAGAAGATGAAACTGGGGGGAATATACTCTCAGGTTCCAAATTGTTGGTCTGATAGAAAATCAGATGGATCTGGATGAACAACATGCTCCAGAAATAGATGGTGATGTCATTTCTTTATGGTACATGGGATTAAAGCACAGTATCAAGTGTATGATGAGACCAGTCAAGAAGACCCAGAATTTTGTTTAAGTACTAAATGAAGCCAAAGGGACAGAAAGATTGGCATTGCAGAGTAATCTCAAGGAAAAAGATAAGAGAGATATAAACAAGTTGCCCATACCACATACTCCAACAGAGCTGGCTATGCAGAACCAAAGGAACCACAGAAGGTTAGGAATAGAGTCCAGACCAGGCAACAAAAAGATAGCTGGTCTCCTAGAAATTGGAGACAGGAAGCTAAAGAAGATTCTAGGAATGCTGGACAATGCAGAGATAGCTGCCTAAAAGATGAGAGAATGAGTTTTCAGACTCTCGTTTGGAGAAAATTGAAAAGGTGGTGAACATGACACCCTTGGCTGGTGTGCCTACTGAAGTGTTGTTTGAAACTCTGAGAGCAGCAGGGAGCAAAGAACAGGAGACATCTACTTCTATGCCTATATTGTCTCCCAAACTCACGCCAAGATTGGTGTTATTCCCTTTTCCTCCAGTGGAACAGTTTCCGTTAGTTTCAAAAGCAGGTGGCAGCTATTCAGAAACCAGCAATGGGGTCATATTTGGATGTTTGAACTGAAGTGAAGCCCCTTTCAACCATAAGTGCTGGAGAGTCAGAGAATGAAGACCCAACCTCATGGCCTCAAGTTGTATTGTACTACAGTTGCCTAACCTCACCATCAACTGTTTGTTTGATGCAAGAACAAGGCATATCATTTAATATTTGGGCTCACGGAGGGGCTTAATTTGCAGCCTCCTGATTCCAAGAGACATGCACAGAACCCCACTCACAGAATATTTTTTTTCAACTGCATTTTCTGCTCTTCTAGAAGAATGGACTTGGCAATAGCTCTTCAATCTCCTCAGCCCTTCCGAGAAACTAGAAGCAGGATGCAGCTACCTTCCAATCCTTCTTCCTTTTTGCTGTCCTCATGTTCAGCTTCCATACTCTCTTCACACAATGTTTCTCTTTGCTCTAACTGTTGTTCTTTCTTCAACTGGTCCTTGTCAGAATCCTACTTCTCCATTTTCACTTTTTTCTAGCCTTGAGTTTCTCTGAAACCTCTTCTCTTTCTTCTCCCACTTCCTCTGCATCATCTTCCACATTCTCTTTCTACCATATTGTCTCTTCTCCACTTGACCACTATGACCCCATACTAGGTCACCTCTTCAGTTCCATTTGTCAAAGCAGCTTTGGTATGTATCAGAACATCTTTTCTACAATTTCATCTACAACAAACTTCCTGTTATTTTCTGAAAAATAAGCAAGACACATCAATCCACAAATTTCTTTATTTCTTTTATTTATATCCTATCCAATTAGCGAGACCACTAATCCGGGTGGCTTGCAATAAAGATTAAACATAATAAAACAGCCAGTACTGTTGAAAAATTATTAGTCTTGCACCAGGTTCCTTTAATACATGGGTTATTGAGTTGGCCATCTGAGCTCAATCTTCATCAAGTCCTATCAGTGGTGTGGAGTCTGTTAACAACTTACCTCCTTGCTTCATCATCCTCTGCTTCTGCTTCTGGTTTTTCTGCTTCTTCTTCTTCTGCCATATCTAAATCCAAATATTGGTGATCATCATAGCAATCAGCCATGAAGACTGTCCTGAGAATATAATGCAGTGGTCTTCCATTTGTCTTCCGCATCACAACATGACACCTGTACCACTGATCCAGTTCCACGAGTCACTTTCTGGTCCTGAGCCCTTTTGGCATGCAAAGTCCTTGTCAGCCCCAGGCCAGTATTGATGAAGCTATTGCTCTCCATCAAAATGGATTCAAGTGGGATTTAATCCACTTGGGGACCATCACCCTTCCCGATGATCTTTGGAACCCAACGCCATTAGTCTCCAGGGTTGTCACTCAGCATCGAGTTGTTGGCAGTATGGTTTATTCTATTACCATAGCAGGATACATCATATTCAGTTTCTGAATCTAGGAATGTTGTGATTGATTTGCTCACTGACCTCCGCTGGTTGTTTGTTTGTTTGTTTGCAAAAATATGTTTGACTGCACAGGAGCAACCACAATCTAATTATTAGAACAGGGGTCACTTCAGTCTGGCCACCCGCAGATGTTGCTCTTCTTCAAGTATAACTCATCTATACTCATTTTCAATTCATAATTTCTTTTGATAATTTGTCGTTATCTTCATTCTGCAGATTAATTTAATTTCGTGTCAGAGATTACTCTGGGTTGAAAGGATTTTTAGGGGATGCCTGAATGAGGCTCCTTTCATGTCCCCAAGAAGTGCAACTCTTGGGTATTGAAACCTGACCTTCCAGTCTTCAGCTCAGCATTTTAACCACTAAGCCACCAGACGAGCTGCAATTGTGCAGATTATAAATCAAGTAAGCAAACAAATTAATATATTTAAAGTACAGTATATGACGTTCTGATTTCCAATTCAAAGTCAAAACTACAAACCACCGCCACCTTGTGGCCCAGAAACTACATTTATTCGAATATGTGCCTTAGTCTCCTGTGTTCTCAGTTATGACCAATGTTTCATACAACTATGTATCGTAATATAAGATATCCTGAGTAATATTGCCAGTCAAAATGTGTGACAAAAAAGGCAGAACAATCTGGTTCCTATATCACCGTAATCTTATTCATAAGGAAAATAATGTTTAACAACTCACAAAGAGTGAGTTATAACCCAAGGTAGATAAATAGATGGTGTTGGAATGTATGTGAAGTTTTGGTATTCTTTTATGAGTTAGTGGAGTGTGAGATGAAACAATAAAAGCAACAGAGGTGAAAGAGTGACACAGTAGTCCAAATTTCAGATCTAACTCCTTTCTCATGGTGACTAGCTTTTTTATATAATAAAAATAATTCTAGATGTATTTAAGTAGGAAAAAGATATCTTTACTTACAGTTACCACTTGTAGTTACAATCTGAAGAAAAAAATAAAATTAAAGTCTCCACCATGTGGAGTACCTCCCATGCTTGCCACATGGTCAATGGGTTAGGAGAGAAGAGAGAGAGAACAATGGAAGTGAAGCAAATATATCCATGAGACTAGATTTATGAGGACATTTTCTCATAAACAAGTCATTGCCCAATATTATTGTCATGCCTATCATTAAGATATACCAGATGCATGCTTGGCAATGTAAAAGTGAGATACAGTAATACCCCGGATAACGTTATGACTTGGTTCCACAAGTCATGACTGTTAGATCCGGAGATCAGGGCGCGGGAGTGAGGACACGGAAGCCATTAAGGGTGAACCAAACAACACGTCTGTTTATTGTGGTTAGCACAGACAACAACAACAACGGCTGGGTCAGCAGGGGATTAAATACCCTGCTTGACCCAGCCCACTGACCAATGGGTAGCGGCGATTTTCCCGCCGCTAGGACATTTAAATATCTAACACCCCTTCCCCCCAGAATGCCCCAGTCTGCTATTTGCATACAAAATCCTCCAGGTGACGGGGGCGTGTTCTTACTCGATCGCACCTGCGCAGTTCAGTCGGCGCTGGGGCATCGGGCAGAGCGGACCTGTCGCTCTCGCTCTGCCCTGGCTGGGCCGGGAGCGGATCCGGAATACGAGCGTCGGGCTCCGCGGTGACCGGGGGTGAGCCTGTTCCAC
Source organism: Furcifer pardalis (assembly GCA_030440675.1). Taxonomy (NCBI): domain Eukaryota; kingdom Metazoa; phylum Chordata; class Lepidosauria; order Squamata; family Chamaeleonidae; genus Furcifer; species Furcifer pardalis. The sequence goes on from CP126891.1 coordinate 258,234,118, forward strand.
ACGGTAAGCTGGCCGGTGATGGTGCTGCGTGAATGGGGCTGTTTTCTGGCCGAACCGGGTCGGTGACCGGTTCGTCCATCGGGTGCATGTCTGGCTCAGCGCCGATCTGCACTCCCCGGGGGAGGTTGCTATCCGTGTCGGGACTCGTTCGCCTCCTGAGCTGGTCGACATGGCGTTTCCATGTCCGACCATCAGCGAGGCGAACCTTGTAGGTGTAGGGGCCCAGCATTTCGCTGACGGTTCCCTCTTCCCACGGGTGGCCCGACGCGTAGTTCCTAGCGAAGATTGGTGAGTCAATGGCCAGTGTCCGGCCCTGTGGTTGGTCCCCCCTGAACTTGTCTGGAGAGTACCTAGGGTGTAACCGGTCAAGCTGACAACGGAGTCTCCTACCCATGAGTAACTCTGCGGGGGCCCTTCCCGTGGCAGCGCAGGGAAGGTTGTGTTGGGCCAACAAGAACGTGTCTACGCGTTCCTGCCAGTCCCCGGGTCCTAGCCTTTCCAGGGCCTCCTTTGCGCTGCGCACGAATCTCTCGGCCTGCCCATTCCCTTGCGCCCTGAACGGGGATGTGAGAGCGTGCCTAGTTCCTAGGGATGCCAGGTACTGTTCAAACTCAGTGGCCGTGAACTGAGGCCCGTTGTCAGAGACTAGGGTGTCGGGAATGCCGTGTGTGGCAAAGAGTTGTCTGAGTTCCCGGATCATTGCTCTGGCTGTGGTGCTACTCAGGAGTCGGATCTCCAACCATTTCGAGTAGGCATCCACTACAATCAGGAATGTTTGGCCGTGGAATGGGCCGGTGAGGTCGATGTGAATCCTCTGCCATGGGCCCGAGGGCTGTTCCCATTCTCTGACCGGGGCTGCTGGTGGATTGGGTCGTGATGATTGGCAAGGTGTACATTTTGCCACCCACGTCTCTATGTCCTTGTCAATACCAGGCCACCACACGTAACTTCGGGCTAACCCCTTCATCTTTACTATTCCCGGGTGGCTGGCATGCAGTGTTTCTAGGACCTTGGGGCGGATTTTCCTGGGCACCACTACCCGGTCCCCCCACAGCAAGCAACCCCCCACACAGCACAGTTCGTCTTTCTTGTCGAAATATACCTTGAACTCCCCCTCCCCCTTGTCCGGCCACCCCCGCTGAACCCAGCTGGAAACGGCCCGAAGTTCGGCGTCCCGCGCCGTCGCCCTGGCAACCTCGGCCGATGTAGTGGGGGCAGAGTCCAGGATGTCCAGGGCAAGAACCGATGCTTCCCCCCGTTCCGCGCCTTCCTGGGTCGGGAGGGGGCATCTGCTCAAGGCGTCAGCATTCCCCATGTGTTTCCCGGGCCGGTAGACTAAGGTGTACGAGTACCTGGACAGGAAAATGGCCCACCTTTGCATCCGGGGGGACAAGGCAGAGGGTGTAGGCCGGTCGCCCGCCAGGAGTCCCAATAGGGGCTTATGATCAGTCACAAGTTTGAAGTCCCAGCCGTACAAGTAGTCGTGGAATTTTCTTACCCCTGCCACTGCCGCCAGCGCCTCCTTGTCGATCTGGCCATAGTTCCTCTCCGTCGGCGACATGGTCCTGGAGTAATAGGCGATGGGCGCCTCGAGGCCGTTGGGCAGTCGGTGGGCCAGGACTGCGCCGACGCCGTAGGGAGACGCGTCGCAGGCGAGGACCAGTGGCAGGGTCGCGTTGTATTGTATCAGGAAACTGTCCTGGGAGAGAAGATTTTTGACAGCAGCGAAAGCTGACTTTTGCTCGGGTCCCCACACCCACTCTGCCTTCGCGGCCAACAGTCTGTGTAGGGGCTCAGCCGCGGTGGCCTTTCCTTTCAGGAAGGTCGCGTAGAAATTCAGGAGTCCCAGGAACGCCTGCAGCTCCTGCCTGTTTTTCGGGGCCGGGGCGTTCCGAATCGCTTCCACTTTTCCCTTCGTTGGGTGGATGCCCTTGGCGTCGATGTGGAACCCTAAGAAGTCCACGGAGGGGACCCCCAACAGGCACTTATCCCGTCTCACCCTGAGCCCAGCGGCCCTGAATTTAGCCAGGACAGCGGCGACCCTGTCTTTGAGCTGCCCGGGATCCCCCGCAATTATCAGGACATCATCGAAATAGGGTACCACCCCCGGGAGTCCTTGGAGGAGCCTTTCCATCGTGCTCTGAAACAGTCCCGGAGCTATGCTGACCCCGAACTGTAGCCTCGTGCACTTGAATGCCCCCCGGTGTGTGACAATGGTCTGGGCTTCGGCCGTAGTGTCATCCACCGGAAGCTGTTGGTACGCTTGGGCCAGGTCCAGCTTGGCAAAGATCTTGCCAGGGCCCAGGGAATGGAGTAAGTGGTCTATGACGGGAACCGGGTACGCGCTCGGCTCTAATGCCTTGTTGATCGTGCATTTGTAATCTGCACAGATGCGCACTGACCCGTCCGGTTTGATGGGGGTCACTATGGGGGTCTCCCACCGAGCGTGGTCTACGGGAACGAGGATTCCCTGGGCGACCAGCTTGTCGAGCTCCTTCTCGACCCTGGGCTTGAGCGCCAGTGGGACTCTCCGGGCCTTAAGTCGGATGGGGGCAACGCTCGGGTTGAGTGCAAATGAAATAGGGGACCCCACATACCTGCCCAATCCTTCCCCGAAAACGTCCTGGAATTCGGCCATCAGGTCATCCCTCAGCGAGGCGTCCCCGGGCTGGTCAGTCGCAGTGTTGTGGATGCCAGCGATGGACAGTCCCAGGGCGGGGAACCAGTTTGTGCCCAGTAGCGTCGGGATGTTACCGTGGACTACGGTCAGCGGTAGGCTTTCTTCCTTCGGTCCGTACTTGACACGGACCCACTTCTGTCCTGCGACGGGGAGGAACTTGCCTTGGCAGTCCTTGATTCGGATCCTCTGGGTCTGGAGGTCTGATTCTTTTAGGGCCGGGAATGTCTTCTTCATCCACCTCCACGGAATGATGGATATGGCGGCCCCAGAGTCGACCTCCATCGGACACTCTGCCCCGTCGATCGTGACTGTGGCGTGGTACTTCTCTCCCTTCTGTGTGGCGGTGTGGCTTATCGTGAGCGTGTGCGTTTCTGCATCTTCGAATTTGCCGCTGTTGCGTCCCTGGCGCCTCTGATTTGTCCTCTGTTTGGCGGCCATCTTGCCCGGCGGGAACTTTTGAATCTGCCGGTCCGCTTGGTTCTCCGCTTGCCTTGCCCGGCAGACCCTCCCAATGTGTCCCCGCTTGTCGCAATAGCGGCAGATGGCCTCCCTGAAGCGGCAATGTGCCTGCTGGTGTGGCCCTCCGCAGCTGGCGCAGCGCTGGCCGCTCCTGCCCGAGTTTCCCCCGTCGGTCGCGCACACCTCTGCTTCTTCCTCTTCGTCCTCGTCAGAAACGACGTCTTGATGGTGAGCGGAGGCTTGGCGGGGCGCCGACGGGGACCGGTTGAGGGAGGATGCGGTCGACATCGAGAGCTCGAAAGCTCTGGCCTCCTCGATGGCCCCGGCCAGGGTCAGGTCTCTCCGGGCCAACAGCCTCTTCCGGAGCTTGTTGTCGCGGACTCCTCTGATAAGCTGCTCGGTCAGGGAGTCCTCGAGGAATGGCCCGAATATCGCCGGGACGGCTGCTGCCCTTAGGGCGGCCACGTACTCGCCGATGGTTTCCCCTGGCATCTGGTATCGGTCCCGGAACTGGATCCGGAACACGAACTTCGATGGCTCTGGTGCATAGTGGTTCTTGAGGGCCAACTGTAGTGCTTCCCATGAGACATCCAGGATTGGTGTTGGATCCACCAGGGACTGGGCCACTTCGTAGACCTTGGCTCCGCAGTGGGTGAGGAAGAACGCCTTCTTCCGCTCCGGTGCTATCTCTCCCAGTTCCGCAGCTAGCAGGGAGAACTCAAAACGGTCCATATAGCTCTTCCATCTCTCGTCCTTCGGTTGGAAGGGAGTCGGTGGAACGTAAGCAGCCATGGCGAGGTGCCTTCGTGAGAGGTGGCTCTGGTGTGTGTGATGGTTCTGGTCCGTTCCTCAAAATCCCACCTTCGTCGCCAGTGTTAGATCCGGAGATCAGGGCGCGGGAGTGAGGACACGGAAGCCATTAAGGGTGAACCAAACAACACGTCTGTTTATTGTGGTTAGCACAGACAACAACAACAACGGCTGGGTCAGCAGGGGATTAAATACCCTGCTTGACCCAGCCCACTGACCAATGGGTAGCGGCGATTTTCCCGCCGCTAGGACATTTAAATATCTAACAATGACGTTATCTGATTTTTAGTGTTGTCCGATGCATGCATCGAACAACGCTAAAAAAAAAAAAAGCCCTGACTTCAGGGGCAAATTGCTTTAAAGGCAGGCAGGGAAAGAAAGAGACCTCCCTGCCTTTAAAGCCACCTCCACGAGCAGCAGTCTCTGCGACTGTAGTAGGCTTGGGGAAAGCGCCTTTCCCCCGAACCTACTGCAGTCAAAGTCTGCTTACCCTGCTTACCAAGATTCTCTTGCTTTTTCTCTTTATTTCTTGTCTTTCTATGGCTTGTAGTTTCAATACAGGAAGGGAAAAAGATGCCAGGTTTGTGTTTTTTTCTTTCCCTTCCTGTATTGAAACTACAGGGAGGGGGAAAGAGAGAGAGGTGATTGGTTCTCTAGAGAACCAATCACCTCTCTCTATTTCCCCCTTCCCTGTAGTTTAAATACAGGGAGGGAAAGAGAAAAAGCAAGAGAAGCTTGAAGGCAAGCAGGGCCAGGGCTGGACTCTCTCGTGGCCGAGCAGGCAGTGGGGTGTGTGTGGGGAGTCCCCAAACTGCTGGGGGGGGGAGAGGAAGGAGGGAAATGGCAGGGAGAGGAGCTTTGGGCTCCTTTACTACGATGGATTGGATAACGCTAAAAAGAACGTTCTCCGGTGCAAATCCCCCCCCCCCATTTGTTGTCGTTATGCGGTTTTAGCGTTATCCGGTGCAATTGTTATCTGGGGTATTACTGTACTGTAATGAGTGAACAGGTTGAGGAGATGCTGAACTGGTGAGCAAGATGGTTGAAAATCTTTGTTTTTGTTATGTGTCAAGCCACTCTTGATTTATGATGACCCTATGAAGCAGAAAACTCCAAAATGTCCTGTCCTAAACAACCCTGTTCAGGTCTTGTAAACTCAAGGATGTGGCTTCCTTAAGTGAGTAAATCAGCTTCACATTTGGTCTTCCTTTTTCCTTGCTGTTTTCAATCACCATGGTCTTTTCCAGAGAATCTTGCCTTCTCATATTATGCCCAATGTAAGACAGCCTCAGATTCATTATTTTTTCCTTCAGAAATAGCTTGTCCTTTATTTGCTCTTATTTGCACCTGTTCAGCTTTCTAGCAGTCCAGGGTATCCTCCAGCACCATATCTGAAATGAATAATTTCCCCCTTGTTGGCTTTCTTTCCTGTCCAACTTTCACATCTGTACATGATGATCAAGAACACAACAGTGTGGATAATCTTGGTCTTGATTTCCATTGAAACATTCTTGCACCTTATGAATTTCTTCATTGTTACTCTTTCAAGTCTCAGTCTTCTTCTGATTTCTTGGCTACAGTCCCCATTTGAGGTGATGATTCAAAACTTTACATCAGGGGTTCCCAATCTTTTCAAGCTGGGTGCCGGGTCACACTCTCTCAGTCAGCTTCAAGGGCTGGATGGCCACTTTGCCCTGCCTGCATGATGGGGGTGGCCATTTTCTCCCAACAGCTTGAAGAGGGTGGCCATTTTGTTTCTTGAATACCCTTGGAGGGGTGGGGGGTCACATGAAATGGTGCCATGGGCCAGATCTGGCCCACAAACCTTAGGTTGGGAACCCCCGTTTTACATGGTGATTTTTCATGGTATTCTCTTGAACATCATTGAGCTTCAATGGTGGATAGTGAAATTACAAGATGTGACATTCTCCTTTGAAGTAGAATGTTCTAGCCCAGAGGTTAGCAAACTTGGCTCTCCAGGTGTTCTTGGACTTCAGTTACCAGAAGCCTAAGTCAGTACAGCTGCTGATCAGGGCTTCTGGGAATTGAAGCCCAAGAACACCTGGAGAGTCATGTTTGCTGACCTCTGTTCTAGCCCAATTGACACACAACCATGCATCCATGTTGTGTCAGTTAGAGCACTGGACTTGATTACTGTAATGTGCTCTACATGGGGCTGCCTTTGGTGACCACTTGGAGGCTGCAACTGGTCCAGAATGCAGCTGCTTGGGTAGTGATGGGGTGTGGGCATTATGCTCGTGCCTCACCACTGTTTCGGGAGTGGCACTGGTTGCCAGTATGTCTCCAGGTGCAATTCAAGGTGCTGGTCATTACCTTTAAAGCCCTACATGGTAGTGGGCCAGGATACTTAAGAGACCGCGTCACCCCAAGAACATCTGTCCGTCCCACCAGGGCGGATCAGAGAGGCTCTCTTATTGTTCCATCAGCTAGAGAGGCACATTTCTCTAGCACCAGAAGGAGGGCCTTCTCCATGTCCGCTCCGGCCCTTTGGAACCTCCTGCCAACTGAGTTATGCCTACAGACAGAGCTACTGGCCTTTCGGAAGGGCCTAAAAACCTGGCTGGCAGGACAGGTGTGGGGCTCCAGTAATATGGGGTCCCATGTTGGGTGGCTGATCTGGTGGGATAGCCACCCATCTCTCCCTCTTTTAAACTTTTTTAACCTTTTAAAACATTTTTTAACCTTGTAAACTTTTTAATCTTTGAGAGTTTTTTGGTAAATATATAGTTTATTTTTATTTTTTGAAGTTGATTTGGTTTCTGGGTTTGTGGGGTACTGGTTTGTAAGTGGGATTTTTTAAAAAAGTTCTGAAATGTTTTGTGCATTATGCTAATTTAATTGTAACTGTATATTTTGTATTCTTTTTGTATTGTTGTTAGCCCCCCAGAGTCGCTTAGGCAAGTGGGGCGACATAAAAATCGAATAATTAAATTAAATTAAATTAAATTCTCAATTTGTGGTTTTTGCACCATCCATAGCTCACAGAAATAGATGAGAAGGGAACAACAGTTTTCAACTACATGTTAACGCCAAACAATACTACAATTTTAAATGTTATGAATATATACAGTACTATGAATAATAAATATAACAACAGGATGCCTGTAAACATGTTTTCTTTGGTTGGAGGCAGAATTGAAAATTACTTTTTAGCATAGAGGGACCACATTCTCTTGAGATTTGTTAAACTGAGCAAAAAGAATAGAAGTGGCATAATACACACTTTAAGAAGAACAATTTCAGCTTCAGGAAATTCTAGATGAAATTCTAGGCTTTTTTGTTGTTATTAAGTCACACAGTTAATTCTGACCCTTTGCAACCATTGCCCACCAGGCACCTCTGTCCTCCACCATCTTCCTCAAACCACCCAGCTCTGTGCATACTGTGTCTGCAATACCATCTATTCATCTTATTCTCTGATGCTTCCTTCTTTTGCCCTCCACCGTTCCCAGCGTCAAGGCTTTCTCAAGTGAATCCTCTCTTCTCATTTGATGTCCAAAGTGCTTTAGCTTCATCTTTACTTCTAAGGATCAGTCAGGGTTGATTTCTTCTAAGATCGACCCGTTTGTTCTCCTCACTGTCCAGCGTACTCTCAAAACTCTAAAACAAAGTTTTCTAGATTAGTAAAAGAAAGACAAGTAAGCATGCACAGGTTAAATACAAGAGAGGTGTGTAAATGTATGGATGATGTACATTAAAAATAAAGATAAAGAACATTTTTGTAGTTCTTCCATTGCTCTGAAAGAAATGGCTAAAATCAGTTGTTAGTTCTAACTGGAGTAGACCTATTCAGTCAGTGGACCTTTCAGGTTGTTACCTTAAAAATTAGGGCTTGGTTCGTTTCCTGGTGGAGAATTGATTAACCCCAAAAACTGACACCGAGGCATGATTTTAATCAGAACAAACATTGGTTTATTGGTATTTTAAACAGAATTCTAATTCATAGTGGCCACCTATGAGAAAGAAGTCCCAAAACCTCATCCGTTCTGGCACAAATCACCCTTGGGAGCCCAATTCCAGCTATTCTAGGAATGAGCTGAAGTCCCTCCCACTCCCCAACATTTTTATACATTTACACTGGTCGACAATCAAGTATAGGCAGGTACAAATGTTGTTTACTGAAAGTGGGGCAATTAAATGAGTCTTTACACTTCTTAATTAAACAGTACAAAAGTAATTTCCGAAGTTACACATTGACATTTTTACATTTACAATGGGGTAGTGGCGAGTGCCGCAACAGGTCTTTGTCTTCAGGATGGAGTAATCTCCCCTAGGCAATCGTAAATCTGTTACAAAGTGTCTCCTTGTGGTCAGGAAAATATTTGCAGAGTGATACTTTGTTTCCCTTGCAGCTTTTGTGAGTGGATGAAGAAGCTTGTACAATGAATGAATACAGGCTGGGAATTGCCGTACCGGGAATTGCGACATCTCTGAAGCTTCAGGAGATGGGAGATAAAAAAGTGATTAGGGCTATTGTTCTAGCTGCTCCTCTGCCAGATGCCTCTTCTGGACTTCTTGGAGGAAAAACCAGTTCTTAATCTACTGTAATTGCTTACATTCAGTGACATGACTGCTAGGACTCCACTTTTAATCAAGTCCCTTTGCAAAGGTTTTTAGATAGATTTTGATATCAAGCTCATAATAAATTAAACTTCATATTGCTGTATATTAAGCTCCGGTTTTTCCTTCCAAGGTTGCAATGTTTTCTCCAGGTATTTTACACCTTGGCCTGTGTGTACAGTGATTCTCTGGTTGTAACTTTATTCAAAACAAATTAAATGAAACAGTGATGTTAGATCTTAAAATTTAGGTAACAAGGTTTTAACTCAGATCATGTCTGAACATGAGTGCTTAGAGTGCTTTTTCCCAAGCTCCCAGGGTTCATTCTGGGTACACAGCATTTATAAATGCTGGAGTGCTCCAACTTCCCCTCCAGCGATCTTTTTAGGACCATCTTGTGTGGCTCTACATGGCATAGCCTCATTGAACCACACAAGCCCTCTTGCCACGGCAAGGCAATGATCCTTGGGGGAGATCCTTACTCAGTAGCTCTTTAAAAATAGGTAAAAAGTCATCCTTGCTCAAAAGCTAGTTATATCTGACTATAGGGCTCATTGCTCATCTCTGTTTCCAGCCGAAGAGACAGTGCTGTCTGCATCTACAGACATTTTTGTGGACATGTGGCAGGCATGACTAGACACAGAATGCAGTTTACTCAGAGTTAAATCCCATTGGATTTAATGAGGTTTATTCTCAGATTAACTGAAATAAGATCAGCTAGGAATGTGAGCTTTCCTCATGCATTCCTAGCTACATAACTCCAGCATTCCTGAAGACCATAAGTAAATTTGAACTTCTTTTTTGTCTTGATTGCTTGTCAGTTTTCTAAAAAAGATAGTCAAGAGTAATTTATACCCACCGTATCTGTGGTTTTCTGGCAGGGGAAAAACTTCAACTACTCCTGAACCTGGGTTAAAATGTTAAGTGTTCTTAAAATGAATGGCGAAGATGATGTTTACTGGGATGTAAACTTATGATATTTACATGGTGCCTGGCTGTGTATTGCCTGCCTTTAATAACATCAATAAATAATTCATGTTCATAAACTCAGAGATTCCTAGAAGTGCCAGTTCAGTCTGAAACTTTCCTATAACTTCAGTAGTATTGCAGGAAGCAGTAGCAAACAACTAAGAGAAAGACTGGAATAGGTTTTCCACTTTGTTTAGAGAAAGATGTTAGATTCTTATCAGGATGAAAAGATCAGCAATAGATTTATAACTAAAACCAACTGCGTATTTGGCAGACATAATTAATTGGCTTCCAGCCATCACATCAGGATGTTTTGGTTTCTGTCTTCTTCAGAAGCTTGGCATAACAGTATGTTATATCTATAGTGGCATTCCAAGGTGATTAGCCAACTTGGATGCAGCACTCTTTAATCAGAACAACTGTATGGGGCAAATGAACTGGCAATTCCCCAAACATTTATCCATAAATGTTTCTGGTTTTCTCTTGTGTTAAAAAAGAGAGAAGAGAAAGCCGAATGATCTTGGTGCCTAGTCTCAAAGCAAGGATACCAATACTGTACCTTCATTAATGAATGAATGGTAATTATGTGTGCTGTCAAGTCAATTCTGATTTATGGAGTCCATTTCCATGTTGTTGTTGTTTTTACAATGCATAGCCCAGTTGCCATCAGAGGCCCAAGGGGAGGCGAGTGACCCATCTTGCTCCCTCCCCACCCCATCAAAAACCTGTGACCAGAGAGCTGAGAAGGCAGAGACCAAGGCCTCAACTGCCCAGTCACCATCGCAGACGCCCAGGCGGAGTTGCTGCAGGTGGGCAGGCAACAGAGGACACCAATGCAGGCCTCCAGGCCTAACTAGCGTCCAGAGCCAGGAGGAGGGAAGGAGTCACCGCAATGGATGTTCTCACCAAAGTCTTATAGCTGCATGCATTTGATAAGTAATTGAATTACCATAGTTGACTTAATATAGCAAACTTTCCTTTTCATACCAAGATTTTCCTTTTCCTTTTCATACCAAGGTTGATGACTAACAAGATACTTTTAACTTTTGACTACATATATAACTTCTTGTTTCATATATCCAGCATTAATCAACTTAATTTTAGTCTGTTACTTTGTGTTAAATTGTGATAATATGTAAAATACTGGTGTAGAAACTGGCAAACCACATCAGGAAGTTTGCCAAGAGAATTCTATGGACTAGAACAGTGGTTCCCAATTAGTGGTATGCGTACCCCTAGGGGTACGCAAGATTGCATCAAGGGGTACGTGCAGCAATCTCTTAATTAAAATATTAAATCCTTAAAAAACAATAATGCAATAACAATTGCCAAAAAAATATTCAATTTAATTAAACGATCAGTAGGTAAGTCAATTGTATGCATCAAGCGCTTTCTCCCGCCGCGGCGGTTTTTCCCGTGCCTCCCACGCCTCGCGTCACCCGATCGTGGCCACCCCCGTTCCCGCCTATTTGCTTGTCATTGTCAATCAGTCAGTTTGGTTTATATCACGTGAGCGTGTCACTGTGCTCATTGTGTTGTTTTAATTGTGAATTAATAAATATCCATCGCACCGTGTCGCGTCGATCAGCCTTATATACCTACCTCAGTAAACGGTAAGATAATGTTTTAAAACAGTGTTTCCCAAATTCTGGTTCTTGGACTTCAATTCCCAGAAGGATAAATCAGTCCACTGACTGATCAGTGCTTTGGGGAAATGACTTAGGCTCCTGGGAATTGAAGTCCAAGAACCAGAATTTGGAAAACACTGTTTTAAAACTGTGATTAAATTTGCACTTTCACTATAAACTGCAATACAATGTAATGATGTTTAGAAAATAAAAATAATATTCAAGCTGCTTCAGTTGTAAACATGTTCGCGGATTCTGTTTTCTAGATTTTAAGTTACATTAATACTATTTTCATTGTAAATTTCAATACAAAGCAATAATGTTTAATTTGTTTTCAACTATGTACCTACTTTGAATACAGAAGGACAAATTCAATTTTTTGCCTGTTTGCAGTTTCTGGTTTTTTTCCCCTAAGCTTTTTAATTACTTACATTACAAAAATACAAAAGCTGAGTTAATAAGTCCCCTTGTTTTTTAGATGGAACAGTGGCTGCTAAGGCGCTGAAAGGTTGAGGAGGAGGTATCAGAGAATACTGAACAGTCGCCTGCTAATGATGTGTCACCCTCTACTAGTACTCCGACACATTCAAAAAGAAACCTTGATAACAAGGAATCGTCTCTCAAAAAAAGGAAATATGATGATAGTTATATTCAGTTTGGTTTTACAATCTCTGGAGATCCTAATTCCCCATTGCCGCAATGTGTCATTTGTGCTGTCAAATCATTCGTTGAAACCATCCTTACTACGTCGCCATTTAGAAACCAAACATGCTAATTTGAAAGATGAATCTGTATCCTTCTTTCAACATAAATTAAAAGACCTCAAACAAAGACAAAAATCTATTGAGGCACTTTCTTTAAACACGAATATGAATTCCCTGCAAGCCTCTTTTCGAGTTAGTTATTTAATTGCCAAGCAAGCAAAACCGCATACAATTGGGGAAAACCTTATACTGCCTGCAGCAAAAGAGATAGTGAAATGTATGTTCGGAGAAAAAAATGGCCCGAGAACTTGATGTTATTCCTATGTTAAATAACACTGTCTCTCGTCGTATTGCAGACATGTCAGATAATCTGAAAAACCACCAAATTCAACACATTTTACAGAGTGATTACTTTGCCATACAACTTGATAAATCCACAGACATATCAAACTTGGCTCAACTTTTAACATATGTTTGTTATGTTCATTCCAGAAAGGTTCATGAAGAGTTCCTATTTTGTCATGCCCTTCCGATTCATACTACCGGGGAGGACATATTTCACATGGTTGACGGTTTTATAAAAGAAAACAAATTGGATTGGTCGAAATGCGTAGGAATATGCACTGATGGTGTCAGAGCAATGACTGGTCATTTTTCAGGACTTGTGAAGCAAATACAAGATGTAGCCCCAGAAGCAAAATGGACCCATTGTGGTATTCATCAAGAGGCACTTGCTTGTAAAAAAATTCCAGCCTGCTTAGATAGTACTTTTAACAATGCTGTGAAAATTGTCAATTTAATCAAGGCCCGTGCCACAAACTCAAGAATTTTTACAGACATTTGTAAAGAGCTTGACAGCGAGCATGAGACCCTGTTGTTACATACTGAAGTGTGTTGGCTGTCCAGAGGAAGAGTTGTTTCGAGAATATTTGAGTTGAGACATGAAATTGAGTTATTTTTGACCGAGCAGGGACATGCCGAGTACAAACAGATGCTGATTGATCCTTTGTGGCTACAAAAATTGGCTTACTTGTCAGATATTTTTACAAAACTGAATGAGTTGAATTTGGGGCTTCAAGACCAGGATACAACCATATTCACATTGCAGGAGAAGGTTTAGTCAACAATCAAAAAAATGTCTCTCTGGACATCTTTGATCGACAGATGTAAATATGATCAATTTCCGAATTTAAAACTTTTTTTGGAAACTACTTCTTCATCAGTGAATGAAGATGTAAAATCAGCCATAAAATGCCACTTGCAAAATTTGTCGACCGCATTACACACTTATTTCCCAGAAATATCGTCGCAATGGAACTGGTAAACAACTTCTTTGGAAACTGTCTCACCGATCACCTATCCATCTCTGATCAAGAGGAATTAATAGACATCTCATGCATCAGTAGACTCAAAAGTTGTTTTGCGGAGCAATCACTGGTTAATTTTTGGGCTGGTCTTAAAGACGTTTATCGTGTCAGCAATAAAACATTTACTGCCATTTTGCACGATGTACCTTTGCGAGAGCGGATTTTCCGCAATGACAAACTTAAAAACTAAACATCGTCACAGACTTCACAGACTTCCGCAATGACAAACTTAAAAACTAAACATCATCACAAACTTGAAGACGACTTGAGATTGAAGCTGATCAAAATGCAACCAGATTTTTCAGAGTTGTGCAAAGAAAAACGTGCACATTTGTCACATTAATGAAACATGTGTTCTCTGTCATTAGAATGTCTTTTGAAGATAATAAATATAAAATACGCCTGATTTCATTTTTTATTTAACGTTCCTGCAATAAGGGGTACGCAAGTTTGAGGTCTTTCTTGAAGTGGTACATAGAAAAAACTAATTGGGAACCACTGGACTAGAACAAAAGGCAAAACAAAGGAGCAATTTAGATGAAACAGGATGCTTAGCTCACGAGGTCAGAAGAGGGGGGTGGGTAGGACAGTAGGAAGAGAAATAAGGTGTTGTAAGGAACAATACTGCATAGGGACATGGAATGTGAGCTCTATGACTCAAGGAAAGATGGAAGTGGTAAAAAATGAAATGGAAAGAATAAACACTGATATCTTGGGAATCAGTGAGTTAAAATGGGCAGGGATGGGCGAATTCAGCTCTGGAAACCATCATATCTATTACTGTGGACAAGAAACCCTCAGAAGAAATGGAGTAGCCATCATTATTGATAAAAGAGTGAGAAAAGCAGTAATGGGATATAATCTTAAAAATGACAGAATAATCTCAGTCAGAATCGAAGGCAAACCTTTCAATATCACTGTAATCCAAATATATGCACCAACCATTGGTGCAGATGAAGCCATAGTTGATCAGTTCTATGAGGACTTACAACACCTCATAGAACAGACACCAAGAAATGACGTCCACATTATCATAGGAGGCTGGAATGCCAAAGTAGGAAATCAAAAAGTAAATGGAATAACAGGCAAGTTTGGTCTTGGAACACAGAATGAAGCAGGCCAAATGCTAATAGAGTTCTGCCAAGAGAATGGGCAGCATATAAATGTGGCGGCGGCGGCAGTGGCGGCGGCTATGGCGGCGGCAACAACAACAACAACAACAACAACAACAACAACAACAACAACAACAACAACAACAACAACATCATCATCTGTGTCAGAATAGGAATTATTGGGGTGGGGGTGGTTGCTTGTGTTTCCTTTGAGCTATGGTATTGATCTTAGAAGAAATCAACCCTGACTGCTCCTTAGAAGGTCAAATAGTAAAGATGAAGCTAAAGTATTTTGGACATCAAATGAGAAGAGAGGATTCACTTGAGAAAGTCTTGATGCTGGGAAAGGTGGATGTCAAAAGAAAAAGGTGGCGGTCAAAAATGAGATGGCTAGATGGTATTGTAGACACAATGGGCTCAGAGCTAGGCAGGTTAAGAAAGAAGGTGGACAGAGGTGCCTGGAGAGCAGTGGTCCATGGGGTCACAAAGGGTCGGAATCGACTGTGCAACTTAACAACAACAAATGGCATCCTTCAGCCACCTGAAATATGAGAACCATTTTACATTGTTTAGACTTTGGCCATACTGGTACTTCCACCCTCTGTCATCCTCTCCTACCACATCCTTCTCTTCAATAATCAATTGCTACTATTTCTTTCTTTTTCTGTTGTCTCCCTTCCCTTTTAAATCCTAGTGGTCTCTCTCTTGCCTTCTAGATCCTTCAGATTCCTCCATCTGACCCTAAGTCCTGCACCTTCTAAAAGTTTCCTCCTTTCAGTGAAAGCACCCACCTTTATTTGCTTGCCCTTCACTGCCAATTCTGGGGTATTTGCTGTCTTTACTATACAGCATGGCCAATATCCAGGGATAAGGTGGCCTTGGGGAAATCACTCTGAGGATGATTGATATGAAAGGGGTCAACCTGACATTGGAACCCTATAGGGCTATTTCATACTTGAGTACAAGGTTGCTCTCTTTAGCAGAGCATATAGCAGTTGGGTTTGGGGGCAGGTGGCAATGACTGGTTGGAGGAATTAAATGCAGAAGGTACTGCAGAAAAACAGTTAAAACTAACATTGACAAGTCACAAAGCCATTGCTGATAATGCAAACATCTTGGGGTAATAATAATTCCGTGTCAGAAATTATTCTGGGTTGAAAGGATTTTTGCTGGAGAAACTCTACTCAGGGGACGCCCGAATGAGGAGTACTGGACCCTGGACCCCTTTTATCTACAGTACTTACAATTTCTTGCTTTCAAACTGCTAGGTTGGCAAGAGCTGGGACAGAGACAGGCACTCAAACCATCATGCAGTACCCGGGTCTTGAACAGCTGACTTGCCAGCCTTCCAGCTAAGAAGGTGACCTTCTTAACCACTGAGGCACTACAGCCCCTATTTTGGGATTAAACATGTATAGAATAGCAATAACAGTAGTAAGTATGCTCCATTCATCCATCCATCTACCTGACTTGCATCCCTCCCATCGGGTCTAAGCACCCCTCTGGGCAGCTCACAGACAATATATGAATCAGCATAAAAGTCAAGTAACACAAAATATAATACCTACCAAGATGGCATTGATAACACTATGCAACAAAAAAAATTTTCCCCCTGCTACTGGGTTGAAAATATATTCCTTATAGTAATTCATATGTGCTGAATACAGAACTGCAATCAGATTTGCTCTGGCATGTCAGGAAAAAAAGTTATGTACAGTACGTGTAAAGGTTATCTGGACCCTTTTCAGTCAGGATTCAGGCCCGGATATGGCACCGAAACTGCATTGGTCACGCTGGTGGATGATCTCTGGCGAGAGCGAGACAGAGGGCATCCGTCTGTCCTGGCTCTTCTTGACCTCTCAGTGGCTTTTGATACCGTCGATCACGGTATCCTTCTGGAAAGGCGCCAAGGACTGGGGATCCAGGGCTCTGTCCTGGTTCTCCTCATTTCTGAGGGGCCGGACCCAGTCAGTGTGGCTGGAGGACAAGGTATCCAGCCCTAGGCTGCTCCAATACGGGGTGCCTCAGGGCTCGGTACTCTCGCCTCTCCTATTTAACATCTACATGAAACCGCTGGGTGAGATCATCCGTTCCCACAGGGTGAGGTATCATCAATATGCGGTGGTTACCCAGCTATACATCTCGGCCCGTGGTGATCCAAGTGATGCAATGGAAGTCCTTTCCAGGTGCCTGGAGGCTGTGAGGGTCTGGATGGGGGACAATGGGCTTCATGACCACCTCAGGAACATCACAGAACTCTCTCTGCCTGCTGGAGAGGGGGAATGAGGGCCAGCTGTGTGGACCAGCTAGCTCAGCCATAAAGACCTTCCTGCTACTGCTATTGCTGCCTCCATGACCACCTCAGGAACATCACAGAACTCTCTCTCTGCCTGCTGGAGAGGGGGAATGAGGGCCAGCTGTGTGGACCAGCTAGCTCAGCCATAAAGACCTTGCTGCTACTGCTATTGCTGCCTCCATGACCACCTCAGGAACATCACAGAACTCTCTCTCTGCCTGCTGGAGAGGGGGAATGAGGGCCAGCTGTGTGGACCAGCTAGCTCAGCCATAAAGACCTTGCTGTCTCTCTTGACTGTATTGTATTTTTACACTGTATTTTATTGTATTGTTTTTTTTCTTTTATGTAAAATTTATTGTGTTATCTGTGCTGCATCTGTTGTTATATTTTTATATTATGCTGTATTTATATTTGAGATTGTGATACTGTATATGTTTGTGTTATGTGAGCCCCTCTGAGTCGCCTCAGTGAGGTGAGTAGAGGGGCATATAAATCTAATTTAATAATAATAATAAAATAATAATCTGAACCCTGGCAAGACTGAGTGGTTGTGGGTCGGGGGTCCTGGACCATCGCGGGAGCTACAATCTTTGGTTCTGGATGGGGCAGTTTTGGCCCAAACAGACCCGGTGCATAATCTGGGGGTCCTCTTGGACTCATGACTACTACTCAAAGAGCAGGTGGCAGTCGTGGCCAGGAGGGCTTTTGCACAACTTCATGTAATACGCCAGTTACGCCCGCTCCTAGATCGGGACTCCTTGCTCATGATCACACACGCTCTGGTCACCTCCAGACTAGATTATTGTAATGCGCTCTACATGGGGCTGCCCTTGATGACCATCCGGAGGCTTCAACTGGTCCAGAATGCGGCTGCCCTGGTGGTGATGGGGTGTGGATGGTATGCACATGCCTCGCCTCTGCTTCGGGAGCTGCACTGGTTGCCGGTTTGCCTCCGGGTGCAATTCAAGGTGCTGGTTATCACCTTTAAAGCCCTATGTGGTAGTGGGCCAGGATACTTAAGAGACCGCATCATCCCAAGAACATCTGTCCGTCCCACCAGAATGGACTGGAGAGGCTCTCTAGTTGTCCCATCGGCCAGAGAGGCACATCTCTCTGGCACTAGAAGGAGGCCCTTCTCTGTGTCTGCTCCATCTCTATGGAACCTCCTACCAACTGAGCTACGTCTTCAGATGGACTTGCTGTCTTTTAGGAAGAACGTAAAAACATGGCTGGCAGGACAAGTATGGGGTCCTGGCGGTACCATGACCCCAGCTCGCTGGCTTGTTTGAGCTCCCTCCCCCCCTGGTCTTTTAATCTTTTTAATCTTGTGTTTTTGAGTTTTTAACTTTGAAAATGATTATTGGGACCTGTGGATGTTTATAAATTTTAAAAACTTTTTAAATTTTATAATTGTAATTTTGAAGTTTTTTAACAATAGGGTTGGGTTGGGTTTTATTATGCTTTTATGATGTTGTACACAGCCCTGGGTCGCCCCGGAGAGAAGTGCGGTGTAGAAATATAAATAAATAAATAAATAAATAAATCAAGGAAAATGCTATTAACTATGTTGAAAAGTGATTGTGAGAAATTTTAGGGAAATTAATGTGTGTACTTTGGGATGAAAACACTAAATATTATAATTAAGAAGTGAATTATAAATGTTTATTTACCTCTGAAATGAGTCAGGGACCCTTAGTTACACTAAGATTGACAATGGCTTGGTTTAAAAGTGTGTAGAGCTTCTTGCTTTCCACCAGTGAACATCTGTTGCTCTCTGAAAAAACCAACAGTAATCCCCCATCATGTTGAATTAAAGTGGCCTTGATATCTTGCTTCCGTGGTGGACATCTCCTGGTGGAATCTTTCACCATGCTCGTCACTCACAGCTCCCATATTTGACGGAAAGAAAGTGAGATGTGAATGCAAGAAATGCATCTTTAGTGACATTCGGCAACCGAGGTGCTGGAAGGCTGTTAGCAAGTTGTCCTCAATTTCTGCATAGTTGTCTGCTCTGTGATTCCCAAGAA
Source organism: Furcifer pardalis (assembly GCA_030440675.1). Lineage (NCBI taxonomy): Eukaryota > Metazoa > Chordata > Lepidosauria > Squamata > Chamaeleonidae > Furcifer > Furcifer pardalis. The sequence goes on from CP126891.1 coordinate 258,252,751, forward strand.
AGTTGTGCACAACAAGCACAAATGCGTCCCAAGCTGCTAGTTTTTGTTCCGTGAGCTCCAATCTGAATTGTGGACATCGAATCAACTTTCGTATTTCTGGTCCAACGAAGACTCCTGCTTTCAATTTTGCCTCAGTTTTCATCTTTCCAAACTTGCCTTTTAGGTACTGAAAACTACGATTTGTTTTATCCATCACTGCAACAAACTGTTTCACAAGACCCAGTTTGATATCGAGTGGAGGTAGGTAAATCTTATTACAATCCACAAGAGGTACATGTTGAACGTTGTGCTGTCCGACTACAGGTAAATTTCTGGGTGGCCAATTTTTCACTATGTAGTGATTCTTGTCATCGCAAGTAAGTTCCACTCCTTCAGTCTGGAACCCAACAGTTCAGACTTTTCTTTTGACAGGGTCAAATCATGAACCAGGTCATCCAATTCGGCTTGGCTGATCAAATGTGGCTTTTTAATGTCACTGTCGGGATCATTCGTGTATTCCATAGCTCCAGCATCACTGTCATTACCTTCAGTATCACTTTCTTCATTGTTCATTGCATCAGATAAAGGAGGAATTGGTACTGGGTAATCTGTACCATGAGGCACAAGCTTTAGAGCAGACTGACAATCTGGATACACGATTTTTGACTTGTTCTTCTTGCTGTACCCGGATATGATGGTCAAGCACAGTGATGGGATGTCACCGGTTCTAGACGGATCTCTGGAACCGGTAAGATGAATCCCGGAGGGTTCTCCGTGAGGGGAAGTCCACTTTTGGGGCGTCCGGTTCCGGACGCCTGACCGAAAGGAAAAAAAAAATTAAAATCAGAGATAAAATGGCTCCAATTGACTGCGCATGCGCAGAAACTCAATCTGACGCATTGCGCATGCGTCAAATTGAGTTTCTGGACATGCGCAGTCAATTGGAGCCAAATGGATCCAATTTAAAAAAAAAAAATCTTCCGAAGCTGGAGCCGCCTCTTTTTAGAGTGGCTCCGGCAGCAGCGGCGGCAGCCCTAAGAGAAGGGCACCTCCCCTAGCCGGCCACCGAGCTCCCACGGGGACGTTGGTGCCTGGCCGCGCCGTCCGCCTGCGCCGCGCCGCCCGTGCCGTCCGCCTGCACCGCGCCGCCCGTGCCGTCCGCCTGCGCTGCGCCGCCCGTGCCGTCCGCCTGCGCCGCGCCGCCCGCCCGCGCCGTCCTAGGGACTTGGGCCCGAGAAACCCCCATGCCCGAGGAAGCTGCCGGCGGCCGGCGGAAGATGATGCGGCGGTGGCGAGCCCTGCCGCGCTTACCCAGGGCATGGGGGTTTGTCCGGCCCAAGTCCCTAGGATGGCGCAGCGTGGGCGGATGGCGCGGGCAGGCACCAACGTGCCCGTGGGAGTTCGGTGGCCAGGCAGGGGCTGCAGGCGGCTGTGGCGGCCGTGGCAGTCAGGGGCAGCGTGCCTTGCCGGGTGGCCCCGGGCCACATGAAGGTTCGTCAGTGCCAAGGAAGGTAAGTGAGGCTTTTATATTTAGGGTGGGTGGGTGATTTATTTGTGTTTTCGGTGGGTGGTTGTACTTTAATTTAAATTTTATTTTATTTATTTCTTTATTTTATTTCTTTAAGTTATATACGGGTCTGTGTGCATGTTTATTTATTTATTTTTTATTTTTGGCCTTGCCCACAACGTCATGACGTCATGACGTTGGCTCCGCCCATGACGTCATGACGTCATGACATTGGCCACGCCCATGACGTCCGTGACGTCATGGCGTGGTAGTAGAATTTTTGACATCCCATCACTGGTCAAGCAGAAATAGCAATCCGAATGGTGATATTTCTGCTCCCGCCAAATCATGGGAACAGCAAAAGGCATTCAATTTCACTTACCGTTTAACCACTGGGTTAGCCCGGAGTAACAGACAGTGCAACAGAGATGAGGAGCCCAGGATTTTGTTTGATCTCCGATTTCATATTCGAAGTAATGTTTGTAAGGAATACGTAGCTTTCTGGACATGTTCTTGCGTTGGTCAGACGTTGTATATTTGCTACAAATGTAGCAAAAGCAGTCCGGACAATTCACACAGCTGCGCCTATTCATCTTTCGTTTACTGAATCACCATGTACCGAATTACCAAATTGTCTTATACGAAATCACTTAAATGCATGTTACTGTGATTGCTGATTAATAAAACACAGAACCACACTAGCACGAATTATTCTCTAGTCACCTCCGAATCAGACTGATAGACGAACACACACACACACACACACACACCACACACACACACACACTCGTACATCAAACACGGCTTGTTGATGCAGCTACATATTAACCCATGTACAGCCTTTTAATATCATATGACTTTCAGCTATAACTTTAAATCCAGACGTCCTACAACATTTCTGATTACAAAATTGGAATCAGCACACCCTATTACATAACAATCACATTATTTTCAGCCAGTAGCAATTTTTTTGTTGCATAGTGTAATTTACATTATCTTATTCTCAGCTCACTAAACTGGGGCTCTGGTGGCTCAGTGGTTAAGAAGCTCACCATTGTTAGTTGGAAAACCAGCAACTCAGCAGTTCGAGACCCAGGTACTGCATGACAGATTGAGCATCCAGCTCTTGGGGACATAAAAGGAGCCTCATTCAGGTGTCACCTGAGCAGAGATTTTCAAGCAAAAAACCTTTCAACCTAGAATAATTTCTGACAAATTATTATTATTATTATTATTATTATTATTATTATTATTATTATTATTATTATTATTATTATTATTATTATTATTATTATTATTATTATTATTATTATTATTATTATTATTATTATAGCTCACTAAACTCAGTTAAACCAAAATAAATAATGCAGAGTAGCATCAGTTTACTAATGAGGGAAACGTTTGATAGTGCTTTTTGAACTCTCTGGAATGCTTTTTGCTTTCTATGGATGGTTCAGAAGGTAATTACGCCCAACATGCTAGGTACTGATTTCACCATCCTCAGAAGGATGGAAGGTTGAGTCAACCTTGATCCTTGTCAGAATTGAACTCAGAGTGTGAGCAGAGTTTTAGCTGCAGTACAGCAGTTTAACCACTATGCCACAAGGGTTGTTATTCAGAATTACAGTACACTAGAACATCGGATAACGTTATGACTTGGTTCCACAAGTCATGACGTTATCCGATTTTTAGCATTGTCCGCTGCATACATCAAACAACATTTTTTAAAAAAAGCCCTGAATTCAGGGCACTGAGTGGGCGCCTCTTCTGCCAAACCTATGGGACTCTTAGTAAGTGTTAAGGGTCCCGCAGGGTTGGCAAAAGAGGCGCACGCGAGAAGGCACTGAGCGGGCGCCTCTTCTGCCAAACCTATGGGACTCTTAGCAAGCACTAAGGGTCCCACCGGGTTGGCAAAAGAGGCGCCCGCTCACACGCGAGAAGACACCGACCGAGTGGGCACCTCTTCTGCCAAACCTACGGGACTCTTAGCAAACGCTAAGGGTCCCGCAGGGTTGGCAGGAGAGGCGCCCGCTCACACATGAGAAGGTGCACGAGTGGGCACCTCTTCTGCCAAACCTACGGGACCCCCCCCCCCGAAGATTGGCTCGGATAACGCTAAAGGATCGTTATCCAGAATCGTTATCCAATGCAAGTTTTTTCCCAAAAAACTTGCATTGTTATCCGATTCTAGCGTTATCCGATGCAATTGTTATCCGGTGTATTACTGTACTATCAAATTAGATCTCTGGGGGCTGAAAGGAATTTCTTAAGAAGTATCTCTCCTTCTAATGTCCCATGAATGTTTCTTCCTTCTAGAATGGGTATATTAAGTCAATGACTGGATGACTGGGAGGCAGGAAAGGTAAAAGTGCTCTGTGCAATTTGGTGCCTAGTCATGCCTTCTAGGTGACCATGGAAACATCTGCAGATGCAGACAGTGCTGTCTCTTTGGCCATAAACAGAGATGAACACTGCCCCTAGAGTCAGACACAACTGGATTTTGAACAAGGGAGGCCTTTATCTTTACTTATGCATCAAATATATTCTGGAAACCTTCAAGATCTAAGTTCTAGTTCAAGGAGACACCCTTCATCATAAATTAAATTTCCAAACCATTCTTTTATAGGTGAGGAAAGCAATAAGGGACCAACATACTCCCTTCCTCACATGTTTACTTAACACTGATGATCACCACCAGATATGCCTTTAGGGTTTCATCACTGTCTCATCCAGGACTATAAAGTATAAGCAAATAAATGCAAGGTTTCTTTTTCTGATTCAATATCAGCATACTTAAATCTTCAGGTTTATATTTTTCAGCTACAAATTTCAGTTTAACATCTAATGCAAGGACAGTTGCTTAGTTATGTTCCATTTAAGGGAATTGCTCATTTAAGAAGATATTACTGGCAAGATTTTAAAGGAATGTGTTTTGGAAATGTCAGGAAAATTTGCATATTTCTGAAAAGCAGAACTTCAATAAGTGTATTTTATAGTGCCTGAACAAGTGACTGGCACTTGTAAACTCAGAGTGGATATGAAGAATGTGCCAGAATTGCTACTGAATTTTGATATATATTTTTCTGTTGTTTGGTAATGATTAATTAAAAAACAGATCACTGATTTCTACAGTTATGTAAACATTTTTTCAGACTTATTCAGACTTACAAGTCTGGCCAAGTTATCCTGCTATGATAATAGAGTAAACCATACTGCCAGTGACTCAACACCGAGTGTCAGGTAGAAGTTAACTAACCTGGCACCCCTGAGGACTAGTGGCTTTGGCAAAGTCCACAGGGAAGGATAATGCTCCCCAAGTGGATTAAATCCCACTTGAATCCATCTTGATGTAGGGCAGCAGCAATACTTGCAATATGTCTAGACTGTCCACTTAGGTGCTGGCTGGATCACTCCCTCCTCCAGTGGTGGGCAGAATTTTTTTTTGCTACCACACCGAGGGTGGAGCCTATGTCATGGGTGGAGCCTAACTCATGGGCGGAGCCTACATCATAGGCAATCTAGTCATGCCTGCCATATGGCAATGTATACATCTGCAAACACTGGCAGCACTGGCTCTTTGGCTGTAAATGAAGATGAGCACTGCACCCTAGAGTTGGATATGACTGGCTTTTGAGCAAGGGAGACCTTGAACCACTTGCAGGGACAAAAGCTGATGGGGCGGGGCAGGGCAGGGAGGTGGGCATGGCTACCTAATTTTGCTACCCCCCTTCCTGAAGGCCACCCAATTTTGCCAACCCCGTGCCCAGAGGCCACCCAATTTTGCTTTCCCCCCCAGTGGCGGTGGTGTGCGAACCTGTTGCTGCCCACCACTGGATCTAGGCAGTGGTGGGCTCCGAAAATTTTTACTACCACACTGTGGGCATGGTATGGTGGGTGTGGCCAGGGGGAAAGCTCTGCGTTGCACCCAAATTAGGACTACTTTGTTTCAAAACTTGGATGGGCGGTGCCAGCCAGAATTTCTGCTACCGGTTCTCGTGAACTGGTGTGAACCTGCTGATGCCCACCACTGCCCTCCTCCCATCTGAATGGGATCGAATACTTTCCTTGACTATCTCTGGATGTTTGGGGGAAGTGTAGTTTTAAAAAAAATGAGTTAAGACGATTGATCTTACACAACATCATTGAGTAACAGTTATTTTTCACCCTTTCTCTTTTTTGTATTGCAGATTGAAACTGTAGCAATACACAGAATGGGTAAGAATTTTTTTATTGCTATCTAAACAACGCAGCATAAAATTGATCTTCCTCGTCTTCTTCTTTTGTGTCTAGGTCAGACTTTAAACTCCTAAAATGAAGCCATCTTTTAGTGAATTCATTCTGTAGTTCCTTTCACCTGACCTAGTGTGAGAAACATTAGCTGGCACAAGATTGCCATTTTGATTGTCTCGGGGTATGCCTAATTGTGGTTCAAAAATACCACAATCTTTGAGGAGGCTCTTTCTGTGTACCCCAGACTGATCATCTAAAAACATTTTTTAGAAGTGTATTCCCCCAACTGTCCAGAGATGTTCAGGGCAAGTATTCAGCTTGTTGATATCTGGAAATGCTGCATTATGTACTTCATGACACTGGCTAATTTTCTTGGTGGAGCAACTATACTGAGTATCTTCTCTGCCAGAAATACACACTAGCAATGCAAAAGAAATTGGGAAGTAGCCTTTGTTTCTTTTGTGTGGAGAAACTGCTATGATCAGCTCTTCCATCAGGAATACATGCACAAGGGGAAAGATTTTCATTGCTGCCACCATGATCATGCCATAGTAAAAATGAAAGTGATATTGCTTCTGTGCCTGTGTGCAATACACATACAGGCAAAGACATTTCCCACTGTTTGTCAATTACCATTAGCAGATGTGGTTTATTTGTTGCTTCACTGATACCTTGGAAGCAGTTGTCAAAACCTCAAGACTCCTTTTACCCTGTTCTCAGCATCCCCATTTGCTAGGAGTAGACTAGTTTCTTTGGTCTGGATATATCCTCTTGTTGTTATCACTCCACCTAAGATCAGGATAGAAGTAGCAGGGGATGCTGAGAGAACTAAGCAAGAGAATGACCCTTGACACCCTCTGAATGGATATGAGTCTCAAGTCCACCAGATGACAAGAACAAACATTCTTGAGGGTACACAAGAGCAAAACCAAATTAGAAGATGGAGGAAGGAGCTCACTGGGAAAGGTACATCATTAAAGGAGAATATAGCTGAAGATCTCAATCTCCCCTACATCACTTGGAGGACTCTGAATAGGCTGTGGGTTGGAGTCCCTAAAAGCAAGACCAACATGCTCAAGTGGGGGCCGCTGGTGGACAACAACACACAGTGTGAATGAGGAGAGATACAGAATCCAGTTAATGTACTGGTCTGCTGAGTGCCTTCAGAGGCATGCACCAATGAGGACTTGAGTTTGGGCAATGACAAAGCAAAGAAAGTGGCTTCATTTTGGCAGTCCTGGGTTTGATCCGGACATGAAAGAAGAAGGAGAAGAGTAAAAGAGAGCACTTCTAAAAAATAGAACTGCATGACAGGGTCTCTTAAAAATCACTTTGGGGTAACTGGGACCATTACAGCATCTAACAAGTGTGGATGTCATAAAAATGGTAGATCATCCCAGCCCCTAAATACTCTGTTGAGTAGACTTAATGTCCATCTGGCACAATAGCTTAGTTTATTAGAGCAGCAGCATTACAGAAAGGCAGCTCTGTGGTTCTTTGATGGCTAATGAGATGGCTAGATGGTATTGTAGGTGCAATGGGCACAGAGCTGAGCAGGTTGAGGAGGATGGTGGAGGACAGGAGTGCCTGGAGGGCAATGGTCCATGGGGTTGCAAAGGGTCAGAATCGACTGTAGGACTGAACAACAAAGTCTTCCTAGAGATAAGCCTGTTACATAACAATCGACACTAAGCTTTTAAATGTGAAAATGCTTAATTCTCTACAACAAGGAAGAAAAATGCTAGGGAATTTGGTGGTAACTGAAGGTTTGCTCTTCACATTGACAGAAAGCCTTCTAGTTCACATTATAGTGATTTCCTCTTTAAATTTAGAGGCTTCTTGCTGACTGTCTGTGGCAAACCATGATGGCTTTTTAAAAAAGAATTTCTGACTAACATTGCAATACACTGAAGGACAAAGAGCTTTATTTATTTATTTATTTATTTATTTATTTATTTATTTATTTATTTATTTATTTATTTATTAAAAACAAAATAAAAATTTAAATATTTATTTATTTATTTATTTTTCTGATTTATATTGCTGCCCAACTCCAAAGACTCTGGGTGGCTCAAAGAAAATAAAACCAATCACATTTTAAAAAACAATAAAAACCCTATTAAAACTGCCACCAAAAATTGCTCCAACCCCTACAGATTAAAAGAGGTTAAAAGAGAGGGAGAGTGTTTTTACTAAATCAGCCAGCAGGCAGGGGTCACCACATGGCTGGTGCCCCACACCTGTTTTGCCAGCCAGGTTTTTAGTCCTTTCCTGAAGGACAGCAACTCCGTTTACTTCACCCAGTAATGCAGAATGGAAAAACAGCTGTCTCCACTGGTCAACAAACACTTCTTTTGTGGAAAAATTGTCCTTCTCACACATTGGATTGGTAAACATGACCAAGCCAAGTTGATCTGTGGTGAACTGTTTCAGCCAATGCGGGTTGCTATTTTGTATCAGTGCACACTAGTCAACATCAAAGGATATGGTGCATGAGACCATTAAGGGAGAAGGTTTTCCTTCATGGAAGTGGCCTTCCTTTCTTCTACTTTATGAAATAAAAAAGATTTTAATATTTGGATTTTATATTAGAAAATAATCAAGGCAGGCTGTCTCTATGATCGCCTAAATAATTGAACAAGTACATCTGGACTATATTATTTCTTTCTCATGATATAAACCAGGAATAGTTCAGTCATCAGCCTCACAGTAAATCTTGTTTCTTATGTTTTAGGTGAATGTTGCAATTTTAAGTACTTAGGGAACTTGCCAATATCCAAAGTAGTGCATTCTGGCATCATTGAATTTAGATGAAGAAAAGTAATTTCCTCTGATCTTAAAAGACCACACAAAGAATGCGAGCTCTGACCTAGGGATTCTTTGCATATGTGTCTTGATAAATTGTTGACTCACCTAGACCATATTTTTTTTCTTATTCCTTTTAAAGCTTAGTTCTTCGTGATACATCACAATCATCAGTGATAAGAGGCCTGGTTTCCCATGGTTGGAACCTATTTGCTGGTTGGATTTACTTCTATGAATATATGTTGTTATTACATGCCATCAAGTTGCTTTTGACTTAAGGTGACCCTGTGAATAAGTGACACACATCCCCTTGCCATTGTAGTTTAAAATCTGTTTTCAGTTGCAAACATAAACCTGAATTTCACAGCACTGGAAGAAATTGTGAAATGGTTCACCATTGTAAGTGACCAATTGTGACTTCTGGGTGGTGGTGGTTGCAAACCCCGATTTATTTGTTAAGAGAGTTTTTGGTTGGTTTTATTTGTTAAGCGAAGCGAACATTCAGGGAAAATTCTTCTCTTTAAGCAAGTTACTCTCTAAGCGAGGCGCTCTTTATGTGAGGTTTTACTGTACTGTACTTCATTTGAAAGTATGGCTGAACAAAATGTGACAAATTTCAAATTTGACAAAACTGAATTAATCCAGTTAAGAGAAGGGATCATTAAAGAAAGTATGTTATCTCAAAAACTGACAATCCTTTTTGGAATATATGAAAGAAAAGTACCAATCAGAAATGGAAATGATTTCAAATTATTCAGATTTGTGAGTAATAGCTTATAGCAGTGGTGTCGAAACTATGACACATGTGCCAGAGGGGGCATTGTAACATTGTAAGCCGCTCTGAGTTGCTTTGGCAAGGAGAGCGGCATATAAATACAAATATAATAATAATAATAATAATAATAATAATAATAATAATAATAATAATAATAATAATAATAATAATAATAATAATAATAATAATAATAATAATTCAGAGCCCTCTCTGTGGGCACATGGGCCATCGCCCCAGCACAGAGTTCACCAGAGTTCCTTACTAGAGGGACACAGGGCAGGGGTGCTCCCCTCACCCTCTCCACGCACGCCTGAGGACATTTCTCATATCAGCCCCCCTCTGCCCAGCAGTTCAATGGGAACACTTCCTCCTTCTCCTGTCTGGAGAAAAGTGGGTGGCTCATATGGGATGTGGATGGCAGCCTGTTGAGTCTGTGGTTTAGGTGATTCCCATGGTGGGGTTGGAGAGGAGCTATGTCTGTTATTGTGTTTTTCTTTTAAGACAAAAGATGTTAATGTTTGTTGTTGTTCAGTTGCACAGTTGATTCCGACCCTTTGCGACCGCATGGACCACTGTCCACCAGGCACTTCTGTCCTCCACCATCCTCCTCAACTCGTCAGCTTTGTGCCCATTGTCTCTACAATACCACCTAGCAATCTCATTTTTGGCTGCCCCCTTTTTCTTTTGCCCTCCTCCCTTCCCAGCATCAAGGCTTTCTCAAGCGAATCCTCTTCTCATTTGATGTCCAAGTACTTTAGCTTCATCTTTACTATTTGACCTTCTAAGGAGCAGTCAGGGTTGATTTATTCAAAGATTGACCTATTTGTTCTCCTCGCTGTCCAGGGTACTCTGAAAACTCTCCTCCAACACTACATCTCAAAGGCATCTATTATTCTGCGTTCATCTTTCCTTATGGTCCAGCTCTCACAACCATACATTGCCACCGGAAATACCACTGCTTTGACTATACGAATTTTTGTTTGCAATGTGATGTCTCTACTTTTCACTATGTTCCCAAGGTTTCTCATCGCTTGCCTCCCAAGAATCAGTCACATTTTTATTTCATGGCTGAATTCACCATCTGCAGTGAGCTTTGATCCTAAGAAAGTAAAAATCTGTTACTGCTTCTACTTCTTCCCCATCTATTTTCTAGGGACTGATAGGGCCTGTTGCCATTATCTTGGTTTTCTTTATATTGAGTCTCAAGCCAGCTTTTGCACTTTCTCCTTTCAACCTAATCAGGAGTTTTTTAAAGTCCTCCTCACTTTCTGCCATTAGGGTGGTATCATCTGCATATCTCAAATTGTTGATGTTTCTCCCAGCAATTTTGATCCCAAATTGTGATTCCTCCATCCCTGCATTGCACATTATGTGCTCTGTGTATAAGTTGAATAAACAGGGTGACAAAATGCAGCCTTGTCTTACTCCTTTTCCTATTCCAAACCCCTCTGTCCTTCCGTATTCTGTCCTAACTGTTGCTTCTTGATTCATGAGGCATATAAGGTGTTCTGGTATTCCCATCTCTTTAATTACTTGCCACATTTTGTTGTGGTCGACACAGTCAAAGGCCTTAGTGTAATCAATGAAACTGAGGTAGACTTGTTTCTGATATTTCTTTGTTTTTTCCATGATCCAACGTATGTTGGCAATGTGGTCTCTAGTCCCCCTTCCTCTTCTGAACCCAGCTTGCACTTCTGTTAATTCTCTCTCCATGTGCTGCTGCAGTCTATCCTGTATTGTCTTGAGCATCACCTTGCTAACGTGTGAGATGAGCGCAATTGTTCGATAATTTAAACATTCTTTGGCATTACCTTTTTTGGGGGATTGGAACGTATACTGATTTTTTCCAATCCTGTGGCCATTGCTGTGTTTTCCAAATCTCTGGCATAGAGAATGCAATAATTTGATTCCATCACCTTTTAGGGTTTTGAAAAGTTCAACTTGAATACCATCATCTCCACTGGCTTTGTTGTTTGCAGTGCTTTTTAGGGCCTTTCTGACTTCACTCTCTAGGATGTCTGGCTCAAGTTCAATTTCCTCATCATTGTTATTATCAGGAGTGTTGAGGTCCTTTTTGTAGAGTTCCTCTGTGTACTCTTTCCATCTTTTCTTAATCTCTTCTGCATCAGCTATCTCCTTGCCGTCTTTGTCCCTTATCATGGTCATTTTTGCTTTAAACGTTCCCTTGATTTCCCCAATTTTTTTTTGAAAAGATCTCTAGTCCATGCCTCTTGTGTTGCTTTCTTCTATTTCTTTGCACTGTTCATTCAGGTAGGTTTCTTTATCTCTCCGTGCTTTTCTTTGAAATTCTGTATTCAAGTGATTGTATTTTTTCCTTTCTCCTTTGCCTTTTGCGTCCCTTCCAGAGGCGTAGCTACCGCCGTATCAGCCGTATCAATTATACGGGGCCCCCGGGCTACGGGGGCCCCCAACGGCAAAAGAAAAGAAAAGAGCACTTTATTGGAGCCATTTTTGGCTCCAATTTTTTTAAAAAAATTTCGGAGTCGGAGCCGCAGCTTCTCAGAGCGGCTCCGATGGTGACCCTCAGAGGAGGGCACCTCCCCTGGGGCCGCCAAGCTCCCACGGGCAGGTTGAGGCTTGCCCGGGCTGTCTGCTGCTGCCGAACCCCCATGGCCTGGGGATGCCTGGCAGAGTGCGCCACTGCCTCATCCGGGTCCGGCGGTGGTGACGGCGGCAGCGACAGCGGCAAGCGGGTCTGGAAGAGGAGGAGGAGGCTGGAGTCGGGGGCAGCGCGCCTTGCCATGCAGCCCCAGGAGGGTAAGTGAGGGTTTTGTGTTTCGGGTGGGTGGGTGGTTTATGTGTGTGTTGGGTGGGTGGGTGGATTTTTATTAAATTTTTATTTATTTATTTATTTATTTTAATTATTTAAGTTATTTACGGGTTTGTGTTGTGGTTGTTTGGGTGGGTGGGTGGGTTGAGGTGTGTGTGTTTGTTTGTTTATTTTAATTCTATTCTATTTTATTTATTTTATTTTTATTTTTGGCCCCGCCCATGACGTCATGACGTCATGACGTTGGCTCCCCCCACGACGTCATGATGTCATGACGTTAGCTCCGCCCCGCATATAAAGGGCCCCCAAACAATTTTTATACAGGGCCCCACCAAGGTAAGCTACGCTTCTGGTCCCTTCTTTCCTCTGCTATTTTAAAAGCCTCATCGGACAACCACTTAGCTTTCCTACACTTCTTATCTTTTGGTATGGTTTTCCTTGCTGCCTCCTGCATGATGTCCCACATCTCTGTCCATAATTCTTCTGGCACTCTGTCTATCTGGTCCAAACCATTGAATCTGTTCCACACCACCACTGTGTATTCCTTAGGGATGTTGTCTAGGTCATATCTGTCTGGCCTAATTGTTTTCCCTATTTTCTTTAGTCTAGGCCTGAATTTTGTGAACAGTAGGTTGTGATCTGTGCCACAATCTGCCCCTGGTCTTGTTTTTGCTGACTGTATGGAGGTTCTCCATCTTTGGCTGCAGAGTATGTAATCAATCTGGTTTCGATGTTGGCCATCTGGTGATGTCCATGTGTAAAGTCTCCTCTTGTGTTGCTGGAAGAGAGTGTTTGCTATGACCAGTGCATTATCTTGGCAGAACTCTATCAGTTTTTGGCCTGCTTCATTCTGTGTTCCAAGACCAAACTTGCCTGTTATTCCATTTACTTTTTGATTTCCTACTTTGGCATTCTAGTCTCCTATGATAATGTGTACATCATTTCTTGGTGTCTGTTCTATGAGGTGTTCTAGGTCCTCATAGAACTGGTCAACTGTGGTTTCATCTGCACTAGTGGTTGGTGCGTATATTTGGATTACAGTGATATTGAAAGGTTTGCCTTGTTAATGTATGAGTTGTTTTTTCTAAACAAAAACCTCAGTAGTAGGTTAAATTGCTGTGTTGGCACTTTGCAATAAATAAGCAGGTTTTGGGTTTTCTCTTGTGAGTCAGTAGCCATTTGTTGTCCTTTTTGAGGTTTGGGAATTGTTTTGCCTTGAAAGAAATACCAGTGCCTTTTTTCGTGGTGGAAAATCAGAAAAAGCTTTTTATTCAGAGAAAAATCTGAAAGTCCCAACATTTGTAGCAAACTACTCCAGCAGCCATAGCATTATGGAACAGGATGTGGTCTGGTACAATGGCAATCCTGTCATTACTCCACAGTTTACCACAGAAGCACTGGATGGACTGTGTGACGGAAGGGCCTACTTTGCCTCTCTGTGAGAGGAAGGTGGCAGTCATATTTTTCTTGGTCTCTATGCAGTCCTTGTCAAACTACATTCTGGTAGGGTCTATGGTTGCCATGGCGTGAGAGCTGATCTTGCGATTTAGAAATTGTTGGCATTCCCAGATTAAGTTTGTATGGGATCCTGGATGGTGTCCACAGACAATAGGTTTTGGTGAAGCTTCTACACGGATTGTTACATTAGCAGATTTTTCATCTTCTCATCAAGGCATTTGTCTTGTCTTGAAGGTAAGATGGGGAGAGGAAATCATTTTTCTAGATGGAGCTGTCGAAGCATAATTTTGTAAGCAGATAAGGAAGTGGTCACTTCTGTGATGAGAACTGACTTCAAAATTCTCTGGTAGTGGGAATAGGTTCCTGGAGAGGAAGAAGTAGTCCATTGTGCCAGCTTTAGAGGCTGAAAGGAAGGTGAATTCTCCTGGATAATCTGTGGGGAGTGTGCCATTTAATACCTGAAAGTAAAGTCTCATGGCCATTTTTACTAGGCAGAACCCTGTATAGTTTGCTTTCTAATCTTTAGAGAGGTCTGAAAGTTTAGCCTCCAGGTTGGGCAGGGGTAGGTGATAGCATGGAAACAGTGCATTGACATTTCTCCCCATTCTGGCATTGAAGTCACCCCCACCCACCCTATTCCCAGTGTCATAAATGCTTTTGGGTGGGTTAGCACAAGCTCATGGAGATAGTGTTCAAGTTTGGTCCAGATGCTATTAGGTTTGGATTTTTTACATTGTGGAGGTAGGTATACATTTATTACCAGTCGTGCAATTGCTCCTAGCTGGATCTCATTATCTTGCATAATTTACAGTACAATCAAGAAGACTCGCATAGTTGTTTGGATTTTCTTGTATTCCTTCTTTCTTTACTTACAGACAGAATGGACAAACATTGTTTGACCAGATCTTTTCCCTTGAGCAAAGTTTAATATTTGATGGGGAAAGTCCAGCCTTTTGAATTCTTGTTTTGTCCAAATCATTTTAAAGAGAGTAAGTCCTTAAAGAGAGTAAGACATGGGATGATAATTCCAGTCTTTTCAAGTTTTTACAATTGTCTGCCAGAGCGAATGGGACAGAGAGGATCTCACTCTTATACAACAAGTAATGCAAGATAATGTAAAATATATAACTCCAGGTCAACCTGCCCCCCTTACAGTTGAAGCCATGCACAATAACAGTCAATAGAAAGGCAGTCAATCTATTGATTTCTTTGCCACATAGCCTTGTGAATTCTTGCTGTAATTTCATTCTTTTCTTTCTTTTGGCAAGTAGTTTATCACTGTAGATAAATGGGAAGGGAGTATTGGTTTTAACATTCCTGTGAAAACAGCAGGGAGTTTTATCATCCATGTCTTCTCCCCATGCCATTTTACCCCTATATAAATTAAAACTTTCTTTGCCTACGTTCTGAGGAAGACCAGGTGCACAGCCTAGTCTTCATTTGAAGCAAGTTCCAAAAACCATCTAACCTAGTAGAGGAAAATCTGTTAAATTACTTATGCCCCTCTGACAAAGCAAGTCTAAAAATAAAAATACTACTTTCAGGAGGGATGAAAAGGAGCGAAAATCAAGGGTGTGTGTAAGGGGGGGGGGGGAATGAATACATTAAATTCTTCTTCTGTGTCTAGGCCAGATGTGAAACTGCCAAATGAAGGCACCTTTTGGTGAATTCTTTCTGTAGTTCCCTTCGCTTGACCAGGTGTGAGAAAGATTACCCAGTACAAGGTAACCATTGCCTGGGGTATGCCAGATTATGATTCAAAAATACCACAATCTTCAAAGAGGTTCTTTCTGTATACCTTAATACATTAACTAAGACAAAGGGATTGTTGTGCCCCTAGCTTTATGTACACAAGCATTAACTTAATAAACAACAGCCATGAAACATAAATTGGATATAATCAAGAAATAACAGATTTTGCAGACTACATGGAGGCATAGATGCATTTAAACATCTTTTTTCTATTTGGCTGATTTTACTTGATTTTATTTTAATATTTACAATTTTGAGCTTTGGGGTTTTACTGATCATCCTTGTTATGTATTTAAAATTACCTTAAGGACTTATTTTAAGCCTTTGCAAAAGGGATAATGACAGAACCATAATTACAGAATGAAAAACACAGTAGCAGGTCACATTGTTACTTTAAATGCATTGCTTTTAAACCCAGACTATTTTATGGGCCTGGCCTACAACCAAGATTTGGCATTTACATATTCTGAACCAGATTTATGATATAATGGTTTTCTCCAGTATTAGTTGACCCTGCCTCTAATCTAGAACCTTCCTACTTCCTCAGAATACAGTTCTCTGCTGCTTGAAGACATTTTTCCAGTGGCACATAGACACCTACCTATGTAAATGAAATCTTTAGGGGAGGGAACACATTTCACAGCTTAAATTATTTCTGTCAGATAGAATACATTAAGTTCTATATGTTTGCAGTATGGAGTGTGAGAATAAAATGAACAACCTTTGTGGAGTTCAAGAAAAGAAAGAATAAGTTAGGACCTAATATCTTGATTTTCTCACATATATAATGGCAGACCGCTATTCATTCCTAATGTTTCTTTTCTGAGCGGTATGTTTTGCTAACCTTTAAAATTCAGCAGTCTCTGAGGTGCGTGTGTTAATGCACCTTTGTTCCCATTTCTTAATTTCTACTGACGAGGATTAGCTTTTAAGTAAAGAACACAGGCGTTGCTCCTCTGCTGCTGAGAACAAAGTGGAGCCAACCCAAACACACACAGCTTTTCTGAAAGGGAATTTAAGGCAACTAAGCCTGGCTCTTCATAGATAAATATTTTTCACACTCCTGATTTTTCACATCATGTTATATCAAAAACATGCCCTACTTTGTCCCACATTTGCTCTGTTAAATCTGCGGGCCAAGGCATGTGCGATGGAAAAGGCATTTCACCCTGGACACAGGAAACTCGCATTCTTATTCCTGAGATGCACAGAAACATCCTGGGTGGGCTGGAGGAAATCTTTATCTAGTCTTTTCTCCTTAATAGTGTTGTCATGGAGATAGGCAAAGCCATATTTATTGTGGTGGTGAAGATGGTGTCCCATAAGTGTGGCCCACAGGCTCACAAAGAGCTTCCCAGCATTCTTGGCCCCTCCAGTCTTCTCACACTAGCCCAGAAAGTTTACCTTGTCTTTTACCAAGCTCTGTACCAAGTTGGGTTTTGTTGACAGAAGGAGACGTCTTCTGCTCCTCTTCCTCCTTTACCCTTGGTAGTTAGGTGTCTCCTTCTCTTGGCCGGGACATCCTATCCCACTTCTCTGTTCCCACTCAGACAGCTGCACCGTGACAAATTGATAGTTACCGTAATAATTATTTTTTTGAGCTTTCGAGCTCTGTTTTTTTAAAAAAAAAAATCGTGTCAGAAGCACATAAAGGTGCTTTCTGGGTTGAAAGGATGTTTGCTGGAGGAACTCAACTTAGGGGATGCCTGAATGAGGCTCCTTTCATGTCCCCAAGATCTATCCCTGGTGACACAATGGTTAAAAAGCTGTATTTCAACCAAAAGGTTGTGAGTTCGATCCTGACTAGGACTCATGGTTGACTCAGCCTTCCATCCTTCCAAGGTTAGTAAAATGAGTATCCAACATGTTGGGGGTAAAATGCTAATTAACTTGTGAACTACCCAGAGCAGGAGGTCTCAACCTTTTAAAGCTGGAGGCCGGGTCACGCTCCCTCAGACAGCTTTGGGGGGTGGACAGCCATTTTGCCCTTCCTCCACCACATGGCACTTCCTGGTGTGGTGGAGGCAGTGGGCCCCCCACATAAAATGGTGCCATGGGCTGCATCCGGCCAACAGGCTGCAGGTTGAGAATCTCTGGCCCAGAGAGTGCACTAAGCACTATGGGGTGGTATATAAGTGTGATTGCTTTTGCTTTGCTTTGTCCTCATTTTGAACATTTTTCTCACCAAAAGAATAGAAAAGAAAGAATCAAATCCATGGAATAAAGTATTTTAAGAAACGTTGAACCAAAATTATTTGTTAGCTACTCTATTAGATGAAAACACTTTCCCTATCACTAATTCAGTTATTTTGCATGGGCAGTGGCATGTAGCTAAAGATATACATGGCTAATAATCTAGTTCATCAAATTGAATTTACTTCTATGTCCATACCATCTCTTCTTATTTTGACAGGGTAAACTCTGGCTCATCTGTCATTTTACCTGGTTTATCCTTCTCAGAGACAGTAATCTGCTGAATCAGATGTATGGCAAACAAATTAGTGTAAATTCTTTTCAATCTTCCTTATTCTTTGGCTAACACATTTCTGTACCAGAAGAGGGGTTAAACAATCAGAAAGCAAGGGCAGAGAACTGTTTCTGGATGTGGAACAAAGGAAACAGAGTTTACCAGAGGCCTCCATTAGCATCACTCTTCCTTGTTTCTCATGAAAAGAATTATGGGTGTCCCCTTGGCAGCTAGATAAAATACCATCTTATTTAAACATTCTAAAGATGTTGTATATTTGCCTGTAAACATACACACTTCTGACTCCCCCTCACTCTGCCTAATTGGCTCTGTAGATAAAATATGCCAGTAAAATATCCCTTCCCAAGAACTGTGTTAAGAAACTGCAACACAGGTTTGCAGATTAGCATGTTATGTGAATTTGTTGCAGAACAAGAACAAGAAGGAGGGCATACAATATTTCATTGTGCATTAGTAATTGATGTTTTGGCCCGCCTTCCCCTCCGGTCCTGCCATCACGCCAGAGGAGATTACTACTAGCTGAGGGCGGTGAGGCAACGCTCCCACCCCCGGGCCCCGTCACCCCGCCGGTGGCCGATAAAAGCTCAGCGGTGGAAGGAGAACGCGCCCGCCTTCCCCTCCGGTCCTGCCATCACGCCAGAGGAGATGACTACCAGCTGAGGGCGGTGAGGCAACGCTCCCACCCCCGGGCCCCCTCACCCCGCTGGTGGCCGATAAAAGCTCAGCGGTGGAAGGAGAACGCGCCCGCCTTCCCCTCTGGTTCTGCCATCACGCCGGAGGAGATGACTACCAGCTGAGGGTGGTGAGGCAACGCTACCGCCCCCCAGGCCCCGTCACCCTGCCCTGCTGGTAGCCGATAAAAGCTTGGCGGTGGAGGCGGTGGAGTGAGGACGCTCCCGCCTTCCCCTCCGAGCCCACCGCGTCCATCCCCGGGTCTCTCTCCATCTGTCCCGGGGCTTAAAAGCCACTACGGTGGCAGGACTTTTTTGAGCAGCCACCGCCGATAGAATCACCTACGACTGGGCAGACCGGCTGTCACTTATTGTGGGATTTAGCAACTGTTTCTTGTTTAAGTTTTGCTTTGGTATGTGTAAACTGAACTGATATTGGAATTTTTATCGTTGTTTTGATATTGATGCTTAGTGAATTTTGATGCTGTAATGTTTTATATTACAGTATCTCTGATTATTTCTTAAGATGTTCTAATCTAATGTTTTGTAACTGCAACTGTTATTGGAGGTATATATACTGTATATGTGATATTTGTAATTTACTATGTCATATTTGTAATTGCTTTTATGTTATGGAATGTGCTATGTAATTGTAACTGTTTCTTCTGTAAGCCGCCCAGAGTCACTCTACGAGTGGGGCGGCATATAAGTTGAAAATACAAATACAAATTACAAAATAGAGAGTTTGACATATTTCTTAATCTTTTGCCTTTAAAGTGCTTGGGTCTGAGAACAATTTTAGTCCTTGAGGAAGAACAGAGTAGCTGAACTGATTACCTAAATGTGAAAAATAAGTTATTTCCACCAGAACATCTTGTATGTATGTATGTATGTATTTATTTATTTATTTATTTATATGTATTTTATTTTATTTATATGTATTTTCGACTTATATGCCGCCCCACTCGCAGAGCGACTCTGGGCGGCTTACAAAAGAAACAGTTACAATTACATACCATAATCCATAGCATAAAAATAATTACAGATAAGTTACAAATATCACATATATCTACAATAGCAATTGCAATTACAAAACATCAAGACATCCTAAGGAATAAAGCAAAAATACTATAATATAGATAATAACAGAATCAAAATTCAATAAGCAACAATAAAAAAGCAACAACCAAAAATTCAAAATATCAGTCCTGTTTACACAAAGATTACAAAAGAAGAAAACTAAACAATATCAGGACATCGTAAAAAGCATATCAAGACTATTACAAGACAATACATTGAAAATCTCGAAACCCACCCTCTCAGCCCTAGGAGTCCGTTGGGGGTGGAGGCAGGTCTTAAAGCCTCCCGCCCCGAGCAACACCTGTGCGTGGTCTCTCCGGGCCAGACCGGACGAGAGCCGGGAGTCCGTTGGGGGCGGAGGCAGGTCTTAAAGCCTCCCGCCCTGAGCAACACCTGTGCGCGGTCTCTCTGGGCTGGACCGGACGAGAGCCGGGAGTCCATTGGGGGCGGAGGCAGGTCTTAAAGCCTCCCGCCCCGAGCAACACATGTGCGCGGTCTCTCCGGGCCGGACCGGACGAGAGCTGGGAGTCCGTTGGGGGCGGAGGCAGGTCTTAAAGCCTCCCACCCTGAGCAACACCTGTGCTTGCTCTCTCTGGGCCGGGCCGGATGAGAGCTGGGAGTCCGTTGGGGGCGGAGGCAGGTCTTAAAGCCTCCCGCCCTGAGCAACACCTGTGCGTGCTCTCTCCGGGCCGGACCGGACGAGAGCTGGGAGTCCGTTGGGGGCGGAGGCAGGTCTTAAAGCCTCCCGCCCTGAGCAACACCTGTGCGTGCTCTCTCCGGGCCGGACCGGACGAGAGCTGGGAGTCCGTTGGGGGTGGAGGCAGGTCTTAAAGCCTCCCGCCCCGAGCAACACCTGTGCGCGGTCTCTCCGGGCCGGACCGGACGAGAGCTGGTAATATCTTATATGCCTCATGAGAAACCTGAACATGAATCAAGAAGCAACAGTTAGGACAGAATACGGAATGACAGAGTGGTTTGGAATAGGAAAATGGCAGAAAGTGAGGAGGACTTTAAAAAGCTCCTGATTAGGTTGAAAGAAGAAAGTTCAATCGACTGTGTGACTGAACAACAACAAAAATTGGATGATTCCAGTATCCTTTTGCTAAGTCCAGTTTTGCCTTCCATAACAGAAGATAGTACCAGCAGGTGTAGGAACCAGGACATATCATAGAAAAGAATCTGCCACAGGTGGCTAGTTCTTGGTGAATAAAAGATTGCTGAAGCAGAGCATCTTCCGAGCAAAATTACCTCTGCAGAATGATTTCATCTGGTAGCCAGCTGATAGGTGAAGATCAGCACAGCTGATCCACAACATTTCCATTACCAACACAGATCCCCACTGACAAACAAGTGGGGCTGGTCTAGGCCAATCAGCTGGAACCCATCTCTCCTAATTGGCTGACACCAGCCTCAGCTGATTGACAGTGGGGATTGGCAGCAGGATCTGTGGTGGTAACAGAAAAGCTGCAAATTAGCTGAGTTTGGTCTCTGACAATCAGCTGAAGCCTGTCTCCACTGCTCCCACAGATCACCATCAACAATCAGCAGATCAGCTGGAGCCCATCTCTGTTGCTGCAGCAGTTCATTTTTAAAATATTATTTGAATGGGCACAGTGCTATGTCACTTCAAGTAATATTTTTTAAAATATCCATGGCTCTTGTGTAGACAGGCTCCAGCTGATTGGTGGAGACAGGCCACAAATTATCAGAGGTGATGATCTTTGGCAGCAAAGATGCTGCCAATCAGCTGGGGGCATCTCTGCTGCAGCTGCAAATTTATCAGAGAAACCCTAGATAAAGAACAACTTGTGCAGGCACACAGCCCAGATTGATGTATTTTACACTGATACAAGTACTGGTGTAAAATAAATGACCCACAGCCAGTGATTTAAAATTAACTGCTTGGTGGTCAAAATGCAACAATAAGAGTTCTAGTATGCACACTGCATATTCTTCTTCTTCTGGTGTCATATCTGATTCCAAATATTGGGGATCATCATGGCGTTCAGCAATGAAGATTGTCCTGGGAGTAATATAATGCAGTGATCTTCTATTTACCTTCTGCATCACAGTGTGACACCTGTACCACTGATCCAGTTCTGTGAGACACTTTCTGGTGTCCTGAGCCCTTTTGGTACATTAAGTCCCCCTCAGCTCCAATCAAGTATTGATGAAGCTGCTGCCCTCCTTCAAGATGGATTTAAATGGGATTTAATCCACTTGGGAACCATCACCCTTCCCTCTGGATTTCAGCACCCAAGACCGTCAGTCGTCAGGATTGTCAGACTAGTTAACTGTTGCCTGACACTTGGTGTTGAGTCGCTGGCAGTATGGTCTACTCTATTACCATAGCAGGATAACTTGGCCCCTGAAATTCCAACATGAATTGCAGAGTCTGCATTTATTTAGAGCAAGTAAAATGGAAGCCCGCTTTATAAATAATGGACCCTCACCCCTTCTGCCACAGAAGCAGAAACAGTACAGACTACATAGTAAGAGCCTTAGTGTTCTTCTTCTTGTGCCATATCCAATTCCGAATATTGGCTATCATCATGGTGATCAGCCATGAAGATTTTCCTGCAATTACAATGCAGTGGTCTTCCATTTGCCTTCCCTGTCGCAGTATGACAACTGTGCCCCTGATCCAGTTCCACGAGTCACTTTCTGGTCCTGAGCCCTTTTGGCACACAAAGTCCTCCTCAACTCCAGGCCAGTATTGATGAAGCTGCTCCCTCCATCAAGATGGATTCAAGTGGGATTTAATCCATTTGGGGACCATCACCCTTCCCTGTGGACTTCGGCACCCAATGCCATTAGTCCCTGGGGTTGTCTGGTTACTTAACCACCACATGACGATTGGAGTTGTGTCGCTGGCAGTATGGTCTCTCTATTACCATAGCAGGTCATAACCTGGCCAGACTGGAACACTGCACATGATTCCTTTAAATAAGTTATTTATTTGTTACATTTATATCCCATCCATCTGGGATATTTCCCTACTCTTTATAATAATAAATCAAATATTTATTATTTAATTTACAGGTAACGTGTACAAATATGAATCAGTAATGTTGACTAATTAAATGGATTAACCTAACTTTAAAACTGATTGGCCAGCAGCAGTGGTATGGAATATGCTTATAAGCAAAAGTTCTCAGGTTCAGGTAAAAGGTGCTGGGTGGAAACTTTTCTTGGAGAACACTGAAGGTCTCATCCCTCTTTTTGGCATCTGAGTTTCCTAGAGAGCCCCACCTCCAGCATATTTATTTTTAAATTATGAATCAAGTTGTATCTTAGGCAAAAAAAATGTCTGTGGGAACCTGGAAAAACTGCTATCAATTGGAGTAAACAGTACAGTCAAACCTTGCATAAAGAGCACCTCGCATAAAGAGTAACTCGCTTAAAGAGCAGAATTTTCTCTGAATGTTCGCTTTGCTTAACAAATAAAACCAACTAAAAACTCGCTTAACAAATCAATCGGGGTTCACAATCCTCTCCACCAGAAGACATAATGGTCATTTACAATGGTGTTTCGCTTAAAGAGCAAATTCGCTTAAAGAGCAATCCTGTGGAACACATTATGCTCTTTAAGCGAGTTACAACTGTACTGTACTTGGCAACATGGGCTAATAATTTGTAATACAATTTCCTATGTGCTTCCTTGTTTGCTATTCACTTCATGGATGTCATAATGTCTTTGCAATCTGGGTGAGCTTGGGGAAGAGGTTGGCTGCTTTAAGAAGGGAAAACAATAGGTAATGGGGCAAAGATAATATCTATGTATTCTCTGCCCAAATGCCTAATTTAACGACCCACTCTATGTGCCAAGTAGCAGTAAGAACAAGAACAATTTCCTCCTCTTTTTTCTTTTCCATATTGCTTATGAACGATCACCCAACCAAATTCTCCCCACAACTACTTTACATAACTTGCAATCTGTTTTCCATTCATATAAATAAGGCAGCATGCTCTTTTCAACATGTTCTATTAATTGTTTCATGCTTGGTTAGCGCCTGTCAAGAAGTACAGGGACATTTGCAAGAGTGAAGATGTCTTACTTGATATTTTCTTATTCATGTCAAGAAGATGTACTTTAATAATGTCTTCTACAAGCTGTGTACCAAAGTAGTACCTGTTTATTTACTTTCAATTTCTTGCTTTTGAACTGCTAGGTTGGCAGGAGCTGGGACAGAGATGGGAGCTCATTCCATCGTGTAGTACTCCTGTCTCGAACTTCTGACCTCCTGACCTTCTAGTCATTGAGTTCAGCATCTTAACCATTAAGCCACCACAGTCCCTGATAACAGTACTAAACAACTCTTCAGTTGTATTGAAAGTGAAAGATGAAAATGTAGGAAATGAGCACTTCATCTGTATCCCATGCCTTGATCTCATGATACTGTCATCTTCCTTATCTTTTTATTTTGGGGCAAGAATACTAAATGAGCTGATTATCAGGCAATTTGAAATTCAAATTATGAAAGAAAGATTACAAGCAAAGGTAAAAGAACTGGACATCCTGACTGGCTGCTGAAAGCTTTAGGTCACAATACCAAACCTTTGTGATAGCCCTCACAATGCCAATGAAATTTTTAAAAACCTTTGTGTACATCTTGTTATTTAAAACAAATATTTTGTGAGTATTTATAGAAATGAAAGAAAGGGCAAAAATAAAGAGAACAATATGTCCAATAATAGTTCTTTTTTTCTGTTCTTGAATATGTTCAGTAGAGTTCAGTAGAGTTCAAAAAAGGAAAAAGAATTACTGGTATTTACTAACCTAGCTAGTAATTGTAACAACATTTCTGATAGTAAAAATGAGGAGGATTAATTACGAATTTCAGTTAAATGAATTGTACAGAGAAGTTTGGGATTTATCAATAAGTGATAAATAAATGTGATATTAAAACAGCAACAAAGAACAGATAAAAATAAATATGTTTGATGAAATACCTGTATGGGGAGATTGTCTAGATGATTTCTTGGTGAAGGTGAAAGGCTAACTATCTAAGGCAGAGGTGCCCAAACTTTTTGGGCCGTGAGCCGATCATGTGGTTCAGGGAGCTGGTCATTAAGGCCCGGGTGCTGGGTGCGGCCCCTGACGCCAATTCATCCGGACCGCGAAGCCCTCGTCGCTCCTGGAGGTGGAAGCAAAACGCGCCCGTATGGGCCCATTTTACTTCCGCTTCTAGGAGTGACGAGGGCTTCGCGGTCCGGATGAATTGGCGTCAGGGGCCGCACCCGGCCCCCAGGCCTTAGTTTGGGCACCACTGATCTAAGGTAAGAAGTTATGTCCTTTTGGAAGGCATCTGGGATGTTGCCAAAATTTTGATATAAATGATGCCATCGTTACTGGTCCTAGTGATGGGTGCACTGTTCTAGATTGTGTTAGTGATATTTGTATTTTTGTTATTTTAAGTTTGTCATAGTTTTGGATGAATTTATTTTAAATATATACTGTATTTGTATTTCTCTCTCTTCTTTTTTCTATTTTTTTGGGGGGGGCCCGGGGGAAACTACCAAAAATTAAATTTAAAATGTCTTTGATGTTTAAGATGCTCTATTTTGGGAATCAATATAACAATATAAAACAAAAAAGAGAGATTTTTCCTTTTTTTGTTGTTTTAATTTCATGTAAACACAAAAGAGTCATATGTAGGAACTGATCCAGATAAATTATGATAGATAAACTATAAAAGGTATCCTTTTAGCAAAGGTCAGGAGTAGGTTGAGAAAACTGGCAAGGCTCATCCATCTTGCTCCCAGATGACAAATAGTTTCCAGTTACTTCTGTGTCTACTCAGGAAAATTATTCCCCCTTTTTGTTGTTGTTCAGTTGCACAGTTGATTCCAACCCTTTGTGACTCTATGGACCATTGTCCTCCAGGCACTTCTGTCCTCCACAGTCCTCCACAATCCTCCTCAACCCGCCTAGCTCTGTGCTCACTGCGTCTACAATACCATCTACCCAGTGGTGGGCTCAATTTTTTTTTACTACCACACTGTGGGCATGGTATGGTGGTCCACACAGTCAAAGGCCTTGGTGTAGTCAATTAAACAAAAGTAGACTTGTTTCTGATACAGTATTCTTTTGTTTTTTCCATGCAATGTATGTTGGCAATGTGGTCTCTAGTTCCCTTCCCCTTCTTAACCCCACCTACACTTTTGGTAATTCTCTCTCCATGTGCTGCTGAAGTCTGTCCTGTATCAACTTGAACATAACATTGCTAGTGCGTGAGATGCGTTCAATTGTTCAATAATTTGAATATTCTTTGGCATTACCCTTTTTTGGGGAGTGCTGATCCTTTCCAACCCTGTGGCCATTGTTGTGTTTTCCAAATCTGCTGGCATATAGAATGCAATAATTTGATTCCATCATCTCTTAGGGCTTTGAAAAATTCAGCTGGGATATCATCATCTCCACTGGCTTTGTTGTTTACAGTGCATTTTAGGGCCTTTCTGACTTCACTCTCTAGAATGTCTGGCTCAAGTTCAATGTTCTCATCATTGTGATTATCAGGGATGTTGAGGTCCTTTTTGTAAAGTTCCATTGTGTACTCTTGCCATCTTTTCTTAATCTCTTCTGCATCAGCTGACTCCTTGCTGTCTTTGTCCCTTAACGTGGTCATTTTTTGCTTTAAACTTTCCCTTGATTCCCCCAATTTTTTTTAAAAAAGATCTCTAGTCCTGCCTCTTATATTGTGTTCCTCTATTTCTTTGCACTGTTCATTTAGGTAGGTTTCCTCATATCTCCTTACTTTTCTTTGAAATTCTGTATTCAATTGGTTGAATTTGTTCCTTTCTCCTTTGCCTTTTGTGTTCCTTCTTTCCTCTGCTATTTTAAGAGCCTCATCAGACAACCACTTTGCTTCCTTATACTTCTTTTCTTTTGATATGGTTTTCCTTGCTGCCTCCTTCATGATGTCCCGCACCTCTATCCATGATTCTACTGGCACTCTATCAGGTCTAAGCCGTTAAATCTGTTCCACACCTCCAACTTTGTATTCCTTAGGGTTGTTGTCTAGGTCATATCAGTCTGGCCTAATTGTTTTCCCTATTTTCTTTAGTCTAAGCCTGAATTTTGCTTAGACTAAAGAAAATAGGGAAAACAATTAGGCCAGACTGATATGACCTAGACAACAACCCTAAGGAAAATTCTAAGCCTGAATTTTGTGGCGGAGGAGAGGAGCGCACCGCTGACCCAGTGCCCCTTCGGCCATTTATCCTTTGGCTGGAGCATAAAGAGAAAGAGGAGGAGGAAGAAAAGCCGCGGATTGGGTGGCGAAAAAGACTCACGCTGCCGACCCAGCGCCGCCAACCCAGAAACAAGTAGCTGCATGCATATGATAAGTAATACATTTACACTAACTTAGTTGACTTTAGAGACTTTACAAATAACTGACTCGAACAATACTGAACTTACAGTAGAGACTTATAGTAAACTTACAGTAGAGACTTTATATATTGCACTTCATAACAAGGATACTTAGAAACTACTGACTTATAACTTCATATAATCAATGCTAATTAGCTATTTTTAGTCTGATATTGTTTAAACTGTGATAATATGCATGATAATACTTTGTTTTAAACTGGGATAACATGTATGATGAGAGGATACTGGCGTAGAAACCGGCAAACCAACGTCAGGAATTTTGCCAAGAGAACCCTATGGACCAAAACAAAAGGCAAAACAAATGGGGCAATTTAGATGTAATAGGTTGCTTAGCACATCAGATCAGAAGAAGGGTAGGGACAGGAAAGGGGGAGGAGAAATACAGTGTTGCAAGCAACAATACTGTATAGGGACATGGAATGTAAGATCTATGAATCAAGGAAAACTGGAAGTGGTAAAAAAGGAAATGGAAAGAATAAGCATTGACATCTTGGGAATCAGCGAGTTAAAATGGACAGGGATGGGTGAATTCAGCTCTGGAAACCATCATATCTACTACTGTGGACAAGAAAACCTCAGAAAAAATGGAATAGCCATAATTGTCAATAAAAGGGTGAGAAAAGCAGTAATGGGATATAATCTCAAAAATGATAGAATGATGTCAGTCAGAATACAAGGCAAGCCATTCATTATCACTGTAATCCAAATATACGCAGCAACCACTAGTGCAGATGAAGCCACAATTGACCAGTTCAATGAGGACCTAGAACACCTCATAGAACAGACCCCAAGAAATGATGTGCACATCATCATAGGAGACTGGGATGCCAAAGTAGGAAATCAAAAAGTAAAGGAATAACAGGCAAGTTTGGTCTTGGAACACAGAATGAAGCAGGCCAAAGACTGATAGAGTTCTGCCAAGATAACGCACTGGTCATAGCAAACACTCTCTTCCAGCAACACAAGAGGAAACTTTACACATGGACATCACCAGATGGCCAACATCGAAACCAGATTGATTACATACTCTGCAGTCAAAGATGGAGAACTTCCATACAGTCAGCAAAAACAAGACCAGGAGCATATTGTGGTTCAGATCACAACCTACTGATTGCAAAATTCAGGCTTAGACTAAAGAAAATAGGAAAAACAATTAGGCCAGACAGATATGACCTAGAAAACATTCCTTGGGAATACAGAGTGGAGGTGTGGAACAGATTTAATGGCTTGGACCAGATAGACAGAGTGCCAGAAGAATTATGGACAGAGATGCGGGACATCATGTAGGAGGCAGCAAGGAAAACCATACCAAAAGAAAAGAAGCGTAAGAAAGCTAAGTGGTTGTCTGAGGAGGCTCTTAAAATAGCAGAGGACAGAAGGTATGCAAAATGCCAAGGAGAAAGGAAAAAATACCGTCACTTGAATACAGAATTTCAAAGAAAAGCAAGGAGAGATAAGGAAACCTACCTGAACGAATAATGCAAAGAAATAGAGGAAAACAATATCAGGGGTAGGACTAGAGATCTTTTCAAAAAAATTGGGGAACTCAAAGGAACATTTAAAGCAAAAATGACCATGATAAAGGACAAAGATGGCAAGGAGTTAGCAGATGCAGAAGAGATTAAGAAAAGATGGGAAAAGTACGCAGAGGAACTCTACAAAAAGGACCTCAACACCCCTGATAAT
Organism: Furcifer pardalis; assembly: GCA_030440675.1. NCBI lineage: Eukaryota > Metazoa > Chordata > Lepidosauria > Squamata > Chamaeleonidae > Furcifer > Furcifer pardalis. The sequence continues at coordinate 258,281,369 of CP126891.1, forward strand.
CACAAAGATGAGAACATTGAACATGAGCCAGACATTCTAGAGAGTGAAGTCAGAAAGGCCCTAAAAACACTGCAAATAACAAAGCCAGTGGAGTTGATGGTTTCCAAGTTGAACTTTTCAAAGCCCTATAAGATGATGGAATCAAATTATTGCATTCTATATGCCAGCAGATTTGGAAAACACAACAATGGCCACAGGATTGGAAAAGATCTGTGTATGTTCCACTCCCCAAAACGGGTAATGCCAAAGAATGTTCAAATTATTGAACAATTGTGCTCATCCCTCACGCTAGCAAGGTGATGCACAAGATAATACAGGATAGACTGCAACAGTATGTGGAGAGAGAATTACCAGAAGTGCAGGTGGGTTTCAGAAGAGGCAGGGGGACTAGAGACCACATCGCCAACATAAGATGGATCATGGAAAAAACAAAGGAATATCAGAAACAAGTCTACTTCTGTTTCATTGATTACACTAAGGCTTTTGACTGTGTCGACCACAACAAAATGTGGCAAGTAATTAAAGAGATGGGAATACCGGAACACCTTATAGGCCTCATGAGAAATCTGCACATGAATTAAGAGACAACAGTCAGGACAGAAAATGGAATGACGGAGTGGTTTGGAATAGGAAAAGGAGTAAGACAAGGCTGCATTTTGTCACCCTGCTTATTCAACTTATACACAGAACACATAATGCGCAATACAGGGATGAAGGAATCACAATTTGGGATCAAAATTGCTGGGAGAAACATCAACAATTTGAGATATGTAGATGATACCATCCTAATGGCAGAAAGTGAGGAGGACCTAAAGAAGCTCCTGATTAGGATGAAAGAAGAAAGTGAAAAAGCTGGCTTGAGACTCAATATCAAGAAAACCAAGATAATGGCAACAGGCCCTATCAGTCCATGGAAAATAGATGGGGAAGAAGTAGAAGCAGTGACAGATTTTACTTTCCTAGGATCAAAGCTCACTGCAGATGGTGATTGCAGCCATGAAATAAAAAGGCGACTGATTCTTGGGAGGCAAGCGATGAGAAACCTGGGGAGCATAGTGAAAAGTAGAGACATCACATTGCAAACAAAGATTCGCATAGTCAAAGCAATGGTATTCCCTGTGGCAATGTATGGTTGTGAGAGCTGGACCATTAGGAAAGCTGAGCACAGAAGAATAGACGCTTTTGAGATGTGGTGTTGGAGGAGAATTTTGAGAGTCCCCTGGACAGCGAGGAGAACAAATAGGTCAATCTTGGAAGAAATCAACCCTGACTGCTCCTTAGAAGGTCAAATAATGAAGATGAAGCTAAAGTACTTTGGACATCAAATGAGAAGAGAGGATTCACTTGAGAAAGCCTTAATGCTGGGAAGGGTCGAGGGCAAAAGAAGAAGGGGGTGGCCCAGAATGAGATGGCTAGATGGTATCCTAAACACAATGGGCACAGAGCTGAGCGAGTTGAGGGGGATGGTGGAGGACAGGAGTGCCTGGCGGACAGTGGTCCATGTGGTCGCAGAGGGTCGGAATCGACTGTGCGACTGAACAAAAAAAAAAGCCTGAATTTTGCGACCAAGGTATCCACAAAAAAGATATTGAGGAAAAACATGACTTGTAAAAATGACATTTCCGTGTGTGTGTGTGTGTGTGTGTGTGTGTGTGTGTGTCTGTGTCTGTGTCTGTGTCTGTGTCTGTGTCTGTGTGTCTGTGTGTGTGTGTGTGTGTGTGTGTGTGTGTGTGTGTGTGTGTGTGTGGTGTTTGGCAGCGATCCAGCAAAAAAAAACAATTGACCAATCGAAGTGATCCAAAGTGAGCTTAAAAGAGGACAGAATATCCTTTCTTTTGACACTTATACAATTTGGATCGGACTTCAGAAACATTTTCTATGAAGATTTAAAACAAAAACAACAACCACTTTCTAACCTTTCCTTCAAAAAAAGTATCTCTCCACACCAGAATAGATAAATTGGTGTGAGAATAAATACACTGTAGCAAGTTTTTCCTTTGAAGTCATAACCACTTTCCCTTTTGGCTTTCCCTCTTATTGAAAAACTGCTTTCAAGGAATTGTGAAGGAAAAACTCTTTTTCTTTGCAGTTTGACTATTGAAATGTTTATTAAAATTAGATCCTTTGCCTGTGGTGAATTGTTATGTGTACAGTGGGCTGCTTATGGACACATATGCGTAGAGTCAGGGAGAATGGAAAATAAAGGTTAAAAGCATCTTTACTGAAAAATAAAATATAAGAATAATAATAAACACAAATGAAATTGGGATTTATGGTTTTCGGTTAACACAACATAGCAGTTCAGAAACAAGAAATTGCAAGAAGATAAATAGGGACCACTTTGGTGGGAAGGTAAACAGCATTCCATGCCTGCCACATGTCCATGAAAATGTCTGCAGACACAGACAGCGCTGTCTCTGTGGCTATAAACAGAGATGAGCACTGAAACCTAGAGTCGGATTTGACTGGCTTTCGATCAAGGGTGACCTTTACCTTAGCTCAGAAAACCTTAGATTTAATGAACATTTTATGAACACCTTAATTTTATGAACATAATGTCTTTATTTTTCCCCATTTGAAACATCACCCTTAACTAATGAATGAAATAAAAGAAATAAATGAACTAATGAGCATAATTCAACACATCGAATTCACGCACTAAATCCCTGACTGTAGTGTCCTTAGACTGTACCTGCCACTTTTTAAACTTTGGATCTGCCCATGTCATTGGCTCCACCCATGATGTCATGACATTGGCTCCGCCCTCGATGTCATGATGCCAGTTCCGCCCATGACATCAGCTCTCCCCACAGTGTGGAAGTAAAATTTTTGGCTGCCCATCACTGTATAATAGTCAGACAAGAAGTGAAAACCTGGCTGGCAGGTTTGGTCTGGGGAGTGGATGGTGCAATTTCCCCAGCAAATTGGTTGGTTTGACCCCAGTATGCCTGTGTTTTAATTTTGGCTTTTAATACCAAGTTTTTTTAAAAAGTTTTTAGAGTTTTTAATTTTTAAAAATGATTTTATAATTGTTGTAAATTGCCCTGGGTCCCTTTTGGGAGGAGGGTGATAAACAAATTTAAATAAATAAATAAATGAAACTGGTTGCAGTACAGCAGTTTAACCACTGTGCCACCAGAGCTCCTTAACTAGGGGGCAGTATTATTTTTCTTTTGTTGTTTATAATTTATTCAGTTTGTTTATTCTTTTTGTTTAATTTCTTATTGTATAGATTTTTAAAATGTGTTGTTAGCTGCACAGGGTGGGAGAATATCCCAGATGGGTGGGATAACTAACTAACTAACTAAATAAATAAAAATGTTCTTGTATTCCTCAAATGACAACCATGCTGCTGCCATTTTCTTTGACTGTTTTGCCTGACACTAGCATTGATTCATTTGAGTGAATGTCACACAACACACATTGCTACCATAATTCAATTTAACTTTGAAAAGTAAGACATGCATAACATCTCTTAAAATATGTATACATTTTGGCACCCTCTATATATATTAAAAGGTAATCTCTCTCCCAGTTTCTGCCAACCTAGGAGTTCAAAAGCAAGAAATTGCAAGTAGATAAATAGGGACCACTTTGGTGGAAAGGTAAACAGCTTTCTGTGCACTCTGGTGTCTAGTCATGCCTACCACATGTCCACAGAAATGTCTGCAGACACAGACAGTGCTGGTGGCTATTTGGCTGTAAACAAATATGAGCACTGAACCCTAGAGTCAGATATGACTGGCTTTTGAGCAAGGGTGACCTTTACCTTTACCATGAAGAAAGATATGGATTGTGTCTTTGAGTGGCCACCATTCCAGAGAACCTGCTAGAATTACTTCACTCCTTTCAGATGGATTCTATGTTTGTGCAATAGAAAAAGCAAAGGGAGGTATATTTAGTTGATAACCAGTGTGGTGTATTTGATGGACTAAGACTCAGGAGAATTTGTTTCAAGTCCCTGTTCAGCTATGGAAGCTCATTTGGGATACAGAGTTGGTAAAGTTACTTCTTAAATATCTCACTTACCTTGAAAGCCCTACTAGGGCACTCTAAGTTGGTTCCATCTTGATAGCACATAATATATGTTGACGTTCATTAGACTGTGGAAGCATGGATTTTTTGGAATACAATTTCCACAGTCCTTGGACCAGGGCCCTAGCCAGAGGGGGCCAGGCCCCACCTGAAAACCCTCCAGAGCTAACGCCCCCCCCCCCCCAACCCACCGCATGATGCCAATGTTATATTACCCTTTTTGGGTAAGGTTTTGGAAAAGGCAGTGGCACAGCAGCTACAGGAAGTCCTGGATGAAGCGGATTATCTGGATCCTTTTCAGTCAGGATTCAGGCCCGGATATGGGACTGAAACTGCACTAGTCGCATTGGTGGATGATCTCTGGAGAGAACGGGATGGAGGTCATCTGTCTGTCCTGGCTCTTCTCGATCTCTCAGCGGCCTTCGAAACCATCAATCATGGTATCCTTCTGGGTAGGCTCCAAGGATTGGGGATCCAGGGCACCGTATTGGCCTGGTTTTCCTCATTTCTGAAGGGCAGGACCAGTCGGTGTGGTTGGAGAACGAGAAGTCCAGCCCTAGGCCCCTTCAACATGGGGTGCCTCAGGGATCGGTACTCTCTCCTCTCCTATTGAACATCTACATGAAGCCGCTGGGTGAGATCATCCGTTCCCACGGGGTGAGGTATCACCAATATGCAGATGATACCCAATTGTACATCTTGGCCCATGGGGACCCAAGCGGTGCAGTGGAAGTCCTTTCCAGGTGCCTGGAGGCTGTCAAGGTCTGGATGGGGAAAAACGCGCTACAGCTGAATCCCGGCAAGACTGAGTGGCTGTGGGTAAGGGGTCCTGTGTTAACACGGGACCTGCCACCTTTGGTTCTGGATGGGGCAGTCCTGCCCCAAACAGACCCGGTGCGTAATCTGGGGATCCTCCTGGACTCACGGCTACTGTTCGAAGAGCAGGTGGCAGCCATGGCCAGGAGGGCTTTTGCACAACTTTGTGTAATACACCAGTTACGCCCACTCCTAGACCGGGACGCCTTGCTCATGGTCACACATGCTTTGGTCACCTCCAGACTTGATTACTGTAATGCGCTCTACATGGGGCTGCCCTTGGTGACCATTCGGAGACTGCAGCTGGTCCAAAATGTGGTGGCCTGAGTGGTGATGGGGTGCGGGTGTTATACTCGTGCCTCACCACTGCTTCGGGAGCTGCACTGGTTGCCAGTATGTCTCCGGGTGCAATTCAAGGTGCTGGTCATTACCTTTAAAGCCCTATATGGTAGTGGGCCAGGATACCTAAGAGACCGCGTCACCCTAAGAACGTCTGTCCGTCCCACCAGGGCAGATCGGAGGGGCTCTCTTGTTATTCCATCAGCTAGAGAGGAGCATCTCTCTAGCACTAGGAAGAGGGCCTTCTCTGTGTTCGCCCCGGCCCTGTGGAACCTCCTCCCAACTGAGCTGCGCCTACAGACAGAGCTCCTGCCCTTTCGGAGGGGCTTAAAAACATGGCTGGCAGGACAGGTGTGGGGACCAAGGAACATGGGGTCTCATGTAGGGTGGCTGATCTAAGGGACAACCACCCTTTTGTTTTTGTTTTTGTTTTTTGTATTTGTATTTGTATTTTCGACTTATATGCCGCCCCACTCGCAGAGCGACTCTGGGCGGCTTACAGAAGAAACAGCTACAATTACATAGTACATACCAAAGCACAAGAGCAATTACAGATATCAAATACTAAATTACAAATATTACGTATACAGTATATATGTGTCCAATATCAGTTACAATTACAAAACATTAGATTAGAACATCCTAAGAAATAATAGCGGTGTTTTAATTTTTATGAACTTTTAAAGTTTTAAATATTAGCATTATCATAGGCCTAACCTATGATTTTAATCTATATTTGTAAGCCACCCAGAATGAGGTCTACCTGGTTGGGGCGGGATAGTAAATACGAGTAAATAAATAAATAAATATGTGAGTGTGAAATTGTTGCCCCTCCTGGAATTTTTGTCCCTCCTAAAAATCCCCCCCCCCACTAGAAGGCTGGCTACGACCTGTGGTTGGCTCCAAAAAATTTTACTACTATACTGTGGGTGTAGCCAACTCAGTGGGTGTGGCCAACTCAGTGGGTGTGGCCAGGTGACTGGGTGGATGTAGCTAGGTGGCTATGTGACTGGGTGGGCTATCTAGTCATGCCTGCCACATGACCATGAAAATGTCTGCAAACACAGACAGCACTGACTCTTTGGCTGTAAATGGAGATGAGCACTGCACCCTAGAGTCAGATATGACTGGCTTTTGAGCAAGGGCAACCTTTACCTTTACTAACCACTTGTAACTAAACAGGTCTAAACTTCAAAGCAAATCTGAATACCAATCAGGGATTTTCTGTTATTAGGTAAAGGTAAAGGTTGCCCTTGCTTGAAAGCCAGTCATATCCAACTCTAAGGTTCAGTGCTCATCTGCATTTACAGCCAAAGAGCCAGTGCTATTTTCTGTAGTCATGAGGCAGGCCTGACTAGACACCTGAGTGCACGGAATGCTGTTTATGTGGCAAAGTGGTCCCTATTGGTCCCCATCCACCACTCTCTCTCATACACAATTTTGAAGTCCTCATGCTTAAGTGAAAGTATATCAGAGAGTAAACAAAACAAGATAAGACAAAACAAGACAAAGGACAAGAAGGCTGTAGCTCCTTAAAGACTAACGCCTGTATTTTAATGTTAGCTTTCGTGGACCAAGACTTGTTTACTCACTGATATGGTTGCACAGACTAATGTGGCTACTACTTCAAAAATTTAAGTGAAAGGAGGCTCACTTACTGAGGCCACGGCAGAGGGGCACCCGGGGTGGTGGTGGATCTTCCTCCTCCTCAAGTTGCTGCTGCAGGTCGCACTAGGGCGGCGGCGGTAGTGGTGCATGGACTGGTCCGGGCAGCATGAGCTCCTCCTCCCCTTCCCCTGCTGCCACTCCTCTGCCAAAGCTGCCTCCTCCAGACCTCCGTGCTCCACTCTGCCTGCGTCATCTCCTCCTTCCCTTCCCCCCTGCCGCTGCCCTACTGCCAGTTCTAGCAGCAGGGTGGAGTTCTTGCTGGGCAGGCAAAAGGTTGGTCAAGGGCTGAGGCCAAGGCAGCACGTATGGCTGGAGGAAGGAGAGAGAGAGGAGCTCTCACCACCTTGGCTTCAGCCCTCGACCGACCTTCCACTCACCCGGCACAAAATTCTGCCCAGCATGCACTGCTGCTGCTAGAACCGGTGGTGGTGGTGGCAGCAGAGGAAGGGGAGGAGGAGCTCACGCTGCCCAGACCAGCCTGCACACCACTGCCACCACTGCCTGCTACTGCTAGAAGTAGTGGCAGTGGCAGTGTGGGGGCTGCTCCGGGCAGCGTGAGTTCCTCCCCCCTTCCCCTGCTGCTGCCGCTCTGCCAAAGCTGCCACCTCCAGGCCTCTATGCTCCACTCTGCCTGCTGCCTCACTCATTTCCCAGGCAGGTACAAAAAATGGATGCCTGGCCTGGCACTGACACCCTCCCCCCAGCTCAGCTTAGCTTGGGTTTTTGCAGTGTGCGTGTAGATCTGCCTCAGCACATGTGTGCAGAGATCTGAAGCCACGCATGCATGAGAGCATGGGGAAAAGCCTCCCCATGCTCTCATGCATGCGCTGAGGCAGATCTCTGTGCGTACCATGAAAACCCAAGCCTAAACCAAGGTGGGGGGAGGGGTTTTGGTGGTGGGTGCCGGTGACCTGTGGGCAAATAGGCATGGCCAGCTGGACGTTTTACTACTGGTATGCACATACCGGGGCATGCCAGGAAGTGTTCAACATTGGCTACGGGCCTGCTCTGGACCAGTTATGTCACTGGATGTGAGTGGTGGGTTATTCTGTGAGATATGATCCAACGCTCCTAAACTCTTCCACCAATGCTTAAGTAATAGGCAGGACATTACTGGGCTTCCCTGTCCTAAAAGAAATATGAATGTTTCCATGTGTTATACGTATGTTCATGTTTTCCATCCATATCTGCAAGAAAATGTCCAACCCAATAATTTTTGGACCTTGACAAATCCTGTGATCTGACTTTCAAGATCTTGACATTCTCCCATTGGAATTCCAGCTGGTGTTCATCATCATCCATGTGGGATGCAGATTCTTCCCAGGTGTTGGCCACCTGTGAAGATCAATATAAGCTGATAAATGCCACATTTTAATGCTTATATCCTGGAATAGTTAAATCCATCCTTCCAGTTCTTGATGACCGCTGAGATGACTGAAAAGCATTCAAGATGCAAACATTTTAAACTGCCACGTAAGATCTGGATTAAAACCAGAAGCTGCTTGAACAGGAAATTAACAACGTTTCTCCTTGGTGCCTGAAATAGCTTCTGACTCTTTAATAACAGCTTAATGGGCAAGAAGCTTATTGAGGTTAGTAATTAAAAATGCCAAAAATCAGCAGTATTCGATGAATTGGTACCTCCTGAAAGCCAGGGTTGTGATGAAAAAAAATCTGATCTATGTAATGTTTGGTGTCTGCTTTTGTGTATGACTGTGGGACATGTCAGTTTGTTAGTCATTTTGATACAATGGAAGCCTGCTGGCTGTGCTGATACATAATGTTTATAATGTGAGGACACTTCCCAAAGCCTGTGTGAGTCTTAGCAAGATCTAGTGCAAGGGTTCTCAACCTACGTCCCATGGGCTGGATATGGCCTGTGGCCCCAAATAATCTGGCCCCTGCCCTTGCTACAGCCCCCACCACCGCCACATGGAATCAGACATGGACTCATTTACAACAGCCGTGGACTCATTTACAGCTGTCATAAATGCATTAACAACAGCCGTAAAAGAATCCGTTGCCGATTCCAGTGGCAGCGGTGGCAGCGGTGGCAGCGGTGGCTGGACCACCAGTCTGGCTCACCAACTGTTTGAGGGAGCATGACCCGGCCCCTAACTTGAAAAGGTTGAGAATGCGTGGTCTAATGAACTTGAGAAGTAGATAAAATGTAGCATGCCTTCAAAATTCCTATCATATACAGTAAAACCCCGATTTACAAAAGCTTTGAGTGAAGGAAAACTCGACTTACAGAAGGAAATCCTGAAGAAGTGATATCCCGAGTTACAGGGGGAAAATATTGAGTTACACAACAGGTTTCTCCAGACTCCATTGCATCTGGGTGGGTTTATAGCGCCAGCCCTGCACCATTTTAGAGTCTGTGGGTGGCACAAAGAGTCATCTCTTGAAGCTATGGGTGGGGGTTTTGGTAAGGAAGTTGCCGGTGGGCGAGGGGAGTTGCTCCTTCTTCCACCAGGTGAACTTTGCCACTGGGCTGGATGGAAGTCTGGCCGCAATGCTGCTATCTGTCTATGCTGAAGGCTGGCTGAGGACTTACCCCTCCTTCCACCGGGTCATCATCGCCGGGTCAACATGGATAGGGTCAACAGCCCTGTGGCAATGATGACTTGGCAGAAGGAGGGATGAGTCCTCAGCCAGCCTTCGGTGCAGACAGACAGCACCATTGTGGCTAGACTTCCGTCCAGCTCTGAGCCCCAATGTTGAGCCGGTGGAAGGAGGAGCGGCTCCCCTCGCCCACCAGCGGCTTTGTCAGCAAGAGAGCCTCACCCAGCGGACATTGGTGAGGAAGGTGCACCCAACACCGACCCTTAGGAAGAAGCCCCGGAGCCCAGGAAAGTGGTGCTGGTCGAGTATTTCTCAAGCAGTGGAAAATGTAGGGAGCTTAACTGCATCTTTTCCATTCCCTTTTACTGTGTGTTCTGCATTTTTATTTTTTATTTTTTTGGGAGGTCGGGAACATTTTTTATATTTTCAATGCACTCCTATAGGGAAATGTACCTAAGTTGAGAAGGAGCACATATGGTGTTTTTGAGGTCCTTGGAGAAAGAGTAGGTTAGAGTAAAACTTTGCTTAATCAGCCTAATGACTGTTGACAATACTTTCTAGACTATTGCTCTGTTCTTTTTGTTGTTCCTAAAAGAGGTACTTTCTCTCTGAGAATAAAGTTGTATCAAGAAAAAAATGATGTGGGTTAAAGCATTCCAGTTAATGTCAACCAGAACAATGCCTTTCATTTATTTCTTCTATATCCACTATGCTGTTATAGATTGAGATGGTAGAAATCGGAGCAACATACTCAGACTCAGGGCACTTAAAGCTTCAGTAACAAAAGCTGTAGCTACATCACTCTGTCATCATGTATTGATAACCTTAGAAACATACAAAAGGGGATGTGGGAGAAAGGGCACTTTGCACAAACAGTCAGAGAGAATAGGAAATGTGGGAACAGGATGTTATTTTAGTCTTCCATTCATAGTCCCATTCCATGGATATGACCTCTGAAATCAAGTTGTAAACACACAGCAGGAACACCAGTGGCAGTGATCGCAAACACCCTGCACAGGTATGCAAAGAAAGGGAAATCCTCTTTTCAAACGGTATGGCTGATGCCTATACTTCCACATTTCCTCTCTAATTCTAGATACCCTTTCAGCTCTAAGTTATAATCAATATTCATTTGTTCCAACAGCTATGGAGAGCATTTCCTGTTCAGAAACTTCAAAGCAGAGATGCAACATATAGAAAGTGGCATGCTATCTATCAGCTCAGAATTTTTTGGAATAGTAGCCGCGTTAGTCTGTGGTTCAGGCATATCAGAAAACAAAGCAAAACAAATAAAATAAAATAAAATAAAAACACTGTAGCACCTTAAAGACTAACTGCTATATTTTTATTGTTAGCTTTCGTGGATCAAGTCCACTTCATCAGACAAAGAGTGAAACTTACAGGCATGTTCTTTATATACCAAATTCAGGGGCTCAAAGGGAGAAGGGGTGTGGTCAAGCAAGATGACAGACAAGCAAGCAGAAGAATGCAGTTTCACACAGCCATTAGCAACAATAGATTATATTCAGATAAACTCTAAATGTTTCAGGAGAGTTCCTCTGTGTACTCTTTCCATCTTTTCTTAATCTCTTCTGCATCTACTATCTCCTTGCCATCTTTGTCCTTTATCATGGTCATTCTTGCTTTAAACATTCCCTTGAGTTCCCCATTTTTTTGAAAAGATCTCTAGTCCTACCCCTGATATTGTTTTGTTCTATTTTTTTTTTTGCACTGTTCATTCAGGTAGGTTTCCTTATCTCTCCTTGCTTTTCTTTGAAATTCTGTATTCAAGTAATTGTATTTTTCCCATTCGCATTTGCCTTTTGCGTCCCTTCGTTCCTCTGCTATTTTAAGAGCCTCATCGGACAACCACTTAGCTTTCTTACGCTTCTTTTCTTTTGGTATGGTTTTCCTTGCTGCCTGCTGAATGATGTCCCGCATCTCTGTCCATAATTCTTCTGGCACTCTATCAAGTCTAAGCCATTAAATCTGTTCCACACCTCCACTGTGTATTCCTTAGGGATGTTGTCTAGGTCATACCTATGTGTCCTAATTGTTTTCCCTATTTTCTTGAGTCTAAGCCTGAATTTTGCGATCAGTAGGTTGTGATCTGAACCACAATCTGCTCCTGGTCTTGTTTTTGCTGACTGTATGGAGGTTCTCCATCTTTGGCTGCAGAGTATGTAGTCAATTTGGTTTCGATGTATCTGTATCAGATAGGAATTTGAATGCAGGTCTCCTGAGTTGTAATCTGAAACTCTATCCATGATGCCACACTGACTCTCCTATGCAATAAAAAAATATAAGAAATGAAGAAAAGTTATACTCACAAGTGAATGATGACATAATTCCATTTTGTCATATATGAACTGTATAGGTTTTTCTGCTCTGCATTTTTCAAATAGTCACTAAAATTAAAGGACACTCTCACTTCTACCTTCAGGGGATCATTAGTCCCTAGAATCATGTCTGTTACTGGTAGAAAATGCATTGTTTGGGAATGTACTTAATGTCCCTCCCAGTGGTTTCAGATAAGGGGACCAACTGATTCACTGGACTCCTTCTCTCAGCTGATCTGTGGCTTCAGATTTTTTGTTGTACAGTCAATCCTGTACCCGCTGTGACCCCATGGACCATTGCATGCCAGGCACCCCTGTTCTCCACCATCCTCCTCAACCTGCCCAACTCTGCGCCCATTGCATCAACAATACCATCTAGCCATCTCATTTTCTGCTGTCCTCTTCTTCTTTTGCCCTTTCCCTTTCCCAGCATCAAAGTTTTCTCAAATGAATCCTCTCTTCTCATCTGATGTCCAAAGTACTTTAGCTTCATCTTCATTATTTGACCTTCCAAAGAGCAGTCAGGGTTGATTTCTTCTAAGTTCTACTCACTGTTCAGGGTACTCTCAAGACTCTCCTCCAATACCACATTTCAAAGGCATCTATTCTTCTGCACTCTGCTTTCCTTATGGTCCAGCTCTCACAACCATACATTACCACCGAGAATACCATTGCTTTGACTATACGGACTTTTGTTTGCAAGGTGATGTCCCTACGTTTCACTATCTTCCCCAGGTTTCTCATAGCTTCTCTCCCAAGAATCAGTCACCTTTTTATTTCATGGCTGTAATCAGCATCTGCAGTGATCTTGGATCCTAACAATAAGTCTGTCACTCTTTTAAAATATTCAAAAATATTCAAAATGGCACATTGTTGCTTTGAATAAATATTTTAAAGAAATAATTGTCACAGATCATCTGAGAAGCAGTCTGTGGGTAATGCATCCATGGATCAACTGAAGTCCTTTTTTACTAGTTAGCTTGATTTGTGAAGCAGCTGAAAAAGTCTTCAGCTGAACTACAGCTGCATGTCCCCACAGATCCACTGGAGCCCTTACCTAGTGTCCTGCAGATAACCACAGAGCAACTGAGAACAAGTGCAGCTGATCAGCCATGGATCAGCTAGATTCCTTCTCAGTTGATCTGCAGTAATAATTTTTCTTTAATATTTATTCAAAGTAGGGATATGCAAATTTGAACAGATATTAATAAATATGAATATTATCAATACATAGCTCATGTGATCTATGTATTGTTGTGTAATGTAGGATACACCACATTTAAACCTCTCCCAATGTAACTTTCATTTTTGTCATCCCCCCCCCCCATTAACTATAGCCTTGGTTACATATAAAGTGGATTATGTGGTTTTCTAGCTTTTGAAAATACAGTCAAACCTCGCATAAAGAATGCCTCGCTTAAAGAGTAACTCGCTTAAAGAGCAGAAATTTATCTGAATGTTCGCTTCGCTTAACAAATAAAACCAACCAAAAACTTGCTTAACAAATAAATCAGGATTCACAATCCCCCCCCCCCCAGAAGTCACAATTGGTCACTTACAATGGTGTTTCGCTTAAAGAGCAAACTCGCTTAAAGACCAATCCCGTGGAACGCATTATGCTCTTTAAGTGAGATACAACTGTACTGTAGCTTATTGTAGCAACCTACTGCTCTTGGTAATTCATTGACCTAATTTTTGAGGTCAGAATACATATTGGAGCATCATATATTGTCTAAGATTGGGAGCTACTAGGCCACATTTTTCCTTCTGAATCAACACTTTCTCTAGGTGAACTCTCTTTTCTAGAGATGGGTTTTGAAATGCTTTTTTGTAGGGAAGGGTGGGATGTTTATAGGCCCACTCCTACTGCTAAGAGGAAAAATCATCTTCTTCAAAATTCTTCTGTCATTGAAGTAATGTGAAGTGACCCTAGGTAAAGACATAAATATAAACTAAGCTTAATAAATTGGTCTGAAGGTAGCTAAAGGTATAAACTGTGAAATCATTCTATCTCATTTCATTCATGAGTAATCTAGGAGTTTATCTATATTATAAATTGGGGTCCTCAAACCTTTAAAACCAGGGCCAACTCATGGTCCCTCAGACTGTTGAGGGTCCAGACTCTGCCACTGCCGCCGTCACTTCCACAATCCTTATCCCCTCTGTTTGGGTTGGCATGCCCTTGCTGGTGCTCCATAGCAGGGCAGATGTTGTAAGGAGCTGCTGTACACATGCCTGCCTTGCTCACCCAGCCTTTCTGGCAGCCGCTTCTTAGTACATCTGCCCTGCTATGGAGCACCAGCAGGGACACAGCAAGCCAAGTAGAAGGAACAAGGATTGAGGTGGCGGTAGTGGTAGTGGTAGTGGTAGCAGCCCCAGCTAGGGCAAGGGTTGGATTTTTTGATGTCATGGGCCAAATTCAACCCACAGACCATACTTGGAGAAACCCTGCTATAAATGTAGGAGATTTTATTCCACCTCAACTGTCATACCTCCATCATATGGAATACAGTAATACCTCGCATAACAAATTTAATTCATTCTGTGAGGCTGCTCGCTATGCGAGTTTTTCGCTATGTGACTCAGACTCGCATAGCAAAAATTCCAATGGAAAAACTCGCATAACGAGCTTTTATATGGGAAAAACTCACATAGCGAATTTTTTTTTGTTATGCGAGTTTTCCCCATAGAAACGCTCATTATGCGAGTTTTCTATTGGGAAAGTCCGACTTGCATTGTGAATATTTTCGTTATGCGACTCCAACTCACATAGCAAAAATATTCGTTATGCGAGTCGGATCGCTTTTTGAAAAACCCACTTGTTATGCGAGTTTTTTGCTGTCACCTTTCCTTTCCAACTGATGCCTGCAATATAGGAATATAGATGCAGTATAGAAATTTAAATAAATAAATAAATAAAATAAATGAATATGGAACTACAGATAAAAGACTTCTTTAGAAAGTTGTTCTAAATTATACTTAGAACAACTTTCATGGAGTGCAATGGGAAGAAAGTTTGGGATTTAAGTTTGGCCAATGACAATGCCAAGAAGGTGGCTTCATTTTGGTAGTTTAAAGAATGACCTGGACATAAAAGAGGAAGAATTGGATAGAAAACAATTTCATACAAGGCAATATCTTTATTGGATCATAAAAAAATTTCAAACATTACACAAGCTTTCATGATTCAAGATCACTTCTTCAGGAATACATTTCTCCCGTGTAAGGATCACATGACTCTCTTTGTTTGTTTTAAACATTATTGTTATTTCAGCTGAAAGTCAACCAACATTGGCTTCCAAAGGCTTTAATAATAATGCTCTGGTATTTACGTTCTTAAAATCTCCTTATTTCCCTGAGCAGATCACACCTACACACACACTGCTTAAAAGCAAACAGCTGAACATGTGATTTGTCTCCTGGGGTGGGGGGAGAAGCAAAAAAAAAAGTGTTTAAGACAGCATCTGCTGATAGAAAAATGCCATCACTGGTCATTGATTGATGGCATTTTCACACATGCAAACCATTAAGTGATAAAAATAAATCTATGGATTAGCCCTTAAGAGGAGAAAGGCGGAAGCAACATTTTTTAAAAAAACATGCTTTCCTACACATTTAAAATAAAATATCAGAATGAAATGCTGTAGAATGGGATATTGAGTAAACCAAAGAAGCTTGGGTTTCAAATACTGTCTTGCATCCCTTCCATCTGTTCTATCAGACTATGGTTGGGTAGCTTGGCAATTTGGGAGTTCGATGCCCCACTGTGTCTCTCAGGGAAAAACCCAACCTGTGAGCCTTTGGGCAAGTGGGACAGTCCCAGGGCGCATCCAGAAGAAGGGACTGGTAAACCACTTCTGTCTGTCCTCTTCCTAGAAAACTGTCAAGTGACACCATAGGTCAAAAGTAACTTGAAGGCACATAATTATTATTACCAGACCATATTTGCAATGAAATAACTGAGCAAGAACATACACACATACACACACACAAAAGGAAGTCACTAATGGCATGCTGTAAATTTAAACATTTGGCATTTATATCATGTGATGCAACTGGGGGGAAAAAGGTCAAAGGTATTTTCAACTCTAAAGTCTCCAAATCCCATGAAGAATTCCTTCCCCTCTATTTGGCACTGAGTAGATGAGCCCTTGTCTTCCACTTTAAGAAAGGTGCCAACAAGCTGGAGCAAGTTCATGGGAGGGCAACAAAGGTGATCAGGGAACTGGAAGCCAAGTCCTATGAGGAAAGGCTGAAAGAACTTGGCATGTTTAGGCATTAGAAGCTTACTTTCAATAGCATGTTTTCCTCTGAGGGGTGAGGTATATGATAGCACTTTTTGAATACTGTATTTGAAATATTGCCTTGCAGAGAAGGGGCAGGATCTGGTCTCGATCATCCCAGAGAACAGGACATGTAATAGTAGCCTCAAGTTACAGGAAGCCAGATTTTGGCTGATCATCAGGAAAGACTTCCTAACTGTTAGAGCAGTATGACAATGGAGTCAGTTACCTCAGGAGATGATGCTTGAATGCATACCACTCTGTCTAATAGTGGTATAGGGTAGGAGGCTAGTGCTTACTTGTTATGAGTAAGGATTGTTCTATTGAAACAAATTTCTTGATGTGCTATCCCTGACATTGTACCAGAGTCAATTTGTCAATATTGGGAAGCAGCATAATAAGTGAGCCACTTCTGAATATTGGCAAATTAATCACTATTCTTGCTCAGCAGAGGTGGAGGTGGAGGGTGGGGAGTAGAAAAATATTTTTTTTGCTGTCTAAGGCTATTGAGGATGCAATATGGCCATTATAAATTGTTTTTTTTTTTATTTCTCTGCCTATCTGGCCAGGAAGCTGCCCCTTGCTGAAGCTGCCACCATGGATTCGATGGACCTTGCAGGAATTTTGGTGTCAATCCACAACATATGCTGGATGTCCATTTTTATGCAGGAAGCCATCTGGTTACCCTTTGAGGAGAGGAAGCATGCCTTTCAGGATTGTTTTCATATGTTTTCCACTTGTTGTTTTTGTTTAATTTAAGAAAAGAGCCTTCTTCTCATAAGAAGGAAAATAATTCAGAGGTTATTGCTCTTTTATCTTTTCATTAACAATTTGTGAAAGGAATGGTGCAATTGTGTGTGCATGCGTGCATGTGTGTGTGTGTATGTGTGCCTATGAATGCAGTGGCTAAGAAATTATTGAGCAGTTTCCTGCTGAAATTTACTACTGAAATTACTAATGAACTTCAACCATTATTTAAGAAGAACTGTAACCAAAAGATTCCATTTTCTTCTGATTACGTAATATTTTTAATTTAGCTCAGGTTGCCTTCTTTATTGCTTAGGTGCCAGTTAAATTTACTCTTCCTTTCTAGTTACTGTGGTTGTGATTATTCTTCTGTTCCCAACCAGATTTTTGTTTTTATAGTTTAATAATCTAATAATAATAATTTTGTGTCAGAAATTATTCTGGGTTGAAAGGATTTTTTCTGGACAAACTCGGCTCAGGGGATGTCTGAATGAAGCTCCTTTCATGTCCCCAAGATCTTTTCCCACCAAAGTGATCCTTATTTATCTACTGGCAATTTCCTATTTTCAAACTGCTAGGTTGGCAGGAAATGGGACAGAGACAGGTGCTCATTCCGTCATGCAGTACCCAGGTCTTGGATGGGTGAGGCCAGCCAGCTGCAAAATCTGCTACCGGTTCTGGAGAACTTGGGCAAACCTGCTGAATCCTACCAGTGATGTAAACTTGGTTCATGGTTTGAAACATTTTTTTGCCCATCTTTCTGTTCCAAAATCCAAAGCTGTTAACAAACTTATAATAATTCAGCACAATTGAAAATAAAATACAGAAGGCTTGTTCTACCTTTTCATTTAATGATCACCTCCAGCCATCAATTTTTAGACTGAAACAAAAGAAGATATATGAGGGGCTGCCATGAAGGAAATCAAATTTCAAGATTTGTGTTTCCCCACAAACCTAGCCATTTGAACCTAGCTGAAAGATCTAGTTCATATCATAGTTCTTACTTTGTCTCCATTCACCACTGCTCCCTTTTTTCATTTTTGTATGTTTTTCACATACCAGTTCTTTCATTTTCTATGAAAAAGAAAGCCTTTTTCAGTTTTCCCATTTTTATTTTTTGGCACTCCAAAAACCGCAAAGAACCAATTAAAATGACTTCAAAAAGCAGAGAAGCAGCAACAGAGAATCAACCAATTCCAAATGAAGGCAATAGTATCTGGAAAAGAAAAATAATCATCAGATAATGTAGGCACTAGTTTATTTATTTGTCTTTTTCCGGTGAGAAAAAAGAGAGAAAAATGATGAAGTAAAACAAAACAAAAGAACTGTGGCACCATTATAAGTACAGTTACACATTTCTTTCAGTGTGAGCTTTTGTGGATTACAAGAAGAAGAGTCTAAGGCAGTGTTTCCCAATGTGGGCCCCAGGCCCCACAGGGGGACTTCAATTCCCAGAAGGCTAAGTCAGTACATTGGCTGATCAGTGCTTTGGGGAATTGTCTCAGGCTTCTGGAAATTGAAGTCCAAAAACCAAAGATTGGGAAACATTGGTCTAAAAGAAATGTAATCCATAAAATCTTACACTGAAAGAAATTTATTCAATTTTTTAAAAAGTAACACTTGTATTTTTATATTTGTTGCTTTTCTTTTTATACTTTGTAAAAAAAAATAATTACTCCTATGAAATAGCAAGTTACAGAAAGCTCACATTGAAATTAAGCCATAATATTTATTTATTTAAAAAACCACCATTGTTATATAAGGCTGAAAAAGACTAGCCTTACCTCCTCATTTAAAACTGCAGCAAAGTACATTGTTACATTTTTAAAAATGGGGCAGAATGGCAGTTTGAAATTAAAAGAAAAGAAAGGTTTTACATTGAAACTTTCCGAGTTGTAGCCACAGGATAGAGTCGGCTTTCAGGAAAAACACAGCTTAAAGGGGGGGGGGGGGGGAGAGGAAGATGTGGCAAGTATATAATTGATTTATTTACCTGCAACATTTCCTGGAATTTCCACACTTAATTAAACTTTCACATCCATTTTTTGTTTCATGCAATGCCAATTAATCAGAGTGAGTTTTGCATGGTATCAGGGAAAACTCTTACTTACTTGCACAGATCTTACATGAGATCTTAAGATCCTGAAAAACATGAAAAACATTTCCGAAGCCTAACAACATGTGTTGTTGCTCAATAACTGGGTCTAATTGAAATGCACGTCTTGATATCTGCTTCACCCAGATGTTGGTGTTCTTGGAGTTTTTGTAGATGACATTTATTATCAGGATAATCTTTTCTGACATGTGTGATGGACAACCTCTATTCACTTCTCAGAAAGCAAGATCTTTTGTTAAAGAACAGGCTATAAAATAGAACCCTCAAAATGGAAGACTTTTATATCTTATGGATGATTTAAGCAGGTGCTTATGGGACTCTCTTTGATATCAAAGCAACTTAAGGGACTCCGCTGACTTGTTCTGAGATTTGTTGTAGCACTCTGAAGTAATGTGGCAGCACTTTTCCAGTTGAATTCTGACATGCTATCGAAAATGATTTCTTTCCCTATCAGAAATTGGCAGTGGGGTTGATAAGTTTGATTTTTATTATTATTATTTATAAAAATAATTATAAAATTCAGTAGAATTGTAGTCAGGGACTGAAGGGTTAAAATTTCATACAGTATATGTTGCAGTCAAAGTTATAATTTCCTTTTCTTGCTATGTACAGGTATGCGCAGCCCCACCCTTTGAGTTCCTGCAACTTTTTATCCTTCCCAACCAAACTAGCTTGTTTTCTGCTGCTTCCTTTTGCAGTCTTCTTCTTTCATGCCCCAATCAAACCTGGGACTGCCACAATGAAGCCACCTTCTTGCCTTTGTCATTGCCTAAATTTAAATTCTCATCTGCACATATTACTGGTAGTAATTGGCGGACTAGCAGATGAGATGGATTCTGTACCTCTCCGCATTCACACAGTGTATTATTGTCTGCCAGCAACCACCACTTGAACATGTTGGTTTTACATTTAAGGACTCCAACCCTCACCCTATTCAGGGTCCTCCTATATCTTCCTTTAATGGTGTTCCTTGTTCAGTGAGCTACTTTCTCCATTTTCTAATTTGATTTTGCTCTTGCGTATGCTAAAGAGTTTGTTTTTGCCATAAAGCTCTTCCTGAATCTGAGCTGTTGGACTTGAGGCACGTATCCATTCAGAGGATGTTGATTCTCTTGCATAGTTCTCTTGGCATCCACTGCTACTTCTTTCCTGATCTTAGGTGGAGCAATACCAACAAGAGTACAGTACAGTACATATATTTTCAACTGATGTACGTTTGAGTTATCCTGTCATTATGTGCATTGTTTCATTAATAACAATGTCAACTTGTTCACAGTCTCAAGTGTGCTTTTTATTTTTGCCTTCTCCCCATTTTTGTTTTCACAAGAATCCTCGGTTCTACATCTAAAAGGAGGATGCAGTTTAGCGTTACAGTGTTTCCTTCATCTACAAATGTACTAAACAAAAGCAAAGCAATCACACGTATATACCACCCCATAGCACTTAGTGCACTCTCTGGGTGGTTCACAATTTAATTAGTATTTTACCTCCCAACAAGCTGGGTACTCATTTTACCAACCTCAGAAAGATGGAAGGCTGAGGCAACCTTGATTCCTGATCAGGATTGAACTCATAATCTTTTGGTTGCAGGGCTCCATAGTTAGAGTTGACCAAAAGAGGAGGATGGTATGAGATGGGAAGAAATGAAGGTAGTAAGAAACCAGAGGCACTGGGTGACAACGTTAAAACTGCAAAAGCTCCTGGCAAAAGAGAAACAGTGGATTGGGCAGAGTTTAGATAAGGATCATGACAAGAGACTTTGGAGTTACAGACAACTTTGCCTACAATGGTACTGAAGCAACTTCTAAGCTGATCAACAGTTTACTTGGGCAGCTACACTTGGGAAGCAGCACTTCTTTTGATTGCCAACAATCAGAGGAAGAAATTGTTTCCTATCATAGATGATAGTGGTAAGTAAATAGTTCCCAGCTGTTCTCTTATATCCTGTTCCTAGCATTACATTTGCCGGGAACATGCTACAAAATGCCCCACAAAATAACAGAAAACCCTGACAGAGGATCAAAAAGTGTGTGAGTTGTTCACTCTAGCATCCAACAGATATGGACATTGGAAGGAAAGGCAGACTTACCTCCTCCATAAATGTCTCAAAGAGCAGTCTAAAAGTTGCAAAACTGTTTCTTTGAAATTGAAAACAATGACAACGATGATTTTGCAAACACAGAGAAACTACAAGACAAGGATCCAGAGAGAGACAGTAGAAATAAAATACAGTTGTACCTTGCTTAAAGAGCATAATGTGTTCCACAGGAATGCTCTTTAAGCGAGTTTGCTCTTTAAGCAAAACACCATTGTAAATGACCAATTATGGGGAGATTGAGAACCCCGATTTATTTGTTAAGCGAGTTTTTGGTTGGTTTTATTTGTTAAGCGAAGCGAACATTCAGAGAAAATTCTGCTCTTTAAGCGAGTTACTCTTTAAGTGAGGCACTCTTTATACGAGGTTTGACTGTACATCTATTTGCTAGACACCCATCACAAAGGTTTGAATATTAGTCAAAGGTATCTGGGACATTATCAAATTTGCAAACATATTCTCTCATCCACCCATCCATAGATTTTTGAAAACTTGTACCTGCTCCTGCAATGGCCATCTCCATAATTTCTTCTTACGAAAAGGGGCTTTTAAACTGAAAGCCCCCATAGAGCCTCCACTGACAAAAATGATTTTTAATGAAATGTTTTATGGGTGCAAAAGCTCCTCAAATCATGGTAAAAATGCCCCCATGTCCACTTCAGAGCACGGGGGGGAATTTTTAAAAAGATTTCTAGGGGTACATGGGGCTAGGGCCTCTGAGTGCCAAGGGCTAGATGTATTGGAAGGTGCGTTTGGAATTTTGGGGGGCTGGATGTGGCTCCAATGTCCACAACATATTCTGAGACATCTTTAAGGAACCTGTTGCTCTAAATGTGGGCCGTACCAAAGCTATCTGATTGTATCATGTTAATTTCTCTTGGGGAAAAAATGAGATCGGTTTATTCCAGGAGAGTTTATTACTGTACTTGAATGTTCTGGCAAAGGTTATGTTCCATTCCTCTGCATCACACTTAATAATAGTGGGCATCAGTGAACAAAGTGAGACTTCTAAGAAAACATGCATAGGGCTATTCTACAAAATTATTCTGTTAGACTGTATAGCCTTAAAACACCACCACTTTCTTCAATGATGATAGCTAATAATGGCAGGATATAGCACCAAGGTCTTACCACTGCTCTCTGCCAGCATTAAGGATTCTTCTTTCATGTCCAGATCAAACCCTGGACGGTCAAACTGAAGCCACCGTCTTGGCTTTGTTCTTGGCCAAACTTAAATCCTCATCAGTACGTGTTTCCAGTAGTAACCAGCATATTCTGTATCTCTCCACAACCACACAGCATGTTGTTATCTGCCAGCAGCTCTCTCTTGAACATGTTGGTCTTACATTTAGGGACTCTAACCCTCAGCCCTATTCAGGATCCTCCAAGTGACATTGGAGAAGTCGAGTTCCTCAGCCATATCCTCTTTTAGTGTTGTTCCTTGTTCAGTGAGTTTTTCCCTGCATCTTCTAATTTTGATTTTGCTCTTGCATATCCTCAGGAATGTTTTTTCTTACCATAAAGCTCATCCTGGATCTGAGCCGGCAGATTTGAGGCATATATTCATTTGCATTAAAGATAACTGCTGGTGATGGGAATTATCCGATGATAGAGGCTCCCACTGTGTCTTGGAAGATGGAACACCCTAAAACAGGGCATTTCAGAGTTGGAATAGTGTCATTCTTCAGAGCTCGGTTCCTTGCCTGTGTCCCCCCCTTTATAATTGAGAACAACAGTAAGCAAGCCAGGAAAATAGTTGGAAAATCTATTTCTGCCCCTCTGTCACCTTGGCTGGTACAGACCAACATGACTATGAATATGTCTGGAAATTCGTGTCCCCATACCTGAGGATTGTCATCCTTTAAAACAATCTCTTTACTCCTGAACTCTTTATGAACCTGGCTTACTCTGTTCCATTTTCCATGGATATTGACAGCATGTTGTTCCTTAGAAATGGATGCTGCTTTGGGCAATATATCATTCTGAAAGAATGCAGCACAATTAAGAGGACATCTGAGGATCTTGAATGTTATTCTGAATCACTTTTAATTATATCTGAGGCCTGACAAGGAAAGGAGGCAGGGAAGTCATCCACACCAGGCAAGACACTCATAAACACAGGTTTTAAAGATTAAGGTGTAATATCTTTCAATATATACTGAGAATGCCAAAAAGTATACACATTAAAAGAGATGTTATCTATGTTTTATTTTCTGAAGTTGAATTGAATCACAGTAGCAATGTGTAGTATGATGTTTGCTCAAATCTGACTACACTGACAGTACTTCAGGAAGAAATTGAACCAACATGAGCATGCAATACAAGCTGACATTTGGGTCAATGTGTATACATTTTTGGCACACTTTGTATGAGAGCCCAAAAACAGCAGCAAGCAGAATGCAACATGTTCCATGTGTG
Source organism: Furcifer pardalis (assembly GCA_030440675.1). NCBI lineage: Eukaryota > Metazoa > Chordata > Lepidosauria > Squamata > Chamaeleonidae > Furcifer > Furcifer pardalis. Next base: position 258,304,790 of record CP126891.1, read on the forward strand.
GAAAGTCGATATTGAAAACTCTATTAAATTCCTGAAAGCAGATTTTTTCCCCCTGGTCATCTGTCCTATCATTAGTTTGGTCAATCATAAACAGAACATCATGTTGTATTTGTCCCAAGATCAGGCCAAAGCATTTGTGTCCTGTTTCATTCTGGGCCTCCAAACAAAAATATATGAAAACACATTGGATGTATTTCAGAATGATGAATACTGTATATTGTTTTCCATAGACTTGTTTTATAATAAATTGGTAACAGATGGCCATCAATTTTTTTAAATACACACATACCCAAAAGCTAAGGATCTTCAAATTTGCCCCTTCAGGTTAATCTTTCAACTCTCTTCCTCCTCCTTTTCCTCTTTCTTCTTCTCCTTCCTCTTCTCCTCCTCTTCCTTGTCTTGCAAAGCCACAGAAAAGCATCAAACTCTTGTGTTAACTCTGTGTATAGATCTGCGGACGCACAATTATCTGCCCTAAGGAAATAACATACAACCTGAAATGGGTAGATTGAAGAGTCAATGGCAGAGGACCTGCTCAAGGTTAAATCATACACTTTACATGCAGATTGCTGTAGGAGCTAAAGCAAAGCTTCTCAAAGTTAGGATGCAAACCTCTGAATCCATGAAGTTCTGCTGCCAAGTACACTAGTACCTCGCATAACGTTATGACTTGGTTCCACAAGTCATAATGTTATCTAGTTTTTAACGTTGTGTGATGCATTGATTGCACAATGTAAAAAAAAAGCCCTGCTCCCTTTCCGCCCAACCCCAAGCTGACATCGGTGCTGGCGTTGGGGGAAAGAATAGGCTTAGTGATCCAGGCCAGGGTGTGTGTGGGTTCTGAAGAGAGGCTGGGGACACTTTCCCTAGCCTCTATTCAGAAGACACACACACACCCCGGCCTGGATGGCTAAACCCCTTGGCAATCCAGGTTTGGGGGGGGGGGTGCTGAAGAGAGGCTAGGAAAAGTTTTTCCTAGCCTCTCTTCAGAAACCCCTGCCTGGATTGGTAAAGGACTTAGTGATCCAGGCCAGGAGGGAGGACATTCTGAAGAGAGGCTGGGGACCCTTTTCCCAGCCTCTTTTCAGAATCCACCCCCCCCCCGGCCTGGATGGCTAAGCCCCTTAGCCATCCAGACCCAGGGGAGGGGTTCTGAAAAGAAGCTGGGAAAAGTTTTTCCTAGCCTCTGTTCAGAAACCCTTGCCTGGATTGTTACTGGGCGCAGCCCCCGTTCTTTCCCCCACCCAGCCGGCCATCGCACGCTGCAATGGCCAGCTGGGTTGAGGAATGAATGGGGCGCATGCCCGGTTTCCCTCCACCCACCCAGCTGGCCATTACACGCTGCGATCAGTGCTTGGGTTGGGGAAAAGAACCGGGGCACGTGCACTCAACCCAAGGGCTGAATGCAGCAGTGGCATGTTTGGGAAGCCGAACGGGGGCTCCCCGGTCGGATTCCTGAATGTTCCGCCGCTGCCAAGCGCCCCATTCTGCTTCCAGCCACATTGCTCCTGCCAGCTTCATAGTGCTGGTTTGGTTGGAGGGGGGAGAGATCAGCCACTCGGTGAGTGGGTGGCAATATAAATCTGAACAAACAAATCTAAACAAACAAACCAGCTATGATTGCCTCGGTAGATCTCTGCCCCAAAGCACGCAGGGCTGGTCTCCAGCCCTGCAGGCTTTGGGGCAGAGATCAACGTCAGGGAAATTGAAGCAAAAATTTGCATCACACAACATTATGTTAACATTGTGCGATGCAAATGTTTGCCTCAAATTCCCCGATGTTATCCGATTTTGGCGTTATACGAGGCAAATGTTACCTGAGGTATTCCTGTATTAACAATACTGAACTAAAAGAACTTGGGGGGAAATGGCAGCTTCCTGTATTCTTTGTTTGCACCTCAGCCCATGCTTTCAGAAGTGAAATATTTAAAAAAATATGTGCCTGTACTTATCTTTGCCATTATCTCTTAATAGATAAGCAACCTTTGTAACTTTACATATCTTTTGGGGTGGTGCTACATTCCTTCAAGCAGGAAAGCAACTTTTCCCTGGAGAATATACACCTTCATCAGATGAAGCTAACCACCTGAAACCTTAATTTTGGTTGTGCAATGATTGCCTTGTCATCAATAAATCCAATACTCTTCGTCAGGTTGGGCCAATTAATTTCCTTTGGACACTCATAGCCCACGGGAAATATGACTTCCTTATAGGTTTCTCATACCTTTTTGGATCAGCTGCTTGGCAGGCTTTGCTCTAACGCAAGTGTTTGTGTGTTGGATAGTCTGTAAATTAACCACAAATCTATATTTGGAAACCAAATGCAAAGCAATAACATAACAACCAAATAAGTACAAAAACAGCCAAGTACATAGTGATACTCATCATAAAAAGCCAACTCCCAAAATATCTTATGTAGTTATGCCAGATTTTTGATGCAGTAAAGCAACCTGTCTTCACTTTCTTTGCCTCTTTGGTGTTCTGGCAGGCCAGTCTATTTTTTCATTTACAGATTTCAGATGGAAAATAATGTCTGTTTGGTTTTTCCTCCCACATTCTAATTTTTTAAAACCTCAAGTGCCTTTCAAAATCCAACCCCACATTTATGTCGTGAGAGGTGGTAACAGGTCAATGTAAGAGATTGTTAGGGTTGGGTGAAGTATAATGTGGCATCGTTCCACAGGACCATTACAGCAGTCCTGGGTCACCCTAAAACAAGGGTTCCCAACGTAAGGCCCATGGGCCAGATCTGGAGAAGCTTTAGGAATAATGGAAAGAAGAAGGATTAAAATAATGGGCTTAGCCAATATAAATGGCGAAGTGCATGGCAGTAAGAAAGTCCACAAAGGATACTTACTTATTTGCTCAGGGGGGATCACAGTGAACAAAGGACTGTTTTTCTTGGTAGATCCAGACAAAGACTAAGATGTAGCTGCCAATTATATAGGAAGGCGAGGAGGCAAAGCCGCAGGTCGGGCGAGCGAGGGAGCACGCTGACGACCCAGCGCACCTTCGGCCATTGTCCCTGGCCGGAGGGAAAAGGGAAAGAGAAGGAAGAAAAGCAGCGGGTTGGGTGGCAGAAAAGACTCACACTACTGACCCAGCGCCGCAAAACCAGAAACAAGTAGCTGCATGCATACGATAAGTAATTCAGTTACAATAATTTAGTTGACTATAGAGACTTTACAAATAACTGACTCGAACAATACTGAAATTACAGTAGAGACTTATAGCGAACTTACAGTAGAGACTTTATATATTGGACTTCATAACTTCATATAATCAATGCTAATTAGCTATTTTAGTCTGATATTGTTAAAACTGTGATAATATGCATGATAATACTTTGTTTTAAACTGTGATAATATGTATGATGAGAGGATACTGACGTAGAAACCGGCAAACCAACGTCAGGAATTTTGCCAAGAGAACCCTATGGACCAAAACAAAAGGCAAAACAAATGGGGCAATTTAGATGAAACAGGATGCTTAGCACAGCAGATCAAAAGAAGGGTAGGGACAGGAAAGGGGGAGGAGAAATACAGTGTTGCAAGGAACAATACTGTATAGGGACATGGAATGTGAGATCTATGAACCAGGGAAAACTGGAAGTGGTAAAAAAGGAAATGGAAAGAATAAGCATTGACATCTTGGGAATCAGCGAGTTAAAATGGACAGGGATGGGAGAATTCAGCTCTGGAAACCATCATATCTACTACTGTGGACAAGAAAACCTCAGAAAAAACGGAGTAGCCATAATTGTCAATAAAAGGGTGAGAAAAGCAGTAATGGGATATAATCTCAAAAATGATAGAATGATGTCAGTCAGAATACAAGGCAAGCCATTCATTATCACTGTAATCCAAATATACGCAGCAACCACTAGTGCAGATGAAGCCACAATTGACCAGTTCAATGAGGACCTAGAACACCTCATAGAACAGACCCCAAGAAATGATGTGCACATCATCATAGGAGACTGGGATGCCAAAGTAGGAAATCAAAAAGTAAAGGAATAACAGGCAAGTTTGGTCTTGGAACACAGAATGAAGCAGGCCAAAGACTGATAGAGTTCTGCCAAGATAACGCACTGGTCATAGCAAACACTCTCTTCCAGCAACACAAGAGGAAACTTTACACATGGACATCACCAGATGGCCAACATCGAAACCAGATTGATTACATACTCTGCAGTCAAAGATGGAGAACTTCCATACAGTCAGCAAAAACAAGACCAGGAGCATATTGTGGTTCAGATCACAACCTACTGATTGCAAAATTCAGGCTTAGACTAAAGAAAATAGGAAAAACAATTAGGCCAGACAGATATGACCTAGAAAACATTCCTTGGGAATACACAGTGGAGGTATGGAACAGATTTAATGGCTTGGACCAGATAGACAGAGTGCCAGAAGAATTATGGACAGAGATGCGGGACATCATGTAGGAGGCAGCAAGGAAAACCATACCAAAAGAAAAGAAGCGTAAGAAAGCTAAGTGGTTATCCGAGGAGGCTCTTAAAATAGCGGAGGACAGAAGGAATGCAAAATGCCAAGGAGAAAGGAAAAAATACAATCACTTGAATACAGAATTTCAAAGAAAAGCAAGGAGAGATAAGGAAACGTACCTGAACGAACAGTGCACAGAAATAGAGGAAAACAATATCAGGGGTAGGACTAGAGATCTTTTCAAAAAAATTGGGGAACTCAAGGGAACATTTAAAGTGAAAATGACCATGATAAAAGACAAAGATGGCAAGGAGTTAGCAGATGCAGAAGAGATTAAGAAAAGATGGAAAGAGTACACAGAGGAACTATACAAAAAGGACCTCAACACCCCTGATAATCACAAAGATGAGAACATTGAACATGAGAACATTCTAGAGAGTGAAGTCAGAAAGGCCCTAAAAAACACTGCAAACAACAAAGCCAGTGGAGTTGATGGTATCCAAGTTGAACTTTTCAAAGCACTACAAGATGATGGAATCAAATTATTGCATTCTATATGCCAGCAGATTTGGAAAACAAAACAATGGCCACAGGATTGGAAAAGATCTGTTTACGTTCCATTCCCCAAAAAGGGTAATGCCAAAGAATGTTCAAATTATCGAACAATTGAGCTCATCCCTCACGCTAGCAAGGTGATGCTCAAGATAATACAGGATAGACTGCAACAGCATGTGGAGAGAGAATTACCAGAAGTGCAGGCGGGTTTCAGAAGAGGCAGGGGGACTAGAGATCACATCGCCAACATAAGATGGATCATGGAAAAAACAAAGGAATATCAGAAACAAGTTTACTTCTGTTTCATTGATTACACGAAGGCTTTTGATTGTGTCGACCACAACAAAATGTGGCAAATAATTAAGGAGATGGGAATACCAGAACACCTTATATGCCTCATGAGAAATCTGTACATGAATCAAGAAGCAACAGTTAGGACAGAAAATGGAATGACGGAGTGGTTTGGAATAGGAAAAGGAGTAAGACAAGGCTGCATTTTGTCACCATGCTTATTCAATTTATACACAGAGCACATAATGCGCAATGCAGGAATGGAGGAATCACAATTTGGGATCAAAATTGCTGGAAGAAACATCAACAATTTGAGATATGCAGATGATACCACCCTCATGGCAGAAAGTGAGGAGGACCTAAAGAAGCTCCTAATTAGGTTGAAAGAAGAAAGTGAAAAAGCTGGCTTGAGACTCAATATCAAGAAAACCAAGATAATGGCAACAGGCCCTATCAGTCCCTGGAAAATAGATGGGGAAGAAGTAGAAGCAGTGACAGATTTTACTTTCCTAGGATCAAAGCTCACTGCAGATGGTGATTGCAGCCATGAAATAAAAAGGCGACTGATTCTTGGGAGGCAAGCGATGAGAAACCTGGGGAGCATAGTGAAAAGTAGAGACATCACATTGAAAACAAAAATTCGCATAGTCAAGGCAATGGTATTCCCTGTTGCAATGTATGGTTGCGAGACTTGGACCATTAGGAAAGCTGAACGGAGAAGAATAGACGCCTTTGAGATGTGGTGTTGGAGGAGAGTTTTGAGAGTCCCATGGACAGCGAGGAGAACGAATAGGTCAATCTTAGAAGAAATCATCCCTGACTGTTCCTTAGAAGGTCAAATAATAAAGATGAGGCTAAAGTACTTTGGACATCAAATGAGAAGAAAGGATTCACTTGAGAAAGCTTTGATGCTTGGAAGGGTCGAGGGCAAAAGAAGAAGGGGACGGCCCAAGATGAGATGGCTAGATGGTATCGTGGAGACAATGGGCACAGAGCTGAGCGAGTTGAGGGGGATGGTGGAGGACAGGAGTGCCTGGCGATCAGTGGTCCATGGGGTCGCAGAGGGTCGGAATCGACTGTGCGACTGAACAACAACAAAATGATTCAGACTCTCACATAGAAAAAAGATTGCAACTCTAATTCAGTACTAATATGGCTGAAAGCACAGAGATTCAAACAAAAGTGATTAAGAGATAGACATTCAAAGCACTGGGCATGGATGGATTATCTCACCTGTTTCACCCTCCCCTCCCCTGCATACTTTTTAAAAATCCCTTCAGTTATTTCCATTCTGAGAATGGAAAAAAGTGAATTTTGTTTCCTTTATTTTTCAACAGAAGAGACTCAAAGTTCACGGACTTTTTGATAGAGAAAAGGGAAAGATACGCAAAATCGAGAAGGTTTGAGAATAAAACAGACTAATTTTTAAACTTTTCAACCCAGACAGATGGTTCTGAATACAGTACTTGGATCTTTAAAAGTTTAACTTTCAACTTCTGTTCTAGTGATGAATGATGATTAACATCTTCCTCCTGAAAGATCTGCTATCTTAAACAGTTGTGTAGCAAGTAGGTGAAACACAATCCTTTTGATATAGGTAACAACTGTAACTAATAAAATCAGCAGAGCAGATGGAGAAGAATTTTGATTTGTTCATTTTAAGAAAGAGCTTAGTAAATCACATTTTCTTAATTCATTCAAAGAAAAGATGAAATATCTTGAATGTGGGAGAAAGCAAAAGTGCTAGATTAGTCCACCCAATTTTGCAAATGGGCAGACAGACAAAATCAATCCAGGGTTATATATGCATTAAAGATCTAGTAGCACTGTCAAGACCAAATCATTTTATTTGGTATAAGCATTTGTGAAATGTAACCCACTGTATTAGGTTCATCTTTAAGACACTTCTAAACTCTGACCTACATATACTTATTATTCCCATCTAGAGTAATTAAAATCGCTGGGAGAAACATCAACAATTTGAGATATGCAGATGAAAACTTTGGTTCCCAAATAGTATTATGGCATTCTGGCATGATTAAAGGCTATGTTCTGGCACTCCGAACAAAGGGTCTGAAGATATTTTTATGACTATGGGAAAACATAATGACAAGACAGATAAGACACAAGGCACAGCTAGGGTTGGCCCAGTTCTTCTTTGGCTGGATTTCGTGAAGATGTTTTGAAGATAAGATGATATCTGCATTACCCAGTACAGTAATACCTCAGATAACGACTGCATCACTAGAATCGGATAATGATGCAAATTTTCAAAAAAAAAATTGCATTGGATAATGATCTGTTAGCGTTATCCGATGCAGTCTTTCGTAGCAGCAGGGTGGCTGGAAAGCTGAACAGGGGTTCCCCATTCAGCTTCCCAGCCATCCCGCAGCTGCGGAGGCAGGGATGGGGTGGCTGGAAAGCTAATGGGGGGCTAAGCCGGCAGGGGTGCCAGAGAGCCCAAAATGGGCAAAAAAACCTTTTTTTTTTTGCCCATTTCAGGCTCGGTGACACTCCCACTGGCTCCAGGGAGGTCAGGGGACCCAATCTGCATTGTTTCTGTCATTCCCTGACTTTCCCGGCCGCTGCAGTAAGCCAAAATGTCAGGATTCAAATCTTGACATTTTGGCTTACCGCAGGTGCCAGGGAAGTTGGGGAACTTCAGAAACAGCACAGATCGGGTCCCCCAACCTCCCCGGAGCCAGCAAGGGTGTCAGAGAGCCTGAAATGGGCAGAAAAAATCCTTCCCCCCCCCCCCCCCGCCCATTTCGTGCTTCTTGCCACCCCTGCCATGTCACACAAGATCGGCACTTGGGAGGGGGGGACCCATTTTCGAGAGTTCGGCACCCTTGGAGTCAGTGTCTGCAGGTGCTTACTCCAAGGAAGCTGGACGCCCGAGGTTTGAGCATGTGGCACCTTGGAGTCGGCAAAGTCCTCCTCAGCCCCTCCTCCCCGAAGTCCTCCTCAGCTCCTGCAATTGATCGCTGGGGTTGGGAGGGGGGCTTTGTGGAATCATCCACCAGTGCATGCGTTTGGTCCCCGAAGTCTCCCTCAGCCCTATCGATCGATAGCTAGGGCTCAGGGAAACTTCCAGGAGCCATCCATGCGCCCATGGATGGGAACAGGGCTTTTTTTTAAAATGTTGTTCGATCAATGCATCAGACAGCGATAAAAATTGGATAACGTCATGGCTTGTGGAACCAAATCATAATGTTATCCGATGCACTAGTGTATTGGAAAGTCCCAATTAACATACTAAAATGAAGACATATTTTTGAATTGCCTGAGATTGTAACAATATAGAACGTCGATAATCAACAGTTCAAATTCTATTCCTGGCACAGAGCAAATGGCACAACTTTTGGCAGCAAGTTGCTACATATTATGAAGTTAATATAAACATGATTATTTTGCACGACTCAGGACACTGCAGATACGCCTGTGCTGACTTTATAACCTGCAATAGAAGTTGCAACAAAAGTTATGCAATTTATGCTATGATGACAATAGGATTTTGGTCAATGATGCTTATCTATAAATATTTTAGTGGTTCAGGTCTCTGGCTGTGGAGCCAAAGTTAGAGTTTGATTCCCCACTTTTCCTCTTGGGAGAAAAGCTAGTTTGTGTGGCTTTGGGCAAGTTGTACAGAGTCAGAGCAACCTCAGAAGATGGAGATGGTAAACCACATCTCGGTATGTTTTATGTAGAAAACACTGCAAAAGGTTGGCATCAGTACTACCACTGTCACTGCCACTGCCACTGCCACTGCCACTGCCACTACCACTACCACTACCACTACCACTACCACTACCACTACCACTACCACTACCACTACCACTACCACCTAGGCCTAGAAAGTCCTTTAGGTATTGCTCCAAGGGCTGCAATTACTACACATATAACAACAGATGAGTGTTCATGGAGGCAGAAATCTGTTGTTGTAACCATAGTGATTTGGAGCCCTTTGAGCAATACTTAAAGAACTACCTAGATATTTGGAAATTTTGGATTTATTGAATTTAAACATCCAACTCTACAAAAAAACAATTTTACTAGGAACTGCCTATATATTTAGACATTAGGTTGTTGGTTAGGTTTTGAACTGTTAACTTATATCAGTCTTCGACAGTGACTCTAATGGTAGATTTTTATTGATGATGATGATGATGATGATGATGAGAAAGATAATAATAATGAGTAGGAGGAGGCGGAGGAGGAGAAGAAGAAGAAGGAGAAGGAGAAGGAGAAGAAGAAGAAGAAGATGAAGATGAAGAAGAAGAAGAATCTCAATGTTTCCCATAATTTTTTTTTATAAAATTCTACTCTAATTATATCTAACATAACATTTCCTTAGATATTTATGCTTTCAACACAGATGTCTCTTTTGGGTTTTAGTTTGTCTTATTTTTCAGTTCCTGCCAAATCACAGAAGTTTGACGTATACTCTGTTTGCAAAGTCTAGAACTTTTCATTAATATCATTTCTATCAAATTGGAGAAGACAGATGTATGAGGGCTGGTGTATTTAGTCATTCCAGTCAGGTCTGTGCCAAGAATAAACAATTTCTTCAATTTTGATAAGGAACATTTGTGACAGATGCTTAAATTAGAGGAGTTGATATTTTTTTGCACTCATTCATTCAGTCATTGATTTTATTCATGCTCCATCCTTTTCCCCCATAAAGAGACTTGAGGGTTTTCATGTACTGGTTTTATAATTTTCTCTTTTGCTTAACAGATATCCACTGTAGTCTACCCAGTGTTAACAGGATAACAGAAATGCAATATGTTGATGATACTGTATTGCTTGCTCTCAAATCTGAGGAGCTGCAACAGTCAGTCAACTTTTTCAAGAACGTTTTGGCCTCACCATAAATGTTCAGAAAACCAAAGTACAGTAGTACCTCGGATAACAATGAGATTTGGTTCCACAAGTCTCGTCGTTATCCGGTTTTTAACGTTGTGCGATGCATTGATTTCACAACGTTAAAAAAAGCCCGGTTTCCCCGGAGGCTGCAGCAAGCCAGAACGTCGGGATTTGAATCCTGACATTTTGGCTTGCTGCAGCCTCCAGGGAAATGGGACAACTTTGGAAACAGCTTGGATTGGGTCTTCCCACCTCCCTGGACCTGGCAGGGGGGTCAGGGAGCCCAAAACTGGTAAAAAAAAGTCTGGGTTTTTTAAACCAATTTTGGGCTCCCTGACCCCCCCTGCCGGGTCCAGGGAGGTGGGAAGACCCGATCCAAGCTGTTTCTGGGCTTCCCCAATGTCCCCAGCCAGTGGAGCAAGCCAAAACATCAGGGTTCGAATCCTGACATTTTGGCTTGCTCCACTGGCTGGGGACATCAGGGAAGCCCAGTAACAGCTGTAGATCGGGTCCTCTGATCTCCCTGGAGCAGGCAGGGAAGTCAGAGAGCCCAAAATTGGTTTTAAAAAACGGACTTTTTAAAACCCATTTCAGGCTCTCAGATCCCCCTGCCTGCTCCAGAGAGATCAGAGGACCCGATCTACAGCTGCAGGGTGGCTGGGGAAGCCTGTCGGGGGAGCCCCCCGTCAGCTTTCCAGCCACCCCACCACTGCCTCCATAGCTGCAGGGTGGCTGGTAAGCTGAACGGAGAACCCCGTTCAGCTTTCCAGCCACCCTGCTGCTAAGAACGACTGTATCGAATAATGCTAACAGATCGTTATCCGATGCAAAATTTCTTTAGAAATTTTGCATCGTTATCCGATTTTAGCATTATCCGATGCAGTCGTTAGCCGAGGTATTACTGTACTTACACAACCTGTCCCATCTCAGATTCAATACTGGACCAGGTAGAACATTTTTCTTACCTTGGTAGCATCCTGTCTAAAAACTACACCTGTGAACAGGATGTGATGAAGAGAATTGGTGCTGCCCATTCTGCCTTTGGTCATTTATCACATCGGGTATTCATGAACAAAGATCTAACAGTTCATACAAAGTTCATGGTATACCAAGCTGTTGTTATCTCAATGTTATTGTATGGCTGTGAAATATGGACCCTCTATCACCAAGACATCAAAAAGCTTGAGCGCTTTCACCAACAGAAGCTAAGGTCCATCTTGAATATCAAGTGAGATGACTATGTCACCAACATCACAGTCCTTGAGAAGGCACATGTAAATAACAATGAAGCTTCCATCATAGACCTTCATCTTAGATGGATAGGACATGTCTGCCATGTGGACGGTTCCAGGTTTCCTCATAAAATTCCTTATGGGGAACTTAGTTCCAGCACAAGAGCTCATGGAGCTCCTTTGAAGCATTTATAAGGACCAGCTGAAACAAACCATGAAAGTGTCATGTATAAACCCACAAACCTGGGAGGCAGCAGCTGTAGATCACCCACTCTGGTGCCCAACCATCTCTGCTTCTATCCATTACTTCAAAGGGGAACACCGCAGACATGAAGAGGCTAAGCAAACAACCATGGAAACTTCGTCAGACTCAACCACACCCTTCACCATCTATTCAATATAATGGGTGTACTGTAGTTGTATATTTCATGCCAGGATTGACTTATTGAGTCACCAGAGACACCCCCATCATCTGAAAAAATGACATCCAGGAAAAATGTATGCTCGGATATGAGTAGCACCCAATGACGATGAATGTAGTCTGCAATCAGTTTTATATCGTAGCATTTTTCATTGCTTTCCGTATACTTTTACTTAGTGGCTATGATTTAATCATTATTTATATATTGTCTTTAGGGCAATATATCTTAGGGTTTTGTTTGTTTTAGAATACTTACAATTTTTCACCCTTGTGTTTCTTATTTCAGAAACTTTTTATTGTTGTTCTTTTTATGGGGTTTTTATTTTATTTATTTATTTATTTATTTAGTTAGTTAGTTAGTTATTTTACTTGTATCCTACCCATCTAGGAGGTTGTTTTTTTTTTTACTCTGGGCCACTAACAACATGAAACTCACATATTAAAAACACATTTTTTAAAAAATACAAAAACCCTATTGGCAACGGAGAGAGACAGAAAAAATGCCTAATGCTCAGCTGTTGGCAAAACATTCTCAAAGGCCTCTTTAAAAAGAAATGATTTCAACTGCTTTTTAAACATAGGAAGGGATGGGACCTGCTGGAGTTCGACTAGAAGGGAGATCCACAAAGTTTGGTGCCGCCAACAAGAAGGCTCTTCTCTGAGTCGTGGCCTTCCTTGCCAATCTTGGGGTTGGCACTTGGAGCTGGTTCTGGCTTAACCAGCACACTCCAGCAAAACATTGGATATAAAAGAATCCCCTTTTCACATGATGGGAATATATATTGGACGGTGGGTTATAAATACTTGGAATAGAGAAAAGTATAAATCTTCTGTTTTTGAAATAACAAATTACACTAGTACCTTGGATAACGATGATACTTCCACAAGTCTCAGCATTATCCAGTTTTTAATGTTGTGCAATGCATTGATCGCCCAGAAAAAAGTCCAGAGGGGGGTGATCCAGCTGCCTCTTTGGAAAGGGCCCTTTCCAAAGAGGCAGCCAGATTGCAGCATGCAATTGGTGCTTGGGTTGGGCGTGGGCGCCATGTTTAACCCCCCAACCCAAAAGCTGTTCATGCACTGCAATTGCAGTGCCCAGGTAGGTTGGAGACATCAGAAACAGCGTGGATCAGGTACCCTGACCTCTCCAGAGGTGGCAGGGGTGGTGGAGAGCCCGAAGTGGGTGAAAAATCTCTGTCGGGATGGAGGGTTTTACCCGCCCATTTTGGGCTCTCTGCCACCCCTGCCACCTCTGGGGAGGTCGGGGGACCCAATCCATGCTGTTCCTGACATCCCCTGACATCCCTAGGCACTGCAATAAGGTAAATGCCGGGGAAGAACCCTGGCATTTTGCCTTGCAGCACCACCTGGATAGGTCTGGGGACATCAGGAACAGTGCAGATTGGGTCCCACGACCTCCCCAGGGGCAGCAGGGGTGCCAGAGAGCCCAAAATGGGTGAAAAAAACACCACTTTTTTCACCCACTTTGGGCTTTCCACCACCCCTGCTACCTCTGGGAAGGTTGGGGGACCAGATCCATGCTGTTCCTGATGTCCCCAGACCTACCCAGGCAGTGCGGCAAGGCAAAATGCTGGGGTTCTTTCCCCAGCATTTTGCCTTATCACACTGCCCAGATAGATCTGGGTACATCAGGAATAGCGTGGATCGGGTCCTCTGACCTCCCCAGAGGCGGCAGGGGTGGCAGAGAGCCCGAAATGAGCAAAAAAACCCTGGACTTTTTTTGCCCATTTTGGGCTCTCTCCCACCCCTGCCGCCTCTGGGGAGGTCGGAGGACCCAATCCATGCTGTTCCTGACATCCCTCGACATACCCGGGCGGGGCTGCAAGGCAAAACCACTTGCAGCACCACCCGGATAAGTTGGGGGACATTGGAAACCACGTTCCCTTCTCAAGCAAAGGGTTATCCAATGCTGGGATAGCTCTTTGCTTGTGAAGGGAACCCCTGTGTCCGCAGCTGCAGGGTGATTGGGAAGCCAATGGGGGGAGTCCCCCATTGGGTTCCCCGCCACCCTGTCCCTGCGTCTGCAGCAGCAGCATGGCTGGGAAGCTGAATGGGGACCCCCTGTTTGGCTTCCCAGCTATGCCACGAACGATTACCTCAGATAATGCTAACAGATCATTATCTAATGCAAATTTCCCCCCAAAATTTTGCATCATTATCTGATTTTAGCGTTATCCAATGTAATCGTCATCCGAAGTATTACTGTACTTATTTACTTTTAAATTTTATTTATAAACTATATATGTTGGACTTACCACCATAGTTGTGTATTGTAGTTTTTAATGTGGGTGCTTATATAAATCTAGAAGTATTACAAAAGAGCAGTTAATATTTCTGTCAGTTCTATTCCATCACATCAACAATATATCTCAGTCAGCTCTGAACTTATGATCTACCAACTCGAACCAGTTGCACAAATCATACACTTACAAAAGAAGAATTTTGGAACCCAGAAATCTGTTCTGAGTATTCAAAAAGAAGGGTACCCATATTCTCTAGCCACAAACAATCCTAATCTGGTTATCCAAATAATCTGCCATTTCTGTAGTATACTGTAGTTTCTGTAGTATAGTGTACCCATGAATCTGTCATTTCCAAATTATAATTTAAGGGAAGTGGGAAATCATTTTATAGCTGGAATACCTAAATGGCAGAAATTACAAATAGTTTCCAAATGTTCTATAGTTTCTTTCAAAATTTTGAATTAGCTTGAGGTTGACTTTCTGCCTAGCCTTACTTTGTTGCAAGCTGGGAAAGAAGCAGCAGCTGGAAGCTGTGCTGTTATAATTACCATCATTATCACAATAGCCCTGGTGCTGGGTTCTTTGGCCAACTCTTTGACCTCTAGCATTTAATATTGTGTGGAATACCTTTCACACATTTGGCAAATAAGCAAACTCGATTCCAATGTAACAGTGGCAGAGGCAGGACTTTCTGGGAGAAGTTCTCAGTGGTTAAACTGCTGTATGGGGTCAAAACATTGTGAGTTTGATCTTGATGAGGATCAAGTCTGGTTCAGCCTTCCATCCTTCCAAGGTCAGTAAAATGAGTACCCAGCATGTTGGGGCAAAATGCTAAATATGGTGGTACCTCATACAATGATTTTAATCCATTCCATGGGACTTGTTGTTGTACGAAACAATTGCTATACAATCAGTGATGGGATGACCCTGGTTCCATCCGGTTCCCTGGAACTGGTAGGAACAATCCCGGAGGGTTCTCCGGGAGGGTAGTCAAGTTTTGAGGTGTCTGGTTCCAGACACCTCACCGAAAGAATTTTTTTTAAAAAAAATCTGAGCCAAAATGGCTCCAATTTTATTTTTTTTTATTTTGGAGCTGGAACCGCACCTTTCAGGGCAGCGGTGGCAGTGGCGGCACCAGCCCTCAGAGGAGGGGACCTCCCCCGGGGCATTTTGAGGCCTGTCTGGGCCGTCTGCTGCTACCGAGCCTCCCTGGGCTGTCCGCTGCTGACAAGCCCCCATGCCCTGGGGATGCCCAGCGGGGCACACCGCTGCAGCCTGCAGTCTCCTCCTCCGCCGGGCGCCTGTGGCCTCCTCCTTGGGCCGGTGCCTTTTTGGCCCGGCTTCGGCTACGGCCAGGGGTGGCCAGGGGCTGCGGGCAGCAATGGCTCTGGCGGTGGCTCTGGCCGTGGGCGCCGAGCCTCCCTGGGCTGTCTGCTGCCAACAAGCCCCCATGCCCTGCAGCCTCCTGCTCAGCCGGGCACCTGTGGCCTCCTCCTCCTCCTTGGGCTGGTGCCTTTTTGGCCCGGCTCCAGCTGCAGCCATGGCCAGGGGCAGCCAGGGGCTGTGGCGGTGGCTGTGGGCGGCGGCAGCGGCGGAGGCTGTGGGCGGCAGCTGTGGACGGTGGCTGCAGGCAGTGGCTCCTGTGGCCGCGGCCTTCAGAGGAGGAAGAGGCCGCAGTCAGGGGCGGCGCGCCTTGCCGGGTGGCCCCAGGCCATGGGGGTTCATCGTCCCAAGGAAGGTAAGTAAGTGAGGGTTTTTTATTTGGGGTGGGTGGGTAATTTATTTGTGTTTTGGGTGGGTGGTTGTATTTTTATTTTATTTATTACTTTATTTTATTTGTTTAAGTTATTTACGGGTTTGTGTTGTAGCTGTCTGACTGGGTGGGTGGGCTGACGGGTGTGTGTGTGTGTGATTATTTTTATTTTATTTATTTTTATTTTTGGCCCTGCCCACAATGTCCTGACGTCATGATGTCGGCTCCGCCCATGATGTCATGACATTGGCCACGCCCATGACATCCGTGACGTCATGGCGTGGTAGTAGAATTTTTGTCATCCCATCACTTTATACGATGTATGCATCATATAGCTATTTTCCCTAAGGGATACACCGTACAATGATTTTTTTTTTTGCTGTGATTTTTTCCCATTGAAAAATTGTTGTACGATTTTTTCCCATAGGGAAAATTGTTATGCGGGACACCATTCCCCCCCCCCCCAAAAAAAACCCCTAATTGCTATATGATTTTGTTGTTATACGGGGCGATAGTTGTATGAGATTCCACTGTACCTGTAAAACTACCCAGAGAGTGCACTAAGTCCTATGGGGCAGTATATAAATATACAGTAATACCCCAGATAACGTTTGTACCGTATACCGCTAAAACCGCATAACGTTACAAGATTTTTTGAAAAATCTTGTATCGAATAACGCGATTTTTAGCGTTATCCGGAACAATTGTGGGGGGGAGGGGTTGGATTGGGTAGAACATCTATCCAATCCAACAACACCACCCCAGCGCCCGCCTGCCCGATTTTTGGAAAGGGCACGGGACCCGTACCCTTTTCAAACACTGTGCAGGTGCACACGTGTCAGACGGGGTTTGGGGAGGATACAGAGATCTTCCCCGTACTCTCCCCAACCCCCGTCTGACACGCGGGGTCTCCCTGGCCTCGTAACAGCTCACTGCGAGGCCGGGGAGTCCCGGGCGAGGAGAGGCGCCTCTCCAGGAAGGGCTAATTAGCCACCTTCTGGATCAATAAGATTCAGCCCAAGCGGCGGTGGGGGAGGGAACGAGTGAGCGAGGCAGTGAATGGAAGGGGGACGGCAGTGGCTGGGAGCGAGAGGGGGGGAAGAGGAGGGGCTGGGAAGGCGACGCAAGGGAGGAGGAGGGTATGTGCACCCAAGAGAGGGGGAAGAGGAAGGCAGGAGGAGGGAGAGCAGCCAGCAAACCCCCCCCCTCACGCACACACATTCCTCCACGGGCCGCCTCCCCGCCCCCGCCATGGGACAGGCCAGGCCAGGGCTGGAGCGGCGCGAAGTTGCTGTTCAGTATTTGCCCCTCATCTTCCACTAGTCCTCTAGTTGAAGCTCACCAAGTTCAGCCATCTTTGACCTAAAGATTGAGAAAGACATATACTGTACAGTAGTTATGGATTTCAAGGAAAACAGGTTCCTTACTAATCAGGGCGACATGCAGGATAATTGATCCAGGAGAATCCATATTGCGGGGGTGGGGGTGGTTTGTGATATTCATAGACATGCACAGCACACAATCAAGTTACAAGAAACTACATAATTCATTTTGGCACCTCTAAGCAGAGTTAATCTTATGATTCAGGAGAAACAAGAACTGGCCTGAGGGGGAGGTCGATTCACCAGCTCTTCATATTGTTCTTTCTTTCTATCATTTTAAGAACATTTTATTATTTTTGCTGTGCCATTTTTTCTTTTTTCTTTTTGCAGTTCGGAGGTGTGCACTCTTTGGCATTTAGTATTGCAAACTCAATTCCAATGTGACAGAGGCAGGACTTTCTGGGAGAAGTTGTCAGAAAGAGGGGTGAATTCTCATTGATCAGAAAGAGAAAGAACTCAATTCCCATTCCTGGGCTGCGGTGGCTTAATGGTTAAGATGCTGAGCAGGTCAGCAGTTTGAGACCTGAGTGCTGCATGATGGAGTGAGCACCTGTTGTCTGTCCCATCTCCTGTCAACCTAACAGTTTGAAAGCAAAAAATTGCAATTAGATAAATAGGTACCACTTCAGCAGGAAAGGTAACAGCATTCCATGCACTCTGGTGTCTATTCATGCCTGCCACATAACTATGGAAATGTCTGCAGACGCAGCCAGTGCAGCCAGACGTACTGGCAGGCTTGATTATTGGTCTGATCCAACACCTTCTTTAATAGCAACACTCTCTAGGATCACAGGTGGGTAGCCTTACAAGGAGTTTAGGTTCAATCCTGCTTTTTCAGGCAAATAGAGTACTTGATGAAGGAAATATATATTGAAAACTTAGATTTTTTTCCCCTTCATGACTCCCAGAGTCACTCTTAAAGTTATGATTTTTAAAAGGTAGCTTTTCCAGATGTTCTGATTCTTCAGCCCCAGGGGCAATGTAATGAGGATAGAATTAATCATTCATGATGCACGTTGATTTATGTAACATTTGCATTCCTCTAAGACTGAGTCTTCACTTATAAAATAACACCTTTGCTACTTGTCATGAATGGCTTTTAGAGGAGAGAATGCTTCCTTGATTGAAAATCCACCTGGGACAAATTGTATGAAACATTCTTGCTCAATTTCCAGGCTTACTATGGCTGTTCACATATATATATACAGTATATATATATATTGGGGGAGGAGTGCAAGTATATTGCGCCATCTTCTGTTCCCCAGTGGTATAACGCCTCTCTTTGACCAAAATTTCTCTTCCCACAAAAGGAACAGAATGAAGGGAGAGGCTTTGCACAATGGACGTTTACTCAATAATCCTATTCCAGGTAGTCAAAGGGACACATTTCTAAGCAACCACAGCATTAATAGCAAAATATTAAATAACCAATATGAAATGACAGTTAGGACAGAATATGGAATGACGGAGTGGTTTGGAATAGGAAAAGGAGTAAGACAAGGCTGCATTTTGTCACCCTGCTTATTCAATTTATACACAGAGCACATAATGCGCAATGCAGGGATGGAGGAATCACAATTTGGAATCAAAATTTCTGGGGAAAACATCAACAATTTGAGATACCACCCTAATGGCAGAAAGTGAGGAAGACCTAAAGAAGCTCCTGCTTAGGTTGAAAGAAGAGAGTGTAAAAGCTGGCTTGAGATTCAACATCAAGAAAAACCAAGATAATGGCAACAGGCCCTATCAGTCCCTGGAAAATAGATGGGGAAGAAGTAGAAGCAGTGACAGATTTTACTTTCTTGGGAGATTGCAGCCATGAAATAAAAAAGTGACTGATTCTTGGAAGACAAGCTATGAGAAACCTGGGGAAAATAGTTAAAAATAGAGACATCACTTTGAAAACAAAAATTTGCATAGTCAAAGCAGTGGTATTCCTGGTGGTAATGTATGGTTGTGAGAGCTGGACCATTAGGAAAGCAGAGCACAGAAGAATAGACGCCTTTGAAATGTGGTGTTGGAGGAGAGTTTTGAGAGTCTCCTGGACAGCAATGAGAACAAATAGGTCAATCTTAGAAGAAATCAACCCTTATTGGTCCTTAGAAGGTCAAATAGTAAAGATGAAGCTAAGTACTTTGGAGATCAAATGAGAAGAGAGGATTCACTTGAGAAAGCCTTGATGCTGGTAAAGGTGGAGGGCAAAAGAAGAAGGGGGCAGATGGTATTGTAGATGCAATGGGCACAGAGCTGGGCAGGTTGTGGAGGATGGTGGAGGATAGGGGTGCCTGAGGGCAATGGTCCATGGGGTCGCAAAAGGTCAGAATCGACTGTGCGACTGAACAACAACAAAAATGAAATGACTTGCATTATAAACAAGTGGCTTAAATCATGTTGCCAGAAGGTCTGCCATGCAAAGCTGAAGGTAACATTACCACTGGTGATTTTTTTTGGAAATTAAACATTTCTAAATCTCTTCCATTCGAAAGGTCCAGTGGCTTTCCTAGGATCCCTTTTGTTATGGAGAAGCTGTTTGAGGTGACGGGATGGGGGAGAAGTCCTTGGTTTAAAAAAATAAATTCCCTGGTTGATTATGTAAATTGAACAAGAGGATTTTAGCTAATACATGTTATAAAAGAACTGCTTAAGGCTCCAGTCTAGAATTGGAAATGACGAGCATAAATTAAGCCTTTGTGAAGAAGCCAAATGGTTTGGCAAAGAACATTCAAGCTGCCTACACCAAATAATTATGCATCAGCAGGGAGGCCCTGTCATTTGTTATTTGCCAAATATTGAATGGAGGAAGATGCATTGTGCATAAAATTTGCATAGGTTATTAATCCATCTGATTGGAATCAATCATTAAACCAAATTTGGCTGGTTAACCAGCCCTTTTACCTTCTGGGTCCTTTGATGAAGGCTTCATCCAACCGGATTCTTCTCTTTCCAGCAAGATGGGTATTGTATTCCAACACATCAAACTGAGAAGTAGTGATACCACTGTTTGAAGGTGAAAGGCCAGTACATGAAACAATATATTTTGGAGAGGTGTCCGGTTGGGTAACTAAAAAGAAGACATGAAAGGAAAGAAAAAGAATGACTATTCTAAAGGGTCCCGATGGTGCTGTATTATAATTAGTAATTGTGTTTGTATTTTTGTGTGTATTGATTTATGTTTTATATCTTTTAAATATTTATTTTAAAAAAGAAAAGAATATTTTGAAAGACAAGACAGAGAAAATTCAGGAAAAGTTAATAACATCTTGTCATTAACCACATCCTTCAACTTTTTATCCTAAAACCTTGATGTGTTTAAAATATGCTCTGTTTTACTTCTTCACTCGCCAGACTAGATAACAGTATGGATTCTCTTTCACCTGTCTTTCTATTATTTATTGGGAGATGGGTGGAGCTCGATGCAAACATTTGACTTTGAAAAATAGAGCTAGGACACGTTTTGAAAACTTAAAGGCCTGAGAAGAAATTCTGCAGTTTGGCATACTCGGAGATCTGTTTTTGCTTTCCCCTTGGTCTCTGTTTCCACAAAGAGGGAAATGTTTACTTCCACTTAAACCATTCCTGAGGTCTGGGCAGGTCTGTTTATTTCAAGGCCCCTTGACGATAACAGGCGGGAAAGTTTAGCATTGCTTCAAGCTCCTTTTGTTTACTTGAAAACATTTAAAGAAAAGCTGCACGTGGAGATTTGTGTGCCTAGAATTGGTTCATGCCCCATGTTTAGCCCTTATAGAGTCAGATTTGAGACAAGATAAAACAAAACTTGCATTAAGAGCTTCTGGGAGTTTTTTGTTTTAACCCCATGGGAATTCCAATAAATTAAGGGTTAGAATCAGTGTCAAAGTTAATATTATGCACCAAGGTTTCCAGTTTCCCCTCTGAATGGTGTCAAGCTACTACAAAATAACTAGAATAGAGACCTTTGGCATCATAGCTCACCAAAAAGAACTGTAGATATTTCAAAATACATTACTTTGTTTGGGACAAGAAATTGCCCCGATGGCAAAAGGTAACAAATTTGTTGTGACAACCTTTATGCCAATTATTTTTAGCTTGTAAAAAACTTTGCATATGATAGGTGACTGAAATTTGGGCCAACTGCTTATAATTCTTCGAGTGAAAATACCTAAATACAGTGGAACGTTGGTTAACAAATGGCTCAGTTAACATAAAAATCACATAACAAAAGAAAATCCATAGAAAACAGTGGCTCGGTTTGCAGATTTTTTTTCCGGAACAGATTACAGTCAAATCTCGCATAAAGAGTGCCTCGCTTAAAGAGCAGATTTTTCTCTGAATGTTCGTTTCTCTTAACAAATAAAACCAACCAAAAACTCTCTTAACAAATAAATCAGGGTTTGCAAACCCCCCACACACACACACAATTGGTCATTTACAATGGTGTTTCGCTTAAAGAGCAAACTCGCTTAAAGAGCAATCCTGTGGAACGCATTATGCTCTTTAAGCGAGGTACAACTGTAATTGGTTTTCAATACATGGGAAACTGCATTTTGGTTAGTTGATTTAACTGAAATGCAACAGTATCTGTGTGGCTCGGGCGGTGTTAAAACCTCTGCAGCTGCCACCATCACTGGACGCACCCTTGGCAAGCCAGCCTGGAGGGAGGCAGCAGCAGCTGTGCAACTCGGATGGCTTTAAAACCACCTCCACCATCGCTACCTAGGTGGCTGAAGACTGGACACTGAATGCCCTCCTACGAGCCCTTGTCACCCGCCAGAGTTGGAGGGCTTTAAAAGCCACCAGAACCTGGGTGGCTGAAGACCAGATGCCGGACACACCCCTCCGAACCATCGTCACCAGCCGGAGTTGGAGGGCTTTAAAAAACTGCTGATGTTGCAAAGGACGTTGGGCCCTGGGCCTTATTGAGGACATTGAGAGGCAAAGGACTTTTTGTTATTTAATTGCTATGTTATTTAATTGCTATGTGCTATTTTAGTGTTAAATTATGTTTTATTATGTAAATTGTATCTTATGGTATTTTATTCTGTTGATGTATATTGTGTTGAGGATATGTTTGTGAGCCACCCAGAGTCGCACTTCGCAAGTGGGGTGGCATATAAGTCAAACATCAATAATAATAATAATAATAATAATAATAATAATAATAATAATAATAATAATAATAATAATAATAATAATAATAATAATAATAATAATAATAATAATAATAATTTTCAATGCATTTCTATGGGAAATTCAATTAAAGTAATTTTCTCTGTAAGAAATGTCCCAGAGAACACATTAGTTATGTTAACTAAAGTTCCATTGTACAAGGTTGCAGTTTTGTGTGATTACTGAAACAAAATATGACACTGGAATATTAAAATGTCCTGTCTGTCTGGGTAACCAGGGTCATGTTACACTCTATTCAATGTATTGTTTCTACTGTGCATCTTATATACAGTTGTACCTCGCTTAAAGAGCATAATGCGTTCCACAGGACGGCTCTTTAAGCGAGTTTGCTCTTTAAGTGAAACACCATTGTAATTGACCAATTGTGGGGGGGATTGCGAACCCCGATTTATTTGTTAAGTGAGTTTTTGGTTGGTTTTATTTGTTAAGTGAAGCGAACATTCAGAGAAAATTCTGCTCTTTAAGCGAGCTACTCTTTAAGCGAGGCGCTCTTTATGAGAGGTTTGACTGTACACATAAATCAGAGATAAGAAAAGCTCCTTTATTTGCATTACCAGATTACCCCAGCTAGAGTTTGCACTGACCATTTGGTGAGTAAAGGTGTTATAGTGGAGGCCATGTGATATGGTGGATAGAGTGTGAGGTGAAGACTCTGGAGACCTGGGCTCAGCCATGAAAGCTCAGGGAGTGATCAGATGGGCATAAAGCTGGTGTTTTGTATGTTGCAAGGATAGGGTGGCATACTCCTTTTTCTGGAGATCACATGATGTAATTGCTAGAACAAACTAAATTGTTCATAGAACATCCCAAACCACAGCTTTCTGAGGCCTTAAGGGGCTTCTACTTTTGGGCTGGGTGGGTAGGATCATGCTAATTTGGTCAATTTCAAAACCAAAAGTGAACCTTATTGTTGTCAAAGCTCCTTCAGTTTTGAATTTCCAATAATAACAAAATGGCTCAAAGAGTGAGTCAATTCCAAATATCAGCAAATTGATGATTCCTCTGCTCCTCAGTGGTGGGGTAGGCAAAACGACTTTCTGAAAAAGACACTGATGTGCTACATCACGGTTTCTGAGCCTTGGATCTCCAGGTGTTCTTGGACTTCAATTACCAGAAGCCCAAGCCATCACATCTGCTGATCAGGGCTTCTGGGAATTGAAGACCAAGGACATCTAGGGGCCCAGGGTTAAGAAACCCTGATGTAGCACATCTGTTATTGACTACCAGACTTTTAAAAAAGAAAGTTGTTTAAGTAAATTGTTAAAGTTGTTTAAATAAGGTTAATTTAAAGGCTCACAGGAGGACCCTTGTGGTTTACTTTGCTAATTAAGCCGTCTCCTAACACTATGATCACCAAACATCATAGCTAGAATAAGAAATTACAACAGGGCTTCAGTTGAGCGTACATACATTTTTACCTATGTAAGCTGTTTGTGAGCAATAAAAACTAAACCTTGCTTCTGATTTTCTGAAAAACTGAGTAAGGGCTCCATTTGCTTTTGCTCCACCTGCATGATATTGGCCTAAACAAGTTGCTGATGGACAGGGATGCTTCAAATTAACACTGCTGGGTTTTTAAAATAGTCCTATATGTAATGTTTATATTGGATCCAATGAGCATTATGACATACCTCTTTCTAGAAAAGAAACCAGGAAGGATTATGTGATCATTGAATAAGACAGTTTGGCTTTCAACAAAAGCATGATGAGTCATTTCCACTTGATATATATGACATTTTTTGTTTGTGCATAGCCTGTTCCATCTCTAAGGCTATTTTTTATATACTTTGCCAATTCTTTTGAAAAGATTGCCTTATAGATTTTCCCTTACATCTCCTTAAAATACATCCAGATCTGTCAAGGCATTTCTACATTTTTCTTTAAGAAAGAAATATTAAAACTTTGCTTGGTGAATGGATATTATCTATACATATGCCATTTTTATCTCATTTGGCAAACTTTGCTGCAAAAAAAAAATATTATAAGCTTATTCTCCTTTCTTTTCCAGAAGAGAATAAACAGACAAGTTGCAAGACAGTTGTTTGAAAGCCGCTCTCTTCCAAAGATCATGCACAAATGAATGATATAAATAGACTACGCACATCAAAACTGCTATATACAGTATAGTATTTCAAATGCCAAAGATGTGAGAAGACAAGTAATGGAAATATACAGGCAGTAACTATTTCTAGGTTTACTGAAAAGTTCAAGGATGAAAATAGAAAATGTGTTGCATATGTAGAACTTGAATGAGTTACCTTTTGGGGCTGCAACTCAACAAATGCAGCCAGCTTGGTCAATGGCTGTCAGTTGCAACTGCTCCTGGAAAAGGTGATGGTTGTGGCGTCTTCTTCTTTCATGTCTTGGCCAGACTTTAAACCAAGAGTTCTCAATGTTTTCCCACCACAGGCCTGACCACCACCTAAGGGTGGAGGAATCACAATTTGGGATCAAAATTGTTGGAAGAAATATCAACAATTTGAGATGTGCAGATGATACCACCCTCATGGCAGAAAGTGAGGAGGACTTAAAGAAGCTCCTGATTAGGTTGAAAGAAGAAAGTGAAAAAGCTGGCTTGAGACTCAATATCAAGAAAACTAAGATCATGGCAACAGGCCCTATCAGTCCCTGGAAAATAGATGGGGAAGAAGTAGAAGCAGTGACAGATTTTACTTTCCTAGGATCAAAGCTCACTGCAGATGGTGATTGCAGCCATGAAATAAAAAGGCGACTGATGCTTGGGAGGCAAGTGATGAGACACCTGGGGAACATAGTGAAAAGTAGAGACATCACATTGCAAACAAAAATTCGTATAGTGAAAGCAATGGTATTTCCCTGTGGCATTGTATGGTTGTGAGAGCTGGACCATTAGGAAAGCTGAGCGCAGAAAAATAGATGCATTTGAGATGTGGTGCTGGAGGAGAGTTTTGAGAGTCCCCTGGACAGCAAGGAGAACAAATAGGTCAATCTTAGAAGAAATCAACCCTGACTGCTCCCTTGAAGGTCAAATAGTAAAGATGAAGCTAAAGTACTTTGGACATCAAATGAGAAGAGAGGATTCACTTGAGAAAGCCTTGATGCTGGGAAAGGTGGAGGGCAAAAGAAAAAGGGGGCGGCCAAAAATGAGATGGCTAGATGGTATTGTAGAGACAATAAGCACAGAACCGAGCGGGTTGAGGAGGATGGTGGAGGACAGAAGTGCCTGGAGGGCGGTGGTCCATGGGGTCGCAGAGGGTCAGAATCGACTGTGCGACTGAACAACAACAAAAAAGGATGGTCAAGTCCAATAAGTCCAAAATTTCCAAATATCTATGTAGTCCTTTAGGTATTGCTCTAAGGGCTCTGATCACTATGGGCATGGCAACAGATTTCTTCCTCTATAGATACTCAATTTCAATTTGCAAATCACAATATTTTGTGATTTCTCACGTTGTTTGTTCTCAATTTATGTATTTCCTGGTACAACAATGTCAACAAACTAGGTCTTATATCAGGTATGTAATGAGTCAGATGTCTATCCATTTGAATTTTAAAGTCCTGCAGGATCCTGGCTGTCTCATTTCTAACACTTTCTTTATCAGATGTTCCCATGATTTTTACTGCATTCAAATTAAAACTTCTTGAAAAGTTTCCAATGAATAATCTTTGCAACCCTGCCATGGCATTGCAAATAATCAGTATGTGAAATTTTGCTGCATCCACTTATCAGATGATCTACTGTTTCATCCTTTTCATTACAGATCCAGTACTTGCTATTATTGGATTTGTTTTGTCTTCATGCAGTTTGTTGGCAAAACATGTTCCTGAGCTGCCAAGATCAATCCTCCCATTTATTTCTTCAAAATGTCTGCTCTTAATCATCCCTATGTCAGCTTTTGGCCAGCCTTTTCTTCCATGTTTTTGAAGTACAGTAATACCCCGTATAACGTGAGTATCATATAGCATGAAAACCGTATAACGTTACAAGATTTTCAGAAAAATCTTGTATCGAATAACACGATTTTAACGTTATCCGATACAGTCATTCTTAGCAGCAGGGGGGGTGGAAAGCTGAATGGGGTTCTCCGTTCAGCTTCCCAGCCACCCTGCAGCTACGGAGGCAGGGGTGGGGAGGCTGGAAAGCTGACGGGGGGCTCCCCCATCAGCTTACCCAGCCACCCCACAGCTGCGGAGGCATGGGCGGGTGGCTAGGGAAGCTGACAGGGAGTCCCTGTCAGCTTCCCCAGCCACCCTGCAGCTGTAGATCGGGTCCTCTGATCTCTCTGGAGGTGTTTCTGGGCTTCCCCGACGTCCTGAGCCAGTGCAGCAAGCCAGAATGTCAGGGTTCGAATCCTGACATTCTGGCTTGCTGCACTGGCTCAGGACGTCGGGGAAGCCCAGAAACACCTTGGATCGGGTCCCCACACCTCCCTGGACCCAGCGGGGGGGTCAGACACCCCAAAATTGGTAAAAAAAACGTCCAGGGAGGTGTGGGGACCCGCTCCAAGCTGTTTCCAAAGTTCTCCCACCTCCCTAGAGGCTGCAGCAAGGCAAAATGTCAGGATTCGAATCCCGACATTCTGGCTTGCTGCAGCATAAAAGAGGGTGGGGGAAGTTCAAAATTAGCGCGCATCGGGTCTCCCGACCTCCCTAGAGCTGATGCGCGCTAATTTTGAACTTCCCCCACCCTCTTTTATGCTGCAGGAAGCGAGAACGTCGGGATTCGAATCCTGACATTTTGCCTTGCTGCAGCCTCCAGGGAGGTGGGAGAACTTTGGAAACAGCTTGGAGCGGGTCCCCACACCTCCCTGGACCCGGCGGGGGGGTCAGAGCCCCCAAAATTGGTAAAAAAAGTCCATTTTTTTTACCAATTTTGGGGTGTCTGACCCCCCCGCTGGGTCCAGGGAGGTGTGGGGACCCGATCCAAGGTGTTTCTGGGCTTCCCCGACGTCCTGAGCCAGTGCAGCAAGCCAGAATGTCGGGATTCAAACTCTGACATTCTGGCTTGCTGCACTGGCTCAGGACGTCGGGGAAGCCCAGAAACAGCTTGGATCAGGACTGCCCACCTCCCTGGACCCGGCGGGGGGGGGGGGGGGTCAGAAACCCCAAAATTGGTAAAAAAAAAAAGGACGTGTTTTTTTTTACCAATTTTGGGGTCTCTGACCCCCCCGCCGGGTCCAGGGAGGTGGGGAGACCCGCTCCAAGCTGTTTCCAAAGTTCCCCCACCTCCCTGGAGGCAGCAGCAAGCCAAAATGTCAGGATTCAAATCCCGACGTTCTGGCTTCCTGCAGCCTCCAGGGAAACAGGGCTTTTTTTAACATTGTGTGTTCAATGTATCGCACAACGTTAAAAACCGGATAACGACGGGACTTGTGGAACCAAGTCATAACGTTATTCGGGGTACTAGTGTATTGACCGTGCATAGGTTTGTTTTTCCAGTTAGCAGCTTGACTTTCAATCCTTTCCTTTATGTATTCAGCTTTCTTCTTCACTGTTTTCAAAAGTCCTACTTTATTAACTCCCTGAACCATAGGGTCTTCACTTTTCTTAATGCACTCATTCAGGCTATACTTTTCTTTCTCTACTGTCTGTTTCACCTGTAGGAGTACTCTGCCACCCTCAGCTCTTGGTAAGTACAAACGATCAACATCACTTTTTGGGTGCAGCGCTTGATACATAGTCATTAGCTTCCTTGTTTTTCAGTCTAGGTTGTCTAATTCCATTCAGGTCTATTTCTTCATGCCTATGTTTATGTGTTGTGTTTGCATGTCTTTTGGAGTAGTTTCATAAATTCAAGGTATTTTTAAAGACAAAGATTACCTTGAGATCTTTCCCACTTGAACATGATGAATAAACAATCACCAGTTTCAGAATCTAAATGGATGTAGTGGATTATCATGATTATTCCTTAAGATGTAAAACAAATCTTTTGTGGATATGGTTGTCATAGAGTTGCAATCTGGTGACTCCTAATACAGTACTTCCATCTGATAGCCTCCACATTCTCTTCGACTTGTCTCTTCCTAACAGATTTTTCTGTCATAAGTATAGTAGAAGTGGTGGAAAAGCAAGGAACTCTACAAATGGAAAATATTTTGGAGGTCTGCTCCCCAAAAAATCTATGAGCAAGGAAGAGTGGTTGCATATGATCCTGTACTACTCCAGTTATTAAAAGGAATTCAAATGGTTTATTTTTCTGTCATAGAGTGACCTCTTGTGGCTGTATGATCATTTTTATTTTCAAATACTGTAATGGCTACATCCAATTTGAGTCTTGACTTGAGCAGGCTCACTATAATAATTTTGTGTCAGAAAGTATTCTGGTTGAAAGGATTTTTGAGGAAGAAAGTCTGCTCAGAGAACACCCAAATGAGGCTTCTTTCATGTCCCCAAGAGCTGAGACAGAGACAGGTGCTTAAACAGTCATGCAGTACCGGGGTCTCAAACTGCCAACTTGCCAGCCTTCCAGCTAACAAGGCAAGCTTCTTAACCACTGAGCCACCGCAGGCTCATTCAAATGGATGGAGCTTGTAAGTTAACATTGATGGAGTCCCACTGGTTACCCTAAGTCTAATTTAGTTATAATTATTATTGTTGTTTCCCTTCATCATCATCATCATCATCATCATCATCATCATCATCATCTCCTCCTCCTCCTCCTCCTCCTCCTCCTCCTTCTTCTTCAGGTGCTATATCAATTCTGGATCTTGGCTACCATCATGGCAATAGTCTTCCTGCTCTTAACTTTTTAGAACAGTTCTTCCAAGGACATACCACACCAGTCTCTCCAGTTCGTCAGCCATGAAGTCCATCTATGTCCAGGGGTTCTTTATATTTGTTGTTGTTCAGTCGCACAGTCGATTCCAACCCTCTGCGACCCCATGGACCACTGTCCGCCAGGCACTCCTGTCCCTCAACTCGCTCAGCTCTGTGCCCATTGTCTCTACAATACCATCTAGCCATCTCATCTTGGGCCGTCCCCTTCTTCTTTTGCCCTTGACCCTTCCAAGCATCAAGGCTTTCTCAAGTGTATCCTCTCTTCTCATTTGATGTCCAAAGTACTTTAGCTTCATCTTTATTATTTGACCTTCTAAGGAGCAGTCAGGGGTGATTTCTTCTAAGATTGACCTATTTGTTCTCCCTCTCCAGGGGACTCTCAAAACTCTCCTCCAACACCACATCTCAAAGGCGTCTATTCTTCTGCACTCAGCTTTCCTAATGGTCCAGCTCTCACAACCATACATTGCCACAGGGAAATACCATTGCTTTGACTATGCGAATTTTTGTTTGCAATGTGATGTCTCTACTTTTCACTATGCTCCCCAGGTTTCTCATCACTTGCCTCCCAAGAATCAGTCACCTTTTTATTTCATGGCTGCAATCACCATCTGCAGTGAGCTTTGATCCTAGGAAAGTAAAATCTGTCACTGCTTCTACTTCTTCCCCATCTATTTTCCAGGGACTGATAGGGCCTGTTGCCATGATCTTAGTTTTCTTGATATTGAGTCTCAAGCCAGCTTTTTCACTTTCTTCTTTCAACCTAATCAGGAGCTTCTTTAGGTCCTCCTCACTTTCTGCCATGAGGGTGGTATCATCTGCATATATCAAATTATTGATGTTTCTCCCAGCAATTTTGATCCTGAATTGTGATTCC
This sequence comes from Furcifer pardalis, assembly GCA_030440675.1. Taxonomy (NCBI): domain Eukaryota; kingdom Metazoa; phylum Chordata; class Lepidosauria; order Squamata; family Chamaeleonidae; genus Furcifer; species Furcifer pardalis. The sequence goes on from CP126891.1 coordinate 258,334,801, forward strand.
TCCATCCCTGCATTGTGCATTATGTGCTCTGTGTATAAGTTGAATAAGCAGGGTGACAAAATTCAGCCTTGTCTTACTCCTTTTCCTATTCCAAACCACTCCGTCATTCCATTTTCTGTCCTAACTGTTGCCTCTTGATTCATGTACAGATTTATCATGAGGCCTATAAGGTGTTCCGGTATTCCCATCTCTTTAATTACTTGCCACATTTTGTTGTGGTTGACACAGTCAAAAGCCTTAGTGTAATCAGTGAGACAGAAGTAGACTTGTTTCTGATATTCCTTTGTTTTTTCCATGATTCATCTTATGTTGGCGATGTGGTCTCTAGTCCCCCTGCCTCTTCTGAAACCCACCTGCACTTCTGGTAATTCTCTTTCCACATACTGTTGCATTTTGTCACCCTGCTTATTCAACTTATACACAGAACACATAATGCGCAATGCAGGGATGGAGGAATCACAGATGAGCGCAATTGTTCGATAATTTGAACACTCTTTGGCATTACCCTTTTTGTGGAGTGGAACGTATACAGATCTTTTCCAATCCTGTGACCATTGTTGTGTTTTCCAAATCTGCTGGCATATAGACTACAGCCCCATAATATTAAGCTCTCTCTGGGCAGTTCATAAGATAATTACGCAAACTACAGTTTGCCGGCAAGAAGCTGGGTATTCAATTTACTGACTTTAGAAGGCTGGAAGGCTGAGCCAAACTAGATCCCATCAAGATTGAACTCAGATTGAAAGCAGAGTTATGACTTACCACTGGTGCACAAAAGAATTTGGATTTTAGTCCAACTAACATACCCAGTGTGTTATAGTGGACAGGGCAATCTACTACGATTCAGGAGGCCCTCTAAGCATGGAAACACCATGCTGTGGAACTTGTAAAATAAATATTTCCTTAAATATTTCATTTACTTGGAGAGCTGCTTCCAACTTTACAGTAATTAACTACAGTAATAAAATTTGATTGGCTCTATGTATGTATGTATGTATGTATGTATGTATGTATGTATGTATGTATGTATGTATGTATGTATGTATGTATGTATGTATGTATGTGTGTGTGGGTGGGTGGGTGGGTGGAAGGAAGGAAGGAAGGAAGGAAGGAAGGAAAATTGTAATGACGGGGTATGGAAGATAGGTTTTTGGTAAAAACACAGTTAATGTTACATTTGATCTGGGCAACAATATGAATCCATTCCAGGGGAAGGAGAGAGGGAGGGATGCTAATCCTTGATTACGAAGTGAAGTATGGAAGGTAACTGTGGCTCATCTGCAATTCTGATTACCCACAAAGTCAAAACATATCATTGTTCTAGAACATCATGGGAATATTTTCTGGCAACTCCCCATCTGCAACTACAAGACCCAGGAGACAAGTGGGAATGCCAGGTTTCAGGATCAATCAGTTCTTCTGGGCATTTGGATCTTGACATCTGAACATGTAAGCTCCATTATTGGAAGAATACTGTCCAGAAGGAGAGGGAGAGATGCTGCTGTTGGTGCTGGTGCTGACTAAAATGAAAGCAAGCAAGCAAACAAATGCACAAATGAAGAAACAAACAAATGCAGCAGCAAAGATATGTGAAAAGAATCTTGAAGAGTTACTCATAATGGGATGGAATTAGAAAAGGGTAAACTGCAATCAAACCTTAGGATAAAGTTGTTCATATTGAGGTCTGTTTGCCAGTGGAAGCCAGTTACCTAGAGAGGTGGCAGTCTCTCTTTTCAATCTTCAGGCAGAGGCTCAACAATCTCCTGTCAAAGACGCCACAATTCTTGATTTACTGCCCTGAACAGGATGATGGACTAAAAAGAAGATGGGTGATTTGAGATAGACATGAGGATGTAATTTTCCACAGAGGCGATAGTTAAATTGGGCAATTTACTGCCACAAATTGTAGTGATGGCTGCCAACTTTGAAAGTCGGGTTCCCCTGACTGGGCAGGGTAGAAATCGAAAAATCAAATTAAAATTAAATTAAAGAAGTTTAGATAAAATTACAGAGGTTAATGCCATCAGTTGCTACTAGTTAAGATGGGCTAAGCATCACCTCCACAATGAAAGGCAAGTTAGAAAGTTGAGTTGCATTCATGTCCTGCCGATGACCTTTTCATCAGTAATGGGTGGCCACTATGTGTGCAGGTTGGATATTGGGATAGTCCACCCTTTGTTCTGATTCAATATGGATCTTATGTTCTGAGGTCCATGGCCTACCCACTAACTAACCTTTAGTGGTTAGAGTATTGGTATACAGTTTGAGTAATGTAGGTTCAATCCATGCTGAGCCATGGACCTACCGTAGCTGGGCATTCTCTGGCCTGTTTCGCTTCCACCTCATCCTACATAGGGCTGTGGAGCAGGAGGAAAACAAGGTCACTTTACTGGAGGAAAAGAGGGATATAAGTGTCACTAACAAAGACAACAAAATGAACCTAATAAAAATGTTCTTGTTATGAAGGAGGAAAAGGAAGACGATTTCCTAGGCACATCTAAACAAAACTATGGTTGCTGTTATTCATTCTATTTTTCCTGCACTGATTTTCACTCTCTCTCTAAAATGAAGAAAGATAAAATAAAACTAAATAGCACACAAAATTATAGCATAGGACAGAGTTCAAATATAGCTTGCTGAGTAATACAAATTATGTTGTTCAAAATTCTGCTGTCTCACACAAACCAACAGATCTGCTGACTCACTGGAGAAAGTCGTTCCAGTATGACTCATTGCTGTCTTTTATTTTAAGGGAAACATTCTCGGACTGAAACTATGGTATTCTCCCTGGGAATGTAAAATAAAATGGAACGGTCATTGCTCCCTGTTTTTTTTTTAAAGCAAAACTGAGTGCATATTGCCGCTGATTTGTTTCAGTGTTCATATACTGTGTTTTTATTTTAAATCATCAAGTTTGCTGGAAAGGGTACAGAGAGGGTTCCCCACCCCCATCTCCATTTATCTTTAATTGTGAATGTATAGAGCTAAATTATAGGCTGAATTGGAACACGAGTTCAGGAAAAATACTTAGTTCTGACAGTACTTTGTTCCTTTGATTTCAGAGCTAAGCAATGTGAGAAGGATAACCTTGGAGATCTCTACAACTCAGTTGATCTCCAGGAGAATGTCACTTCTAAAAGAAAGACATCTAAGGACCAGAGTCGTAGCATGAGTTTCAGCCACCCGGGGCGGACGCCAAATTTGCCACCCCCTGGGCCCATGACACAGATGGTGTCAAATTTTGCCACCCCCAAAAATGCCACCTGAGCCCCCCCCCCCAAGCCACTGTTTTGGGAGTGAAGGAGGGATCAGGGTCCCCCAAAAACAAAACCCTCACTTTTTAGGAGGTTGGTCTCCACTGTGTCCCACACCTGCTTCCAATACATCCACCCCAGGGGGCTTGTAGATGGCAAAAAGCCCCTGCAAACCCACTTTAGCTGGCCTCATGGTGGACGAAGTAGCTTGCTGTGGGTGCTGCCTCCTCAAAGCTCCCTCGCGCAGGCAAAGCCCTCACCGGGTCCATCGCCCAATGCAAGGTCTCCCTTGCCCAAAAACAAGTTATATCTGACTCTAGGGGTCAGTGTTCATCTCAGTTTACAACTAAAGAGCCAAGGCTGTCTGTGTTTGGAAACATTTCTGTGGTCATGTGGCAGGCCTGACTAGACTCGAACTGCTACCTGTTCAATTTCCAGGCATTAAGCTCAGCGCATGAACCACTAAGCCACTGCAGCCCTCAAATGGTTAGTTAGGTAAAGACAAAAGTTGCCCTTGCTCCAAAGCCTGTTGTATTCAACTCTAGGGTTCAGTGCTCATCTCTGTTTCAAAGCCAAAGACCCAGCGCTGTCTGCTTCTGCAGATGTTTCTGAGGTCATATCGCAGGCATGACTAGACACCGGAATGCACAGAACGCGGACGCCACATGATTTTCTTTAGTCTAAGCCTGAATTTTGCGATCAATAGGTTGTGATCTGAGCCACAATCTGCCCCTGGTCTTGTTTTTGCTGACTGTATGGAGGTTCTCCATCTTTTGCTCCAGAGTATGTAATCAATCTGGTTTCGATGTTGGCCATCTGATGATGTCCATGTGTAAAGTCTCTTGTGTTGCTGGAAGAGAGTGTTTGCTATGACCAGTGTGTTATCTTGGCAGAACTCTATCAGTTTTTGGCCTGCTTCATTCTGTGTTCCAAGACCAAACTTGCCTGTTATCCCATTTATGTTTTGATTTCCTACTTTGGCATTCCAGTCTCCTATGTTAATGTGTACATCATTTCTTGGTGTCTGTTCTATGAGGTGTTCTAGGTCCTCATAGAATTGGTCAATTGTGGCTTCATCTGCATTAGTGGTTGGTGCGTATATTTGGATTACAGTGATATTGAATGGTTTGCCTTGTATTCTGACTGACATCATTCTATCATTTTTGAGATTATATCCCATTACTGCTTTTCTTACCCTTTTGTTGAGAATTATGACTACACCAGGTTTTTTTTTTTTGAGGTTTTCTTGTCCACAGTCGTAGATATGATGGTTTCCAGAGCTGAATTCACCTATCCCTGTCCATTTTAACTCGCTGATTCCCAAGATGTCAATGAGCTTAGAGAACACTTTTATGAATTTTGCAGTGTTTCACTGATAATTTGGTGAAATCTGTTAGACATCATTTTAATCAAGCAAAACCTAGACTGCTGCCAAGAGTGAAACACCTACAAGAGCACACCTCTGGACATTTTTAGAAACATATTATACAGTATTCCATATAGGCTTTAAAGAGTAAATTCACTATTGTATGCTGTTTGTTAAGTCACCACCAGGTGGCTCCAGCCAGTCATGCACTCAATCTAGCAAAAGAAGAGAGGCTGGGAGGGAGAGGCAGTGTGAACGAGTTTTACCGATGCAAGGCTTCTTGTGCTGGGACATTTTGCCGCCCCCTGGTAAGTGGTGTCCGGGGCAACTCGCCCCCCAGCCTATGCCTATGCTGAGGACTCCTCAAGGCAAGGCCTTGGAACTTGTGGCCTACTCTGGAGAGTCATGCACCAGCTATTTCTCTGCTGTAGCCATTTCTCTTCTAGCATGGAATCCACTGGCCCATTTCCCCCAGAGACCTTCAAGCCCTTCTCTAGAAAACCAGGATGGGCACTTCTTGCCTGTAACACATGCCAAAGACAAAGCTTTGGGGCTGAGGATTCAGCCTTTTGAACAGCTCCTGTAAAGATCAGGTGAAAATCTAGAATGGATTCCACATGAAACTGGAGTGGTTGGCCTCTGCTAGGGAGGAGGACATGTATCTGACCACCTCTCCTGCTCTGCTGCTTAAATAAGCGTGGTCCTCTGCTTAATGTACCTAATTTGGACTAAGCATGTTTAATAGCCACAGAAAGTGGAATGTCTGGGAAGAGGAATGATGTAAGAGCCAACACTAGCCCAATCATTGCCACTTGTTTTGCTTAACCCGGGGTTCCCAAACTACAGCCAGTGGGCTGGATCTGGCCCATGCTGCTCCTGGAAGCAGAAGCAAAATGCACCCACTCATATGCAGAATGCTGCCATAAATGCACCCACAGCTGTCGTAAACATGTTTAGGACAGCTGCGGATACACTTACGGCAGCATTCTGTGCTTGTGCATGCACATTTTACTCCTGGTTCCGGTGGGAGGAACCACATGACCGGACCAATCAGCTGTCTGGGGGGCGTGGTCAGGCCCATGGGTCAAAAAGTTTGGGCACTCCTGGCTCAATCCATGTGGCTTCCTTAAGGCCGGCTGAGATATGGATTTGGCTGATGAGTAAGAAAACATGTGGGGACATTTCCATCTGACCACATGTAAGGATGCAGCCTTGATAAGCTACTTAAGTCTGTTCCAGACTAAATTCAACCTCTTTAGTCATTGACTTAGCACCTCAGCTCACAACTCATAGTATGGCTGGTCATACTGCAGATGGGAAGGAACCTTTGGTTGCTATCCAGATTGACATAAATTGTCTTTTCCCTTAATCTAAACCACACTCTTTGTTTCAGAAGTAGGCAATATCCAGAGCTCTAGGAGCAATGGATCATTTATCAGGACCCCATCCACTGAGGCCCCCCCCCCCATTTCTTAAAATATAAATAAGTCACTCATAGGCAAAGAAACAATGGCAATTTGCATCCTCCTGACCTATTTTGGATTGGATTCCCCTGAAACTGGAAGCAACTAGAAGTCACATTTACTTTTGAGAAAGGTCACTTGGACCTAGAAGAAGGACTGAAAATATGGCTTGAGGTGCTCCTCCTTCCTGAGACTGAGAGGGATCACTATGTGATCTGCACTTTGCCAACTTTTAGCCTTCCTAGTGAGGAATGACAATTTGTGATGTGACGTTGTCTAAATATTTCTTTGAACTATTCAACCTAAGTGCAGGACCACACAGGAAATTAACATACACAGGTAAGAATATCCTTAAGAGTCTTAGAGATTCCTGAAACTCATCCCTCAGAATTGTGGGACTTCAATAGGTGGGATACCTATATAGCATGAGCTCGCTGTGATCTCAGTGAATGGGGTAAATAAGGTAATGTCACCCTTGCTCGAAAGCCAGTCATATCTGACTCTAGGGTTCAGTGCTCATCTCTGTTTATAGCCAAAGAGCCAGTGCTGTGTGTGTCTGCAGACATTTCCATGGGCATGTAGCAGGCATGTCTAGACACCAGAATGCACAGAATACTGTTTACCTCCTCACCGAACTGGTACGTATTTATCTACAGTACTTGCAATTTCTTGCTTTTGAACTGCTAGGTTGTTAGGAGCTGGGACAGAGATGACAACTCAGTCAGTCGTGCAGCACTTGGGTCTCAAACTGCTGACCTGCCAACCTTCCAGTCATCAAATTCAGCGTCTAAACCACTAATGAATGGAGTACTTACCTACAATTGGCAAAGGCAGGAGAAAGGCATAAGATGGTACAACCATTGAGAAGGGAGGCAGCTATTGGTTTGTTACCCTACTTCAAGGAAAGAAACACAGACACTTTATTTATTTGCATCAGAGCATTGCACAATTAAAAAGTATGCAGTATATGAAATACATGTAAAATTCTCCCCAAATTTAAACTGTTTTAATGATTAGATAGATTGAATGCACATCTATGCTGCATTGATTGATTTTTCTCCACATTCACAGAACATTTGTCCTCTATCCAAATAGCCCTATTTTATTTGATTCTTTTTTGACCATGCTGACCATCAACATCAGTTAATGCAGACTCTGTAATATTAAAGTAAACAAACTTGTGGCCCGAGCTAATTCCCTATCAATGACCTTATCTTGTTCTTCCCATTTGTTCCAGCAGTTTCTTTAGCCCAGTGTTTTTATGCTGCCTAGTAGCACTGGAAGTTACTTAATAGTCATTTATGATATAACCTAGGTTGCAATCTTGAAAAATAACTTTAAAGAGGGAATATGATCTGATGTATTCCCTGTGGCAATGTATGGTTGTGAGAGCTGGACCATTAGGAAAGCTGAGTGCCTTTGAGATGTGGTGCTGGAGGAGAGTTTTGAGAGTCCCCTGGACAGCGAGAACAAATAGGTCAATTTTAGGAGAAATCAACCCTGACTGCTCTCTTGAAGGTCAAATAGTAAACATGAAGCTAAAGTATTTTGGACATCAAATGAGAAGAGAGGATTCACTTGAGAAAGCCTTGATGCTGGGAAAGGTGGAAGGCAAAAGAAAAAGGGGGCGGCCAAAAATGAGATGGCTAGATGGTATTGTAGAGACAATGGGCACAGAACTGAGCAAGTTGAGGAGGATGGTGGAGGACAGAAGTGCCTGGTGGACAGTGGTCCATAGGGTCACAAAGCGTCGGAATCGACTGTGCGACTGAACAACAACAAATTGCTCGTTGGTGTTGCCACTTAGGGACCATTTAGAACAGGGGTGCCCAAACTATGGCCTGTGGGCCAGATCCAGCCTACAGCACCAGTTAATCTGAATCATGCTGCCCTCACTGTACTAGAAGAAGCAAAAATAAAACGTGCATGTGCAGGCACTGAATGCACACATGCATGTGCAGAATGTTGTTGTAAATTACCTGTGACTGTCGTAAGTGTGTTTATGATATCTACGAGTAATTTCTACGGGTAATTTATGGCAGCATTTGCCACCCACACATGTACATTTTACTTTCACTTTTGGGTGGGAGGAACCATGTGACCAGCATGCTCCACCATGTGACTGGCCTGTGGCCCAAAACATTTGGGCACCCCTGGTCTAGAAAAACAAAAATCCACCAAAAAGCAAGGTATGGCTTGCCCTTGGGAGAAGTATTTATCTCCTCTCAAACTACCAATTTCTAGGCAATCTTTTGCAACCAGGTTTCATTTAAATGTTGCATAGCATGAGGGACAGAAGGCATTATCCAAGCATCGAACATCTTTTGAACTCACCCTTCCAGACAGGACCAAATTAGTAGCAGAACACTCTTCCTAAGTCTTATTCAAAATGCCAGCCCAGAAGAATGCCACAGCCGATGCTTCAGATAACTAATAAGAGGTCCAATAGAACTTGTACACACCCTCTATTCTCTTTCCACAAATGTGACCCTGACACCATCTGTATTCCATATCTAGTCCTGAAGCCAGACTGAAATGGATCTAGATGGATTTCCATCTGTATCAAATAGGTCAGTTGTGTACCTACGGTCCCTTATAACAGTGGTTATCTTGTTGGTAATTTTTTGTATAGATTACTGCAATGCTCTCTACGTGGTGCTTCCCCTGACCCTGGTATGGAAGCTTCAATGGGTGCAAAATGCAGCAGCTAGTCTAATTACTGGAGTGAGGAAATTCAACCATTTCTCATCAGCACTGGCAGGGCTGCACTGGTTGCCCCTCTCTTTCCATATCAGGTTCAAGGTGTTAGTTTTAACATTAAAGCACTAAATGGTTTGGGACCTTCCTACATGGTGGAGTGTCTCCCTCTTAGAACATCAACCTGCATCACTCGAACTTTCCAGATAGGTCAGCTCTTGGTGCTGATGCCAAAATTGGCAAGAAAGGCTATGACCTGGAGAAGAGCCTTTTCAGTGGCGGCACCAACCCTATGGAACTCCTTTCCAGTGGAGTTGTGTCAGACTATTTCCTTGTTGGCATTTAGAAAGCAACTTAAATTGCTTCTGTTTACAGAGGCTTTTGAGAAGGGATGGTCATCTGTCTATTATTAATGTTCTTGTTGGGTCTCCCCCACTATTAATTAGATTTGGTATTTGTTTTTTTATTGTGTGATTTTTGTTGTTGTTGGGGTCGCACAGTCGATTCCGACCCTTTGCGACCCCATGGACCACTGTCCGCCAGGCACTTCTGTCCTCCACCATCCTCCTCAATTCACTCAGTTCTGTGTCCATTGTCTCTACAATACCATCTAACCATCTCATTTTTGGCCGCCTCCTTTTTCATTTGCCCTCCACCTTTCCCAGCATCAAGATTTTCTCAAGTGACTCCTCTCTTCTCATTTGACGTCCAAAGTACTTTAGCTTCATATTTACTATTTGACCTTCCCGGGAGCAGTCAGGGTTGATTTCTTCTAAGATTGACCTATTTGTTCTCCTTGCTGTCCAGGGGACTCACAAAACTCTCCTCCAGCACCACATCTCAAAGGCATCTGTTCTTCTGCGCTCAGCTTTCCTAATGGTCCAGCTCTCACAACCATACATTGTCAAAGGGAATACCATTGCTTTGACTATGCGAATTTTTGTTTGCAATGTGATGTCTCTACTTTTCACTATGTTCCCCAGGTTTCTCATTGCTTGCCTCCCAAGAATCAGTCGCCTTTTTATTTCATGGCTGCAATCACCATCTGCAGTGAGTTTTGATCCTAGGAAAGTAAAACCTGTCACTGCTTCTACTTCTTCCCCATCTATTTTCCAGGGACTGATAGGGCCTGTTGCCATGATCTTGGTTTTCTTGATATTGAGTCTCAAGCCAGCGTTTTCACTTTCTTCTTTCAACCTAATCAGGAGCTTCTTTAGGTCCTCCTCACTTTCTGCCATGAGGGTGGTATCATCTGCATATCTCAAAATGCTGATGTTTCTCCCAGCAATTTTGATCCCAAATTGTGATTCCTCCATCCCTGCATTGTGCATTGTGTTCTGTGTATAAGTTGAATAAGCAGGGTGACAAAATGCAGCCTTGTCTTACTCCTTTTCCTATTGCAAACCACTCTGTCCTTCCATATTCTGTCCTAACTGTTGCTTCTTGATTCATGTATAGATTTCCCTTGAGGTATATAAGGTGCTCTGGTAATTATTCCCATCTCTTTAATTACTTGCCACATTTTATTGTGGTCGACACAGTCAAAGGCCTTAGTGTAATCAGTGAGACAGAAGTAGACTTGTTTCTGATATTCCTTTGTTTTTTCCATGATCCATCTTATGTTGGCGATGTGGTCTCTAGTCCCCCTGCCTCTTCTGAAACCCACCTGCACTTCTGGTAATTCTCTCTCCACGTGGTGCTGCAGTCTATCCTGTATTATCTTGAGCATCACCTTGCTAGCATGTGGGATGAGCTCAATTGTTTGATAATTTGAACATTCTTTGGCATTACCCTTTTGGGGGATTGGAACGTATACTGATCTTTTCCAAACCTGTGGCCATTGTTGTGTTTTCCAAATCTGCTGGCATATAGAATGTAATAATTTGATTCCATCATCTTTTAGGGCTTTGAAAAGTTCAACTTGAATACCATCATCTCCACTGGCTTTGTTGTTTGCAGTGCTTTTTTAGGGCCTTTCTGACTTCACTCTCTAGGATGTCTGGCTCAAGTTCAATTTCCTCATCATTGTTATTATCAGGAGTGTTGAGGTCCTTTTTGTACAGTTCCTCTGTGTACTCTTTCCATCTTTTCTTAATCTCTTCTGCATCAGCTAACTCCTTGCTGTCTTTGTCCCTTATCATTGTCATTTTTGCTTTAAACGTTCCCTTGATTTCCCCATTTTTTTAAAAAAAGGTCTCTAGTCCTGCCTTTTGTGTTGTTTTCTGCTATTTCTTTGCACTGTTCATTCAGGTAGGTTTCCTTATCTCTCCTTGCTTTTCTGTGATTTTAAGATGTCTTTAATATGTTGTTGCTAGCCGCCCAGAGTGGGGAAGCCCCCCCCCCCGATGGGTGTGGTACAAGTAGAATAAAAAATAAAAAAATAAGATAACACATTTTACCCAGAAATCTTGGAGCACCAAGACTTTCACATATCCCAACATCTTTCCCAGGAATGGAATATTGGAGACTAGTTAGTAATTATCTAATACAGTATGGTTTCCCCCAAAGTCTTGCTTGCTGTCTCTTTTAGACATGCTGGAACCCTACTTTGCTGTAGCTAGGCATTCACCACTCTTTTCACCCACATGCTAATTCCCCCCACCCCTTGCTGCTTTTACAAGCTGGTACAAAGACCCACCATACTTGTGGGTGCTTCTAATCCATCCAAAGCTTCCACCTGCCTGCTCATTGACAACAGGGTTTTACTGAAAATGCTGAATGTCTTGCTTATTTTAATTCTGGCACTTTTAAACTCTTTGTGGCATTTTAATATTCTAACATGTTTATTAGTATTTTATGACAATATCTTATGGTCTTATTTCTACTTCTTTCCTCTCTCTTTTTTTAAAGTTGTGAGTCACGTTGAGTTCTAGTTTTGGTGAAAACCTATGCTAGAAATCCAGTTGGCTAAAAAGCAAGGTGGGATCTAAAACCAGCATGGTTTCATGCCCTTGGTGGCACAGTGGTTAAACTGCTGTCCTGCAACCAAAAGGTTGAGAGTTTGATCCTGATGAGGATCCAGGTTGACTGAGCCTTCCATCCTCCTGAGGTCAGTAAAATCAGTACCCAGCATGTTAGGGGAAATGCTAATTACTCTGTGAAATGGCAAGAGAGTGCACCAAGTGCTATGGGGAAGTATATAAGTGTAATTGCTATTGCTCTACCTGGCAGAGTCATTTTCAGAGAAAGTCTCAATCCCCCTCTGAACCTGGTGGAGCCTGAGGACCAAGTGGGGAGGTTGACATTCCATCTGCTAGTTAAATTCATGATAAATTCCAGGCTACCAGTAACTACTACATATTAATTCTGGCATCAGAAGGAGCAAACTCTTTATGCTCCAGCTGTTGGGGAATGTGAAACAGAGAACACAATTTTGATTCATATTCTGATACTGGGAATAAGCAACAGAATGGCCACTATATGGGTAGAATCAGTAGTGGGCATCAGCAGGCTCGCACCAGTTCGTCAGAACCGGCAGCAGAAATTCTGGCTGGCCCCACCCATCCAAATTTTGAAATAAAGTAGTCCTAATTCAGATGCAACGCAGGGCTTTTCCCCTGGCCACACCTACCATACCACACCCACCGTGTGGTAGTAAAATATTTTTGAGCCCACTGCTATATAGAATCCTGGACAACATACATTTTTTGTATTATCCAAAGGTAGAGCTTAAGTTCTTACATTCTGCAGAGCCAGCAGAAAGAAGTAGGTTCTGAATGCCACCCAAGGGCAGCAAATTGTTAAATCATTGCTTTACTTCTTCCATCAGAGGTTGGGAAATAGGCATTAATGGGTGCCAAAATTAACTTGGTTGGTCTTTTGGTTGGTTTTTCTGATATGCCTTCCTACTTTGTGTGCATGTAGATGTGTGTGTGTGTGGACGGACTGTGGTGGCTTAGTGGTTAAGGCGTTGAATGTAACAACTGGAAGGTTGGCAGGTCAACAGTTTGAGACTCAAGTGCTGCATGATGAAATGAGCTCCCATCATCTGTCTAAGCTCCTGCCATCCCAGCAGTTCAAAAGCCAGAAGTTGCAAGTAAATAGGTACCATTTCGGAGGGAAAGTAACAGTGTTCCGTGTGCTCTGGTGTCTGGTCATGCCTGTCACATGACCGTGGAAATGTCTGCAGACACAGACAGCACTGGCTCTTTGGCTGAAAATGGAGATGATTCAGCTGCGACTGGCTTTTGAGCAAGGGAGACCTTTTTACCTATGTGTGTGAGAGATTTATTTATTTAGCATATAGCATTTGTACACATTGAGTCAACATATAACAAGAAAGAAAAAATATATAAACTATTTAAAACTAAACATTAATTTATAAACAAACATCTAAACCATTTACATATTTGATATGCTCTAAGGCTACATTGTTGTATAATATGTTGCACAGTCTGTGGCGGTGTTGGTAGTTTCTCCCATTTATCCAAAAAGTCTGCACATCTCCTGTGCCCTGTACATATTCTGTCAGAGCTAGCCAATCTCTCGTGAGGTTGATCAAAACTGAGTGGTGTTTCGGTTACACATTGAAAATTCTGGTACTGGTGTGGTGCTTCGTTCAACCATTCTCTGCTCCATGAGTCCTGCAGGTTGAACTCTTCATTGCCAAGATAAAGGTGGAGGTCTTGAACAGAGCCTGTTAATATTCAGGTGTGAGATGTCAGAATTTACTGGTATTTCTGGATTCTGAGCTATTTTGTGCGAGAGAGCATATGCGCGAGAGGTTTTCTACTTGCACCAAAATGTCTTGAGCTGAGATGGCATTCCTCCTATAACATCATCTTCTGTTGGTTTTTGAAGAAAATGGCACTGCAGGTGCTAGACAGTTCTTCCACCCCAAATCTCTCTCTCTCTCTTACACACACACACACAGAGAGTGCAGTTAATCCCAGACCTCTCTCTTCCTCCAAGCCTTGACGAAGAAAGAGCGAACAGGGAACGAAATCGGTGGTGCAGGAGCGCACGCCTTATGTAGCCTTGCAGCACAGCCTTCTCCTGGGGTGTCAAGTCTTGCCACCAGGATCTCCATCATCATCCCACAGTGGTCAAGTGTGTGTGTGTGTTGGGGAGGGAGAGGGTTTCCCTCAGACGTACTCACCTGCGATTTCTCTCTGTACCCCCCTCCTTTTTGTGCAACGCAGGTAAGCTCTCTCACACCCACACCCACTCCTCGTCCTCTCTCTCCTTCGGTCTCCCCTCCCCCGTGATGTCACACCTACTCTCGCACGGCATGATGGGAGAATCCCACTGCTCCCCAACAGATGCGCTCCGACGAGCCGCAGAATAAAGCCATTCCGGGCGGCGAGCGCGCCTTTCTTCCCTGCCCCCTCCCCGTCCGTCCTCCGCGCCCCATCTTTCTTATCTCTTTCTCTCTCTGTGGCAGAGCGAAGAAAAGAGGGGGGAAAGGAGGGAGGGAGGGAGAGAAAGAGAGCCCCACACCTCGGCGAGGCTGGTCCTCCTCCCTCCCCTCGACAGCCGCGTCCCCTGCCTGGATTTCCCTCCCTCCGTGGCCCCCCCACATCCAGCCCAGGAAAATGCCCAGGAAGAAAGTTCGCCCGTTTTGGGCTTAGCCCGACGAAGAGCCCCGGCGCTGGGCGCGGGATCCAGCCTCGCCCTCCCCTTCCCTGCGCTCTTTTGCTGGATGGTGCAAAGGGATCGCTTGGTAGGACGCGCGCAGGAGGAGGAGGAGGAGGAGGAAGAGGAAGAAGAGGTTGGCGGCCAAGATGTTGCCAGCCCAGCCGGGATTCCCCGGCTGAAGGCGAACCCCCCGCCCCAGATCCCCCCCTTCCTAGTGGTGACCTTGGACTGGCTTCGCCTCCCCCCACTCTCCATGATCTCCTCTTCCTTCGCCGGCTGCTGAACCCAGCCTTCCCCTCCCCTCCTCCTGCCTCTCCTTCATGGCTGCATCGGAAGAAGGGACTGGCTGTTTTCTCCCCCGAGGCCGGTCCCAAAGCGACCCCAGCATCCTCAGTGACGCCGACGCCGCGGGCACGGAAGGCGCGCAGCCCTTAGGATACCAAGGTAGAGGGGGTGGCGGCGGTGCAGTGGGAAGCGGAGGAAATGGGATGGGGTGGGTGGGAGATCGAGATGGGGGGGGGTCGAGACTGAGATGGGGAGAGCGAGAAAGTGTGTGTGTGTGTGTGTGTGTGTGCATGATGCGCGTGTCCGTGTCTTGACAGCATCTCCAGCCCGTCGATGGAGGCAGAAGGAAATTAGGACTATATTCTCCTCCGCAGTCACTCCTGAAAATGATGCAGTATGTGGCTGAGCTGTAAATAGGATTACATGGAAGAGAGCCTCGCCCCCCCACCCGCCCCCCACCCGCTCTCCTGGCATCCAAGGTTGCCTAGTGCTGAGGGAGGAAGAGGGGGTGGAGACCCCCCAGTCCATATCTTAGCAACCCCCCATCTTGCTCATCTGGTATTTCAACACCACCACCACCACCACCACACACAATAGTATTTGATTCTCTGGACAACAACCCTCTAAGTAGGCCATTTTGGGCCCGGTTCTGACCAAAGGAAATGCACCAAGGGAGGAACAGATGTGACTGGGCAGCTCAAAAAAATTTGTGGCAGAGATCAGGCGTCCCCACCATCCTTTGTTATCAAAGGCCACCTGTCTCTGAAATGTTCTCTTTGGCCTATTCTGCCTTGCATAGAATAGGTGAAAATCTTCAGGTTCTGAGCATCTTTTAAAGAGCCACCATCCAACCCAAGTCAAAACAATCCAGTCCTGTATATAAGCTCTGATTTGGTCTGCAGTTGTCTGGGATCAACCTTGAATACTGCTATGCCAAGTTTTTCACCGGGCTGTCAGGTGGAGGAGAGACAAGAGCTTCTTTAATTTGAAGACTTGCTTGAATTATCCCATGCCACTAGACCACCCCTCCCCCAAATCCAGAGGAATAAATATAAACTTTTTTTAAAAGTCTAAATTGGAGGAGTTCTTGCATCCTTTGAAGAGGCCTACTTAAGGGCTAGGTGAGCAATCATAGCCTCAGTGGTTAAGTCTTTTTGTTGGGTACCACTTCTCTCAGAACTCATCAGGGCAAATGATGCCCTATAGACCTCAGTTTAAGCCTAGGCACTTTTGATTTACCTTTTGCTGGGGAAGGGAAGGTCTTCTATAAGATTGCCATGGAGACCAAGGAATCAGAGTAATAATTAAGTCACCATCCCCCATCCTTTTGTCCACCCCCAACAAGAAAGCAATGTTCAGCTACATTCTGAGAAGTCTAATCTTCTTAGGCTGCACAGTGAGTGCTACAGAGGCTTGAGTTTGCTGTCTGTTTATAAGTAGAAGAAAGCAATAATGAAGGTGATCATTCATGATCCCCCCCCCCCAAATCCTCTCCACCAGCAGCATGATCCTTTGGCTACTGAAATACAAAATCTCATGAATGTTTACTGACTCAATCAAATTTCTCTAAAAGCAGAGGCAGGTAAGGGATGGGTGTGTGTGGATGGTGAGTAACTGCAGTAACTGTTGGTTCTGGTAAGGATACAGTTTCCTCTGGCTAACATGAATTAAAGACCTCTCTTTGCAAGGCTGGAATCCCAGGTTGAACTGGCAGGAAGGATGTAATAACAAATCAGTGGAGACAAAGCCTGTCATTCAACAGCGTGTAGGTTTTAGGGCTGACAGTAAACCATAGAAGAGAGACATGGTCTGTTTTTAAGGAATTATTGACTCAGGGTCTTGGTTAAACAAAACAAGGAGGCACCAACTGGGCCATTTTGGAACCAGTATGGAGGGGAGGGGGATGAAATCTTCAATGGAGATCTGTAACTAAAGGAAGCACTGGAAAAAAACTATGTTTTCATTTGACCTCTTACTATTATAGTCTGGCTATGTTTTGGTTTCACCTTCTTTTCAACTTCCTCCTATCTCCTCAGTTGTTGCTTTCTTTTTCTTAATGAGTCAGTAGCATTATACAGTATTCTGAATGTATGTTGGCTTTTGAGTTTGACTTAAGAAGCAGCGAGATCTTGTGGCATTCTTTAAGATTATTATGTTGTGCTTGGCATAAGCTTTCATGGATTGGAATCTACCTTATCCAATGCAATCTAAATGGCACTCTGTAGAATTTTGCACCAAACTAAACTGCCATGTCTTCGAGCTGGCATAAGACTCTTGGTTGTTTTTGTTGACATGATTACTTCCTTCTCCAGCTTAATGTTATTAGTTTATTTGAGGATGCAACACACACTTTAAAAAAAAGAAAGACTCTTAAAAGGTGGCTTTAAAAATTAAGCTTCTCCCAGAATACAGCGGAGTTCTTTTCCCCCCATGCAGTGTATAAGAACACAATGCCATCTGTCCTGAGACTTACCTTGCCAGTGTTTGATTACCAGACTTGTCCAGATGTAGCTCAAAACCTCTTTAAGGTCTGAACGCAATCAGTAGAACACCTACCCCCTTTGCACTATAATCTTTATGGCATACATTTCTGGTAAAAAAAACCCCCATCCTTTCAATAGTTCTGCTTGTTAGACTATATAAGCATGCTATTAATAGTGACTGCATTTAAGGTTTACTTGCCACACAGTCTAACAACAGAGGGTCCTGGTTGCTTTGGGAATCAGACACTTTTGTTTTTATTGCTGTTTGTTTGGAAAAAATGGGGTTTGTGCAAACTGCTGACAAATCTGTGTTGTTCAACCAGGCTGGTTCTCCCAGTGTCTCTGACCCAAAGTCTTAGACTAGGAGTTCTCAAACTTTTAAAGCCAGGGGCTAAGTCATGCTCCCTCAGACAGGTTTGGGGGCCAGATGGCCATTTTGCCCTTCCTTCACCACATGGCACTTCCAGGTGTGGTGGAGGCGGGGGCGGGGAATGAAATAGCACCATGGGTTGCATCCAGCCCACAGGCCGCAGGTTGAGAATCCCTGTCTTAGACTATTTCCCTGAAGGACAATAGTGTCTACTGATGAGGAATGTTATTTACACATACTCACCTCTGAAAGCAGCAAACACCCTACATTCAATTAAATCCAGTTTTTCTTGCTTCATCCCAGTTCCTAGGTGACGAAATCTCAGTGAAGGCAAGCTCTTAAATAGGTAGATGGCATCTGTTTTATTTTAAAGATTCATGCAGTGGGGAAGAGGAAGAATGGCACTGCTAATTTCCCAAGAGAAGCGTAAATAGCACAAAGAGAATTGTGCTGTTTCACCTAAAAGAAAGAGAAAGATCTAAGTCCATTTTTGATATTCAAAACCAAACACAAAGCAATAATGACAACCCACAATATATATGGAATAAGACACATGCAACTTCCTTTGATATTTATGATTTCAGCTCTACATGCATCATAAATATCAAATGATTGTAAACTGTTTAAACCTATACTATTGTATTATCTTCTTTCATGTCCTTTGTAACTTGTGTATATGCTTATTGTGCAAAGGACTGAGAGCACAGTTGTGCATACATGTATTTAAGAGTTAATCCCATTCAGTTCAATGAGACTTACCCTAAAGCAGTTTTAGAACATTATGAAGCTTAAAAAGATTTTGTATACCACGGCCCATGATTTCTAAATTGATTTCAGCAGAACCTCGTTGAAGCGGAGTGCAATAAACCAAACCTTGGTGCTGTGAATGCTACTTTCATTTCACTGGGGCTTTTGTGAGATTGCCTTTTAGGAAGACTATTTCAATGTATGGATTACATGAGCAGGAGTTTGTAAGAGAATGTGAGAACTTCCTCTTCTTGCGGTGTTCTCATAACATCATTTGATTCACTGTGTTGCATCTTGCCTAACTTGCCCTTCATTCCAATACCGCTCATGTTGTCTGAGGAGCAGTTGTAATACTAAGAGTTGGTCGGGTTCTTCTCTATGGTATGTTTGACATGGGAACAGAAAGAGGAACTGACAGAGAAGAAAAGATTTACTAAACAAATTGTAATGAGTAGGAAATAGAAGGAGGGATCCTTCTTTCCTAGCACTATGAATCAAAGACAAGTTTTTGCTGACCTGTTCATCAAATGGAGTAATATGGCTTACTGAGTTGTATGTATATGAAGTGTGTGCAGTGGCATCGCGTGGGGAGGCGCCCCATCCTAGGTGGCACTTTTGGGGCTATGGGTGTTCTAGGACTACAATTCCCAGAAGCCCTAGCGGGAGTGGGCGCTGGCATCCACCAGGGGGTGGCAAATTTGGCTTAAGCCCTGGGCGGCTGAAATCCATGCAACATTACTGAGTGTGTATGTATAATATGTGTATACAGTACATGCATACACTTAACTGTATGTGGGTGACAACCTATTGCTTGAAAGTCCTCTTGAGAACCGTAAAGGTTGAAATACAAGTACAAGTTCTACAAAATGAGGAGGACTTTGGGTAGTTCTAACAAAATGATGGACAGTAGGTTTTGGATGGAGAGAAGAAGATATTGATATTGGGCTGTACTATACAGTAGTACCTTGGATAATGCTAAAACTTGGTGCCACGAGTCTTAGTGTTATCTGATTTTTAACGTTATGCGATACGTGCATTGCATAACATTAAAATCCTATAGGATGAATTGCATAAAGTTAAAACTTCATAGAGATAGATTGTAAGCGGCACAGGCTTCAGCAAATGTTATGCAATACATCCTATAGGATTTCAACATTATGCGATGGAATGGTTTTTTTTCGGATTGCTTAACGTTATGCGGTTTTTGCATTATCTGGTGCAAACATCCAACGTATTACTGTACTAGTATATCTGAACCAATGTTTTGGGCTAAATCCTGTGCATAGGTTTTAATAGAAAGAAAGCTAGTTGAACGCTAACAAGAGATAGACTAGCTGTACTAAAAAAAAAGGGAGTACAGTACTCCCTAACCTACCTTTGAAATTTGGTGTTGGAGGAGAATTTTGAGAGTCCCCTGGACAGCTAGAAGAACAAATACGTCAATCTTAGAAGAAATCAACCCTGACTGTTCCTTAGAAGGTCAAATAGTAAAGATGAAGCTAAAGTACGTTGGACATCAAATGAGAAGAGAGGAGTCACTTGAGAAAGCCTTGATGCTGGGAAAGGTGGAGGGCAAAAGAAGAATTTGCAACACCTGTCCGGGGGAGTGAAAAGGACCGCCGGCTGGAGCCCCGGCCAGAGACGCTTTTGGCCTCGCTCTGGCCGCGCCGACGTCTTCGTCTCCCCCAGATTTGCAACACCTGTCCAGGGGAGTGAAAAGGACCGCCGGCTGGAGCCCCGGCCAGAGACGCTTTCAGCCTCGCTCTGGCCGCACCGACGTCTTCGTCTCCCCCGGATTTGCAACACCTGTCTGGGGGAGTGAAAAGGACCACCGGCTGAAGCCCCGGCCAGAGATGCTTTCGGCCTCGCTCTGGCCGTGCCGACGTCTTCGCTCTCGACCGCTGCCGCCCTCCTCCCGCCCTCGCCACTGGCCAGAGTGGAGGGCTCCAAAAACCGCTGGCTGGACGCCAACGCTGTCGCCCTCCTCCCGCCCTTGCCTCCAGCCGGAGTGGAGGGCTTTAAGAACCACAGATACGGTAGAGGACACTGAGCCTGGCCCTCATTGAGGACATTCAAGCAGCAATGATTTGTTAGTTACCTATTATTATTTAACTGCTATATGATACTGTACTGCTATGTGCTATGTGCTGTTTTAGTGTGTCTTACGATATTTTTATTGTATTAATGGATATTATGTTGATTGAATTTTATATTGTATTGACATGTCTGTAAGCCGCCCAGAGTCGCATTTCGTGATTGGGGCAGGATATAAATCGAATATAGATAGATAGATAGATAGATAGATAGATAGATAGATAGATAGATAGATAGATAGATAGATAGATAGATAGATAGATAGAAGGGGGTGGCCAAAAATGAGATGGCCAAATAGGCACAGAGATGCAATGGGCACAGAGCTGGGCGAGCTGAGGTAGATGATGGAAGACAGAGGTGCCTGACAGGCAATGACCCATGGGGTCGCAAAGGTTCAGAATCGACTGTGCGACTGAACAAAAAAAAAAAAAGGTAATTGTAGCAATAACTAGACCAACACTAACTAGGAGAAATGGAGGAAATAACTATCTATCTATCTATCTATCTATCTATCTATCTATCTATCTATCTATCTATCTATCTATCTATCTATCTATCTATCTATCTATCTATCTATCTATCTATCTATCTATCTATCTATCTATCTCGTGTTACTTCCATGCTTTTATTTTAGGATGAACTGAGTAGCTATAATATGATAAATATGTTCAAGTATTAGTAGATTTTTATACCAAATTACATTTTTAATTGTCTTTTCAGTGACAGAAGAGCTCTACTGATAGGAGTTATGTTGCCTGATTTTAGAAAATACACCCTCACCCCACCAGACCTTCTGTATAACACTTTTACATGGTTGGAGGTGTTGCAGTTAGAAGGGCAGGTGTCAGATTCTGTTGTTACTTCTTTAGTTAGTTAGTTTCACTTTTAAATTATTGACTCTTTTCAATTGATTGACTGATATATACTTATTTTTATGGTGTTTCACTTAAAGAGCAAACTCACTTAAAGAGCAACCCCGTGGTACGCATTATGCTCTTTAAGCGAGGTACTACTGTAAGCAGATAAGACAGCATAACTAAATGGTGAAGGAAGAATATCACAAAATTCAAATGTTGGCACGCTGTACTTGTGTTGCTTCCCATGCCTTCTTGTAGTTGTTGAGGTAAGAACAAAGTGGAGGGAAAGGCATTTCTTGTTGTCAGCTGCTACTTTTATCCCAGTACACATTTTCCCTGGGTACAGGGAAAATGCCGTTGGCATTCGTTTAAAAAGTGGACCCCAGCTTGCCATGAAGTGACCCATATACTGTGATTATGGAACCATCTCTTGTAGCACATATAAAACGAGGCACTTCTACACATGATCTGTATACAAAGAAATCTAGATTACTGTCTTACCTAACTAACCTATGCCATGGCCAATGTGCATTGTTTTTTGGGTCACCATTTTTGTTGTTATCTATAATTTTATTCAGGTTGGTTTATTCTTTATATTAATTTTATACTGTTATTATTATTTTTTAAATTTAAATTTACTGTACACCTCCTTGAGTGCAGAATATCCCTGATGGGCAGGATATAAACAAATAAATGAATGAATGAACGAATTAATTAATAAGCCGAATAATTAGTATATCTAGCTCAATGTTGTCTACTTAGCAACAATAGCTCTTTAGAGTAGGGATTCTCAACCTGTGACCCACACCACCATTTCATGTGCCCCCTCCCCCCACTGACTCCACCACACCAGGAAGTGCCATGTGGTAGAGGAAGGGCAAAATGTCCTACTGGCCCACAAAGCTGACTGAGGGAGCATGACCGGGCCCCTGGCTTTAAAAGGTTGAGAACTCCTGCTTTAGAATAGGCAAGATTCTTTCCTATCAATAGTTAGAGGTCTCTGGTATTCTCTTATGTGGTCTCCCATCCATTTCCTAACTAGGCCTAGACTTGCTTAGCTTCTGAAATCAGATTAGATCAATGTATTCAGAACAGTATTTCTGTAGTTAAATATATAGATTTTTTAAAAAATGGTAATTAAACAGCTGGCTAGATAAGCTCCATGAATCAGCTCTGTAGCTGTGAATCAAATATCTGGCTGGATAAGCTCAGTGAATCAGATATTTGGCTGTGGAGCCAAAGGTTGGGAATTCCATTTCCCTCATGCATCCCAGAATAGCCATGCTGTTAAGCCATGGGCAACTCATACAGTCCCAGGGCATTCAGAAAAGTCGTATTTGTTTCTTATAGGGCTACGCGGGTGGGAGAAAGTCTAGTTCCTTTATTGGTAATGCTACCATTAAGTTAATTTACACTGCAGGTCCTACCTGATCTGGCTGGTTTATATGCACCAATAGTGATTGAAACCTGTCATAGATTTCTCTAGCCTGGAACAGGACCACAGATACTCTGAAGCAGCACAAAGGATTGTGTGGGCTTCTGGAAAGGGTACGGGTCTCTGGAAAGTGGAATTAGTCCTATGATGAGGGGATAAGCTGTGGGGCATATCCTTACACCCCCAAATGATGATTGCAAGGTTTTACTTTTGTACCCACCTTACAAGCATCCCAGATATGGATGGCTTATTGCTATAGCTAACAGAATGCTGGTCGAGAACTTGAGCTGATCACGTTTGCTTGTTCTCATGTTCTCATGTTCCACTTTCTAATACTGTACATGGATGCCTAACTGCAGACCTCCACCTCTTGTTGGATTGTCACCTCCATCATTACTAGTTGACAGAGCCACTGGTGAAGGATGATGGAAACTAATCCAACAACATCATGTGGGCTCAACGTCCTTTCTCCAAATATGGCCAATCTGAGTTCCATTTTATTTTCTAATCCATGCTTTTAAAATGAAGCATTTGCCCCATCTCCTAACTTTGAGAGTTACAATATTCTGCCATGCTTTGTTCAGCAGGAAAGGGTTTTGAAGTGGGTTTTGCATTTTCTCAGAGTAATGCATACAAAGTATTTGTGTTCCCTTCGAATGCTTAACGCTGATGGTCACAAAACAGTCTCTGACATCAGACAAAGTTTGTCAATGAGTCATACTAAATAAGAAGCCCAAGTCCCCATCTGAAACATGGCCCCAATGTGGAAAAGTTCTGAGTCAGTGCCAAAGCACGTGGTTTCATGCTGAAGGTCTCTCAAGTCCAGCCCCTGGCATCTCCTTCTAGGGCAAGGAAGATTTATGCATGAGATCTGGAGAAGTATGAACACAAAACATGACATTTTAAAAGGCATTTGTTATTCCTTATTTCTCAGCAGCCAGAATAGCCTTATTGTTACCATTGCTGCAGGGCTGTAACCAGAGGGTCCCCAGGGCGAGCTTAGCCCACCCTGAATTAGTAGTTTGCACACTCTGGCAAGACATGGTTTCCCATAGGAATGCATTGAAAAGAGCCTTTGTTGTCCACCCTGAAAAAAATATCCCACCCACATCTAGAATCCTTGCTATGGCCCTGCATTCTCTTCTCTTTTTACAGCCAAAGAGCCAGAACTATCTGCATCTGGAGATGTTTCTGTGGTCATGCGGCAGGCATGACTAGGCAGCAGAGTGCACAGAATGCTGTTACCTTTTCAACCAAAGTGGTACCTATTTATCTACGTGCAGTTTCTTGTTTTTGAACTGCTAGATGAGCAGGAGCTGGGTCAGACGGTGGGAGCTCACTTTGTTGAGCAGCACTTGAGTCTTTAACTGCTGATTCGCTGACCTTCTGGCTATCAAGTTAAGCGTCTTAACCACTCAGCCACTGTGGCCCCTTACATACTACTAGTCACACCTAATTATCCCTAAAAAGGAACATTCTAATTACAATGGAACCTCGCTTAACTAATGGCTCAGTTAACACAAAAATCGCACAACAAAATGAAATCCATAAAAAATAGTGGCTCTGTTAACAAAAAAAATTTCAGAATGAATTAATTGGTTTTCAATGGAGTCCTATAGAAAACCACATTTTGGTTAACCCAATTTTGGTTTTCAATGCATTCCTATGGAAAATTGCATTCAATGCATTCCTATGGAAAATTCACTTTACAATTTTTTTGTAGAACAAAAGATCCCAAAATGCATTAAATTTGTTAACCAAGGTGCCACTGTACTTGTGTAGCTTATTATGAGAAAGTAATTTGTTAAAAATAACTAAAGGTAAAAGTAAAGGTAACCCTTGTACATTGCTTATAATTAGTAACTTTCACGCACTGCTATAACCAGACAGTTCTGCCAGTCAGTCAATGCAGACAATCCTGAGCTGAATGGACACAGTGTCTGACTCCAACTCTGACTATTTGTCATGTTCGTAACCTGCTGTATGGCAAATTAGAGGCCAACTGGGCATACGTTAATTGAGGGCAAGGTCTCAACTAAATATTGTGCCCCTCCCTTACCCAAAGGAAGCTTTTCCCCCTCTGTGATGGATGTGGCATCTTGAGGAACAGTTGTCCTTCCTCATCAGGGACAGCCCTATTGTTAGACACATGGGGGGAAATGGCTTTAGGTGGAAGATATGGGAAAGGGGGTGATTTTTTGGACCCATCTGTAGCTGTTTCCTCTCAGAGGAGATTGCGCTCTGTGCTTCACAGTTTGCTAATGCCATCTAAACTTGGGTGTTGCCCTCTGAGGGAATGTGTGGGTAAGATAAAGGTTGTCCTTGCTCGAAAGCCAGTTGTATCCAACTTGAGGGTTCAGTGCTCATCTCTGTTTATAGCCTAAGAGCCAATGCTGTCTGTTTACATTTCCACCGAAGTGGTACCTATTTATCTACTTGTAATTTCTTGCTTTTGAACTGCTAGTTTGGCAGCTGCTGGGACAGAGACGGAAGCTCATTCCATCATGCAGCACTCCAGTCTCGAACTGCTGACCTGCCGACTTTCCAGTCATCAAATGTAGCATCTTAACTACTAAACCATGGCTGTTCCCAATGTATGGGAGGGAGAAATTTTACTTCAGTTCTGGTGAACAACAGTATCTCTCCTTGTTCCTGAAGGCAGGACGGTAATTTTGTATGCAGTTACAGGACTGTTGTTTAATAGAGGAGGAGGGCAGAAAAGGTTAATCAAAAGGAATACTGGGTGGAGGCAAAACTGCCTCTTTTTTTATTATCTGGCAGGAAAACTATAACAAGGACAAATAAAATGGTTGTTTGCTGTCCTTTCACAACTCTGTAAACCTCCTGCCTTAGAGAGGGAGGCTGTATGGCAGTTCTCCATATTCAGAGATGTAATTTGCATATTATGCAAATGTGTGCTCTAATTGCCTAATTTGCCTATCGGGCAAATTAGATTGTCCAATTTGCATAATATAAAAATTTACCTCCTATCCCACTGATTGTTGCTTTCTCCTATTATTTCAAATTAAGCACATTAATTATTCCAACCCCCCCCCCCCCCCCGCCCACAAGTACATTTTAGCCTTGGCAGCATTCATATAGGTGGCACTGAGGTGAGGGAGTCAGTACAGGTTAGACTGCTGGCCTTGAAACAGAGATAGAAATAGCAATTAACAATTAACAATTACACTTATATACCGCCCAATAGCGCGTAGTGCACTCTCTGGGCAGTTCACAATCAACAGTTTGTCCCCAACATGCTGAGTACTCATTTTACTATCCTCGGAAGGATGGAAGGCTGAGTCAATCTTGAGCCCTCTAGTGACTGAACTCAGAAAGCCAGCAGTTTTGGCTGCAGTGCAGCAGTTTAACTACTGTGCCACCAAGTTTATTAGCTTTGGGGTAGTCATTGCTTCTCAGGCAAACCTACCTTTCAAGGTTCATTTTAAGATAAAATGGGGGAAGAAGAGAATTATGCAAAGCAGCTACATACATTGATGGTGCAAATAAATAAATAATGGCATTCATCTATGAATCCTGGACTGTTGGTGATGTTCTCATGAGATGGCTGGGTGGTCTTGTTTTAAGTTTGTTTTTTTTTAAATGTTTTAATCCTGTTTTAATTATTTAATGCATTTTAATTGTCACTCAAGTTTAATTATTTTTTAAATTGCACAAATACTGTGATCTTTTTTAATTTTGTGAGCCACTTTGAGTCCCGCATGGTGAGAAAGGTGACCCATAAAACAAGCAAACAAAACATAAATACAGTAATAATAAAAACAGACCTATGGACCTATGGGAATATCATGGAAACCCTTCACAATTCCCACACCATCTCCTGATTTGCAGAGAGGGGAAATTGGGGAAGAGAGAGAGAAAGCTGCAGTAATTGAGTAGGGAAGATCCAGGCGTCATTTGCTTCAGAAATGCAGAGGAGTATTTTATTAAAGGTAAAGGTTTCCCTTGCTCGAAAGCCAGTCATATCCGACTCTAAGGTTCAGTGCTCATCTCTGTTTCAAAGCTGAAGAACCAGTGCTGTCTGCTACTGCAGACGTTTCCATGGTCATGTGGCAGGCATGACTAAACACCGGAGTGCACAGAATGCTGTTACCTTCCCACCAAAGTGGTACCTATTTATCTACTTGCAATGTCTTGCTTTCGATCTGCTAGGAAAATATCTTAGGTAAGCTTCTTTGCAAGATTTCATTTTTCATATATGCACATGGGCCACCCACATCCACCATTAGCTGTGGCTTTGTTCTACTACTGTGCTCTATTGGGAATGTGGTCTCCAATGAAGCTCTGCAATTTGAGGTGGGAAACCTGAAACGAGGGTCTGGCTAGTTGTCTTTAGATTCCAGCTGAAGTTACGTTTCTACCCAGTCTGCTTAATTCCTTCTATTTTACAAGTCAGTTATCAGTCAGTTTGGAAGAAGGAGCTATTGGCCAAACTGAGCGGATATAGCTTCTCTGCGGGATAGATACACATATGCAGCTAGGTGAACCCTCAGACATATTACAGATGCCTAAATGCAACACGATCTCAGTGCGGTCTTGCTGACTTTTAAACCAGCTAAGTATTTTTCTTTTGATATGAAAACATTGTAGAACTTTTATTCTTGCCTGACTTAATGCTCTTGCATCAGTACTCCAGGAGGGGAACTTTAAAAATATTCCATACTACCAACACAAATTCTGGGGCCATGGTGCCTTAGTGGTTAAGATGCTGAGTTTGATGACTAGAAGGTTGGCAGGTCAGCAGTTTGAGACCCGAGTGCTGCGTGATGGAGTGAGCTCCCGTCATCTGTCCCAGCACCTGCCAACCTAGCAGATTGAAAGCAAGAAATTGCAACTAGATAAATAGGTACCACCTTGGTGGGAAAGGTAACATCATTCTGTGCACTCTGATGTCTAATCATGCCTTCCACATCTCCACAGAAACATCTGCAGATCCTGAAAGTGCTAGCTCTTTGGCTATAAATGGAGTTGAGCACCAGACCCTAAAGTCGGATACAACTGCCTTTTGAGGAAGAGCTACCCTTAACCTTGAGATTCAGAAAATTTCTATTGGATTGTATTTAAAATAATTTCCTGGATGTTTTGAGGCATACTATAACCTCTTATTGATATCAAGGCAGAATATCAGTATGCTGTTTAATGTGGCAAAGTTTTGCACAGCTTCAGTCAATATTAGAAAAGGGAAGGGTTTTAGCAAGATTTTAGTTGGTTTTTAGTGTAAGAGCTATTTTTAAAGGAATAAACACAGCCGATACTAGGTACGTCTCTACAAATTTTTTAGATATTTTATTTGTATGATTTTTGTGTGATAGTAATGTATGTTCTTAGAACAGTATATTTATGATTACTTGTTTTGTAGATACGTAGTGGTTATTGACCACAATAAAGCTATCTAGCTTCATAGCACTGTGAAAAATTGCTTTTTGTGCTCCACCACCCAGATTTGCTCAGGCAAGAATAGTCACTGATTGGGATTGCTAAGGGATCCTGTGAGCTATAGACCAAGAAAGCAACTGTACCAATTTCTCCTTGCATCCATGAATATGGATGCTTCAGTTTCCTACTTACTGAGGTGAAAGAACCATTTAATTTAATATGGTGTATAGTCAAGCTAGCAGTTCAAAACACCATACCAACTCAAATGAAATGTAAAACTAGTTCTTCTAACTATTTGTTTCACAATGACAATAAAAAGCAGAAGCTTTATAATAAAACTGTTAACCCCAAATGCATTTGAGGGATTACCATCTAGCTTGGGACTGCAGTGGCTCAGGTGGGTAAGATGCTAAACTTGACGATCAGAAGGTTGGCAGATCAGCAATTTGAGAACCTGAGTACTACATGACAGAATGTGCCCCCATCTCTGTCCCAGCTCCTGCCACCCTAGCAGTTTGAAAGCAATAAATTGCAAGTAGATAAATAGGGACCACTTGGCAGGAAGGTAAACTGGGTTCTGTGCACTCCGATGTTGAGCCATGCCTGCCATATGTCCATTGAAATGTCTGCAGATAGAGACAGTGGTGGCTCTTTGGCTGCAAACAGAAAAGAGCACTGAACTCTAGTGTTGGATATGACTGGCTTTCCAGCAATGATGACATTTACCTTTACCTTACCATCTAGCTAAGCTTGTGCTTAAACTTCCAAAAGCCAGTGAGAATTAAAGTGGAACTTAATATTTCTGGAAGCCCAGAGAATTTCAGACTCATAGATTCACAGAAATGTAGAGATATTTATTTATTTATTTATTAGACTTCTATCCCGCCCCATTCGCATACAGCGACTCTGGGCGGTTTACAGGAATGCAAAATACAGTACACAGTTACACAATCATAATAACATCATACACAGATCACAGGTAAATAGCCCAAATACAATAAATGCACAGTAATAAAGGTAAAGGTTTCCCTTGCTCGAAAGCCAGTCGTATCCGACTCTAGGGGTCAGTGCTCATCTCTGTTTCTAAGCCAAAGAGCCAGCGCTGTCTGCTTCTGCAGACATTTCCATGGTCATGTGGCAGGCATGACTAGACACCGGAGCGCATGGAACGCTGTTACCTTCCCACCAAAGTGGTCCCTATTTATCTACTTGCAATTTCTTGCACAGTAATACAATATATATAATTTAGTACAATATATCTAAATCAAATTACAAGAACAACATATAATAATACACTATAAAAATTAAACAATATCAATACCACAAGTACAATCCTTGTCACAGAGAAGATATCATGTTACAACACCAATTTTAACAATACGATTCAATAACCATTCTACCCAGCCCCAAGTTAGTCCAAGGGGCAGCTACCATGAGAAATCCCACCACCCATCGCGTGGCGGCCATTAGAGCCTCTAGAGCCCCAGGCCAGGGGTGGGTCCCAGCAGGAGCAGGTGGAAAAGCGTTCTGGGGCCAGTTGCCGAGGCAGCCCCTCAGCCTGCCGCAGAACCCTCTCGGGCAGTGGCAGTGAGGAAGTCCTGTGCCTCAGCAGTTCTTAGAGCTCCAGCCAGGGGCGGGACCTGGGAGCAGGTGGAAAAGCGTCCCAGGGCTGGTTGCCGAGGCGGCCCCTCAGCCTGCCCCTCAGCCTCAGATATAAGGGACTGCAAGGATCATTGAGTCCCAACTGTCTGAGAAAGCAAGAAATACAGTAAGAGATATAAAATCAGATCTTTTAAGAGTTTCATTTTGGACTAAAGTTCCCGTAACTCACCAGCCAACATTTGTTGCTCTGAGTGGATTGCTTTCTTGAACAGCAGGCAGTTCTGAAAACTGATTTCTGTAACCAGGTTTCTGCTGAACTATGTGGTTCAGCACAATGCATAGGGAAATCCTGGGAAGTGTCTGTGACTCAGGATTTGAGTTAGAAAGTCCAGGAGTGCTGGAGAGGCAGGAGCTGCTATTTCCATGCAGGATGTTAAAGCCCTTATCAGGAGTGATACTGTGTTTTCATTTTATTTTAGGTCTTTAAAGACTCTATACTTGGACCTATTTCCTTTATGCTGTGGATGTCCTACCTCAATTGATAAATATATCTTAGACTTTGTTCTTATTTGGTTTCAAAGACTCATTTGAATTCTTTATTTCTTCAAGCAATTCTTGTTCAGGTGCATAGGGGGTATAAGTTGTAGCATCCAGTTTTATTATATCTCTATTGTTGTTTATTATATTAGTATATCTAAGAGAAGAAAGACAGGGAGATAGACAGAGAGAGAGAGAGAATGCTTTCTCATAGCTGTAATATCTATCATTTTAATTGACTTACATATCTGTGAAGAGGTAGCTTCACCCACTGGCTAATTGCATGGAACAGCTGGTCAAAGCTTTGACTGAAACATTTTGCTTTCTGTCTTCATTTCTACAAACTCTGGAGACTTAATTTTTTTAATGAAAGGCTTGGAGATGGTAATTGAAATAGGTATTCAGTGGCACGTTTAAAGTCTAGGGAAAATCTAGGTATGGGAATATATCAGCCCTAGTCTCAATTAGTCACCAATCTCTCCTTAATTGTAAAGCTAGCTGTGGCCAAGTTTGTTATTCTAGAGTAGATTTCTATTGTTCTTGACAGTCTCAACCCTTGCCATTGTTTATTTTGAAATAAAGAATGAATTATCTTATTTACTGCCTTCAGTTATTACTAATTATAGCCTTATCTCCTTCTCAGTCTAGGGAAGTTCGGTGCAATCCAGTTGTTGCTTTGAGAATTCACATTGGATGGAGCAAAGTTATCATGATGTGAGCTTTCTCTTTTAGGTTGTTGTTTTTACTTAGCAATGAGTGTGGAGAAGGCCTGGAAGGCAGTTACTATGGGCCTGAGATTTCCCCGATGAAGTTGACAATAGACAGAAAGATGGACAGACAGACAGACAGACAGACAGATAAAACCAGATATGTTAGTATCTGGCACATTCATTTTGTTCTTGGATCTGACCTTCTGTTTGGTTGATGAAGTCCTGTTGTTCTCAGCTTTAATGTTTGGTAGTGGCTCTTGGTAAATAATTTGGCATGTGCAAATGAGCTTTCTAAGTTTTGCTTAAAAGTAGCTTGGATTACACTGAAATCATATTTACTTGGTGTTTTCTTTCTGTTGAGGTGGGGCTGTGCTAGGAAATGGATTGAGCTATGGGTTCTAAGTTAAGGCTGTGAACATCTCTGTGGTGCAAGTTCAAAGCCTAGACTGTTAACACTTAGCACATCCTGATAATGTTGCTGGCCTGCACCTTTTCTGGACACTATTAGCTATTTTCTGGGTATACAATGCAATAGCCCTTACCCATCTCTTCCATATGCAAACCCCAGGCAGCTAAAATATATTGGCAATCAGACATTACCTTTGTTTGTTTCTTCAGCCTCAATACACACACTGCCACTGTTTCCAGCAGGGATCCTGGCATACTGCGCCAACAAATGCATTTTCATTTATCCTCTCTTGTTCCATAAAGCAACTGTTTTTGTGCAAAGGGACAGACTGCATTTATTAATTGTTACAGTATCTTGGTTAATTAAACTGGACACGGTCAGCTGGTTCAGACAAAAGTATCTTTTCTCTGCAACATGTAGTTAATTTACAGAATCAATTGCCAGAAAATGCTTAGCTGGCCTTGAAAAAGGGATTAGTCAAAGTCATGGAGGCTAAGGTAGTTAAATCAGTGCTTCTCAAATGTTCTCAGGCTACAGTTCGCATTTGCCTTAGACAGAAGAGAAAATGGTTAAGGCTTCATGCAACTGCAGATGAAGAACGTCTGAGACTCCAGGATAAATAGAGAACATCTTGAGGACCACTGAGATATATACAGTCCCTCTCTTGTGAAGCATTATACCTTTATATTTTAGTATATATTGTATATCTCTGTGTCTTGGGGGCTACAACAAACAACAGAGGAAGAGATACTGATCTGAAGTATACCTGCTGTTTGATATTGAACCAGCATGAAATAGCTGAGTCTTTAATAATGACTTGTTAGTTGGCAGGAAGAAAAGAAACACCCATGCCCTTTACTTGCTTCCATTTTTATCCCAGTGCAAGAAATCATGGAGGTGTCTGTGTGTTCACCAATTTGTAGCCAAACAAGTTGGCAAGCTCCCCATTTAAAACAATGGGATTTCTGAAGTAAGTCTATCCCAGGGATTCTCAACCTGTGGCCCATGGCCCATGGCACCATTTCATGTGGCCTCCACCACACCAGGAAGTGCGATGTGGTGTAGGAAGGGCAAAATGGCTGTCCAGCCCCCAAAACTGACTGAGAGAGCGCAATCCGACCCCCATCTTTAAAAGGTTGAGAACTGTTCTATCTCATTGTATATCAGAGAATAAAACAAAAACACTGTAGCACTTTGAAGACTAACTGTCAGAGGAAGTGGAGTTGATCTTTGAAAGCTAACATTAAAATATAACACTTAGTCTTCAAAGTGCTACAGTGTTTTCGTTCTTGTTTTGTTTATTCTCTGACATGCTTGAAGCACAGACTAACATGTCTACTGATCAAAAAAATAACCTTTTGAAAATATGCTGAGAAAACAAACTTGGCCGTATAATGCGTGTCATGCATGTGGTTGAAATAAAGAGGATTTTGTCCCAATTTATGATGTTGAAGTTGTTGGAAGTATAGCTGAGTATAACATGTAGTTGGGCATTACAGTGACATTAAAAACAGATGCAGTCCTTATTTTTAAAAATGTGAATTCTATGAACGTCTTACATTTCGGATGGGTGGTCTGACATCTCTTACAGTGTAACAAAAATCACGTATTATTGCCAAGCTGCAACACCAAAACAAAGGCACCCATGAAAATAAGGGTTATGTCATTTGAAAGATCATCTTGGTGACTTTAAGAATTGGTAAAAACTAAAAGCCAAAAATGCAAAGTGATGACATCATCACTTTTGGAAGTAGCATCAGAAAAGTGACAGTTTTGTTGGGGGGTGTCAGTTGTTGGGGGTCCAGCAAAAAACTACGCAACCAGTTCAGATGATCCAAAATATGTTTGAAAGAGGAAAAATTAACCTTTGTGGGGACACTTTTAGATTTGGAATTGGACATCAGAAACATAATCTATGAAGTGTTTTACAAAAAAACCACTAAAAAGAGGTCACACAAACCCCAAAAAAGGAGGGAAAACAAATTTAAAAAGTGAACATGACAACTTCCCAAGGTGGATACCGTTCACATACAACATGTGGAGAAAAATGATGCCAAAGCAGAAATCCGCAAAAAAGATATTGAGGAAAAATGTGACTTGTTGAAACGACATTTCTGTGTGGGTTTGGTGGTGATCCAACAAAAAACCCGATTGACCGATTGAAGTAATCTAAAGTGTGCTTGAAAGAGGACAGAATAACCTTTCTTTTGATACTTATACAATTTGGATCGGACTTTAGAAACATTTTCTATGAAAGTTTTTTTTTTAAAAAAACACTTTCTTTCTAACATTCTTTCCTTTTTTAAAAAAAGAATATCTCCACACCAGAATAGATACATTGGTGTGAGAATGGATACACTGTAGGAAGTTTCTCCTTTGAAGTAATAACCAGTTTCCTTTTTGGCTTTCCCTCTTATTGAAGAACTGCTTTCAAGGAATCATGAAGGAAAAACTCTTTTTCTTTCCAGTTTGACTATTGAAATATTTATTAGAAATAGATCCTTTGCAGTTATTTAACTGTGGTGAATTGCTGTTTGTACAGTGGGCTGCTTATGGACATAGTGGGTAGAGTCAGGGAGAATGGAAAATAAAGGTTAAAAGCATCTTTATTGAAAAATAAAATATATAAAAAAATAAACACAAATGAAATTGGGATTTCTGGTTTTGCAAGAAGAAATTGCAAGAAGATAAATAGGGACCACTTTGGTGGGAAGGTAACAGTGTTCCATGCACTCTGGCACTGTCATGCCTGCCATATGTCCATGGAAATGTCTGCAGACACAGACATCGCTGGCTCTTTGGCTATAAACATAGATGAGCACTGAATAGAGTCAGATAGGACTGGCTTTTGATCAAGGGTGACCTTTACCTTAGCTGAGAAAACCTTAGATTTTATGAACATTTTATGAAAACCTTAATTTTATGAACATAATGTCATTATTTTCCCCCATTTGAAACATCACCCTCAACCAACGAATGAAATAAAATAAATAAATGAACTAATGAGCATAATTCATCACATCAAATTCACACACTAAATCCCTGATGGTAGTGTCCTTAGACTCTACCTGCCACTTTTTTTTGATATATTAAATGACTAATGACCAATTTTGCAGGGATGGTTCTATCCACTCTGAGATTTAGTCTGAATATTATAGAAGTTATCCAAGGGGCTGAGCTCTATCTCCCCAAATATGTTCAGCATATTCTTTGGATAGCTTCATTTATTTTATTTATTTATTGAACTTGTACCCCGCCCATCGGGGATGGATCCCCACTCTGGGCAGCTTATACTATTTTTAAAAAAGTGAAACAAACATCATAAAGACAATAAGTTCATGGTAAAACACAGAGTGAACTCACCACCCACCCAATATTGATGTTACCAGCCTATATTGTTCAATAGTGCATTAGAGTAGGTATCTATAGGCTGAAAGGGTCAGTATTTTATATATAGACTTAAATAGGGAAGAAAAAACATCATTAGTTCTTCCTATAGAAATGAAAACTGCTGCAACTGGTTTGTTAACATGTTTCTTCCTGATGCAGTGGAAAGTAATTGCTTGAAAAACCTTTTTAAATTTAATTAAACTTCTGTTATTAAACCAAGCAACAATTAGATGAACCATAGATATTGCAGTCAGGGTCACTATTAACAATAAATATTCTTGAATTCAAAATGACAAATTTTCCAGTAAATTAAGTTTGTCTGGGACTGCAGTGGCTCAAGTAGCTAAGACGCTGACTGGAAGGCGAGAGGTCAGCAGTTCGATTCCAGAATACTGCAGGATGGAATGAGCTCCCATCTTTGTCCCAGCTACTGGCAACCTAGGAGTTTGAGAGCAAGAAATTGCAAGTAGATAAATAGGGACCACTTCGGTGGGAATGTAAACAGCGTTTCGTGTGCTCTGGTGTTTAGTCATGCCTGCCACATAACCATGGAAACATCTGCAGAAGCAGACAGTGCTGGCTCTTTGGCTTTGAAACAGAGATGAGCACTGAACCCTAGAGTCAGATACAACTGGCTTTCGAGCAAGGGAAACCTTTACTTTTACCAAGTTTGTCTGAAATTGCTCCATTTCAACGACATGGAGTATAATTTCTCAGTTCTCAGAAATATTCTTTCAAAACCAAGCATGTGTACCAAGTTGACAAAAAGATTATTCATATTTGTTTATGTGAAATGTAAGTTGGATCATATCAGTAAACTTATATTTCTTTTCAAATCCTTCTGCAACATGGAGATTTTGTGCCAATTTCTCAACCATAGTGAGATGGTGGCCCTATACTGTTTGGAGACATGTTGTGTCATCCTTCCTCTTCTCATACATACATGCTACTATGCCTTTGACAGCTTGCTATTCCAAGACTATCAGATGATCTAACTAAATTTTGCTATGCATTGCTGCTCTTTTCGTGTGTGTTTACTTGAGACATCTATGCATACACACAAACACATGCATACACCCGAAATGCACAAATACAATAGAGATTAATCAACACAGCTTTCCAATTTTTGTACCCAAAAAAGAGGTCATGGAGATGGGGCTGTCATGCTATGGTAATTCCCTGCAATTTAAAATTTGCCACCACCTCTCTACATCAGTTGTTTTCAGAAAGGTTCCATTTCAATACAGCTTTTGCATTTCTGAAGGCATTTCTTCCAGCTTCATGGCTGAGTTGACCTTGACACTCACAGAGAAATGTTGCAAATTGCCCAAAGTCACATACCATGAGTCATCAGGATCAGTTGGGATAAGAGCCCAGAAACCTTCTGATTCTATCACCAAACTGCATGAAATGGGTTGGAAAAGAAGAGAAATTAGAAATGGCAGCATAGAGAGATAAAAAACAAACAGTCCTTTGATCAGGCAAAGAACTCAAAAATTCTAATTAAGTGTGATAAAATGGGTCACAAGTTATCCAATATGGAGTCTCTTTGGTTTTTAAACTGTCTTAGAATGTAGCTTTGCTTCTTTGCAAAGGTCTCATAATTCTTTCTGCTGCGCTTATCAAGCAGGTGGACTTAGTAGAAGCTTCTCAGAACTTCAGGCCTGTGTTTTGTCTTCTTCTCCAGGCCTGGAATGTTCGTTTACATCAACATCCCAAGCCTGGGAGCACCAGACATTTTTTATGGGAACCAGGGTGTGTTTATACAATTACTGGGTGCTAGTTGGCTGTATGCTAATTAGGAGAGCCAAGCTCATGTTCTTTCTTTTAGGCACATGTTTTGGAGGAGATTCAAGTTTGGGGTTTCTGGGAGAAACACCTCAGAAGGGAGAGTGGGACTCTAACACTGAGCCCTTACTCCAACCCAAGCTTAGTCATGATTACCTAGATTAGTCAGGTTTTCCTTTTATTTCTGGGGGAAGGCCTGAGTGTGGAT
The DNA here is from genome assembly GCA_030440675.1 of Furcifer pardalis. NCBI lineage: Eukaryota > Metazoa > Chordata > Lepidosauria > Squamata > Chamaeleonidae > Furcifer > Furcifer pardalis. The sequence continues at coordinate 258,371,470 of CP126891.1, forward strand.
TTCCCTACCTGTACTTTTTGATTAGTGTTTTTTCTGCTGTATTCATTTATCCTGATCCAATGAATGAACTGTTATTTCTACAATATGCTTCGAGAACAATGAACATCTTTAATTCATCAGCAATGTCTGTTCTTTGGAAGAAGAGGGGGTAAGACAAGAGTTAAGCCATATAAGCCACACACTACCATACATATTGCGGGGCGGCGGCACAGTTCTTCCTTGCTGCCATCTCATTTTGGGCTGGCCAGAAAAGAAAATTCAGAGGGCAGCCAGAGTTTACTACCCCCCTGGCGAACCCCTCCAGAATTCTGCTACCGGTTTGGGTGAACCAGTCTGAACTGGCAGCAGCCCACCACTGGTTATATGGTGGGGAAAGGATTGTAAATAGTGGACTTAGAGTGGCCCTTCACAGAACAGGTGTGGGCTTCTGCTTTTGGTAGAAGGGTTAACCTTAAAATGCCTATGAAAATTGGCAAGTAAAGTTGTTTTTATTTCATATGCCTGTTTAGTACAGAAGCTATAAAAATTATGTATAAATTAGACTTCTCTAAGCAAGTTTGTTTGTTTTTTAGGGGGGGGGGTTCTGTCAGAGATTACTCTGGGTTGAAAGAATTTTTTGCAGGGGAAGCCCAAATGAGGCTCCTTTCATGTCCCCTATTGTACAGCTCTTCTGGAATCAAACCCTATACTTTTGGTCTCCAAGCACAGTGCTTTTACCCACTGAGACACCAGGTTGCTAAGCAAACTAGGGGTAAAAATTGAGTAAATGCTTGTATAGAATTGGAAATCAAGCTGAAAAATGATTGCTAATAAAATTCTTATGTTTTTTCTAAGAGAAGTAAACAGTGTACATGAGTAATTAGTTAAGCAAATATAATTTTTATTTGCCCCAACCTTGAGTTCTGAAAGCCTATATGCACAATGGCTAATTTGTGCAGTTGCAGCTTAATAGATTTCCAAGTGTATTTACCTACAACATTTACTTCATTGTTTCTCACCAAATTGGCAGTTTTGCATTGGGCAATTAATGTTTAGAGTTAATAACTCCAGGTCCTTGAAAAATATCTGTCTTGTAAACATCAGAAACTAAAAAGGGCTTAAATGGTGAGCTTCAAATTACATCTTACCTCACTCAAGCTTAAATAATAGCAATACAAATCTGCAGTGCCATTAAGTTTACCACTGGCTGGTTTTATGCTGTATGTTTGCCTGTTTGCTTGAAATCCTCAGTGATTTATTGCACATAATACATATCCAATTTATATGTTCTCTTGGGATCACATCGTTTAACTACATGAAATAAGTCAATAATTCAAGCATTTGAATCTACATAAATATCTCAGAGGGATGATCTTGATCAAGATGCATCTGATCTTATCCTCTGAGTACAACTATCCCTTTCAATGGGTGAGCTATAATCAGAAAGGATATTCAGGCAGGATTAATGTATAAGCTATATAAGATAGGGATGAGCCACTGTCAGAAAAAAAGAAAATAGGAAGTATCCCAAAAACAAGTGTACAGCCATTTTATTCTATGAGATAAGCACCTTATATCACAGATCAGTCGTTTAATATCCGGCTGTGGAGCTCGAGGTTGAGAGGTCAGTACCCTACTGTGCATCCAGGAAGAAGAGCAAGCCTGTGTAGCCATGCGCAAGTTTCATAGTTCCAGGATACCTCCAAAAGAAGGGGATGGTAAGTACTTCTGTGTATTCTCTACCTGGAAAAACCTGAGAAGTGTTGCCATAAGTCAGAATCATCTTGATGGCACACAATTATTATTAAGATCCTCTAATAAAATGGAAGGGACTGCAGTGGCTCAAGTGGTTAAGTCACTGAACTTGACAACTGGAAGGTCGGCAGGTCAGTGGTTTGAGACTTGAGTACTGCATGACGGAATGAGCTCCCATCTCTGTCCCAGCTCCTGCCAACCTAGCAGTTCAAAAGCAAGAAATTGCAAGTAGATAAATAGGTACCACTTCAGTGGAAGGTACACAGCGTACCATACAATCCAGTGTCGAGGCATCTTGCCACATTTACATGGAAATATCTGCAGATGCAGACAGCGCTGGGTCTTTGGATGTAAACAGAGATGAGCACTGAACCCTAGAGTCGGATATGACTGGCTTTCGAGCAGGAGCGATGTTTACCTTTACCTAATAAAGTAGACTGCAGTCAATGAAGCTTCCTAGTCTCTTAGGTATTGCAAGACTTTTTGTTGTTTCTGTGGCAACAGGCTAACAAGGCATCCCTTCTGAGAATTTATAACATTCTTACAGATCACATTTCCAGCATGGAAAGTTCCTTTGTTGCATCACCCCTAACACTTTTGACACTGATGACAGTGACAACATGGATACATAATATACAGGCAAAGCATTATTATTATTATTATTATTATTATTATTATTATTATTATTATTATTATTATTATTATTATTATTATTATTATTATTATTATTATTATTATTATTATTATTATTATTATTATTATTATTATTATTATTATTATACACTGCCCTTCATTTTTTCCTGCTGCTCCAGTAACCAGGAAAGTAATCAAAACTTGGGCAGGCTGTGTTGGCCAGTGCATTCTGGGAGTTGTAGTTCAAAAGAGCAACTTCTCTCATCTTCTTGGCATTCCATTCATGGGGTGCAAAGGAGGAGGTAAGATTGGGATGTTCCCTCCTTTTTTTTCAAATGGAGGTTGAGAATATACATTTTCATTACAAACAGTAATGCAGGAAGCCCTGTTAACAAACAAACCTACTTAATTTACTGCTGGAGGCTAGTTTGTTTAACCCTCAGATTGGTTGTTAATGTAACAGATGTCTTTGTGAAACACGCCTTGTTTGTTTGCTTTCCCTTCTGTTTCCAAAGGCAATGCAGGGTATGTGAACCACAGCTGTTGGAGTGGATAACAATGCGGCCTTTCTTCTGTGGTGCTAGGCTCTCAAGTAGCCCTCTGCATTCTTCCTCACCACAATCCACCCACCAAGAAGCAGTCTGACTGTCTTGCTGTCTATAGATAGATTCTGTATTATAGTAATACCCTGGTTAACGTGTCCACTGCACGACGTTAAAACCAAGTAACGTCAGGGAATTTGAGGAAAACCTTTACACCGCACAACATCAAGTTAACGTTGTGGGATGCAAAATTTCCCCTCAAATTTCCCGATGTTGGGCTTTGGGGCAGATATCTCTGGAGGTCTCCTTCTCTTCTCCAGAGGACCCCCTTGGGCCTTCATAGATTCAAGCGTCTGATCCCCGGTTAAGGGAACCGGGCATCGGACACTCACTTCCCTTCCCCTAAAGGAAGCCGGCATTTAGATGCTCCAGTCGCCGGTTTCCTTTTGGGAAAGGGAGTCTGCTTTCCCCCAAAGGAAACTGGGGATTGTATGCTCCAACAGCCGGTTTCCTTTGGGGGAAAGTGCTCGCCTGCCTGCTTTCCCCCAAAGGAAACCAGAGATCAGAGTGTCGGATTGATGGCTTCCTTTGGGGGAAGACAGACTCCTTTCCCTGAAAGAAAGCCAGTGTTTGGAGTGTCCCTATGCTGGCTTCCCTTTGGGGAAGGCAAGGTGGGCCACCCCTCTTCCCCAAAAGGAAGCCGGAATTCGCAGCAACCCAATGCCAGCTTCCTTTTGGGGAAGGCAATGCTCACTGGAGAGCCAAGCTTCAAAGTCAGCAAGGCTGGTATCCACCTGGGAAGGCAGTTCCCAGGTGGAGACCAGTCCTAATGACTTTAGGGCTTGGCTCGATCCACCTGCCTCTTTGGAAAGGGCAGCAGGGATTCCATGCATGGAATCCCTGTTGCCCTTTCCAAAGAGGCAAGTGGATCGATCCCCAGTTCCCTTTCCTCTTCAGCAAGGGAACTGGGCTTTGGTTTAACGTTAAAAATTGGATAACACTAAGACTCGTGGAACCAAGTTTTAGCATTATCCAGGGTATTACTGTACTTTTATGTGCCATCAAGTCATTACTAGTTTAGGGTGACTCTCGAAGTTCTTCTTCTTTACTTCCTATTTAACCCCTCCGGGTGTTGAGGGAGACACAAGGTTCTTGCTCTGGCATGACTAGTGGCCTCCACCAATGTTATTTTGGTGTTCTTTTAATGTTTTTTTTTGATGTTGTCTCTCCAACTTCTTCTGGGTCTGCCACGTGGTCATTGTCCTTCTCCATTTTCCACATTTGCCTTGTATGGTACAGAATTCTAAGACATTCTCTCCAAATGAGCAAACCACTTTATTTATTGTCTCTGTATGTAGTTTAAAATTGGTTTTATTTCAATCCATTCTCTTATACTCCTGATTTTATCCCTTCTAGTTGCTCCAGCACCCTTCCTCAGACATCTCATTTCTGTGGTGACTAACTTTGGTTTATGTTTTGTTGTAAGTGTCCATGTTTGGCACTGGTAAAATAAGGTGGGAATGAATATGCTTTGTATGAGATGTTTCTTTGTGCTGGTCGGTATTGCCTTATGTTGTAAGAGTGGGGATAACTGTCCCAAGATTTGGTTTGCCTTACTGCACTGCATGTTAATCTCATCCTAGAAGTTACTGACTCCAAAATCTCTTATTCTTGGCAGCCCAATACATGTCTTGCAAATTCAAGATGGGGGTTTCCTTTATTGAGCCAATTTATTGGCAGAAAGACCAGGAAGTGGATGGAAAGGCAGAGAGACATATTTAGAAGAGAATTTAGTTGTGGCTCATTCTTCCTAAGAATTTCCAAGTTTTTGCAAATCTCTTCTTATTCAGATAAAATGATTTTTTTAAAATAAAGTAAATGTGGGAGAAACCAAAGTGGATGGATTTGTCTAATTAGGGCCAGGACTTTTTGTCCTGAATTATTCAATTGTTGGACTTCAGTCTCTTGAAATATAGCACTGTATGTGCTGAGTATATAAAATATCATTAGCAGGATGTGTCAAATTCATAAAAAATCACCTAAACAATTTTTTCATCTAGATAAGATATAATGACAAATTGATTATCTTTTGTCATTATATCTAGATAAACTGTTTGTTTTAGGTGATTTTTGAAGAATTTGGCAAAAACCTGCTAATGCTATCTCCGGAACAGGAAGAACCTGAACTTTAAAATGTTTGAATGGAGGGGAAAGTAAAAGTGTGAGATTATCCTACTTTATATTACACTTAAACCTGAAAATTGCACAACATGTTTTAAAAGGTTTTTTTTGTTATCATTCAAAAGCCTCCAAAGAGGTTAAAGTCACAACTTCCTCCCAATCTAGTGTATAATTTGATACTGACTTTACCTGGTGTTTTATTTTATCCCCAGTCCCCATCTTGGGTTGTGTTTAACTGTGGACCTCGTAATCTGGGGACTTTGTATAGAAATTGAACTCTAAATTCGGATACAACTGGCTTTCGAGACAGGGCGACCTTTACCTTTACCTTACAGGTATTGATTCACTTCAATTCTTTATTAGCAGATTAGTCTACTGACCATATCAAATTAAAATATAAGGTGAAATGCATAAAATACAATTGTTAGATTGAATAATATCCAATACATTGGATTCAATAAAATATAATTGCATAAAATGTATGTATGTACCCTGAAAGAGATCAGGAAAGCAGATTTAGAAACACAGGTTGCTTGACTTGAGTGATTTTTTCAAAATGCTGAAGATTGGCCATGAAAAGGAACAAAATTGTACTTTAGGGAAACAACATATGTTATGCTGGCTGTGGGTATTGAAAGTCATAATCTGACACATCCTGAAACTACCAGTTTGAAAAGGCTGGGTTTAGGGATACAAAGCCCTTTTGAAGAAAGGCTGCAGGGTTTCTTCTTGAGATTGTTATGCAGTTTAATCGAGTGGAGGAGATTACCATCAGTGACAAAACCATTAATTTTGAGAATAGGTGGAGAGAATCCCCCAAAGGACTGTCTTCTTGGTTTGCCCAGAACTAATTGTTATTTTATAATAGCAGCAATATCCATAGCACAATGAAGCAATCTCTGTTGAAGGTAATTGCTGCACTGACAGGGCTGAGAGATGGATGTTTGGTGGAGAAAAGTTGTTTGACAAGGATATGTCCAAGAGAAGCCAGAACTCTGTGAGAGTAGCTGTGCTAGCTGGCAGCATCCATGATTGGTCAGGCAGAAGGCACAGCAGCTGATGGGGGCTGATGGATGTTCATATGTACACACAGGGAGTCACATAACATGCACACATAAGTCAAAACACATAGGTAAAAAGTTAAAGGCATAAGTCACCCTTGCTTGAAAGCCAGTCCTATCTGACTCTAGGGTTTGGTTTATAGCAGATGTTTCTGTGGACATGTGGCAGGCATTTGTGTATGGAACACTGTTACCTTCCCACCAAAGTGGTACCTATTAATCTACTTGCAGTTTCTTGCTTTCAAACTGCTAAGTTGTCAGGAGCTGGGACAGAGGTTGGAACTCACTCTGCCATACAGTACTTGGGTCTTGAACTGCTGACCTGCCTACCTTCCAGTCATCAAGTTCAGCATCTTAACCACTAAGAGACACATATACACACCCTCCTGCCTCCCCCCCCCATTCATTCACTCCACAAACCCATTCTAAGAAAATTAGAAATGTTCCAAATTATGTCTACTTCCTTTTGGACCTGTGTTCAAAGCTGAGCAATGGAACTATTATTCCTTAACACCTATGCTTTCATTTCAAACCACCTCCCCCTTCTAATTAAAAGAAACTGCCCCTAACAGGGATTATTATGAGGCAGGTGTTATCTAATACAGTAATACCTCACATAGTGAGCATCTCGCATAGCGAAAAACTCACTTAACGAGAAGACCTTTCCCCAAAAGGTCTGCTTTGTTGAACGAGCAAAAACTCGCTTAACGAGAAGCTTTGCATTTGCAGAGTGTTTCGAAATGCGACGGGGGACTCCCCCGCCATGTTCCAAAACACCCCACAGACTAGAGCGTGCCGGCTGGGTATTTTGGAACGCAGCGGGGAGTCCCCTGCCCACGTTCCAAAGTGGCCAGCTGACAGGTGGCTCGACTACAGGGTGTTTTGGAATGCAGACCGGGGGGGGGGGGGGCGGCGGCGGCGGCTCCCAGCTGCATTCCAAAACACCCTACAGATGCATGGCGCACGTCAGCTGGGCTTTTGGGAAGGGTACGGGAAAGAAAGATCCCAACACCCTTCCAAAATGCCTTGCCTCTGTGCCTCGCATGTCAGTGGGGTGTTATGGAAGGGTGTTGGGATTTTTCCCGTACCCTTCCCAAATGCCCTGCACTGCAGATGCGTGCATGTCACCCGGGGGGGGGGTTGGAAGGGTACGGGAAAGATCCCAGCACCCTTCCAAAATGCCTTGCCTCTGCGCCTCGCGCATCAACGGGGTGTTTTGGAAGAGTGTTGGAATCTTTCCCATACCCTTCCCAAATGCAGCGCAGGCGAAGATAAGCGAAACACATTTCCCTATGGGAAATGTGTTTTGCTTAACGAATAACTCATATAACGAGCAACTGCTCGTTATGTGAGGTATGACTGTATGCTGAGTTAACACCCCAGGAAAAGACATGAATAGGGAGACAAGAGTTATAGACTTGCAAATTCCTGTGATAAGTTTTCAGAATGAAACTGACAAAAGAAGAGTGTGAGCCATCTTTGTCTTTCTTTTAAAAAATATCATTGTTTCTTTCCATTGGTCCAACGCGATAACATAAACCACATAAAGCTAGACAAGCTGAAGGAGAAGAAAGAGAATATTTTCAAGGTCCTAAAGGTGGTGGTGGTAGGCCACACGGTTTGTATGATAATTTGTTATTATATTTGTATTTTTGTCTATATTGATTGATGTTTTGTGTTAAAAATTAAAAGGAAGATAGTGAGCCAAAATCATCTCTCGTCTTTTTAAGAGAAGAATGAAAGAAAATATGGGAGGAGCTAGAGAGAAAACACAAATACAGTAATACCTCGGATAACGCTAAAGCTCGGTTCCACAAGTCTTGGTGTTATCCGATTTTTAGTGTTATCCGATGGATGTTAAAATCCTATGGGATGGATTGGATAACGTTAAAGCTCCATAGAGATACATTGTAACCACAAAGGCTTTAGCGGTTGTTATCCGATCCATCCCATAGGACCTTAACGTTATTCGATCCAATTCTCCTCCCCAGATTACTTAACGTTATGCGATTTTACCGTTATCCAAGGTAAACATTATCCAAGGTATTACTGTACACACAAAATTTGTTGGGGAAGCTATGATCCCATTCATGTTTTTCTAGGACTGAAAACAAAGCAATGGAATTTGTCTTTGGTAGTTATAAGATGGCACAAGAATGAAGTTCACTTAAAAACATATTCTCCAATATTCTGTTGCTCTTGAGGGTGCAGAATAGTTGAATCTGACTTTCCATGGCTGTCACATGTGCAAGGCGACTTCACTACAGCTGGTCCAGAATGCCGCTGCATGAGTAGTGATGGGATGTGGGCATGATGCCCGTGCCGCACCGCTGCTGAGGGAGCTGCACTGGCTCCCAGTTTGCCTCCGGGTGCAATTCAAGGTTCTGGTTATTACCTTTAAAGTCATACATAGTAGTGGACCAGGATACTTAAGAGATTGCATCGTCCCAAGGACATCTGTCCATCCCACCAGAGCGGACCGGAGAGGCTCTCTGGTTGTGCCATTGGCCAGAGAGGCACACCTCTCTGGCACTAGAAGGAGGGCCTTCTCTGTGTCCACCCCGGCCCTATGGAACCTCCTTCCAATAAAATTACGCATACAGATGGAGCTGCTGTCCTTTAGGAAAGGAGTGAAAACCTGGCTGGCAGGTCAGGTCTGGGGGATGGATGGAACAATATCCCCAGCCAGCTGGATGATTTGACCACCAGTGCCTCTTAGCCGCAATGTCTAGTTTTTAACCTTTTAAGCTTCTTTTTAATTTTTTAATCTTTTAATTAGTTTTAAATTGTTTGTTATTAATGACATGTTGTGAATCGCCCTGAGTTGCTTCGGGGAGAAAGGCGATAAACAAGCATGATTAAAATAAATAAATAAATAAATAAATAAATAAATAAATAATAAACAAGCAGAACAGTTTGCTTTGAAACAACAGAACAATTGTCTGCTTGTGTACCTGCAAATCAGAGACTGGAGGGGGAGTTGCTGTACTTCTGCATTTTGCAGAAATGAACAGGCTCTGGCCATTTTGTTTTAGCATTGCCTGTCCAGCTCCACTCATGTCCACTGTCTACTCCAGAGATAATCAGGTGTCAACTCCCTTGAACAACATTAAAGGAGGATATGGCTAAAGATCTCAATCTTCCCTACATCACTTGGAGGTCACTGAATAGGCTGAAGGTTAGAGTCGCTAAATGCAAGACCAACATGCTCAAGTGGCAGACAGCAACACACCATGTAAATGGGGAGAGATACAGAATCTAGCTCATTTACTGGTCTGCTGATTGCTCCCAGAGACATGCACCAATGTGGACTTGGGTTTGGGCAATGACAAAGCAAAGGCTTCATTTTGGCAGTCCAGGGTTTGATCAGGACATGAAAGAAGAAGGATCTCCCTTGAGAGACCAGCAAGAGATGCAGACCTACAGAGTAAAATCCCAGAAGCCTAGATCCTTTCACAGCTGAAAGTATTTTAAAATTCAGCATTTCCCAAGGAATTGTGTACTTTTGGTTCAGTATTAGTTTTTAAAAGGGAATTCAAAGAAGAAGACCCGATATTGAACCCTATTCTTTTGTAAGAAAGGATTTGGTGAAGTTGGTTGTGGGAGAAGATTTGGCCTTCCAAGAACCAGGAATGGGCATTAGGGGAAGGGTCCTTTGCCCCACCAAAGGATACTCATCCTCCAGATCAGATGAAGCCAAAGATGGTGCAGAACTCTTCAATGCAGAGTCATTTCTAAACCTCTAAGCCTCATCCACTGATGTCATCAAGTAAACCCTCTGCTGCAGCTCTATTGCCAATCACAAAGAGTAAAGTAAAGGTCTCCCTTGCTCGAAAGCCAGTTGTATCCAACTCTAGGGTGTAAATGGTCATCTCCATTTACAGCCAAAGAGCCAGCACTGTCTGTGTCTGCAGATATTTCTGTGATCATGTGACAGGCATGACTAGACACCAGAGCTCCACCTATTTCAATACTGCTATGTTGTTTCTCTAGGCTTCAGATCCTAGAGTGGCAAAGTAATAGTTCCCATCTCTGCTATCTCTAAAAGCAGTTAGTTAGGACTAGCTGACTGTGGTGGCTCAAGTGGTTAAGATGCTGAACTCCCTGACTGGAAGGACAGCAGTTCGATTCCCGGGTACTGCATAACAGAGTGAGCTCCCATCTCTGTCCCAGCTCTTGCCAACCTAGCAGTTTGAAAGCAAGAAATTGCAATTAGATAAATAGGGACCACATCGGTGGGAACGTAAACAGTGCACCATGCACTCTGGTGTTGAGGCATGTCTGCCACATGTCCACAGAAACATCTGCAGACAGAGGCAGTGCTGGCTCTTTGGCTTAAAACAGATGAGCACTCAATCCTAGAATCGGATATGACTGGCTTTTGAGCAAGAGCAACCTTTACCATTACCTAGGATTGACAGCAACAGATGACACAATAAAGTACTCTTGGAACACACTTTTGTCCCTCCTATATGAAAACAATAGCTTTTATGCCCAGGAGAACAGTGAAGCACAATACTTAAGGTTGTATTGATTTGCATGTTCTGTATTGATCAGTTCTCTCTCTTTCTGTAGTTTTCAGACAGCTCCGGCTTTAGGGAAACAAAGGTATGATACATTGCAGGAGTGAAAGGTTCTTACAGTGCTATGAGGGCCCCAATTGCCTGGTAGCACACAAGCTACCGATCTATTCTAGTCCACATTCTTGCTATTAATTAGTCTTCTCTGACCCAGTGACTACAATCAGTTATGCAACTTTGCTAGTTTTCATTGTCTTTCCATTCTATTAGCTAATGGTAAGCTTTTTTGTTCTACTCAAGCAGACTTGGCTACCTTTGCCATGCAGAAGATCCTTGGAATAACATGTTCAGCATCTGAACCCTGAGATTGTATGACAGCAGCAGATCACACAATACCCCTTCAGTAGATAAGATATCGTTATTCACAGATGCGCTTCATAATTCAGCCATGGTTTTCCTAGAGTTCCTTTCCAGGTCAAACAAACAAACGAACGAACGAACGAACGAACGAACGAACGAACGAACGAACGAACGAACGAACGAACGAACGAACGAACGAACGAACGAACGAACGAACGAACAAACAAACAAACAAACAAACAAACAAACAAACAAACAAACAAACAAACAAACAAACAAACAAACAAACAAACAAACAAACAAACATTAAGGGTAGAAGAAAAGGACACCATTCTCTCTCTCTCTTTTTAACCAATCTCAGAAGGATGGAAGGCTGAGTCAACTTTGAGTCTATCAGGGTTGAACTCACAAGCTGAACAGTTTTGGCTGCAATACTACAGGTTATCCACTGCACCACAAAGGATCCTTACAATGTGCAGGGATTATGTAAGTGATTATGAGTTTCTCTTGCATTGAGAAAAATGCTCTGCTGTTTGCAAACTTCATCCCTCCTGCAAAGTAAGACTTTAAAGAGATCATCTGGCAAGAAGGGCAGAAGGTGGCAGCATTGAGGTATAAGCCCTTCCTTGATTAAAAGTCAATTCAAGTTCAGGTAATGCCCACTTCAAACAGGAGTTTTAAATGGGAAGTGTCGCATTTTAACTCATTGTTTTAGATATCTGGTTGCGTGACCAGTGGTTGGGAGTTCAATGATCCATAGATGACAATGATGATCCAATATGCTTATTTTCAATACTCATCTTGTTCAGTTTATATCATTTTGGCAAATTAAACTCTCTCATATTGCAAAGTGGACTTAGTGCAGAAAAACAAACAAACCCTAGTGTTTGCAGGGCTGTTGAAGACAGGCCTTTTGGAGATCTTTCATTTCTGGGGTTTCCATGAGTCAGAAATGACTGAACAGAACAGAACAGTAACAGCAACATACATTTGTATGAACTTTCAGATGTTATTAAGACACTGTCAAGGAACTTCCACAGTTGATTCTATGGCCTTGATGGTGCTGTCTATCTGACAAGACCATGCACAAGAAGTGATTTGGTGAAGAAAATATTTCATCCAGTTTAATTAAGATTCATAGTGTGAGGCAACAGATATCAGGGAAAGCTACAGCAGTGGTTCCCAACGTGGGGGCCCTTCCCCACAGGGGAACTTCAATTCCCAGAAGCCTAAGTAGGAACATTGGCTAATCAGTGCTTTGGGAATTGACTTAGGCTTCTGGGAATTGAAGTCCAAAAACCAAAGGTTGGGAAACACTGAGCTAGAGCTAGGATGGATTGTGATCAAAAACAAGGGAGCTGTCCACAGTAGTGAAGTACAGACAATCCTGAATCAGCTCATGCTCAGATTTTGAAGCATCACAGGAATATACATTATATAGTGATACCTCAAGATATGAAATTAACTCGTTCCTTGGGATTTTTCATATCCTGAAAAATTTGTATCTCGAAGCACAGTTTCCCATAGGAATGCATTGAAAACCAAATAATGCATTCCAGAGGTCAGAAAAAAACAAAAAAAAGTCTTTTAGGTGTTTAAAATTCTTTCTAAAATGGCAAAAACATGACAAAAAATTCCAAAGTGCACTTTATAAAGAGTTTTGAACAGATAAAAGACCCCCCCACACACTTTTTTCTGACTTCTGAAATGGTTTTCAAATTATATTTGGCACATTTCTGACAGCACCCTCTAGTGGTCAGCTCTGGTAAATGCAGGGCCAGTCCCCAACAATCAGCTGTTGAGGAGGAGAAGGAATTTTCAGCACTTCCTGGTGACAGGGGGAGCTGGTGGTGCCAAAATGCGATGAAAAATTTCCAAAAACAGAGCAGAAATGCTCCAAACACCCTCCCACCACTGTGGAATTTATCGGAAGATTTAAAAACCCTTTTCATATCTAAAAAACAAAATACGTAACTCGAAGTATTATTTTTCTTGGATTTCCTTTTGTATCGCAAGTTTTTGGTTAGTTGAGGCATTCATAACTTGAGATTTTACTGTATGGGCATTTCAAGCTCTCCATTGGCTCCTTATGTTCTGGGTGTGATTCAAAGTACTCGTTCTAACTCCTAATATAATCTCCAAAGATTATCTATGGCACTTATCTTAAGTATCTATTGCATAAACAGCTTTCCCAACATAAGCATGCATCTTGGGGCTTTCTTTTAATTTTAAAAATGTATAAATAAGCCACAAGCTCAGAAATGTTTATTTGTCGCTAGATCATAGGCAGACTAGGTAGTTAGTTTCACACAGCAGCTCTTAACTATCTGTAGCAGTTAGATCATTTGATTCCTTTTCTCTGATTCATGGTATAGGGAATGGGGGAGGAGTAGACCAAAATGCGGGGAACAAAGCATAAAAGGCAGTAGTTTGTACACATGCCAAGGTTAGCGCTTGTGCTCTTGAATAGATTAACAAGTGACATAGAGCCTGTATTCAAAAGCACAGGGCAGAGCGTGCCAGGCCAAATGTAGGCAGCTGTTGTTTCATCTCAGCAGTAGGTTGGCATAGGGGCGTCCCAGTTCCCAGTGATTTGCACTGCCATTCAAAACCACGCTTACTTCCATGAATCACAATTGCTCAAGAGCTGCATGTATAAAAGACAGAGAATAATCTGCCATTGTGAAGTTGAACACATTACATTATAGAGAGGCTTCTTTGGAGGATAAGGTTGGCAAAGAAGATTTCCTGAACCTGTCACTGCCAGCTGGCATGGTTTTGAGAAGAAAATCACCATTCTTGGGTACATTGCTTTACAGAGTAAAATGGGTTAAGGGCCATAGGTAGTTGGTAGAACACTTGTTTTCTATGTAAAATTTCCAGCTTCAGTTCCTGTCATTTTCAGGGGGGGGGGGAACCTAAGGCAGGGTAAAAAACAACAACTCATGGCATGCTAATGGCAGGACCACAAGAAACGAAAGAGTGGATAAAATTGTCTATTTGGGGAGTATGTTAAATGAAAATTGAGATCCAGAGGTAGAGATTAAAATATAAATAGAAAAGGCACTATCCATCTTCATTAAAATGTGACATTTGTTACGCAGTAGAGATCTAGTGCTTGCTACAAACATCCATATAGCGAGATATTATGTCAGTGTTTCCCAACTTTTGGTTTTTGGACTTCAAATCCCAGAAGCCTAAGTCAATTCCCCAAAGCACTGGTCAGCCAGTGTACTGACTTAGGTTTCTGGAAATTGAAGTAGGGATGGGACCCATGTTGAGAACCACTATGTTACATATTCCCAGTGTTGCTATATGGAGTCTAAGCTTCAATACTTTGGACATATCATGAGGAATGACATAAAGTATTGAATACTCCAAATTGTTATGCAAGGGAAGATCACTGAGAAGAGTGGCCCTGGATGTAGATGGACTTTGTGGCTAATAAAATAAAATAAACAAAATAAAATAAAAATTCCAAAAAAATTGTGGCTAAAAAACCTTAGAGGCTGGTGTGGAATTTCCTTGGAAGAACTGTTCTGATGAGTTAAGGACAGGAAGATTATCGCCATGATGACAGCTAATATCAGGAATGGATACAACCAGTGATGGGATGTCAAAAATTCTACTACCACGCCATGACGTCATGGACGTCATGGGCGTGGCCAATGTCATGACGTCATGACGTCATGGGCGGAGCCAACGTCATGACGTCATGACGTTGTGGGCAAGGCCAAAAATAAAAAAAATAATAAAAAAAATAAACATGCACACAGACCCGTAAATAACTTAAAGAAATAAAATAAATAAATAAATAAAATAAAAATTAAATAAAAGTACACCCACCCACCCAAAACACCATAAACCACCCACCCACCCCAAACACAAAACCCTCACTTACCCTTCTTGGGGCCGACGACCCCCATGGCCCGGGGCCACACGGCAAGGCACGCCCCATCGCCGCCGGAACCGAGGAGGAGGCGGGGCGCTCCATGTTGGCTCCAATTTTTAAAAAACCGGACCCGGAGCCACTGCCTGCTGCTACTGTCGCCGCTGCTGCCGCCTCCCGCCATCGCCATCGCCGGGGGGGGTGGAAGGAGGAGAGGGAGGGGACTGGAGTGCCGGGAGCGTTTCTGTAATTGATCCGGGTAGATGCATTTGCTTTTTCCCTCCTTCCTTTTCGTTCCGGAGCTTTCTCTTCCCCGCCTTGCCCGTTGATCGGCTCCCATCCCGTCTTCTTCGTTGCCGCCGCTGCTGCTGGAACCGGAGGAGGAGGAGGCGCGCTCCGCTGGCCTGGGGCGACGGCGGCAACGACGGCGATGGCGATGGCGGGAGGCGACAGCAGCGGCGACAGTAGCAGCAGGCAGTGGCTCCGGGTCCGGTTTTTTAAAAATTGGAGCCAACATGGACATGGAGCGCCCCGCCTCCTCCTCGGTTCCGGCGGCGATGGGGACGGCAACGGCAGCAGCGATGGCAGGAGGTGGCAGTGGTGATAGAAGCACCAGGCAGCAGCAAACGGCGGCAAGCAGCTCCACAGGAGGCTCCAGTCAGGGGCGGCCGGATCCAATTTTTTTTAAATCGGAGAAAAAAATGGCTCCAATTTAGTGCGCATGTGTCAGATTGAGTTTCTGCGCATGCGCACTAAATTGGAGCCATTTTTGCTCCATTTTTTTTTAAATTTTCCTCCCGGTGAGGTGTCCGATCCGGACGCCTCAAAAACGGTTTTACCCCCACGGAGAGCCCTCCGGAAATCCTTAAAACGGTTCTGTGGATCCGGTCAGAACCGGTGTCATCCCATCACTGGATACAACACAAAGAAGAAGAAGAAGAGGAAGAGAAAGAGGAAGAAAGGTGAGGAGGAAGTTCCTTCTATTTGACCCTGGAAAGTATCTTCAACTGACAGTAGACAATAGACAGCCATCAGTCATATTTGCTTTGATTCTGAATCCTGACTTTTGCAGGGGGTTGGTCTTGATGGCTTAAGTGGTCCCTTCCAACTCAGTTATTGTATGATTATTTTATTCTATGAGTACTGGAAGATGAACCAGCCATCTACATACATGACACTTTGGGAATAGTCAAATATGTTCATAAGGAGAGATAGTACTGAAAATAATGTCTTTGAAGAGATAGGCACAGTGGTGGGGTGTCAAAAATTTTACTACCCCACCATGATGTCATCACAGTGTGGGCGGAGCTAACATCATGATGTTGTGGGCGAGGCCAAAGAAAAATAAAATAAAAATAAGCACACACACACACACTCCTCAACCCACCCACCTTCCCACAACACAAACCCGTAAATAAAATAAATAAATAAATAAATATACATTAAAATACACCCCCCCCCAAACACAAATCAACCAGGGCTTTTAAACTAGAGCTTAAAGCTTATTCTGGCTAATCTTTCTCACACTAAGTCAGATGGAAGGAACTACAGAATGAACTTACCACAAGATGGCTTCATTTTGGCACTTTTCAACTTTTCAACAGTTAAAGAAGTTAGGTAATATGTCTTTCCCTAACCAGTTCTCTAGGATAATATGCCTTAATGTAAATGTAAAACAGCTGTACCTCCTTAAGGGTTCTCCAATTGGAGCAGCAATTGGAACAGCACAGGTGTAGCTTATTGGTGAGGTAACTCCAAGACTTTGCTTAAAAACCCCAAGCCAGGCCACCAGGCCTTTTTAGGAACTGTGGTAGTACGTCAATATAGGTAAAGGTATTAAATACACATTAAAATACACACAGACACACCACATTTAAGGTGAGTCACTTACCCTGGGGAGCAGGCTATAGGGAGCTTCAGGCTAGCAGCTTCTCTTCCTCATCTCCGCTTGGGAGGACAGCAAGGAGGCCATGCATACACGCCAAGCCCTGTAGGCATGCATGCCCACCAAGTGCTTGGTGCGCATGTGCAGTGGGGGAACCAGTGAAAAGGTAAGTCCCGAAGGTGGTTCCCCCCAAAAGCTGCTACTGGTTCTCCAGGACACTGGGAAAAGTTACAACTGGTTCTGGCGAACTGGTGCGAACCTGTTGCATCCCATCACTGCATGCATGCATACATACATACATATTGATGGCATTTTGAGATGGGTTGCATATCATTCCTTTTTGGGTTTGACAAGCAGCACAATATACATATTTATGAACAAAGGGTGATATAAATATTAAATTCATTTTCTTTTCTTTGCCTGATCAACCAAGTAGCATGTCTCATTGTATTTAAGGGTCAAGAAGCCACTGCTTTTGAACTGCAGGCCCAGTTTTTGAGACTAGAGTATTATATAGCTGTTCCTGCCAAAGTATGTTACCCTACATAACCTGCCAGCTTTCATCTGGATGAAAGAAGGAACAGAGTCACGTTCCTTGCTTTAGTAATATCAATGGCAACTTTGCATCTATCCCTACTGCCCAATTCAGTCTTCTTTGAATGTCCAGCAACTTACACACCTAAAAGCCAAAATAGATGAAATGTAGACAAAGAATCCAAGATGGTGCATTGGGGCAGCAGGAAGGGTAGAAATGCTTCACCCTTTTCTTATTGGTGGATTTTAAAAAAAAAAATCAAAAGAAACATATGCTTCTCTTCCTTTTCCATTTAGAGTAGCAGATAGAAAAGGGAAATATATTTTCAATTTTTTAAAATCCCACCTGGGACTTTTCATATGTCTTCCCAAGTTGTGTCTACTGTGATCTTTAGAAAAGAGGGTAATGGGCCCTTGTATAGTCCTTGTAGAAACATATTGTTAATGCCTCATGATCCACAGAAGTTCTTCTGGGTCAAGCTAGAGATGTATAGGATTGTTGGAAGGAAGGGAAGGAGGCAGGTGGTGAGCAGAGAAAAGGGGTCCAAGGTAGAAGAAGAGAGAAGAAGCAAGGTAAAAGGAAAGAAGCCTGTTGAGCAGAAAATCACCTAGCATTGTCATTGTAGTCCATTTTTAGTTCATTTTTGTAGTTTTTAATCTGGGGGGGGCTGTCTTGCATGTTTGTGGGTGTTTGCTTCTTCAAGCAGCATTGGCAGTGTTTCCTGCTGAGTTGCAAGATGATAATGACAGTCTGCTGCTTACTGATGCTTGTTAGTACATGCTTTTGGGCAGAAGGGAGGGACCATGTCAGCTGTCTGCCCATGTTTCCATCACTGCTAGTCCTGGAGGGGAACATCTGCCTAATGAGCAAGAAGCTTTAGCAATAGCAAAGGGAAACAACTGAACTTTACCAGAAGCCTGAGACAGCATTTGCTTTGCCTATCTATTCTCTTTCACAAGGTAGACTTCCCAGAGTTGCAGAATGTCCTGTCAAGGATGAATGGTGCAATGCTTACCATTAATCTCATCTCATCTTAAAAAGTTGTCATCAGAAAAGAATATCTGTTATTTTGTGTTCCCAAGAGAACACCCCTTTAGGCTCTAGTGCTGCAGACCAGGAAGTCTCTTCCCTCCTGACATCTCTTTTTCTACTCCCCATTCACATCAAATCTCATCTCTAAAATGAATCATAGGTATCCCAAGGCAAGAAGCTATCCTTCAGCTTCCTGCCATCCTTAGTACAGAGATCATGATATGATTTACCATAGGGGATTATTGTGAGAATTTCTGAGATAATGCATGTAACAAATTAAAATAAGGGCTTTTGCCTTTAATGGGTAAAGTAGTTTCTTTGAATTCTTAATTCCCTGGGCAGAGTTAGAGAAGCCTGGGGAAATGACCTTCAAGGCAAGTGCTAGGGAGTTTACTTTGAATGTAGTCATAACAGGCTGAAAACTGTAAGAATGGAACTGAGACGATGGACATTATATGCTGTGCTTAGCAGTTCGAAAGCAAGAAATTGCAAGTAAATAAATAGTGACCACTTCGATGGGAAGGTAACAGCGTTCCATGCGCTCCAGTGTCTAGTCATGCCTGCCACATGATCATGGAAACATCTGCAGAAGCAGACAGCGCTGGCTCTTCGGCTTAGAAACAGAGATGAGCACTGACCCCTAGAGTTGGATACAACTGGCTTTCGAGCAGGGGAAACCTTTACCTTTACTATAAAACCCTGGAAGAGGAGGGATGGTGGGGGAGATGGGGTTTTGTTATACAGTCAAATCTCGCATAAAGAGCGCTTTGCTTAAAGAGTAACTCACTTAAAGAGCAGAATTTTCTCTGTTCGCTTCGCTTAACAAATAAAACTAACCAAAAACTCGCTTAACAAATAATTCAGGGTTCACAATCCCTCCCACAATTGGTCATTTACAATGGTGTTTCGCTTAGAGAGCAAACTGGCTTAAAGAGCAATCCTGTGGAATGCATTATGCTCTTTAAGCGAGGTACAACTGTACTGGAATGTGCAGTCGGGGACACACACCATGATTATGCCATGTCTTAGTTTTTGCTTTACCACAATGTGTGCTGGGAGTAAACCATAGCAAAATGTAGTCAGATGTATTAGCAGCCTGAGCTAGGCCAGAGAAATATAGCTAGATATGCTTTACTTGTTTTATTCTGGGAAAGAGGGGGCAGCAGAAATGTTCCTTCTTTCTATTTTGTGTGGATCCTGAACCTTTAAATATGTTCTTCTAAATAAACCAGATTGTAAGTAGAAGTTGTGATTTTTCCTTATAGAGTTTTAGCTGTTGGGAGGAAATTTAGCTCCTTTATTTCATTATTGATCAGTCTACCATTAAGTTAATTCACACTGCATGCCCTACCTGATCTGGCTGGTTTGTAAGCACAAGCAGCCAGTGATTGAAACCTATCATAGATTTCTCTAGCCTGGAGCAGGACCACAGGTACTTTGAAGCAGCACAAAGGTTGGTGTGGGCTTCTAGAAGGAGTACAGGTCTCTGGAAGGTGGAATGAGTCTTAGGATATGGGTGAGTCTTATTCTTACAGTGCATGTACAATAAAAAACCAAATTCTAGAACGGTAGCTTCAACAAAATGGCAATTTCAGTTTTTTACATTCTATGAGTGTATTCAAGTAAGAACTGTCAGACCTGGTCACTAGGGCTACCACACTGCTAATGGCAGCCATGGAGCTCCCTAGTAATGGCGGAGCTAAAGTTGCTAAGAATACTTGCTAATGTCGTCATTTATGTCTGTTTAGTCTGTCTTCACTTAGAAAGATGCCTCAGCAAAGAATTTCAAGACCAATGCTATTCCTCATATTGTGTTGTTCTATTGAATTGTTACATTGTATTTGATTGTGTGTTATGAGCCGCCCCGAGTTGGTTTTCACTGAGTAGGGCAGCATATAAATCAAGTAAATGAATGAAATGAAATGAATGGGCAAAGTGCACAGTCCTAAAATGTCCTAAGAAAAAAGAAATGGTGAATTACCTCTGAGTAATTTGTACCCAGAAAGGTTTGGAAAGAATCACCATGAATCTGAATCAACATGACAGGAGAAAGAGGAAGAAGGAGGAGGAGGAAGGAGAAGGAGGATTAGGAGGAGGTACTGAGTGAGGTTCTTTAGGTATAAACAGTGGTGGGATGTCAAAAAATTTACTACCCCACCGTGACATCATCAGTGTGGGCGGAACTAACATCATGATGTCATGATGTTGTGAGTGGGGCCAAAGGAAAAAAAATTAAAAATACAAAATAATAATAAAATAAAAATAACCACACACACATATACACACAAACCTCAACCCACCCACCCATAACACAAACCCATAAAATAAATAAATACATTAAAATACACCCACCCAGTGGGGGAACCAGTGAAAAGGTAAGCCCTGAAGGTGGTTCCCCACAAAAGCTGCTACCGGTTCTCTGGGACACTGGGAAAAGTTACTACCGGTTCTGGAGAACTGGTGAGAACCTGTTACATCCCATCACTGGGTATAAACTACACATTTTTCCAGCAGTAAAAGTAAAATCCTAATTCAAAGACAGGCTAAAATCAAGGACATGCTAAATTGGTGTACGGTACATGAGAGTCTCAATACCAGACAGGTTCACATGGAATGAGGTGGTTCTTGAGCAATGTTGATCTTAAACCATTTAGAGGTTTAAAAGTTAAAACTACTACTTTGAGTTGTTCCTTGAATTTGACCAGGAGCCAGAGATTCTGTTTCAGAACAGGCAAGATGTGTAATCTCATCCAGTAGGATTTGTAACTTAGCTTCCACTTTCTGTATTCACTGTAGATTTTGGTCAAACTTCCACAAATGGCAGTCCTAGTATGTCACAACTGTGTAAATAACTGTGGCTAACTGCTTTTGTCTAGAAGAGGCTTTTGCTGCACATCAGATTAAGCTGTGGTGAAAGATGTTCCATGCTATTAGGCACTTGAGCCTCCAGATATATGAGCAGATTGAATAAATCCCCCAATTTACAAAGCTGATCTCTCCGGAGTTTGAAATGCATACAGAACAGGCTGTACTGTTTCCCACTCCAAAGACAGATCACCTATAAACAACGGCTATGCCGTATGGAGAGTAAACTTGAATTTATATTCCTCGTCTGATCCACTAGCATTTTAAGATATTTATCATTGATATATCTGTGATTGTGATTCTGTGATTTTGTACCACTTGCAGTTTTATACAGGAATTCTCAGAAACACAATGTACTAGCAAGCAATTAATGCAAACGATTTGAAAACATGCAAAGCCTCTTGAGCTGACCTTGGTGCTGAACGTTGATTAAAAGGTTAGAATAAATCACTTCAAAGTCTTGTCAAACAGTAATTGGAAATATGATGTATATTATGTTGAATGACCATACATTATGATGCTAGCACTTCAGTTTTACTATTTGAAGTATCTGACACTCTGTGCTAAACTTCCACGAAAATAATTTAGAGATAGCTGCAAACAAATGGGGGGGGGGGGACAGAGACAGAGGAATCTAGGATTCAACATACACACTACATAGAACCATAAGACCATTAAGAAGAGTCCTGATGGATCAGACCAAAGGCCCATCTAGTCCAGCATTCTAGTCACATGGTGGCCAACCAGAAGCCTGTAAGAAAACCAGAAAGAGAACAGGAAGATCATATAGCACCCTTCTGCTTCTGTTCTCCAGTAAAATGCTGCCAATGGTAGTGGAGAGAATCCCATTTTAGACAAAATGGGTTCCTGTCCCACCTCAATATGGCCAGAATGAGAGACTCCTGGTGTAATGATGGTGCCCTGTCAATGGGTTGGTGGTCATCACAATCCTTAAGAGGATTAACTCTCTCATAGTTTTCATTGGTCTAGCATGGTGCCTCAACCACCCATTCAACACATGGATGAGGCTAGTCAATTACTCATGGTGAGAAATAGTTAAAAATGTTGGGAAGTGATAATTCATTGCCTTGGCTTTGGCATTCATCTTTTTTAACCTACTCCAGACTGCTTATTGAACACGTGTGTGGTACTGATTTGGCTAATTTCATTCTGGTGTTTTTTTTTGAAGAGTCTTGGGTAAAAAGGTGAGATGACTGGACATGATAAAAAAAAAATCCTGAGGCATCTGGGTTGTGAAGGGCAGTTTCCAACCAAACTCATTTCCAGCCTACTCAAGAGGAACATTTGAAGATTACTTTTGGCATTGATATGACTCTTTCCCTAACCCCTTGGTTCCCAACATGGGGTGCATGCCCCATGGGGGGCAATTTGATTTTTAAGGAGGGCAATTAGAGAATGGGTTATTAACAATTAATGGCCATTTAGGCTTCATCCCAGTGGTGGACTCCAAAAAATTTTACTTCCACATTGTGGGTGTGGTATCATGTGCGTGGCCAGGGGGAAAGCCCAGCATTGCACCTGAATTAGGACTACTTTATTTCAAAACTTGGATGGGTGGCACCAGCCAGAATTTCTGCTACCGGTTCTGGTGAACTGGTGCAAACCTGCTGATGCCCATTACTGCTTCCTCCACATGAATAGGAATTCACTTTTTGAATAATAAGAATTATATGTCATGGGGGGGGGGGGGGAGAGAATCAGGATTTTAGAGATGCGTGGTATGCATCTGTTACATAAATTGTTAAATATTCCAGATGGTCTGTTACAAAACTGATGAACATTCAAAGTAATTTGGGATGTAAATAATTGTGAAGGACCATTAAAATGATATACATAATGGTTTATGCATATTATCATGAAATAACAGAAAATTGCAGTTTAAATTTTAAATCCTGACTGATGCTCTAAAATAAACTAATAATTATGACCACATTGCATGAAGAAAATACTATTAAAATAACTACTCTGAAAGAACATACTAAATGCTGTGTTTTAGCTTCATATGAAACATCCTTCACACTTTATCTTCTTTTTTCCCATTCATTTATTGATATATCTGCACTGCATAATACATAAGAACTGTGAGAGAAAGTATATGGAACAGCTTTAGATGTATGTTGTTGCTGTTGCATGCCATCAAATCATTCCCGATCTGTGATGACCCTAATACAGGTTACAGGACATATGAGATGTTGTAGGAGTCATTTATAATTGCCACCTTCCATTGAACGTCCATGGCTAAGTGGGGATTTGAACCCTGAGCTATAGGACTATCCATTACGCCCATACTGGTTGTATAAAACATAGACAAGTGCAAACAACTCAACAAAATACTAAGAACACAGACAGCAAATCCAATGTTGAGGCAAACAGGTTGAACTATTGTCATCATTGACCGCAACTTGTATCTGAGAATACATTTTTTTTCCTGAAGGAGGAAAAATGTCAGGGGCATGAATTTGTATAAGGTGGATCCCAGCTTGCCATGAAGTGACCCATACGCTATGATCTCGGAGCCATCTTCGGCAGTACACATGAAATGAGACATGCAGGATTTATAGGTTGAACTATAGCATCACAAAAACTATAGCTCTCTCACAATTTTAAGTCCCCACAGTTTAGAGTATTGAAGTCTCTACTCTTGGAGCATGAACCATCATGAGCAAATAGTTTAACCTCCAATTTGTGTCTTCCCATGCTCATCTTTATCATATCAGACTGTACTAAATATTTGCACAGGCGCACACATACAAGCAAAGTTATCAACAACTCTATGCATAACTGACTGACAGACAGACTGACTGACTGATTAATCAACCAACTAACCAACCAAGCAATCAACCAAACCATCAAGCAAAACAATCCACAGGGAGGCATTAGGTGATTGGAGGGCCCCCAGGACCCATAATCACTCATTGGCATGAACCATTGCATGGAATATTGATGGGCAATTGAACAGAAGGGGAAGATATAATGAGTGTCTGAGAACAGAACAGAAAGGAGGAGACTGAGAGTATCTACACTATACAATTGTAGCCATTTGATATCATTAACTTTCATATTTCTTTCCCATTGAATCTTGGGGTTCACAGCCTGTTGTGGCAGTTGGTTCCTGCTGCATTTCAGACTACCGTAAAGCTGTCTGCAAAAAGGAACCAGACTGCAAATTCCAGGATTCCACATGTCAAAACCATGGCAGCTAATGTGCTATCTAAATGTTTTAACTCAGTAGTCTAGACACAGAGAAACTCTGTTGAGCCATTCTTAAGCATGTCTTCTACCCATAATGAGAGGAGCATGCTAGGCTTAGACCCTCTTCATAGCTTTTATCACACATAATGACAGTTGGAAGAGTGGAAGGCTGGTCTGTCAGTGCTGGCTTCCTGCAAAAGTGTAAACACACATGAAAAATGCAATGGGAGAGTGGCTGCAGGGAGCATGCTTTTTCTCCTCCCCCGCAGAGAACACATGCTTTAAGGAGGGTTGAAGATAAAACAGACACTGTTAGAACCAGCTGCTTGTAGGGATCAATTATTTCATGATCCATGCTCAGAAACTAGTTTTAGATGCCTCTAGGGAAATATTTGAGAGTTGCAAATTGAAATTAATTGATCTAGGAGAAGGTTAATTTATTAATGTGCTGACAGAGTATTTCCAGAGCGGATTTGCCCCTGCCACACCCTTACCTGCAATGTTGATGATTTGTGGCTTGGAAGCCCAGAAAACACAGGCAAACAGTTCTTTGTGAGGCAACAGAAATTTTACTCACGAGGTGAGGTGCAGGAAAAGCATTTACAGTGATGAAAAAAATAACAGGCTTAGCTTCAGCCTATAGAAATGGCATATATACAAGAAGTTTATTTATTTATTTAGATTTATATTGCTGCCCACTTGCCGAGGCGACTCAGGGCGGCTTACAGTCAAAACAACAACAGTACAATAAAAATTATAAAATGCAACCACATAAAACAATCATACCAGGACACAAACTAACGCCCGTCAGGCCATTGTTGTGTGCCCAGAGGAGTGGGCAAGGTCTCCAGCCACTGCTAGGCCTTCACATCTTCTTCCTCGGGCCGTTCACAGGAAATTCACAGTCTTTAGAGAGTTTCAGCTCTCTCTCTTTTTGCTTACCCAGTAAACTTTATCACAGAGTCCTTGTTGGTTCCTTGAAGATACTTGCAGACCTTGATATGAACA
Source organism: Furcifer pardalis (assembly GCA_030440675.1). Taxonomy (NCBI): domain Eukaryota; kingdom Metazoa; phylum Chordata; class Lepidosauria; order Squamata; family Chamaeleonidae; genus Furcifer; species Furcifer pardalis. The sequence goes on from CP126891.1 coordinate 258,396,928, forward strand.
GCTGTTAGGCAAGTTCTTGGTAGAAGCAAGCTCCAAGACAAAAACACCAACAATCCAAGCTGCTTGTATCCACTGATACAAAAGTCACTACCACAAAGTGGCAAAATCACTGGCCCATAAAGTTACCTCCACGATGAGTACTCCAGCAAGATGACCATTCCATTATGGCAAGGCATTAAGGCAAGGCATAGGCAACTTGGCTTTTGGGCAGCCTACATTTTATGCACAAGGGGCTTCGTCAATTAGCTGCTAACCCGGAGCAGCTGGCCATTCTCTAGAATAGTCCTTAAAGATATACACAACCATTTACCCATTGATGCAATATGTGCCGCACCCAGGCACTGCTACTAACATGTGCCCCTCAAAATCTCCTCCCAGGTCAAATCAGGCACTAAATTGCATTTTGAATTTGACCTCTGTTTGACTTCAACAGCTTGTAAAAGTTTCACTTCAACTGCTCAAAAATGAACTAAGTAATTAACTAATTAGCTACCTGCTTGCATATGATGAGAGATCCAATTTTCTTTTGTTTGCCTTGAATCTCCCACCATGCAACCTTATTGGGTGACCCCAGGTTATGTTATTAGAGAGAGAGAGATAGTTAACCAATGTGTGACTCTATGTCTTAATTGCACACCCCTCCTGTCACTTGCCTTTTTGATAAAACTGGAAAGCCTACAGAGTTTCCCCCTCTTTAGTATTCTCTGCTTCCAGTAGTTCAACCTACCCAATATTCTTCATGACTCTTTCATTCATTGTCTTGAGAAGGGATGTTGGTATTGATAACCCTTTGAGAGATAATAACAGAGTAGAGCATGGCACAAAAAGAAAACAAGAAAACTCACAAGCAAACTCAGAAGGAAGAGGAGAGAAAGAGAGCGATTGCCATTTACTATCTTCAGCATTTCTACATTCTTGTTCTTTGGAAAACTTAGCAAAACAATCTTTAAGTCATTTGTTGGAACACAGCAGTGAATATTACAGGTTCACCCTCTCTTGGTTTCTTCATACAAACTAATGAGTCAGTATTTAACACCCACCCTCCAAAACTCTGCAAATTTTATTTGCTGTGGCCAGCATTCTATCCAATAATTTACATGCAGCTGAGGCTTTACTTGTGAAAGCTGTGATTGTGAACTGATAATGTGCTGGTCTTGCACAACCTGGCACATGATTGCTGTTTTGTCTTAATGCCACAGCAGCTTCTGCAGCTGAAAAATCTGTGTGTCTATAGTAAGCAGAACAATGGGCAATGACTGCAACATGGGCCTGGCATAACTTGCAAAGCTTGGAAGAGTTAGTTTTGGATGACTACTTCCATGATGGACCTATCACCATGGCGACTGGTATGGGATCTGGGGGATTTGGGAGTTTCAGCCCTACAAAGTAATGTTTCTACGTTTTGCCACTTGTCTCTTGACAGAGCTGCTCCTGTACTTTCAGAAACTCACAAATTAGACAATTTAAAGGCTAATGAGGTACTTATGCACATCTCTAAGAAGAATTTGGTTCTTTTCTACCATTCTCCACTGCAGATGGGTGAAACTAATTTGCAGCACTCTCACTGTCAATGGTCATAAGTGAATTCTGGAGGGCGCGTCTCCCTCACAAAGGTATAAAATTGCCTTATACAGTATTTGTGGGGCATAAATGTTCCCATGAAAGGGAAAGACTGTTAGGTCTCACTTGAATAGCAACAAAGTGGTGTTTAAATGAAGCTGACTTAAAAAGTAGAGGGGGAAAGAAAACATATTCTACTGTGTACCTCATAACAACCATGCCCCACTCTTTACACTTGAAAGCTATTGCATGTGTCACTTCAAATATGTACTTTGAAGTGCTCTTTCAATACATAGAAGGAAGTGGCTCAAAATTTAGTTCATTTGGGAACCAGTGAGTAGGTTGGGTCTCTTTTAGGTAGAATGACTATTATATTATACCACTTCATGCAGGATTACTAAACCACTGCATTTTCCGCTGACTAACTTCTGAAAGGTACATTGATTTCCCCCACCATAAAATTTTATTTAGAAGCAGGAATGTTGTAATCCTATAATCTTGAACTCACTGTTAATCTTGTTCAGTTTGCACCAGGGCTTGCACAGTTTGTGATCTTACTCTTTATTCTTGTTGTTGCTGCTTGCCCCCTCAGAGCAAGGAGAAACAACCCCTAAGTCCCTTGTCCTCTCCTGCTCAACAGGATTGGTCCCAGAACATAAGGGCAATCTACTGGATAGCAGTAACTGTATTATGAAAATGGGCTGAATAGGGTAGCTTTACCATGTGTCGGAATAAGGTGGTTGAGTCAGATAGCTGATGCTTGGGGTGGGTAGGGTTTGAGAGTGGCACAAATGACATGAACTGCTGGATGTGAGAAATATATGGCTTTCTTTGCACCCCACAAGCTAGTCTTCAGCCATCCAGTTGAACAAAGGAACTGCCAGTCTGATTGTACATAGAATGGCTGGGAGGTACCATCTTGTCCTATAGAGAGCAATCTGTTGTGGACCAGCCTAGGGGCCAGGCTATTAGTAGGATTTTATGCAAGAACTCACAAAAGCTAGAGCCAGTGTCATATGAGCTTTTCTTAGCTACACATTGCATAATACTGGTTTACATCAAGTCAAAATCAAGCATTTTAATTCTTTAAATAAAAATGCACAAGAAATGACTAATTTTTTTTTGTCACCAGGTTGCTAGTTATGTAGATTTGCACATTAACCCAGTATTTTTCATCCCATACCCAAATTCATGCTGGATACAAAATGATTAAACTGGGTAATATCTTTCTCTGCGGTTACAATGGATGGTGTTTATAAAGCAGTCTGAAAGATCAATGGCACTGGGGAAAAATAGACAAGAAGCTGGTGAATAAATCCGGCAACAAGATTATCTTATCATGATAATAATACAGAAAATAATGGGTGAAGAATAAGTCTCAATAACAGGGGTGGCCAAACTTTTTGAGTCACGGGCTGGATCACACACACACAGACAGCTGAGTTGGCTGATCACGTGGTTCCTCCCACTGTAAAACACTGCTGTAAAACACGTCCACGGCTGTAGTAAATACATTTGCAACAGCTGAGGGTGCATTTACAGCAACATGTATGGCAGGCATGGGTGTGTTTACGCATGTGCGGGCACATTTTATGGCCGTTATAAATGCATTCACTTCCGCTAGTGGCAAGGGCGGTGGCAGGCCACATGTAGTGGTGTCGTGGGTCGGGTCCAGCCCACAGGCTGTAGTTTGGCCACCCCTGCTTAATAACAATCAACTGAGCAACAAATCCTATTCTTCACTTGTCACTGCATTATTTTTGTTCATACATGATTATCCATCCTTCATAGGTAGAATAAGCTACAACTTTCCATTAAACTAATGACACAGGAAGCTAAACAAAATTACTCATGCTGGCAATGTTTGCTGAAATCCTGTTCTTGCTCTGCTGTGTTCATATCTGGCCTTCCCATGCTTTCTTGCTCTTCCTCAAAATGAAAATCCTTAGTCTGTCAACAAATACAGTGAGAGCATATGCATATCTGGAATTCAGGTGAAGAGGGTCTTTGAGAATTTTGGATACACTTGTTCTGGGTGCTGGTCTCACGTATTACATAGCATCAGTGCAAATATTTATCATCCGTTTGTGTGACCAGAAAGCTGCGGGTGCCATATAGAGCAGAACATCCTATTCATTCAAGTTGGGGAGCAAGGAGGTGAGCAATGGAAAAACTCTTCTCTTAGGTTCTTGTTTCACAATGGGCATGGTCACTGGTGCACTGGCTAGGGGATTCCAAGAGCTGTAGCACAAAATTAACATTTTTCCAAGCTCTGATTTTGTGTTAGTTGAGTACTAGGTGCTGCATTTGGATTGGAAGGATCCATCCTCTAGTACCCCTGGGCCACATAATTCACTAGGTAATGTTGACCCAGGCACTCTCTCTCAGCTTATTTTACTTCATAGGGTTGATTTCATAATAAGGTGTGGGGAAAGGTTAACAATATACATTGCCCATTGGAGGAAAATGGGGCATAAATGTAGATAATGAAATAAATGAAATGCATAGCTTGGTTGGCACTGAACAGAGGTGGTTGTTAGGTATTTAATAAAATATTTTAGACCCATGACTATGGCAGTCACTCCTGAAACTAAGGTAGAATTTCTTCAAAAATATCATCCACAGTTTGGCAACAATGCTATAAAAACAAAATGGCCTTGTAAGAAGATACAGTCTAAAATTGTGAACTTTACTTTTTTTGGGGGGGCTACAACTTCCAGAATACCTCAGCCAACATTTCCAATCCCTCTGTGTCATGAAAAATATAGCAAAGTACTGTACTGTAATTTCTGGCCTGGGATAGATTTCTAAATATTGCATTGCTGTTTTCATGGGTCTTTCTATTGCCTCTTATGTTTTCTTTTCTCCTCTTATTTCCACACTTCTAGTTAAAAAGGCATATGGACCCAAAGGTTCTGTTACAGGAGGTAAAGGAATTTGTAGGAAGAAGTGAATGCAGGGAGAGAACGTCACTTGACAGATTGTCGTTAGGGCCCCAGGGGAACTGTCAAAGAAGGAGCTCGATTCTGAAGCCTGCATGAAATAATCACAGTGCATGCACTAGAGCAGAGGAATTCCAGCCAGCCTTCAGTATAGGATGCACGTGTTGTTTCTACCCTGCTGTGGTCTAAAATGGAAAGCACATCTAGCCATTGTCCACAATATAAACAGAATCTGTCTAGACTCCAGAGACATCTCTGCCTACATGGATTTTGAAGGGGTGGGGGGAGTGAAGGAATTTCTAGATATTACACCAGAAAAATCCACAAGAGAATGAATGACACACACACACACCACCCTGCTGTGCGGCAGACAGCATGTTCTGAACAAGAAGTAGAGTACTTGAGGTGATTAGCAACCTTAACAGAGGAAAGTCTGTACATGTTTATTCTGTCTAACTAGTGGCATTTCAGGAGCACCAGGGGATCTTTGGCAAACAAAATCAAACAAGGTAGCATCTATTTCTGGAAGCAGAGAGACAGTTGCTGTCGAAACAGCTCAGATGTATGCATATTTTTGGCTCCCCTCACCAAGGATTTACATTTTTCCTTAATGTGACAACCATCCACTTCAGTATTCTGTACATTATTTCTAGCGCTGGTGCTGGCATTCCCCTCCCCTATGAATTATAGGGAATTTCTATTTTGAAAGAGAAAATGCTACTTTATAACCATCTCTTGTGAGTTTTCAGCATCCAGAAATATTATGCAGAGAACACAATTAAAATAAGACATCTTTTTAGAAACAAACCCACAGCGGATTACAAATATGGCAGATCCTTCTAAAAATATACTGCTGTATAAGTCCAAATGCTTTTGCCTTCCTCCAGGTTCCTTGCAAATTGCCCAAGGACCTTTCAAACAGACCTAGTTACACAGATCTAGTATTGTAGAGCCAGAAGGGAACCCAGCTGTTTTTTTTTTTAAAAACCCAGTACTCAGCCAGTGTAGGGGTAAAGACATAGTCATCCAACCTCTGCTTACAAACCTCAAAGCACACTACAACTTATTTTGCAGACTCTACATATTTTGTATTTTAATTTTTTACGTTGTGTGTGTGTGTTGCACATGTGAACAAGTTTTATTTGGCATGAGTTTTTATTTGACTGCATCCTTGTTTGCAGCAAAGTTAATATTTAAAAAAAAAACAATTTCTCTTAATATACAGCTCCCCTGGTGTCTTAGTGGTTAAGATGATGAGCTGAAGACTGGAAGGTCGGATTTTAATACTCAAGAGCTGCACTTGGGGACAAGAAAGGAGCCTCATTCAGGCTTCCCCTGAGTGGAGTTTCTCCAGCAAAAATCCTTTCAACCCAGAATAATCTCTGACACAAAATTATTATTATTAATATACAAAACCATGGTCTTGGTTTTGCTAAACTAAAACAGGTACAGTACTGTACTCTGTATCATCAACTGTATGTTTTACTTTGTTATACAACACTTTACAATTCTAAGATCTAAATAGTATATAAATATTAGTCTATTAATTAGGCTAGATCCTGTTGGTGGGCCTACTAGAGTATATTCACTGAATATTTGACTCAGTGGTGAGTCAAAACCTGTGTAATTTATTGTATTTATTGGACCTATTATATTTGAGATTACTAATTGCCTCCATGCAAATAAATAGATATGTTTCATGTGTACATTTGGAATATTGCTGCAAAAAAGATCTTGGATGTCAGTAAGGTAAAGGTAAAGGTCATCCTTGAACGAAAGCCAGTCATATCTGACTCTAGGGGTCAGCGCTCATCTCTGTTTCATAGCTGAAGAGCCAGTGCTGTATGCTTCTGCAGACGTTTCCATGGTCATGTGGCATGCACGGAAGGCTGTTTACCTTCCCACTGAAGTGATCCCTATTTATCTACTTGCAATTTCTTGCTTTTGAACTGCTAGGTTGGCAGGAGGCTCATTCTATCCTGCAGTATTCAGGCAGGCAAGGTTTGAATTCAGCTGGCCTAGAGTGAGCTCAGCTTTGTGCTGAAAAAGCCAGAATGCATGCACAAAAGTTCAGACAGCAGCAATCATAAAATACACCAGCAGCAGACAATAATCGGTGCCATTTATTCACAATCCCTATTATTAAGAGTTTCTATAACATTCCTAAGAGATTACTTTGTCTGAACTTGCTGGACCTAAAAGGGAGACAGCATGACATCACTTGAATGTACACAATGGTGGACTAGACAGCATGTTCATCTGACAGTGCAAAGCCTTTCTAAAGTTCCTGTATAAGAAGTCCCTATTTTATGTTATCTCCATCCTAATCTATGAGGAAGAAAATAAAAGAAGCAGTTACTTCTCTGTACTCTTCAGGGACTGTGGTGGCTCAAGTGGTTAAGACACTGAACTCGGCAACTGGAAGGTTGGAGTTCGATTCCCGAGTACTGCACGATGGAGTGAGCTCCTGTCTCTGTCCCAGCTCCTGCCAACCAAGCAGTTCGTAAGCAAGAAATTGCAAGTAGATAAATAGGGACCATTTAAGTAGGAAGGTAAACAGTGTTCTGTGTACTCCAGTGTTGAGGCATGCGTGCCACATGTCCATGGAAACATCTGCAAACACAGACAATGCTGGCTCTTTGGGTATAAACAGAGATGAGCACTGAAACCTAGAGTCAGATATGACTGGCTTTCAAGCAAAGGTGACCTTTACCTTATTCTTCAGCAGCAAAGGTGCCTGCAGATAGAAACGTGCTGAGCTGATCTAGACCAAGGAAATGTTGGCATTTCCACTGAGGTCCTTAAGGTGGAAGGACATTTGAGTGGTCTATAGTCTCCCACCTCATGTGGAAAAGCTAAGGATGGTTTTTTTTAGTGTCAGTTTGGTTACAATATATATATTCCCAGTTTTCAAGTGTCTTCATATTTGGAACAGAAAGAACTTGAGAGTAAAGTAAAGTAGAGTATACAAGTCACAGAAATGAAAACCAATATGTTTGTCCATCCAGACAGGTGTTTAACGTGTTTAACTCTTAAAAAGCCTGGTCTTGAATCCTTATGTTCAAACACTTTAGTTCTAGATTAGGGCTGCCACCTTGTTTGCTGACAGTATTTATCACATAAATAGTGGGCAGATTTGAATTTGCCCTGTTTGGATGGGTCAATTTGCTTTTAAAGAATATTGTACAAATTTGCTAGCCATACTTAAGGGACAGAAGTAAGCAGAGATTATAAAGTAATCAAAAAGTAAAACACAGATTTTTCATTCCTAGGCAAACTTCCCATGCTGGGAAAGGTAATAAATTGTCTTAAAGCTTCCCTGATTACCCACAGCCTTCTTAATTTGCTGACATATTTAAATTGCCTTCTCCTGCCTCCACCTGTAGCATGGTGGGTGGCAGATGACATTTGCAATAATTGCTCCATAAACAGCTTTCTGCATTGCATGTGCTCTCTGCTTGTGGCAGTCTACAAGATCGATGATGTATTTTTATGAGTGAAGGTTGGGTGGCTTCTAGCTTATGGGTGATAAAAGAAAAGAAAAAAGAAAGAGCCAGTTATGTTCAACTTGCAAGAAGAGGTAGGTCTCAAAATCTAAAACAATTAATTAGTTAATTAAATATAATTAATTAATCAATCAGCAGCCAACAGTTTTCTTGGATCATTTTTAGATGTTGTGAAAGAAAAAAGGAACAGTACAACCAATGCACTCATACTATATCCTCCTCCTCCTCCTTCATTCTGTAGTTCCTTTCGCCTGATCTAGTGTGAGAAAAATTAGCTGGCACAAGGTAGCTGTTGCCTGGAGTATGCCTAATTGTGGTTCAAAAATACCACAATCTTTGAGGAGGCTCTTTCTGTGTACCTCATTCTTATTATAAAACATCTTGAGGGTGACTTCTATGGAAACTTTTATTTTGTTATTTTTTGAATATAATATGATTGCAATAGCTGCATTGTCCCTTTCTTCTTTCATTGCACTTGAGGAAGAACACAGAATAATTTATTGACTGAAATACTATGGTATGATATAAAGACTCCCCTTTCTTGGATGTTGGATTTAGGAGTGGTGCTAAGCATAACTAGCCTCTGGATGTTTCCAAAACATCTGGATCTTCCTTCAGGACTCTTAGGGATTTCACTTTATGGATTCATTATTTTGGTGGTGATGGCAAATGTATGTGCGCATTATTTTTTAAATGTTAAGTGTATATCTCAACATTTCTGGCTGTTTTATGTGTGCATTTTATTTTATTTTTTAAATGTTAAGTATATGGCATCTGAGCAGCAGGTACAGTTTTAGAAATCAGAGTAAATAAAATTAAACAATCATTCAGTCTTTCCTTGTGGACTCATTGCTTTCATACCAGATGGACGAGTGCCTTATACTTGTTAATACATCAAGAATCAACCTCCTAATTTGGCTCCAAGAGTGACACAAACAAAACCAGTTTGTGCTAGAACAACTATTAAATATTCCCCTTAACCACTTTGAACTTGATAACAATTGCATCGGATAATGCTAGAATCGGATAATGATGCAAGTTTTTTGGAAAAAACTTGCATCGGATAACGATTCTGGATAATGATTCTTAGCGTTATCTGATGCAATGGTCTGTGGGTGTGGGGTGGTTTGGGTAGAACTACCCAATCCACCCCCCACCCGCAGCGGTCTCTGCGACTGCAGTAGGGTCGGGGAAAAGCACCCGCCTTTTCTCCGACCCTACTGCAGTTGCACAGACTCTTTGTCTCTCTTTCCTCCTCCCTGTAGTTTACATACAGGGAGGGAAAGAAAGACGGAGCAGTTCTCTCTCTCCCTGTAGTTTAAATACAGGGAGGAAAAAAGACGAGATCTCTCTCTCTTTCCCCCTTCCCTGTAGTTTAAATACAGGGACGGAAATAAAGAGACAAAGAGTCTTCGACTGCAGTAGGTTCGGGGAAAGGCGCTTTCCCCAACCCTACTGCAGTCACAGAGACCGCTGCTCGTGGGGGGTGGCTTTAAAGGCAGGGAGGTCTCTTTCTTTCCCTGCCTGCCTTTAAAGCAGTTTGTCCCTGAAGTCAGGGCTTTTTTTTTAGCGTTGTTTGATGCATGCATCGGACAACGCTAAAAATCGGATAACGTCATGACTTGTGGAACCAAGTCATAACGTTATCTGGTGTATTACTGTACCTTGGTTAGAATGCCAATAGATAGACAATCATCTGACAAAGACCCTTCAGTCCAACCTCCCTGAGACACAGAAAGAGCAAGAAGCTGGGTGTGTGAAAATGTGGGAGAATTTATTGTTTTTACCACATTTATTTTTGGATTATGGATGTGACAGACCTCTGCAGCTCCTTACATCTACAGTACTTGTCTTTTGACCCAAGTGCTTCAGCATTCTCATCTACAAGCACATACTGTATGTCAATTAACTCCAGGAAACAGCTGCTTAATACATGTGACAAAATGAATGAGTTTAGGCTACAATAAATATGCTAGACTAGCTAGCAGGCTAATTCAGCAATGTTTTCGGATTCCATATTTCAAGCGTGGATTTCTTCATTACATGGTTTTGCAGACAGATACTTGCAAAGATATGCCTGCTGTGGAGACAATGAAGAAAGAAGCAGTCCTTGGTTGAAGGAAAACCAGTCTCTGGAAGCATGAAATGCCTCCATTAATGAATGGTTTTCTCTGAAAAGTATACTACTGTAATACTAATGGTTTCCTCTGAAAAGTATACTAACACACAGCAAAGCAATACAGGAATCCTCCTGGCAGATGATTTGGTATTTTGTCCAAGAATCTGGCTACATTTTATTTTAATTAAGATATGTCTTTGTCTTTGAGCTTTGGTGGGTTTTGGGATGACTGAATGAAGAAATATGTTTTTTTGGATTCTTGCAGAAGCTACAAACCTATGGAGGCAGCTCACCAATTCAAGGAGAAAAAATGGGGGTGAGCTCCTGGGAGAAAGGTAGGATATAAGCGAAGCAAATAAATAATGAAATACATATAAATTTTTCACCAGCAACTATCATTTTAGAAGGAGGAGAGGAAAATAATAATCATTAGGTTCTCTATAGGGCTTTTGGTTTGTTTTCTCTTTTTGCAAGTATTCCATCTAAAAACACAAGACTCCTGTTGAATGAGACAAAAAAATGCAAATGACATTTTCTACTATGACCAGACATATCTTTCTGAGAAGCCTAGAGATAAGACTTGAAGGAAATAGCCCTATCAGGGTATGCTTCTTCTTAATATGGAGGTTCAGTTTAGCTGTTTTAATGAAAAGTGTTGATAGGGCTGTCCTTTCACTTTATCTGAGCAATTCTTAGTCCTGTTATGGAGAAAAGACCAGTGCAATGAGCATAGTTTGGAAACATTTTTTTAACTACAATTTATTTTGAATACAATGCCACATTATTTTTTGTAATAGAACTGATTACACTGGCTGGATGATTGAAGGAGTTGTAGTCCAAAAAAGTAACTTTTCTGTGTCTTATGAAAGGAGAATGGCTTTTCTTAGGCCATGTTGGGAGGTTGAGTTTTGTTGACACAGTGCCATGAGAACTTCTTCCCTGCATCAATTTCTCATGTCATCCAGTAAGTTTTACTTGGGGAAATCAGAAGAATGGGGATAATGATATAATTTTTCCAATGGGAATATTATCAAGTCCCTTGTAAACACATCTAATTTACCCTTTTGGAGATACTGGTAGACCAGCATTATAAGGAGTCTTGTGAAGGCATCTATTGTGCTGCCTTTCCTTTAGTCAACTAGTTCTACTAACGTAGAGTATGTATGTATTTGTGATAGATACTTCAGGAAAATAATATGTTTCATATATAGATATTTATAGTAAATTACTTATCATAGTGCTTAATCCACCAGCTCTTTGGGAATCAGCTAGTGAATCCTGCCTAACCTGTGAGCCAAATAAAGTTACACTGAAAAAATTGGCTCAATTTTGATTATCTGTTCGAAGAAGCAAGTATGGGACTAGAGCAGGGATTCTCAACTTGGCCCAAGGGCCATACACAGCCTGTGGTGCCATTTTATGTGCCCCACCACCATCTCCACTGCACCAGGAAGTGCCATGTGGTGGAGGAAGGGCAAAATGGCCATATGGACCTCCAAGCTGTCTGAAGGAGCATGATCCAGCTCCTGGCTTTAAAAGGTTGAGAACTCCTGGACTAGAGGAACCAGAAAGATGATCCAGGAGTTTTGTGAGAGCCATAGGGAATGCATTTTTGCTCACAGCAAATGATACATACACAGGAGATGGTTGGTGTCTAGAAAATATTTCCATGTAATTGGGCCATAAATGTGGGAAGGAAGGGCAGATGGTGGCCATTGCTGTCTGTCTGCCTTGGCTTGTGGGAAGTCAATATCGTGTGTTGTAAACCTGCAAAATAAACACCCCCCCCCCCAACAACATCCAGCACATTCCTCTTCCTGAGACTGCATATGGTGGCTTCATGGCTTCCAAAACAAGACTCAATGTTCCAAATGAAGGCACCAGAAGCAATTGATAGGGTGTGTAAATTTGATTGACTATCTGACATATCTTTAAGTGGCTTATTCCTACTGATGCTCATTAGGAAACAAAAGGTTCATGTGGAAAAGAGCAGCAGGAATTAGTCTTGGGTGGACAAGGCAAGAGTGATGAGTGGGTTTATCATCCTTTTATGTGGTTGCCCTTTGTCTCTCTTCGTAAATGCATTATGAATAGTTTCCTGACAGTCTCAAGTGATCCATAGAGACATCTTAGCACTCTTGCAAAAATCTTTAATGGATATTTACCAAGAAAAATTAATCCTTTAGAGTGGTATTGAACTACAGACCTGAAAATTGCCAAGGAACCTGTTCAAAAAACAACATAATTTCCCTTTTGTGACCAACATTTTCCTTTCATTGCATAATTTTTGGGGCATTTTCTTTGGTCAGAAGTAATATTCTTGATATGCAATATGGAAAGAAAGAAAGAAAATATTTTAATTTTTTATCTTATAAAGAATCTTGTGGCAGCTTAAGCACTAACAAGCTTTTCTTCTGTGGCAGTGGGCTAACACTTGTGAAAGCTTAAATCTTTTTCATAATTAAGGTTCTTTCTGCAACATTATGTTTTTTTTTCCACATGTTTTTCCCTGCCCCACTACTAAAATCTCACCATTAATAGGAAAGGTCTATAGTTTATGTCCAATAACCAGGCATTTTGATGCACTTCCCTTTCTCCTACCTCCTCCCATCCAATTTGCATAAACATCATCTGGCATTTCATTTTCAGATGTTTCCAAAAACAATTTTGGAAAACATGTGAAAGTGAGCAGCTGGTGTAAAATTATCGCAACAGAGTTCAGGAAAAAAAATTTCTGGTTTAAGTCTCTAGTTCCCAGAATCCTCCATCTGGCATGGCCACTAGAGGATTTTGGGATTTGTAGTCCTCCAAAGTAACATTTCTAAGCTCAGTATCTACTATTGTACAATAAGCTCATTGTATTCAGTAAAAGAACATAATTGTACCACCATATATTGATGGGAAAAATGCCCTATATGTCCTGATGTTTATTGGATGCGATATTTGGCTATGGTAGTTGTACTTAATTGGTCAAACCAAACCAGTGCAACAGTTACTAATTGGGCAGTCTAAGGGTCAATGAGGCAGGAGTCGTGGCAGTTAAAGCTACTCTGAAAGTGAGAACGGAAATGGTCAGAGGAATGAGAGGGTCAATTAAAACTAGGTTTGTAAACCAGAAGGGTTCAACCCTGGGATCAGGATAGCCCAGTTGCTCCACTTCTGCCTGTCCGTTGAGCAGAGGAAGGAGGTCTTTTTGTGTCCTTGTGAATGTTCGACTATCTCTGTATTAATTTGTCTGAATATTCCTGCGGTTGTCCACACATTTCTCTGTGTACAGATAACTCTACCTACCACAATGGGCAACAGCTGCTGTAAATGGAAATCCTTGCTTGCCTTATCTTCACAGGCAGAAGAAGAAATATTCTATCCCTACCCCCACCCCCACCCCGGGACTTGAAAGTGGGTTAGCTAATTTCTGATGCTACAGACACAACAATTTTATGCCAGTTGTATGCCATGCACAGAACTGTGACAGCTGCTGCTTTGTTTCATGGACTTTTAAAAATCCAAAGATTTATGTAGGACATTTTTATCTTTCTGAACCATGAGCCAGTTCTTCTGTACTTACTTTCTCTGTGTTATTTATTTTTTATTGGAAAAGTACACTATATTTGTGTAGACTGCTGAAGAGGTATTTTATATGAACTGCAGAAACTTTTACAGGAAAATAAAGCACTCCTTATCTCACTCTCATACTGGAGGTAAGGAATCTTATCCAGCTTATAAATTACTTGTTTAGATGATCTGTCAAGACAGTCTAAACCAATTGGAATAGTGAATGTAGTGAGTGTTTTTGACATCTCTAATGAGAAGAAATTATTATGTTATGGGATCATAGGAGAGCAACTAGCAAATATAAGATCAGTGATGAAAGGATACTGTATTTGCATGGCTGCCTATGCTTTAGATTAAACTAAGATGTTGAATAGTCTATTACTACTACTAAAGAATTGTAGCCCCAAAGGGTAATGGGATCCTACACATGTGGAGGGCACAAGGTGGTCAAAAAACATCAACACACTTGAAAACGGGGTCAAACCTGTCTGTGATAGAAAGCACCAACTGCTTCCTTTATGACTATTTTAAATGGATGGTTATATCTAGAATCTTGTCAGCTTCAACACAGTGATGCATCTTATATTAAACCCTTTAAAGTATTTAGCAGTTATGATGGTGCCAAACGGTGCTTTAAATAAATGATGTCCCCTGTCAAGGGAACAAGGAGAATGGAAGTATGAGCAATGTGTAGGATTTGTAAAATCTCTTTATGCTGGCATCCGGGTCTAGAATGCGTGTTTTTTTCTTGTTGACTGAGATTCATGTCAAGAAATGGTCTGCAGATTTATCTACTACCACTAATATCCTGCTCAGGGAGCTTAGAGCCATGATGGTGAACCTTGGCATGCCAGATGTTCTTGGACTTCAATTCCCAGAAGCCCAAGCACCCTGTGAATCCACACGAATGGGTTTACTGCAATTCATCCAGCCCACACTGCTCTCATCGCTCCCGGAAGTGAAAGTAAAACATGCCACTATGGGCGTGTTTTACTTCTGCTTCCGTGAGCGACGAGGGCAGCACAGGATGGATGAATTTCCAGAACCAGTAGTAACTTTTCACAGTGTCCCGTAGAACCAGTAGTGGCTTTTGGGGGAACTACCTCGGGGGCTTACCTTTTCACCAGTTCCCTCACTGTGCATGCGCACCAAGCACTTGGTGTGCGTGCGCGCCTACAGTGCTTGGCGTGCATGTGCGGCCTCCTTGCTGTCCTCCCAAGTGGGGAGGAGGAAGAGAAGCTGCTAGCCTGAAGCTCCCTATAGCCTGCTCCCCAGGGTAAGTGATTCGCCTTTGGGTGTGGGGTGGGTGGGTTTATTTTAATGTGAATTTAATGTGTATTTATTTGTAATGAGTATTTTTATGTGTTTTACGTGTATTTAATTTGTATGTTTATGTCTATTTAATATGTATTTAATGTGTATTTTTATGTCTGATGTGTATTTAATGTGTATTTAATTTGTATTTTTATGTGTTTTATGTACTTAATGTGTATTTATTTTAATTTGTATTTTATGTGTTTTTATGTGTATTTTTATGTCTATTTAATTTGTATTTTTATGTGTACTTATCTTTATGGAGTTTTTTTACATTGGCTCTGCCCGCATCATTGGCTCCGATGTCATGACATTGGCTCTGCCCAAGACGTCATGTTGGCTCTGCCCACAATGTTGGCTCTGCCCAATGTGGTAGTAAAATTTTTGGCTGCCCACCACTGCTTCTATCCTTCCACACCCCACCAGCAAGATCATCCTCTGCAATCCTACTGCTCCCCACTTCCACTGCTAGACATCAACAGGAGTAGTTGATGCTGGCAGACCGACTTGGTGGTGAATAAAAAGCACCCAAAATATAGCAAGGTGGTTGCAGCTGCCATCTACCCAGATGTTTCCAGGAGATATGTGAAGTGCTGTGGTAGTTTTACTGTACCTCTTCCTTATGCTGAACCTCAGTATGATAAAACAATGCTTTTAATTTCTCTTTTCTTCCACTTACTGCCCAATTAATTCCTCCCAAAGGAGGATAGTCTCAAGAGTTCTGGTTTTCACAAAGTGGTGGGCATTAGCAGGTCCGGACCAGTACGTGCATACTGGTAGCAAAAATGGCTGGCCCCACCCACTTCCTCACCCCGCCCACTTCTCCCTCCTCCTAGAAGAGGCTTTGGAGGAGGCTGGCTCCATTTCCCCCTACATCAAAGCCTTTCCTGGGCTCCGTTTCACCCCAAAGTGCATTCCCAGTCACTCCAGAGCCCAGGAAAAGGCTTGGAGGAAGGGGAAAATGGCTTCCAAGGGGGCTCCGTGCTAGAGAGCTATGAAAATAGAAGCCTCTTCTATTTTCATCACTCAATAGTGAACCTCTGAAGCCATTTCCCCCTTGTCCAAGACTTTTCCTGGGCTCTGTATCACCCCAAAGCACATCAATAGCCACTCCGGACTGGCTAGGGAGGCACTTTGGGGTGAAACAGAGCCCTGGGAAAGCCTTGGTCAAAGGGCAAATGGCTTCAGAGGTTCGCTATAGAGTGATGAATATAGAAGAGGCTTCTATTTTCATAACTCTATAGTGAAGAGCAGACACATGGCCAACAGGCCATGCTCACCAAATCACATGATCAGGCTCACAGTGTGGTAGGATTTTTTTTAATGCCCACCACTGTACAGTAATACACCGGATAACGTTATGACTTGGTTCCACAAGTCATGACATTATCCGATTTTTAGCGTTGTCCGATGCATGCATCAAACAACGCAAAAAAAAAATAGCCTTGACTTCTGGGACAAACCGCTTTAAAGGCAGGCAGGGAAAGAAAGAGACCTCCCTGCCTTTAAATCCACCCCCCACGAGCAGCGGTCTCTGCGACTGCAGTAGGGTTGAGAAAAGCGCCTTTCCCCCGAACCTACTGCAGTCGCAGAAACTCTTTTTCTCTTTATTTCCCTCCCTGTATTTAAACTACAGGGAAGGGGGAAAGAGAGAGAGGTGATTGGTTCTCTAGAGAACCAATCACATCTCTCTTTCCCCCTCCCTGTAGTTTACATATAGGGAGGGAAAGAAAGACGGAAGCACTTCTCTCTCTCCCTGTAGTTTAAATACAGGGAGGAAAAAATACGCGATCGTGAAAAAGACACGATAGCGTCTTTTTTCCTCCCTGTATTTAAATACAGGGAGGGAAAGAAAGAAAGAGAGAAAGAGTCTCTGCGACTGCAGTAGGTTTTTGGGGAAAGGCGGGTGCTTTTCCCCGACCCTACTGCAGTCGCAGAGACCGCTGCGGGTGGGGGGTGGATTGGGTAGTTCTACCCAAACCACCCCACACCCACAGACCATTGCATCGGATAACGCTAAGAATCATTATCCCGAATCGTTATCCGATGCAAGTTTTTTCCAAAAAACTTGCATCATTATCCGATTCTAGCGTTATCCGATGCAATCGTTATCCAAGGTATTATTGTATTTACCCCTTACCATACTTCGAGGCCATGCCTGATTAAGGATAAAAATTAGTAGAAAGCAAGTCCTCAAGTTCAGAAATGGTGAAGACATCATTTCTTATTTGCAAGGGAGTACATGGCTGTGGAATATAGCATTTGCTTAGTACAGGGGTGCCCAAACTACACCAAATGACGTAGTTTGGGCACCCCTGGTTTAAGCAGAGAAAATGGCAGCCTAAAAATCTATCTCATCCTGTTGCAAAACAGATTACAAGGCATGTTTTACTTTAGCTTCCAGTGGGAGGAACCATGTGAGTGAGCCGCTGAAGCATGTCCCTGGCCTGAGAAGTTTGGGCACCCCTGGCTTAGTGAGGAAGGGAAGACTTTCTTGTATTTTAAGCTTACTTACATCTCTGAAAAGAATCACAGCTTCCCCTTGACAATAAAGCAGAACATGAGCAAGTGAGGCAAAAATAGTTATACATTTCCCTTCTTTAGATGTGCTGAAATCGCCTTCTAGTTCTATTAATAGTGTGCCCTGCCTCACATTTTCTTCTGATGATATACACTTCTATTTCAAGCTCTAGATCAAGAGAATGAGATATTGAGAATTATCTGAACCTGTTTTTAAAAGAGTAAATCAGGTAGAGGGAAACAGGAAGCCATTGATGACAGAATGTCAATCCTGCATTTAGCTCCCAAGATTTAGGGATGGTAGGTAGAGCAGTAGACTGCAAATAGAGATATTGCTGATGAAAACAGGAATGTTCCTGGACTAAATGATGTCTTCACATCAGAACTTGGATACTGTATTGAATGACTTCAGTTATATTTCAAATAATTTCTGAAACCTGACCACTATTGAGTCTTACTTCTGAGATTGGAATTGTGTGGGGTCAGGTCAATTCTGACCTATGGCAATCCTTCCTAAGGCTTTCTTGTTATAAAGTACAGTACTCAGAAGTAGTTCACTCACCCATCTTTCTGGCAGTGTTGTGGGACTGTGCAGTTTCCCAGGGACTATACAGGAGGCAGGTCCCTTAAAGCCATCAGCTGTGCATGCTCCAGATGACCTGATCTGGCCTGTCTCCTGAAAGGCACAGTGCGGATTCAAACTCCTTATTCCATCTTTGCAGCCAGGTGCCCCAACCCACCAAATTAGGCCAGCATTACATTGGTGAGAAAATAAAAAGATAAAGTTTGCAATGGATACAAAGCTAAAGAACTCCCTTGCTTGAAAGCCAGTCATGTCTGACTCTAGGGTGCAGTGCTCATCTCTGATTACAGCCAAATAGCCAGAACTGTCTGTGCCTGCATATGTTTTCGTGGTCATGTGGCAGCCATGATGGCACCAGAATGCATGGAACACTGTTACCTTTCCTGCCAAAGCGGCACCTATTTATCTGCTTGCAAATTCTTGCTTTTGAACTACTGTACTAGGTTGGCAGGAGCTGGGACAGATGATGGGAGCTCACACGGTTGTGCAGCATTTAGGTCTCAAACTGCTGTCCTGAGGACTCTCCTCAAGCTCAGCATCTTAACCCATTAGCCACCACAGCTCACAATAGCTACAAAATAATAAACTTAATAATCCATTTATTTATAGTTCGTCTGTAATAATGAAAGACAGATTTTACAAGGACTTCCAAGAAGTAGTGCATGACACACCATTATGATCCAGAAGAGAATTAGGAATGGAAGAAGCACTATTCTGTCTGTGGTTTTTTTTGGGGGGGAAGAGGTGATAAGACAAGAATGTGGATACATACTGTATTTATTTATTTATTTATTTATTTATTTATTTATTTATTACATAAGAAGGCATTTCACATAGTCCAATGCAGCAAGCTGAAGAGGTTGTTCGTAAACAAAAGCCTTAATTCAAGAGATATGTGTATAATTGACATCCTTTACTGGCAAGAAGAAGCTGTGGTGAAATTACATTATCAGATGATAAAGAATGATAAAGATAACACTGTTTTTCATTTTGCACTCTTCAGATCCTCTTTAGACAAGCGTCTCTTGATTCAAATGATGATATCATTGTCAACAGAATGATTGTAAACAAAGTCCAATATGTAGATGGTGCAGACTTACTGGCTCACAATTTAGGTCAACTACAAAATTTGCTAGAGCCAGTGAAATAAGTAAATCTCAGTCTGAACAGTGTTTGGCCTTGAAATTCAAACAATGAGAAACAGCTGAAGTGATAGCTCCACAAGTGCTTGTAGGAAAACAAATGCAGGAAGAAGGCGATACCTTTATTGGATCAGTCAAAAATAAATCATTGTGCAAGCTTTCAAGATTCAAGATCTCTTCATCAGGCAGGCATAAAATTATCAATGAAAATTCATAGCAAGATATTACTCCCAAGTGCTCTTCATAGAAATGCATATGGAAAAAAACAGCCACCAAGCTTGTATGGTATCACTACACCTCTCCCACAGGAAGCTAGGTATCTGCTATTAGTATCACATGGCCTTGCAAAACACTAGCTTCCTTTTGTTAAACAGTGTAGAGCAGGGGTTTCCAACATTTTCAGGCCAGAGGCCGGGTCACACTCTCTCAGTCATCTTCGAGGGCTGAACACCCATTTTGCCCTGCCTACACGGTGGAGGTGGCCATTTTGTCCCAAGAGCTTCAGGTGGGTAGCCATTTTGTTTCTCAAATGCTCTTGGAGGGGTCGGAGTAACATGAAATGGCACTATGGGCCAGATTTGGCCTTCAGGCATTAAGATGGGAACCCCTGGTGTAGAGTCTCATTACTTCAGTAGGATTACACTGCCTGACATTATCAGCTAATGTGATTTAGCTGGGAAGGTTCTGAACAGAAGTACAGTAAAACACCGGATAACGATTGGCTCGGATAACGCTAAAATCGCATAACGTTAAGTAATCTGGGGAAGAGAATTGGATTGAATAACGTTAAGGTCCTATAGGATTGATCGGATAACAACCGCTAAAGCCTGTGCGGTTACAATGTATCTTTATGGAGCTTTAATGTTATCCGATCCATCCCATAGGATTTTAACATGGATCGAATAACACTAAAAATCAGATAACACCAAGACTTGTGGAACCAAGTTTTAGCGTTATCCGGTGTTTTATTGTACAGTCAAACCTCGCATAACAAATGCCTCGGTTAGTGAAAAACTCGCATAATGAGCGGGCATTCTTCAAACGTTTCTGTTTCGTATACTGAAAATTTTCACTATGCGAAACGGATTTTCCCTATGGAAAAACTTGCATACAGTCATACATCGCATAATGAATTTAATGCGTTCTGCATGGCTGCTTGCTATGCGAAAAATTCGCTATGCAAGTCAGACTCGCATAACGAATTTTTCGCTGTGCGAGTTGGACTTTTCCCTATGGAAAAACTTGCATAACGAGCATTTCTATGGGGAAAACTCGCATAGAAACACTCATTATGCGAGTTTTTCCATTGGGAAAAGTCCGACTCGCATAGTGAAAAAATTGTTATGCGAGTGGGACCGCTTAGCAAAAAACTTGCTCGTTATGCAAGTTTTTCGCTAAGCAAAACACTCGTCATGCGAGGTTTGACTGTAACGAGCATTTCCATGGGGAAAACTCACATAATGAAAAATTTTCGTTATGCGAGTTTTTCCATAGGAATTTTTGCTATGCGAAAAAAACTCACATAGTGAAAAACTTGCATAGCGAGCTGCCTCGCAGAACAAAATATTTTCGTTATGCAAGGTTTGACTGTATCCTTAAACCATTTTTGCATTGTCCCTTTGTTGTCTTTTGTGTCATTTCTTCAAAATATACAGCACTGTACTATGTTTTCTGTATGAGGATGAACAGCTTTCCATGCCAAGAGAGCTTTTTCACCATGGAAACAGTCCAGAATTTCAATTATGGAAAGGAACCAAGGGAATATCCTTAAAACGTCCTTGTGGAATTAGGTGCCATTGCATTAGTGTTGCAAAACTCTGAGATGAGACTTTGGATTCTGGCAACTGGGGAGGTACAAAAACACTCTAGAGAGAGTAATTTAAGATTCAAAAGTTGATGATCTGGAAAGTTTGCCACAGAGGAACAGAAGGAAATTTGGCAAGCCCAATCAAGAAGTCTTTCAGGAGAACAAAAGTGGCAGCTCATATTTAGAACAAGGTGGGAGACAAGAAAGAACAAATGCAGAAGTTACTACCTTATGTACAAACCTTATGTATACTGCTTTAGCAGTATACAGTCTGTAGCAATTCAGACTGGGACACTTGCAGGTTTGACCACATAATATCTACTTCTGCATGTATTTCTAGTGCTCCAAGCCAAGCACTAGGGCAGTGGCATAGCACAGGTTTCAGCAGCCCAAGGCGGCCAAACTTGCCGCCCCCCTATCTAGGCTCGCTGTCTCATCTAGGCTTGGTGCCCCCCATTTAGGCTCGCCCCTCCGACGCCCATCCCCGCAGCAGCCTCCCTGACCTGGCTGCCAGGAAGTCCAGGGGTGGTGGCAAAGTCCCATTTATTGTGAAATTTTGCTGCCCCCCCCCCAAAGTGCCACCCGGGGGGCCTCCCCCTCCCACTACACCACTGCACTAGGGCTCTTCTAGTGCTGGGACATTTTGCAACTACAGTACTTACAAATGGGAAATGCTGGGAAATGATGTTTCTAAATACAGTGGAACCTTAGTTAAGAAATGGCTTGGTTAACATAAAAATCACATAGCAAAAGGAAATCAATAGAAAATATTGGCTTGGCTTACGAATTTTTTCTGGAACAGATTAATTGGTTTTCAACGCATTCCTATGGGAAACCATAGGATACTTAAGAGACCGCGTCAACTCGAGAACATCTGTCCATCCCACCAGAGTGGACTGGAGAGGCTCTCTTATTGTGCCTCTCTAGCACCAGAAAGAGGGCCTTCTCAGTGTCTGCTCCCACCGTATGGAATCTCCTGCCAATTGAGCTACAACTCCAGATGGAGTTGCGGTCCTTCAGGAAAGTGCTAAAAACCTGGCTGGCAAAGAAGGTGTGGGGCACTGGAGCACTGGGGGATGTGGTGACCCCCACCTGCTGGCTGATATAGTAATATCGCTCCCTCGCTCTTTTTAGTTGTCGGGCTAATTTTTATTGTATTTTTAATTGGGGTTTTTACTGGTTGTTTTACGTAATTGTTGTACGCCATCCAGAGTCGCTTGCCGAGTGGGCGGCAATACAAATATGACTAATAAATAAAACTATAAATAAATAAATAAACCATGTTTTGGTTAATGTATTTTGGTTTTCAATGCATTCCTATGAAATTGCATTCAACACATTCCTATGGAAAATTCGATTAAAGTAATTTTCACCATAAGAAACGTCACGGAGAATCCATTAATTACATTAACTGAGGTACCATTGTATGACTGAACAGGATGAGAAATCATTTTCAGTTAATAGGAGAAATGAACTGCAACAAATAGCAATATAAGTTGTGTTGTGTTACAATCAATATTTTAGTATGTTATGTACAGATTGTTCACCAACTCATGCTCAGAATCTTAACCATCTTATGCAAAGAAATGCCACCATTGGATTCTGAAAAAATTACTAAAGGATTCATTGAAATGGCAAATTGTTTATGAGCTGTTTATTGTATAATAAAAATAAAACTACAGTCCCTCTTCAGTGGTTATTAATGTTAAGAACTGTAATAGCAAAATGCAACAGAGCGAAAACAACAGAATGAAATTTAACAGGATTTAGTATAAAGTTCTGCATGGGATGGGGGTTAATACCCAGTTACAAGATGGGGGATATTTGGCTTAGTTATACTACATGTAAGAAAGATCTTGGGGTTATAGTATATCAGAAGCTGAATATGACCCAACTGTACAATGCAGCTGAAAAAAATACCAAAGTTATTTTAGGCTGCATTAATATAGGCATACATAGTCTCCAAATCCCATGGAGTACTAGTTCCAATGATGGGATGTAACAGGTTTGCACCAGTTTGCCAGAATGGTAGTAATGTTTTCCAGTGTCCCGGAGAACCGGTAGCAGCTTTTGTGGGAAACCATCTTCGGGGCTTACCTTTTCACTGGTTCCTCCACTGCACATGCGCACAGCACATGGTGTGCATTCGCGCTTACAGTGTTTGGCGCGTATGCATGGCCTCCTTCCTGTCCTCCCAAGTGGGGAGGAGAAAGAGAAGCTGCTAGCCTGAAGCTCCCTATAGCCTGCTCCCCAGGGTAAGTGACTCACCTTTGGATGTGGTGTGTCTGTGTGTATTTTAATGTGTATTTAATACCTTTACCCATATTGACGTACTACCACTGTTCCTAAAAAGGCCTGGCAGCCTGGTTTGGGGTTTTTAAGCAAAGTCTTGGAGTTACCTCATCAATAAGCTACACCTGTGCCATTCCAATTGCTGTTCCAGTTGGAGAACCCTTAATGAGGTACAGCTGTTTTACATTTATATTATGGCATATTATCCGAGCAGTACGATGACCATATCCATCTTGCAACATGGTGCTGCCCAGGCACTTATACTAACAGGTAAGTGATGGCATCTCAGAAAACAAAACAAAATAAACAAAACAAAATAAAATAAAAAACACAGTAGCACTTTAAAGACTAACTGCTATATTTTCACTGTTAGCTTTCGTGGAATGAAACTTACAGACATGTTCTTATATACCAAATTCAGGAGGTCGATGGGAGAAGGGTTGGTGTCAAGCAAGATGACAGACAAGCAAGCACAAGAATGCAGTTTCACACAGCCATTAGCAATAATAGATTATTCAGATAAACTCTAAAAGACTCCCTTTCGATCTCAAGGTTGCTGAGTAAGCCCATTATGGTATCTGATCAACTTGTGACCTGCATGTCAGGGGGAAAAAAACTAACTGCTGTACCTGGTTTCTTTCTGTTTTACTAAAGAGAATTGGCAGGAAAGTTGTAATATAAAATCATATAGCAATCTCTATATTGCTATACAGAGATTGTATAGCAATACAGAGATTGTAAGTGATGGGTTTGTGTTTGGGGTGTTTTGGTGGGTGGGTTGATTTATGTTTGGGGTGTTTGGGTGGGTGGGTGTATTTTAATGTAATTTTTATTTTATTTTTTTATTTAATTTATTTACGGGTTTGTGTTGTGGGTGGGTGGGTGGGTTGAGGTGTGTGTGTGTGTGTGCTTATTTTTATTTTATTTTATTATTTTATTTTTTTCTTCGGCCCCGCCCAAGACATCATGATGTCATAATATTAGCTCCGCCCACACTGTGATGATGTCACAGTGGGGTAGTAACATTTTTGACATCCCACCACTGACTAGTTCCCATCTATTCAGCACTGGCTGGGCTTCATCTTGAGTATTGTGTCCAGTTCTGGACACCACAAGTTGATGGTGGCAAACTGGAACAAATTCAGAGAAAAGCAGCAAGAATGATCAGGCAACTGGAAACCAAGCTCTATGAGGAAAAACTGAAAGAATGGGACATATTTAGCCTTGAAAGGGGGGGGATGAGGGAAGATATGATAGCACCAGTCATGGGATGTAACAGGTTCTCACCAGTTCCCCAGAACCGGTAGAAACTTTCCCCAGTGTCCCGGAGAACCGGTAGCAGCTTTTGGGGGGAACCACCTTCGGGGCTTACCTTTTCACTGGTTCCCCCACTGCGCATGCACACCAAACACTTGGTGTGCATGCACTCTTACAGTGGTTGGCACGTATGCACGGCCTCCTTGCTGTCCTCCCAAGTGGGGGAAGAGAAGCTGCTAGCCTGAAGCTCCCTATAGCCTGAAGCTCCCCAGGGTAAGTGACTCACCTTTGGATGTGGTGTGTCTGTGTGTATTTTAATGTGTATTTAATACCTTTACCTATATTGACGTACTACCACAGTTCCTAAAAAGGCCTGGCGGCCTGTAGACCTGGCAGCCTGGCTTGGGGGTTTTAAGCAAAGTCTTGGAGTTACACCTGTGCCATTCCAATTGCTGTTCCAATTGGAGAACCCTTAAGGAGGTACAGCTGTTTTACATTTACATTAAGGCATATTATTTATTTATTTATTTATTTATTTATACTTACTACCCCGCCCCAATCGGGAGTACCTGACTCTGGGCGGCTTACAACGTGGATTAAAATCACAAATAGATCCTTAAAAGTTCTTAAAAAATTAAAACAATATGACAGGTAAAACCAAATATCCCAAACATCACAGGGGGTGGCTGTCCCCTTAAATCAGCCAGCCTACGTGGGATCCCGTGTTCCTGGGACCCCACACGTGCTCCGCCAGCCAGGTCTTCAAACCTTTGCGAAAAGGTAGGAGCTCTGTTTGCAGACGTAGCTCGATTGGGAGAAGGTTCCATAGGGCCGGGGCGAACACAGAGAAGGCCCTCCTCCTAGTGCTAGAGAGGCGAGCCTCCCTAGCCGATGGAATAACAAGAGAGCCCCTCCGATCCGCCCTGGTGGGACGGACAGACATTCTTAGGGTGACGCGGTCTCTTAGGTATCCTGGCCCACTACCATATAGGGCTTTAAAGGTAATGACCAGCACCTTGAATTGCACCCGGAGACATACTGGCAACCAATGCAGCTCCCGGAGCAGAGGCGCGGTGCGAGCATAGCGTCCGCACCCCATCACTACTCGGGCCGCTGCATTTTGGACCAGCTGCAGTCTCCGGATGGTCACCAAGGGCAGCCCCATGTAGAGCGCATTACAGTAATCAAGTCTGGAGGTGACCAGAGCATGTGTGACCATGAGCAAGGCGTCCCGGTCTAGGAGGGGGCGTAACTGGCGTATTACACGAAGTTGTGCAAAAGCCCTCCTGGCCACGGCTGCCACCTGTTCTTCGAACAGTAGTCGTGAGTCCAGGAGGACCCCCAGATTACGCACCGGGTCTGTTTGGGGCAAAACTGCCCCATCCAGAACCAAAGTTGGTAACTCCCGAGATAACACAGGGCCCCTTACCCATAGCCACTCAGTCTTGCCGGGATTCAGCTGTAGCCCGTTTTCCCCCATCCAGACCCTAACAGCCTCCAGGCACCTGGAAAGGACTTCCACTGCACCGCTTGGGTCCCCACGGGCCGAGATGTACAGTTGGGTATCATCTGCATACTGATGATACCTCACCCCGTGGGAACGGATGATCTCACCCAGCGGCTTCATGTAGATGTTAAACAGGAGAGGAGAGAGCACCGAGCCCTGAGGGGCCTAGGGCCGGACTCCTCCTTCTCCAGCCACACCGACTGGGTCCTGCCCCTCAGAAATGAGGAAAACCAGGACAACACAGTGCCCCGGATCCCCAATCCTTGGAGCCTCCCCAGAAGGATACCATGATCGATGGTATCGAAAGCCGCTGAGAGATCGAGAAGAGCCAGGACAGACGGATGACCACCATCCCGCTCTCTCCAGAGATCATCCACCAATGCGACTAGTGCAGTTTCTGTCCCATATCCGGGCCTGAATCCTGACTGAAAAGGGTCCAGATAATCCGTTTCATCCAGGACACTCTGGAGTTGCTGCGCCACTGCCTTTTCCAAAACCTTGCCCAAAAAGGGTAGGTTGGACACTGGCCGGTAGTTGGTGAGTACCATAGGGTCGAGGGATGGTTTTTTCAGGAGGGGGCGCACCAAAGCATGTTTGAACGGTGCTGGGAAAGACCCCTCCTTTAAAGATGAATTTATAATTGCCTCGACCCAACCCCCTGCCACGGCCGTAGATGCTTTAATCAGCCAGGCAGGGCATGGATCCAGTGCACAGGCTGTGGCGCGAACAGATCCAAGGAGCCTGTCCACTTCCTCAGGGCCAACAGGATCGAACCGATCCCAGATAACGTGGCCAGACTGTGCTCCGGTCAACCCCAGCTCCATGCGTTCCACGCCGGGATTAAGCTTCGAGCGAATCTGAGCGACTTTCCCCGCCAGATAATCAGCAAAAGCCTCAGCTGAACCTTGCCAACCAGGGCCCGACCCCCCCCCCTACCAAGGAGGGACCTAGTCACCCGGAACAGAGTCGCTGGGCGGTTATCTGCGGAGGCAATAAGGGCGGTGAAATATTGACGTTTCACCGCCCCTATCGCCACTAGGTAGTCTTTAATAGCTGCTCTAGCTAGTGTTCGATCAGGCTCACTCTGAATCTTCACCCAGCGGCGCTCTCGGCGTCTCTTTGCCCGTTTGAGCTCCCTTAGTTCTTCTGTGAACCAGGGGGCAGATCAAGCCCTACAAGCGCGGAGAGGCCGTAGTGGAGCGATTACGTCCAAGGCTGCTGTCGCTCTCTTATTCCAAGAGTTGACAAGGGCTTCAGACAAACCGCATTGCAGGTCAAGAGGACAACACCCCAGTTCCCTCTGGAATCCTTCTGGATCCATTAGTCGCCGGGGGCGGGCCCATCTAATCGGCCCTGCCTCCCTACGGTGAAGTCTCGCCCCCAGGAAGTCTAGGGTCACCAGATAGTGATCTGACCATGGCACAGGAGAGATGTCTAATTTCTGTAAATTCAGATCACTCAGCCACAGCTCCGACAAAAAGATTAAGTCCGGTGTGTAGCCACTGCTCCTGGTAGGACCCTGAATTACCTGAGTCAGGCCCATGGCTGCCATGGAAACCATGAACTCCCGAGCCACCTCTGAGCCGGTCCCCAACGATGGCAAATTGAAGTCCCCCAGGACCATCAGCCTGGGGGCCTCCAATGCCAGCATAGCGACCGCCTCAAGGACCTCGGGCAGGGAATCCGATACCTTGCAGGGAGGCAGGTACATGAGCAGGATTCCCAACTGACCCTTAGGGCCCACACGCAAGAACAGGGCCTCACAACCCGGAATAAGTGGAGCCGTGGCTCTGGCGACCCCCAGTGATTCCCTGGCTACCACGGCGACTCCACCGCCCCTTCCCCTCTCCCTAGGCTGGTGCCAAATACCGAACCCAGCTAGGCATAGTTCAGACAGAGGAACTCCGTCCTCAGGCACCAGCCTGGTCTCGGTGATGCATGCCAGATCAGCCCGCTCCCCTAAGATGGCATCTGAGAGTAGGGGAGCCTTGTTACAGACTGATCTGGCATTCACCAGCAGCAGCCTAAAGGAGGGGTCACTCTTGACCGGCTGCTCAGGACCCAGAGATGTAGCCGGGGGGGGGGCAGAACAAGGGACAGCAACCAAATTTCTGACCCGTGTTCTCTGAGAGCGGCCCGCCCCTCGGCTCCCGCTGTAGCACCCCACGCCCGTCACTACACCAATTTGGGCCCCTAGGAACCCTCCAGATCCAACAATCAGAGTCCCATCCCTGCTTCCTGGCTGGCCAGGTCTTCTTACTCTCCCCCTGTGATCCTTTCCCCAACCCCTATCTTGATATTGTCCCCCATCCCGATTCTGGAACAAGTACGGATAACCGTAATGTCGGGGGAAGCGGCGGTTCCTCCATCCGGCCGCAGATGGTCGGGACGGCGGTGGAGGTGGTGGTGGAGCCAGGCCGCCCTGTCGCTCTCCGCTTTTGAGACCTCGCGCCGAGGCAGAGGTGGGGCTCCGGCACAGGTGCGGGTGGCCAGGCTGATGAGAGTGGCGGCGTCTGCGGCGGTTCCTCCATCCGGCCGCAGATGGTCGGGACGGCGGTGGAGGTGGTGGTGGAGCCAGGCCGCCCTGCCTTATCCTAGAGAACTGGTTATCCTAGAGAACAGGTAAGTGATGGGTTTGTGTTTGGGGTAGGTGGGTTGATTTATGTTTGGGGTGGGTGGGTATTTTAATGTAATTTTAATTTAATTTTTTATTTAATTTATTTACGGGTTTGTGTTGTGGGTGAATGGGTGTGTTGAGGTGTGTGTGTCTGTGCGTATTTTTATTTTATTTTATTTTATTTGGACCCGCCCATGATGTCATGAGGTTAGCTCCGCCCACACTGTGATGATGTCACGGTGAGGTAGTAAAAATTTTGACATCCCACCACTGGATAGCACTATTCAAATACCTGAGGAAAGGCTGAGGTCTGTTCTCAGTCATCCTAGAGAGTGGAGGGCATATAATGATGGGCTCAAGTTACAGCTCAAGTTACAGCAACCCATTTTCATTTGATTATCATGAAAAACTTCCTAACTGTTAGAACAGTACAACAATGGAACTAAAGCCCTCCAGAGGTAGTTAGTGCTCCAATGCTGGAGTCATTCAAGAGAAATTTGACAACTATCTGTTAGATATGCTTTGAGCAAGAAATTGGTCTTGATGGTTTTATAGGCCCCTTCTAACTCAATTTTCCTATGATTTTATAATTCCCAGATGCTGGAGATAAATTCTCACATACAAACTTATTTGGCTATTGTGCTTTGTCGGAGAGCCCTATTTCTGTCGCATCACTTTTAGAAACATGTTTACTGATGTCATTAAAAAGAAGGCTTTTCAATAGGTCCTCTCAGACTCAGGAATTCCTTGCTTGGAAAGGTTTGGTTGCCCCCTTCCTTGACACTTATTCTGCTACAAAGACCATCCTGTTTAGACAGGTCTCCAGCAATGGACTTGATGGATATGCTGTTCTTTTATATTGCTTTATATTACTGTAATAATTATATTTAACAGATGCTTTAAAATATTTTTAACTATACTGCATGATAATTTAGTAGTGTTTTCATGTGTATAATACATTTTTTAATTCAAAAATTGCCTGTGAATAGTAGGGTAAAGCACCTTGCATGCCATGTTGGGAGAAAGGCAGGATATAGATTAAATAAATCAGTGAACCCAATGGGATGGCCATCATCTTTACAAGCTGGTTATGAACTTCCCAGGGGCATCCAGTTGGCCAGCCACTGCAAGAACTGGAATGCTTGTTTACACTGACTTTTGCTCTAATCTAATGCTATTCTTCAGCTCTTATGTTCTTAACGATGTAAATGACGGCAGCGTGTCATAGACACAGCGATTCCCATCACAATGTCATGGCAGCATATGGCATGCTTAATACCTCTTTGTTAAAACTGGCGTGGTAAACCAATTGTGAACACTTGTAAGCTCCAGATGCTTTCTTTCAGAAAGAGTGTTCTTCATAGTCTTCCTTTGATTGATTCAAGTGTTCCTATTGCCCAGATTATCCTGGATCACTGTGGCACAAAGAAAGTCAGAACTGCCTCTAACAACCTTATTGTTTGCTAGACCTATGTAGTGGCAGCTTCGGCATGCATTCAATTCCTCTAGCAGCAGCAGCAGCAGTTATGTGCAAGCTTTGCAACATTTTATAGGTGGAAACAGGCTGAGGTGATGTCTTTTATATTGGCGGGACTTTCCTATTGAAAGTAAGATGGATTAGGGTGCTAAGTCTGTGGCTGTTATACACATACACACACATCCACTGACAAGGATCTAAGACAGTGATGGAAAACCTTTTAGAGACTGAGTGCCCAAACAGAGGGGCAGGGAAAACTCTGTGCTGAGGGGGAGGTAGGTAGCGCTCCCATTGGGCTGCCGGGCAGAGGGGTGGGGCGAATTCTGTGTTGGGGGGAGGGAGGAAGCTCTCCCATTGGGCTGCTGGACAGAGAGGCAGGGTGAACTCTGTGCTCGGGTGATGGTGTGTGTGCCAACAGAGAGGGGTAGGCATGCCCCATGTGGCACATGTGCCATAGGCTCACCATTGATCTAGGATTTATACAGTATATTGGATTGTACTTTTCAGCTATACAAATGTATCCATATTTACTTGGAAAGAAGACCCAATAATTTCCTTCCTTCCTTCCTTCCTTCCTTCCTCCCTCCCTCCCTCCCTCCTCATGGGGGACCCAAGGCAGCACATAACAGTTAGAACTATATAATGCTCACAGTTTTAAAAATACTTTAAAAACTGTATTCAGTGGGACATAAATCTAAAGGGTGCTAAAAGAACATAAGAAGTTGCCTTGAATGTAATCAGATAATGCATTATTTATTCTGATTGTCAGCTGTTCTCCAGGAATTCAGAAAAGATTCTGCCCTAGCTCAATCCAAAAATACACTTCTATGCTGTATGACTGACTACAGTGCTTTCTCTGTCATAATGCTATCAAAGTGAACCCTCCTCACTAGTGCTGTTGCAGTGGATTACACTCTTGACCAAGCAGTTGCACAACTAGATGCACTAGGTTACATGCCCAAAATTGTATTGGATACTATCTTTGTGCTAAATCTGAAAATAGATAGCTGTTAGTGCAATGATAGGGTTAGAAGCAGGCGAACCAACACTGGACTGCTGTATGGTACATAAATAAATGGAAATAGGTATGAAAGCCATATTGGTAAGTTACTTCCTTTATTCTGCTCTTAAATATAAAGCCAGCATAGAAACAGCTTTCTCCACCATGAATTTGTCAAGCCACTACTAAAGCCATTGGAAACATCAACACATCTTATGGCAGCCCATTTGATAAACTGGCTATGTACCATGAAATACTGATATATATTTTTAATAAACACAGAGTTGCATAGACTGTTCAGCAGATACAGTATTATGATTTCCAATTGAGGAAAAATTGCCAACTGAATTTTCAGGGAGAATTTTTAGGAGCAAATTCATTTCAACTCTGCTAAAGAAGTAAGGATTGCACTTTAAATGTCTCACCAAATTCCTGAGCATCTCTTGCAATTCTTCTTATGACTGATCTCCTTTTGGCAAAAAATACGTAACACTGAGAGTTATCTAAAGAGCAAAAAGAAAAGAAAAAAGAAAAATGCAATGGTGTGTGCAAAATTCGAAAACAGGGGTGGGTAATACTGTTATAGGTAAAGGTAAAGGTCACCCTTGCTCAAAAGCCAGTCGTATCTGACTCTAGGGTTTGGTGCTCATCACTGTTTATGGCTGTGTCTGCAGACGTTTCCATGGACATGTGGCAGGCATGACTAGACACTGTAGCACACAGAACACTGTTACCTTCCCACTGAAATGATACCTATTTTATCTTCTTCCAATTTCTTGCTTTCCACCTGTTAGGTTGGCAGGAGCTGGGACAGAGATAGGAGCTCACTCCGTCATACAGCACTCGGCTCTCAAACTGCTGACCTGCTGACTTTCCAGTTGTCAAGGTCAGAATCTTAACCACTAAGCCACTGCATTCCTTTAATACTGTTATAGAACCACTCAACTCTCACAAACAAGCAATTTCCTGTTCTGTAGAACATCAGTCTGAACATCGCACAACTTAAATATAAGGAGCAAGTGGAGATAGAAAATGCCAAAAAGCATCCTGGTTAGATGTTGAAGTTTAAGGTCTACAATTATACTGAAGTTCTAAGATGCAGGGTACAAGCATAAAAATAAATGCTTGTGGTGTAATGGAAATACAGTACTGTATCTGTTTCTATCCTATACAGTCAAACCTCAGATAACGTTATGATTTGGTTCCACAAGTCATGACGTTATCCGATTTTTAGCGTTGTCCAATGCATGGATTGAATAATGCTTAAAAAAAGCCCTGACTTCAGGGACAAACCGCACGGTTTGTCCCCAAAGTCAAGCTGACCCTAGGTTAGCAATTGGTAGCCTAGGGTCAGTTTGACTTTGGGGACAAACCATTCAGTTTGTCCCTGAAGTCATCACTGCAGTTGGGGGTTGGATTGGGCTATCCAATTCACACACATCCAACTACAGCGATGGATCGCTGCAGTTGGGGGTTGGATTGGGTAGCCCAATCCAACCGTAGCAATCACTACGAGTGCAGTAGGGTCGGGGTGAAAGGCACTCTTAGCGATCACTAAGTCTTGGATGGGTTATTTGCTTCTTTCTTAGCAACCAACTGGTGAATCTGTGCCTGCTGCCTAGGTTCTTGTGTAATGCTTTCTTAAGGGGAAAGGTAAAAAGCCTTTTCTATGGAGAAAAGAAAGGTTCTTTGTAATGTCTGCTGGAGACAAGAAATCTTACAAGTCCTTCAAAATCATTATCAGGTGGTGTTGTCAAATTGAGACAGTGTAAATCAGTGAAGATTAGGGATATAGCAACACTTTTTCATGTCCCTACTTGGGTCAGGGTCTCTTGCTGTGGTATACAGATGAGCTAAATTACCATTTTATAACCTCATCAGGACTGGCCCTATTATTAGGTAGAACGAGACAACAACCTTATTTGGCAGATGGGGAGAGACACCCATTACAGACCTCCAGCAATTCCTCCTGTGTCATTTACAGTCTCTTCTCCCCTGGCCTGCATTCTGAAACACCTCTCTTTCTTACATGTATCTTAGAAAATTCTGTCTCATTGCCAGTACTGTATAAATGTAAATCTCAGTCATCAGTCTAATTTGACTTATGCATACTGTACTGAACAGCGAAGATGCCATCTTGTCTTTTGCCACTGGCAGCAAAGTTCCTTGGGTCAGCCCTGCTTCTGATTCTTTGTCTAGTCAGGTAGCCATTCCAACTCTATTTTGTAGGACAGCTCAGAATTCAGTAACATGGCATTTGAAAGGGCTTGAATGAAATATCACATAGATTATTTTCTCAGCTATGTGGG
This sequence comes from Furcifer pardalis, assembly GCA_030440675.1. Classification (NCBI taxonomy): domain Eukaryota; kingdom Metazoa; phylum Chordata; class Lepidosauria; order Squamata; family Chamaeleonidae; genus Furcifer; species Furcifer pardalis. The sequence continues at coordinate 258,430,435 of CP126891.1, forward strand.
TAGGATGAACACTGTTTATTTTATTTCATCTCTTCTCTGCAGCGTCATCTGCTGCATTTTAATATGGTGATGTCAAGGTGGTAATGGTTGTGTTATACAGTAGGATTCCTGTTTTCTGCCTGAAAGAAGCCCTCAATTAGCTGCAATGCCTTCTAAGTATGTGTGAGCTACAGTGTTTTCCAAAATTCACAGCTCTTGCATTAAAACAAGAAAGGAGAAGCTACAGCACCCAGATGAAGCTCGCGAGGGCTCCTCAGCCACCTAACAGAACAATTGCATGTGGTCCACCACTGCCCTTACCGCCACCGGAAGTGGATGTGTTTATGACAGTCATAAAATGCACCCGTGCATTTGTAAATGCACCTGCACCTGCCGTAAACACTGCCATAAATGCACCCACAGCTGTCTTAAACACATTTAGGACAGCTGCGGACACGTTTTACGGCATCATTTGTGGCTGGAGGAACCAGGGGGCATGGTCAGGAGGGGGAGGGGCATCAGGCCTATGGCACAAAAGGTTTGGGAACTCCCGGGATATTAGGAGAGCTAGAACTGTTTTGAGATATAGCTGGTTGTAAAAACTAGCGAAAGCATTTCACTCATTGCTTTGCTCCAAAGGTCATGATAGGCCAAATACGTGCACCAGGTGGCTTTTGCCCCAACTCCCTCCTTTTGCTCCCGGATTATTATTTTTTTACAAGGACAGGTCAGGTTGAAATACATCTTCACATTAAGCCAGTAAGACCTGGTGTTAGTGGGCATGGCTGAAAGTGAGTGTCCCAGCTTTAAAGCCATCTGCCCCCGTTTCAAACTTGCTGCTCCTGTGGTACTTTCTTTCCCATTTGCCTCACTATCTGGGTAATAGGAGATGATGGCAGTTCCCTGAAACTCCATCCAATCCTTATTAATCTGGGCAGCAGCTCCTTCATTATCAGCAGCAGCTACAGCAGTGAGGAAGGAACTATGAGATCTCATGAATGTTTTTCAATAGGTGAGTCCAGGAAAGCCACTTTGAGGACCCTATCTTGGCAGAGGGATGGCCCATTCACTTTGAGCAGAGGTCCTTCCTCCCTCAGGGCAAAAAATAAAATAAAAGTGTCCTTACCTCTGGCTTTAAATTGCTTTGCTCTTTACCTCAGGTTTTAGAATATCTTTCCTGTGCTTCTGAAAATGTTACCTATGGGAAAAAAATATGTTCTGCTCATCTTTCTGCTTCTTAATCATGCTTTGTACAAAGGAAAATGGTAACAAGGAAGCCCAGCTGGGGAATACAAGAACAATGAGATTTTCTTAAACTAGCAAGCTTTGCATCAACTGTTCTTTCCTCTATTTGTTCTCATTGCTGCAATAGGGGCTGCGGTGATCTGATGGTTAAGAAGCTTGTCTTTTTAGCTGGAAGGCTGGCAAATCGGCAGTTTGAGACCCGGGCAATGCATGATGGATTAAGTACCCATCTCTGTCCCAGCTCTTGGGGACAAGAAAGGAGCCTCATTCAGGTGTCCCCTGAGTGGAGTTTCTCCCGCAAAAATCCTTTCAAGCCAGAATTACTGACACAAAATTATTATTATTATTATTGCCACAATCTCCATATATATCCAGTTGCCCTGTGTACAAACCTCTTCTTGTTCATTCGTTTTTGAGTCAGAGATTACTCTGGGTTGAAAGGATTTTTGCAGGGGATGCCTGAATGAGACTCCTTTCATGTCCTCCAATCATGCAGCTCTCCAAACCTAGCACCTTAACCACTAAGCCATGGGAGAAGCTCCAATAATTTCTTCTTATCTTGCAAACTTGACTAATATGACCTTTGTTAGGACATTTTTCATTTGGGGGTATTGTACAAAGATTGCTGCCCAGTGGAATAGTACAACTTTAAGGCCCTCCATGTGTTCTGAACACAGGTGTCCATAATAGAGCCTCAAACTGATGGCCAGGCTGTCCATGCCTCGTCCATGTGCTCCTGTAACAGCCCAGCTGTGGCTGATTAGAGAATCTGCCCAGCAACAGTAGGGTATAACTGTGGCCCTCTGGGAAGGGTCTATGGAGGAGGCTATTATTCTGGAGGAGATTATCTGTGAGGAGGTTGCTATTCTGATGGAGTCTATATACTGAGAAGGACTGAGACACTGAAGGAGGTGATGGTGTTCAGAGTTTTTCTTCAACTGAGAAGAAAGAACTGCTAAAGGATCACCAGGACTTTTTGAGTGCTCCTGGAGTTGGAGCCAACAGAGGACTCCAAGCTGTCTACCTACTGTGGGGCTTGGAGAGAGTGAGAGACTGTTGTATATAGTCCTGTGTATGTCTGTCTTCCCCTCACTGTAAGTAAAGCGCACCTTTCCACTGAAGGCATATGTGTGTGTGTTATTGCACCAAGGCTTTCGCTGCGTAAGAGCTTAAAAGTGCTACTCTGCTATCGAGCCACACATAGCGCTAGGGGAATCCCTGATAACCTTGATTTTACTCTTGCCTTTGTCCTGGTGAAACCTTTGACCTGCATTAGTAGTTTGCTCTTGTCTAAAGAAAAGGTGAAGTATAAGGAACACATTTGTGCAGAACAAGGCACAGAGGCTAAACTGTGCCCGTGTGGTTCTGCCTTGAAAGACTGCAATCTGGAACAGAGGAGGGGGAAGGGAAGAGATATCAAAATGTCATTTGAAATTCTAAAGCCTTCAGACAGGCTGGTTTTCAACTGTCCTTGCATAGCCGGTTGTCAAATGTTAGCAATGAATATGCAGAGAGGAAAGGTTTAAATATGCTCCAGGGCCTCAGCTTTGAAGGGGGGGGGGAGGTTTGAGAAACCCCCCGTTTTGGGTGGGACCTGGGCAAATATAACTCTGGGTGGGGATATCAGTGGGCAAAGATAACGCTGCCTGGAAATGGAGAGATTGGTCCACTAAAACATATGTACTGCCTCACCTTGAAGTATACCTACTACCATTCCATCCTCTTGACACAGACATAAGGTCAAGGCCCCACTTGGGTTTTCCATTCCTGCTGAACTCCTAGCCTTCTCACACTCTGTGAAAATGCTTATGTGAAAGAGGACAGGGTGGACCAGAAGGAAACAGCAGCAGGTAGGTCTTATTTCCAGTTTGGGGGCAAGGTATATTTTGCTCCTCCTTCGTGGAACTGTGGAATAAATGAAGCCAGTGGCAGTGAGGGCTGTGTCTGAATGAACATATGCTTCTATGTATGTGTGAATGGCCCCCTTTGTCACTGGCTCTACCTCTTACCTCTGGCTCCACCATTGGCTAAATGCACTGCTATTGATTGGTGATGGGGGGGGGGATTCCTCTCTTCTGCACCCCCCTCCTTGACTGCAAGGGGTGGTTTGGTATGGAGTTCTTGGTGCTCAGGTCCATGTGCTTCCATTTCTACTTCTTAGCTCTAGACTAAGTGGTGGGGACCTGTAGAGTCCAAGGGCTTCATTACTTCATAAACGACATTCTACAGATGTATGGCTGCTCTTAACAAATGTAGGGCCATTCTGAAGTTTCTCCATACTTACCTCTACCCCACTCATTGACTTGCATCCACAATGTTTTACCTATGATACAGACTGTTATTATTTCAATTCATAAGATGATATTGATTAGAATTGTTATTGGTGTTCTGTCTTTTTCCTTGAAGAGAATGTGGGAAAGTTTGTTTTAAAGTACAACTCCCTGACCAACACGATCAGTTCTAGAAACTGCCATCCAAAGCCTTTCAAGAGTCAGGTTGTTTAAGTTGCAGAGCTTTTTTATTTTACCAAGCTTTTAGTACGTTGCGTCTTTCTCATTCTCTCCCCACTTTTTAATGCATTTTTATTGACTGCTTCTCTTATATTGACTTGTCCTGGTATTACTTTTCTGTAAGTTTTTTAAAGTGCAGTGTGTCTCTTTCACAGTATTTTTAATTGTCTTCTTCTAATGCTGGTAAGCAACTTAGGGTGTCTGGAACAAATTCATAAGATGTAAATGAATAATATGAGTCAAATTATGTGAATCCATGAACTCTCAGATACACAACTTATTGTTTTCTTTTTTCTTGTGCATTCAGAAAGTGTGTGTGTGGGGGGGGTTGTATCTGAATTTTGATGTTTTTAAAAGGAGTGAGGAATTTTCATCAGGCCTGTGTAAACGTTGGCATTCAGAGAAATTTGCCCATGTGCTGTAAACATATCTATACTCCTCTTGTTCTGTATAAGGTTATTCTGAGCAAAGACGGCAGAAGAATGGGATAGTTAAACATTATCGCAGATGGCGAGACAGGCTGGTGTTGCAGCACACATGAAGACATTTACAGAAGAATATCATTGTGTGTTTGCTCAGTAAAGAGCCCCTCATTTGAGTGTTTTAATATGTGAGCTTGTGTTATATATTCACTGGAGGCCTCTGTAGGTGATGGCCGTGGTTCCATTCATTGCCTGCCTCTGGGGCAGAAGGAAAGGTCATTGTTTTCTTTTCACTGCTTTCCTACTGTATTCAATCACTTCTTCAGACAAAATAGACAGAATGCTTGTTATATTGAGTGTTGGGTTTATAATATATTTATGTACATGCTCAAGAGATAATTGTAAAGATGTATTTATGGAAACAAAACTGTCAAGATGTGCTTAACAGCAAGGCTAATTATTTGCTTCTCCCTGGGTATATATATTTGAGAGTCTGGGAGGCCATGCTGTGAGGCAAAGTGAGCTATTTGTGTCAGGCAGTATAGCCAAGGGACATGGATTTGATGGAGATTGTATCTGTTGTATGATCTCCTTTATCCTCCATCCCAGTGGTTCCCAATTAGTTTTTTCTACGTACCACTTTAAGAAAGACCTCAAACTTGTGTACCCCTTATTGCAGGAACGTTAAATATTGCGTACCCCTTATTGCAGGAACGTTAAATAAAAAATGAAATCAGGTGTATTTTATATTTATTATCATCAAAAGACATTCTAATGACAGAGAACACATGTTTCATTGTGACAAATGTGTACGTTGACAATGACGAGCAAATAGGCGGGAACGGGGGCGGCCGTGATCGAGTGACACGAGACGCGGGAGGCGTGGGAAAAACCGCCACCACGGGAGAAAGCGCTTGACGATTGACTTACCTACTGATCGTTTAATTAAATTGAATAATTTTTTGGCAATTGTTATTGCATTATTGCTTTTTAAGGATTTAATATTTTAGTTAAGAGATTGCTGCGCGTACCCCTTGATGCATTTGGGAACCACCGCTCCATCCTAAACTATTGTGACCCCTTCGGTCTCAATTGAATATTTGTCACCAGTGGTAATGAGGACAAAATGGGAGCCCATGCATTACTGCAAACACACATGATAAAAGCAAACCTTTTCATCTTCTAGCACCACTAGCTTGCCCTCAGATTGTCTCTCTGCTTAGAGACAGAAGAGCACAGAACTGCCCTGAGTGTTCAGCTGCTGCGGTAAGGCCTGGTAGTTCAGAGAAATATTGCCTGCCAGCCCAGTGGATAGCAAGTGCTAAAAAAGTGTTGGAAATGAATTATCAGCAAAACAAGAGTCTTCAAAATTAGGAAACCAAAACTGTGTCTTTCAGATGCATGTCAGATGCTGAAAATGGTGTCTCCTTCATTAAATATGACTCTGTCCAACATTTAAAAATCAGAATATGCTAATAAAACTGTTCAGTCAATTTGAAAGTGGTCAGCCCATATTTGATGGCTTCCGTATGCTCATCTTCTCATCACTAGGCTTATAAGAACTATGGATTTCCCGTTGACACAGCTTTTTGCCATTTCCATGTTCACAAGAAATTCCATTGCCTATCCAGGAGAGAACCATAGACACTATTCAAAGTTGTTTGGAGGAAAGGCAGAATATATCAATTAAGTCTTTGGATTTGCCAATAAATATTCAGTCAATAGAGAGATGCAGACACTCTCTTATGAAGGAACCTGTGTCATAAATACAGGGTGTCCCAAAAGTTGCCATACATAGGAAAAATGGGAAATTGTAGCTATATGTACCTTTATTGACAAAAGATTCATTACAAAATCTTACAAAATATTTATCCTTGCTTGAAAGCTAGTCACATCCAACTGTGAGGTCCAGTGCTCATCTCTGTTTATAGCCAAAAAGCCAGCACTGTCTGCATGTGCAGACGTTTCCATAGACATGTGACAGGCATGACTCAACACCAGAGTGTACAGAATGCTGTTTACCTTCCCATCAAAGTGGTACCTATTTATCTACTTGCAATTTCTTGCTTTCAAACTGCTAGGTCGGCAGGAGCTGAGGCAGAGATGGGAGCTCACTCCATTGTGCAGCACTCAGGTCTCAAACTGCTGACCTGCTGACCTTCCAGTCATCAAGTTCAGCATCTTAACCACTAACCCACTGCAGTCCCATCTATACATACACAGACTCTTCTGCCCCACTCATGGTGGACACATGTTCCAAGATAACTGTTGTTATGCAATTTTGCCTATGTATGGCAAGTTTTGTGACATCAAAAATGTGGCCAAAACAATAAAACCCAAATAGGTGGTTCTGGCCTCAGACTGAACCCACTCTCCCAACTAATTGGTAGCACCCAAACAGCTCTACGTCTCTTGTAAATATAATGATTCAAGTAATCCCCACCCCCCAAATAATAATTATTTTGTGTCAGAGATTACTCTGGGTTGAAAGGATTTTTGCTGGAGAAACTCTGCTCAGGGGGCACCTGAATGAGGCTCCTTTCATGTGGCCAAGTGCAGCTCTTGGGTATCGAAACCCGACCTTCCGGTCTCCAGCTCAGCATCTTACCCACTAAGCCACTGGGGGAGATAACCCTCCAATAATACCCCTCAAAGTTCAGTGAGCAAAGTTCTCCACTGCTTTTGATTCTTGACACATGCCATTCTGTTGCTAATTTTAACCACAAAATCACTCTGCTGTCTGCTCCAACTTCTCTTATTGTTTTCCTCCAGCAGTCTTTGTTTTAACGAATATTTTCCCTCTGTAGCCAGTAATGAACAGCTATTGTGAATTCAAAAGAAATATATTTCTCTGTGTTCATCAGTTTTAAAATTTTATTTCTGTGTCAGTAGGCATTTTGAATACTTAGAATAATAGTTCCTTTCTGCACTCCCTCTCCATTAGCTACATTCCCTTTAACGTTAAGCCCCATTACCAAAGCAACAGATGCATATTAGTCGGCAGCAACCACACAGAATACAGAATTTGTGTTTGCTCTTGCCAAATGAGCTAAATAAATCCTGCTCCAACCATAAATGTTTGATCTCTTTCTATATGTAACTGGTATTTTACATCCTTCTTAACACTTACTCAAAGACAACCTTTTTGTCTGAGGATGCTGAAATATCCATTTTGCTGATAAATGACAGAAAACAAAGTGAGGGGAGAAACCTCTTAATTTTGCAGGTTTTTCATCCTATTTCCTCCTAGACCTGGGGTGCCCAAACTTTTTGGGCCATGGGCTGATCATGTGGTTCAGGGAGTTGGTCACTAGGGGCCGGGTGCGGGCTTGTTTTACTTCCACTTCCAGGAGCGACGAGGGCTTCATGGGCCGGATGAATTGGTGTCGGGGGCCGCACCCAGCCCCCGGGCCTTAGTTTAGGCACCACTGTCCTAGACTATTGTTAAAATGAGATCTGAAATCACCATCGTGTTTGTAAAGATACAGAATTTTAAATCAGATTACAAAACCAACAACAGTACAAACATAATCTGAAAAAGATATTACCAGAACAAACAAAACAAAAGCAAGAAATATTTTTTTAAAAAAGAAACATAAACCAGTGAGTTTTGTACACAAAGGAACTTGCAAGATCATGAATCCCTAGCAGTCTCTTTAAGCCAGATATGTCAGGAATCAAATTTCAGGACAGCTCTATCTATGAAAGTCTTCCAAGACTGAAAGAAAATAGTCCTGACACAAAATGTTCAACACTATAAAACGAAATGCAAGGACAGGGACCAATCCTGACCAGCACAAGAGCCCATCCTTTCATTGCTCCCACAGCCTAGATCTGTTGAGTTATAACTCTGTTTTGAAGCCTGGCGTAGCCATCCTCCAGATGGCAACATGGCTCATGGGCTCCTTGTAGAGATGGTTGCACTTGTGCAATGTTGACATGCCATAAAACCAGGAAGGAGGAGACAGGACTGGAGAGATAAAGCCAATGAGTCCATGCAAGGCAAAAAGTGGAGTGCCAGCTTTATGACTCATTTAACTTCTTGTTTCAGAAGGCCAGCCATTAGTGACACATCGCCTCTTAAAACAAAAAGTCTCTGTGGGCTGTTAGTGAACCTTACACAAGTCCTATCACTTGTGGGAGGCAAGAAAAGCCTTGGGGTTATGAAGGGATATATATTTGTTGTACACAAGACTGTCTAGATCAGGGGTTCCCAACCTAAGGCCTGCAGGCTGGATCCGGCATGCACTGCCATTTCATGTACCCCCCATTCCTCCAAGGGCATTCGAGAAACAAAATGGCCACCCTCTTTGAAGCTGTTGGGACAAAATGGCCATTCCCATAGTGCAGGCAAGGCAAAATGGCTGCCCAGCCCTTGAAGCTGACGGAGGGAGTGTGACCCGGCCTCCAGCTTGAAAAGGTTGGGAACCCCTGGTCTAGATTGTGAAAACTGCCACTGCTTTGGGTATTGAGCACATGTTGTCACTGACAGGCTATAAAAAACTGACTTTGTTTCACCATATTACTTGGTTACATGGGTTTTATCTGACTCTGGGTTTGTTTGCCTTGATTGCCTTTATGCCGCTTTGTACGATCAGCCAAGGAGAAAAATGAAGGAGGACAAGGGCTTTAAAGAAAGGAGGGGATAAAAGGGTGATTCAAATCGAACATGCAGTTCATAATGGGTGCTTGTTATAGCCAAATGGAACATACAGAAGCAAAACAGACAGGACTACCATATGTCACAGTCCAGCAGAGGAAGATCATTACCACCCCTTATTCAGGGAGCCTCGTAAAGTTATCTGCTTGGTGGCAAAGCAATATACTAGGTTGATAAATAACAGAACATTCCATCTGCAATCCTTTGTAACCCTCAAATACATCCAATTTCAGGTACCATCCTCACTAAGGGTGAAGGAAATTTGTCCAAACTGCTTGAAACTGAAACAGGACCATCCAAAAATAAGGGAGTGCTTTCTACATAGTAGGGCAGTCCTTCGGTAAGCAAAAGTGCATACATTTGTAAATAAAGAGAACATTCAGTTTTGAAAAGTAAGAAAAACCTCCTGAGAACGACCTGTGAGAAGCCAGAGTTTACAGAGTATGTGAGTGTCAGTTGGAAGGTGAGGAGAAAAAAGGATCTGGTGTTCTGAAGCCCCTATTGTAAGCAGCTATACATGGTAGAGCAACAGTAGAGTAGGAAGGAAGGACAAGATTTAAGAGGAAAAAAAATACTCCCTATACAATGTAGGGAAGAGAGGTGTTGAAATGCTGCAATATTTTGCTGAATGTCCCTGTTATCACTCAGTGTACCTAGGTAAAAGGTAAAGGCCATCCTTGCTCAAAAGCCAGTCATATCTGACTCTAGGGTTCAGTGCTCATCTCTCTTTATAGCCAAAGAGCTATCTGCATCTGCAGAAATTTCCATGGACATGTGTCAGGCTTGACTAAACACAGAACACTGTTTACACCACTGAAGTGGTCCCTATTTATCTACTTGCAATTTCTTGCTTTTCAACTGCTAAGTTGGCAGGAGCTGGGACAGAGACGGGAGCTCATTCCATCGTGCAACACTTGGGTCTTGAACTGCTGATCTGCCAACTTTCCAGGCATCAAGTTCAGCCACTAAGCCACACAGTCCCTACACTGTGTACCTACACTGATGTCTGTGTTCCTGTTCCGTACCTCCAACCAAACTTCCTTCATGGAAAAAGGCATTAGAGTAAAAAATAAAGAATGTGTGTCAGCAGAAGATTCTGGAACATAGAGCAATCAAGTCCCATGCAATTTTCATGAGTATATGCACAGCTGAATGAAAAGGGTTTTAAAAATTGAATTAGGATGCAATGCTTTCCAGAACCAGACTAATAAAATAATAAAAGCCTGTCCCCTCAGCAGTCTGTCTTCTTGGCATAGCGCCTACTTTGCAAAATAATAATAATATATATTTCCACCTCACTGAATCATTATCGCTGGATGGTGGTCCCTGCATTGGCTTTATAATGTCTGGCTCTTTGTCTTTGGCTAATTAACAAGTAGGTTGGTTGGGTTAGAGGGAGGGAGAGAGCATTGCCTGTATAACGTTTGTCAGAGCAGGAGCCAAATAATTCATTGCTGAGTTCAGATTTAATGTGCAAAATTCTCTCCCAGTCCTCACCGCCCTGTCAGTGTAGCCAATTTTTGACGCAGCCTGAGGTGCTTGAAGGTGAATCTTAGATTGGCAGAATTGTCTTCTTATGGACATAAGACTGTCCAATTAAGTTTTGCTTCTCATCCATATTTTTTTTTTGTATGTGTATGGAGGTGGTGTAAACTATTTGAAGATATGATTTGAAATCATACACATCAGTGAAAATATCCAGAGCTGCCATTAAGACCTGCAATAAAATTTCCATTCTATTTATTTATTTATTTATAATTAAAATTTATATAGCCACCCACTTGCCACTTCGTGGCGACTCAGGGCGGCTTACAGAGTTGCTATAATACAGTATCAAAGAAATAACAAAAACAAACACAGCAGGAGGGAAAAGGTCACAACAGTTCGAATGTTCAGGTAGGCAGTAGGCAGTGGGCATCCCCCCAGCCAGGTGGAGCAGCAGGTGGAGCAAATCCAGGGGGAGGGGTGGAGGCATCCTCAGCTGCCCGCACAGTTGGGGCGGCTGAACAACGGCCCGCACAACCAGGGTAGCTTCTTCGGCCAGGGCTTTTGACAGTCCTTTCACACACACACCGGGCAGGTGGAGCAAATCTGGGAGGACGTGGTAGAGGCATCCACAGCTGCCTGCATGGCCAAGGTGCAGAACAACCAACCGCATGACCGGGGCAGCTTCTTCTGCCTGCATGATCGAGGCACATTCTTTATATACAGTTCCTACAGGCTCAGTACATTAATTCTTGTTTAACAACTTTTAGCCACTGTGGATGGCTAAAAGTAGTACAGTATGCTTATCATGTTTCTAGAAGAGTTGCTCCCTCATTTGTTAGAAGACATCTGAGTGTCGTGCCATGTGTTTTTCTTTGACTCAGGTTATTGCATTTAGTGTGCCTTGTTGGGGAACACAGAAAGAGCCCCCTCAAAGATTGTGTTATTTTTCAACCACGATTGGCTGTACCCTGGTAACAGCAACCTTGTGTTGCCGGCTAATCTTTCACACACTCGGTCAGGCAAGAGGAACTGCAGAATGAACTCACCAAAAGGTGCCTTCATTTGGTCAGTTTCATATCTGACCTAGAACCGGAATAATTTGCATAGTATGGGAGGTGAGAAAAGCTCACCTATTTTGGCAGTTTCATGTCTGGCCTAGACAAAGAGGAGGAGGAGGGGTAGAAGAGCATCTTATTTTGTGTCTGGTCACTGAAATTAAATGGCCATGCCTGATTGCTGAGACTTTTCTGGGGAAATAACATTGTCAGTGGGGAAACAAATTACAGTAATTGGAACAAACCTCACAGTTAATGATTAGTTTGATCTTCTATCTTCCATCAGTTAACTTCCTTTACACCAAGGCATCTAGTAAGCAGGTAGTCCTGTTGCAAGCACCCGTTACCAATTTGGCACTTCTTCCTTTGGATGCATTTGTGTTGTTGTTGTTGTTGTTCAGTCGCACAGTCGATTCTGACCCTTTGCAACCCCATGGACCACTGTCCGCCAGGCACTTCTATCCTCCACCATGCTCCTCAACTCGCTCAGCTTTGTGCCCATTGTGTCTACAATACCATCTAGCCATCTTATTTTTGGCCACCCCCTTCTTCTTTTGCCCTCCACCCTTCCCAGCATCAAGGCTTTCTCAAGTGAATCCTCTCTTCTCATTTGATGTCCAAAGTACTTTAGCTTCATCTTTACTATTTGACCTTCTAAGGAGCAGTCAGGGTTGATTTCTTCTAAGATTGACCTATTTATACTCCTCGCTGTCCAGGGGACTCTCAAAACTCTCCTCCAACACCACATCTCAAAGGCGTCTATTCTTCTGCCCTCAGTTTTCCTAATGCTCCAGCTCTCACAACCATACATTGCCACAGGGAATACCATTGCTTTGACTATACGAATTTTTGTTTGCAATGTGATGTCTCTACTTTTCACTATGTTCCCCAGGTTTCTCATTGCTTGCCTCCCAAGAATCAGTCACCTTTTTATTTCATGGCTGCAATCACCATCTGCAGTGAGCTTTGATCCTAAGAAAGTAAAATTTGTCACTGCTTCTACTTCTTCCCCATCTATTTTTCAGGGACTGATCGGGCCTGTTGCCGTTATCTTGGTTTTCTTTATATTTAGTCTCAAGCCAGCTTTTGCACTTTCTTCTTTCAAACTAATCAGGAGCTTTTTAAAGTCCTCCTCACTTTCTGCCATTAGGGTGGTATCATCTGCATATCTCAAATTGTTGATGTTTCTCACAGCAATTTTGATCCCAAATTGTGATTCCTCCATCCCTGTATTGCGCATTATGTGCTCTGTGTATAAGTTGAATAAGCAGGGTGACAAAATCCAGCCTTGTCTTACTCCTTTTCCTATTCCAAACCACTCTGTCCTTCCGTATTCTGTCCTAACTGTTGCCTCTTGATTCATGTACAGGTTTCTCATGAGGCACATAAGGTGTTCTGGTATTCCCATCTCTTTCATTACTTGTGGAACTATAAAAGAGGAAAAGTCCAGGCATGGAAGATCATCAGTTCAAGGAGATGATCCAGTTCATTCCTATCTGCATTGAACTTCACATAGCTGTCCACAGGTCATGGTACGTTAACCGGCTCGGCAGTGCCATAAACATAATTGACTCCTCTCCTCAGTAGAAACAGCAGTGTAAGCTTCTCCAGTAAGTGCTTCACCTAAGGATCCTGATTTGTCCTCCACTTCTCGTCATACATAAAGCTGCCTGGAGCAGAACTAGTTCTTTAGTCATAGAGGTATTTTTGGTGTAGCAAAGACAAGCTTAGGATAACTTCAACAGACAATGCTTGAAAGACAAGAGGTCCCGTTGTCTCCTGCAGTTACCTTGAAGAAGTTTGTTCAATAATCCCCCTGTTTCCTTACCTTCAGGAAATTCCAAATTGTTTTTCAGAATTTTCTCCAGGTGTTTCTTTCTCCTGGGCTTGGAGAAAACCCTTCCTGCTAGTCCTATATAAGGTGATCAGGCAAATCTGTCAAACTATTATGACATAATTATCTTGCTCAGCTGGAGCTAGATAATTGTTTTGAAATTACTTTAGTAAACTATTTCAAGCGCTTTTGTTTCCAAGACTACTTTGGCTATAATAATAAAATAACAATTGCATGCCAGAAAGTCAATTCTGAGTTATGGCAACCCATTCCAGGTTTTCTAGGTAGGGAGTATTCAGGAGCGGTTTACCATTCTTCCGGGGGGTGGAGGGTGTGTGTGTGTGGGAGTGTGCAACTTGCTCAAGGCCACAAAGGCTGGCTCTTCTCCAGGACTGCTCAGTGGGAAATTGAATTCCCAACTTCTGGTTCCATGGCCAGGTATCTAAACAACTGAGCTATCTAGCCATCTGTGTTGTCTATACCTCCCCTTACCTATATACATTTAATTAATTAAATCTAGGATTTGTGATAAAAAAGGAGTAACATTTCAAAGTTCGGCCTTAGTCACTTCCCCCTTAAGCTAAACCATGAAATAACACCCAGTAACAATAATTAAAAACCAATAACCTTTCTATGAGGGGAGCAAAGGAGACTGGTTAGGAAATTGTATCTTCTGGTGATGGCCCTTGATTTCAGTGTGGATATTAGCTAGGCCTGTTTATTCCCTGTGTTTCTTTTGTGTATTTCTGATGAAAGCTGATTATGATTTATTGCCCTGCTTATCTTTGGTTTACTTTCAGCACATTTGTCACTGTGGATTATGTTTGGTCTCTCTCTCTCTCTCTCTCTCTCTCTCTCTCTCTCTCTCAATCTTGTTCTTACCACATCTAGTGGAGAGTAGAATGAGGCAAGGTCTAGTACATCAAAGAGGAGGGTTGAGTGGGGTGGTTTAATTTAATTTAATTGTTTGATTTTTATGCCGCCCCACTTGCCTTAGCGACTCTGGGCGGCTAACAATAATTCAAAAAAGAATACAAAAGTAGTGGTGAGGCACGAGCATAATGCCCACACCCCATCACTACCCGAGCAGCTGCATTCTGAACCAGCTGCAGCCTCCGAATGGTCACCAAGGGCAGCCCCATGTAGAGCGCATTACAATAATCAAGTCTGGAGGTGACCAAAGCATGTGTGATCATGAGCAAGGAGTCCCAATCTAGGAGCGGGCGTAACTGGAGTATTACACGAAGTTGTGCAAAAGCCCTCCTGGCCACGACTGCCACCTGCTCTTTGAGCAGTAGTCGTGAGTCCAAGAGGACCCCCAGATTATGCACCGGGACTGTTTGGGACAAAGCTGCCCCATCCAGAACCAAAGATGGCAGCTCCCGAAATAGCGCAGGACCCCTTACCCACAGCCACTCAATCTTGCCGGGATTCAGTTGTAGCCCATTGTCCCCCATCCAGACCCTGACAGCCTCCAGGCACCTGGATAGTGATGGTTCTGTTGTATTTCTTTGAGATGATATGGATGATTAAACATCCCAGTATACACACTTTCAGTTCTACTGATGTTTCAGTTTCCTTGCACAAATGTAAATTATTGTAACAGCATAACCCATCATAGTGATATAATCAGTAGCGTGTTTTATCTGCTGTTGACTTTGGTTTTATTATTATGTTGAATTAAGCCTTCTAAAGTTTGCCTGGAATCCAGTTGTGCATTTACATCAGCACAACTGCATCTGTGAATTTCAGCAGTAAGTTTGTTGCAAGTTAAGAAGTCAAGCACAGGCACGTGGTATCGTACGCTGAGTCACACAAATGGTGCATGTGAGCAAATGTGACAAGTGGCCACAGATATTTACATGGATGGAATTACTCCAGTGGGCATTTTCAATGGGATTTCACCATTTTGCTATTTATATTTAATGGGCTTATATTGTATCAAATAGCAGTGTATTTTGCTTGGTATTTTAGACTACAGCTCTCAGAATATTTTAGATAGCAAGATAACTGGGAGTTGGCATCCAAAGGTACTTTCCAGGTTCTGATTTCCTATACACAAGTACCCCGGATAACGATGAGACTTGTGTGATGCATTGATCACACAACGTTAAAAAAAGCCCTGTTTCCCTGGAGGCTGCAGCAAGCCATTACGTCAGGATTTGAATCCTGATGTTTTGGCTTGCTGCACTTGCTGAGGATGTCGGGGAAGCCCAGAAACAGCTTGGATCGGGTCTTCCCACCTCCCTGGACCCAGCGGGGATATAGGGACCCCAAAATTGGTAAAAAAATGGACTTTTTTTTACCAATTTTGGGGTCCCTGACCCCCCTGCCGGGTCCAGGAAGGTGGGAAGACCCGATCCAAGCTGTTTCTGGGCTTCCCTGACATCCTCAGCAAGTGCAGCAAGCCAAAATGTCAGGGTTTGAACTCTGACGTTTTGGCTTGCTCCACTGGCTGGGGACATCGGGGAAGCCCAGTAACAGCTGTAGATCGGGTCCCCTGCCTGCTCGAGAGAGATCAGAGGACCCGATCTACAGCTGCAGGGTGGCTGGGGAAGCTGACGGGGACTCCCTGTCGGCTTCCCTAGCCACCCGCCCTTGCCTCCGCAGCTGTGGGGTGGCTGGGGAAGCCGACGGGGGAGCCCCCCGTCAGCTTTCCAGCCACCCCACCCCTGCCTCCGTAGCTGCAGGGTGGCTGGGAAGCTGAACAGAGAACCCCATTCAGCTCTCCAGCCACCCTGCTGCTAAGAACGACTGTATCGGATAACGCTAAAAAGAACGTTATCCGGTGCAAATCTTCCCCCCAAATTTGTCGTCGTTATGCGGTTTTAGCGTTATCTGGTGCAATCGTTATCCGGGGTATTACTGTACTGGTACAGATTGAAGATTTACTTTGGGATCCACCCAAAATGCTTTTTAGCTGTGTTGGACATTATATAGAAATCACTCACTCACTCACTCACTCACTCACTCACTCACTCACTCACTCACTCACTCACTCACTCAAGCACATATACATAATGGTTAAGTTACCCCCAAAAGGACCTATCATTAACAGATCTTGGCATTTGCAAACTCAAATCCATGGCTTCCTTTATTGGTTCAATCCATCTGATATGTAATCTTCCTCTTTTTCCTGCTGCCTTGAACCTTTTCTGGCATTATTGCCTTTTCCAGTGAGTCTTCATTTTTTATCATGCTGCGCTCAAAGTTCAGCAACCTAGTTTTTCCGTTTAGTATTTTGGAGACATAAATATCTCAAGGACTCCATCCACACCCTATGCTAGGATCTCTCACACATTATAATTTAAGTCACACTAGTTTTTCTTCACTGTATTACTGTACCTGTAGGTGGTTTACTTGCTGCTGGATTAGTTACCTACTGCTTTTCTCTGTTGTTTTTATATAATAGCTTATTTTTAATTCTGTTTGCTGCTTTGCTTGTCGCTGGTGATTTTGCAGAATCTTGTTGTTTTTGAATGCTATTTGACAGAAAGGCATCATACAAATCTAACAAATAACCAAGGGGAGGGATGAGCAAATATAGGGCTTCAGATGTATTAGACTGGGGTGCCCAAACTTTTCGGGCCATGGGCTGGTCATGTAGTCCATCCCACCAGACATGGAAGTAAAATATGCCTTGCAATCTGTTTTGCAACAGGATGAGATAGATTTTTAGGCTGCCATTTTCTCTGCTTAAACCAGGGATACCCAAACTATGACCTGTGGGCCAGATCTGACTCCCGGCACCAATTTATCCCGCCCAAGCTGCCCTTGCTGCTCCTGGAAGCAGAAGTAAAATGTGCCCATAAGGGCATGTTTTTCTTCTGGTTTCAGGAGTGGCAAGGGCAGTGCAGGCCAGATGAATTTGTGTTGGGGGCCAGATCTGGCCCATGGGCTGTAGTTTGGGTACCCCTGCATTAGATTAAGCATATCCAACAGTGAGGGCTTATGCCCACCTATTTAGACTATAGTCCATTTTCTCTTTATGTTTATCAGATAGGTATTTATTTTTATAGTGGCTAAACAGCAGATGGTGCCCACCACCAACCTATGCAAACATGCCAAGGGCCAAAACTGTGCCTGGTGCCTGCTGAGACATATAAATTCAACCTTTACACAGTACTTAAAGCGAGCCAAATAATCTGGCAGAAACCCCCCACAATTCTCTCATTTCTTCCACTCCCTGACAATAAGAATAGAATAATGATGAATTAAATTACTAATGTAATGGCTACCCTTTTATGACATGCCCAATCTGCTGCCTGAGGTGGTCTCCTCATTTGGCCTAATGGTAAAGTCAGCTCTGCCACTGGGTATTGGAACAAGAGGCATCAGTTCCAGGCTTGGTTTGATGTTTACTCATCATAAACTCAATACTGTGCAGTACTTGAATGTACATATGGATGGATGAAATGGGAATGAACAAAGCACAATTAAAACAAGAGTTGTACGTCTTTCTTACTCTCAAGATATCAACAAAAGAGGAGCTGGTATCCATTTGTTTGACTGTTCGCTCTACTTGACCAACAACTGGCTGAGATTGAAGCTAATGGATACAGAAGGTTGCCACTCTCCCTTTACTAACTCATCACTCTAATATTCATACAGCTTTCGGCACAGAGAAAACAATATTTCTGCTTTTGGGGTCAGGAGGGGACTCTGCTCTGGATTTTAGGGTGATGGTTACAGGACCTATCCAAAGTCATGCACTGTGTCTTCAAAACAGCTTTAACACCTTGGATCGTTCAGTTCAGACTAAACCCCAGATTATATTTACTGAAGACATTTAAATGCAACCACCACCCTCTACTATTCCAGTGCCTTGTAGGGCAGGGAGTCTCAACCTGTGGCCTATGGGCAGGGTGCAGCCTGCAACACCATTTCATGTGCCCCCCCCACCGCCTCCAACACACCAGGAAGTGCCATGTGGTGGAGGAAGGGCAAAATGGCTGCCCTGGTCACTCCTGGAAGCAGAAGTAAAATGCGCCTGTATGGGCACATTTTACTTCCATTTCCAGGAGCGACGAGGGCAGCGGGGCTGGATGAATCGCAGTAAACCCATTCATGTGGATTCACAGGGTCTTGGGCGACTGGGAATTGAAGTCCAAGAACATCTGGACTGCCAAGGTTCACCATCATGGGTCTAGGTGGTTTTTCAGGTATAAAGTATTCAGAAATGGTTTACCTTTCCCCAAAGGACATGTAGTGAGGAATTAAATACCTAACTCTGGGCACACTTGGACCTTTCTATTCAGCTGGCTACCTTATCAATAACTGGCCCTTTGATCTGATTGCTCTCATTCAGATAACAAAGATGCTGCAGCTTCGTTCAGTCACTTGTAGGGAGTTTCTTTTGATTGAGTCACACTTTGGAAAACTTAAGGTCTTAATTTTTTGTGACTATGTAAGCTTTGGCATGACATAACATGCAGATTGTTGTGCTAAAGTTAGGCTGCTCTGTTGTTCCATAGTGCAAGAGGTTGTCTTCTCTTTTGGGGGACTTTATCTTTGATTTGTATATCATCAGTTCATTTTGTTGTAGTGCTACACTGCGCAGAATGCAAAAGTAGTAACATTAATTGTAATTGAATGCCTGCTCAGAAGATAATAAGTATATCTCTTTTCATTCATTAATTTATTATGGCTGAATACACATACCTAGTGTATTCAGCCCAACATTACACATAGTGGATAAAATTACAGTAATACCTCGGATAACGCTAAGACTTGGTTCCTCAAGTCTTGGTGTTATCCAATTTTTAGTGTTATCCGATGCATGTTAAAATCCTATGGGATGTATCGGATAACGTTAAAGCTCCATAGAGATACATTGTAACCGCACAGGCTTTAGCGGTTGTTATCCGATACATCCCATACGGGCACAGAGCATTGATCAGCTTGAGCTTTACATTTTTATATCGCTGAGCTAATAAAGGGGAAAAGCACTGGAAGCAGCTGCAAGATGGCTGAATGTGAGAGACAGGATTTGGCTGACATTACTTTGGTTGAATTTATTTATGGCTTTGATGATACAGTGATTGATCAAGCCACATATTATTGCACTAGAATTTGGGGACGACATGGATCACTGCAGTGGGTAAAGAATTGACCTGTTCCTGATGTTGTCTCTCAGCTTCAGTCCAAGTTGTCATCATGGAATGTGTCATAGGAGGCTGTCTGTCAAATACATCAATGTGATGACTAAGGTGGCTTGAGGAAGAAAGATGTCCTCCATCATGGATCAATGAGCAGTAGGCTCATCAACCTGCCAAGATGTCCTCTAAAACTAGCAGGCTTGTCTAATATTCACTTACATGCATGAGGAACTCTTGGGACAGGATGGGTTGCTGTAGGTGTTATGGTTGGAGGCAACGGCTGAGGAGACATCTGGGGAAACAAGTGACAGTAATTTCTAGAGCAGAGTCCTAGCCTGAAGGTGCCATTGCCTGCCCTGACAAGGAAACACTTTGCATTTGAGAAAAGATTAATCCATGTTTTGTTCTTTTTTTTTTTTTTAAATCTTGTCTGAAGCACACAAAGGTGCTTTCTGGGTTGAAAGGATTTTTGCTGGAGGAACTCTGCTCAGGGAATGGCTGAATGAGGCTCCTTTCATGTCCCCAAGATCTTATCCCACTTCAGTAGTCCCTATTTATCAACTTGCAACTTCTTGCTTTCGAACTGCTAAGTTGACAGGAGCTGGGACAGAGATGGGTGCTCATTCCATCATGCCATACTTGGGTCTTGAGCTGCCAACTTGCAATCCATGTGGCTGATCCACTGTAGAGTATGGAAGTACAAGCACTGCAATGCAATGACTGTAGATGGACACAGAGAGAAAGGATTAAAGTAACAAACATATTACGATATTAGTGACCTGACCAATGTAAAAGTCAAATAAACCATACTGTCTATTGGGAGAAATCAAATATTAAGATAATTGAGATGAGAAAGATATATTTTACTTGGTCACATAAAATTAACTTATGTATCATGCGTCCAGTGATTTATATTTCGGTTATTTAATTATTGAATTGATTTTATCTGGTCTTTTTCCTGGATTTTATTTGATTGAATCTGGTCTTCCTCCTGGAAACTGGAACTCAGGGGAGCAAAGAATATAATTAACTAGGTGCTGTAGAATAAAAAAAAGAAATATGGGAGGCTGTATCAGCTAAGGTTGCTATGGTGCATGGAACTGGATCAGTGATTGGAAATGCTGCTGAAAAATAATGCAGTCCCCTAAATTTGTATAAGAAAAAGTAATTTCTGTCATTACATGTCACATGCAGGTGAAAAAGTGCAGTAATATACCATGTTATGAGCTAGTCTGGAGAATCCATTTCTGAAACTTGAGACAAAGGTGTTGAAAAAGAGACCTCTGGACCATCTTTCCTTTTTTATAGGAAGCAAATTTAGATAAAAGAATAACATTTCAATGAAAATCAATGAAAAATTGCTGGGATATGCTGTTATCATATAGTTTTATTCATGCCCGCATATAGGAAAGCTCCGCTGAGTTTAATGTGACTTGCTGCAAAGTAAATGTATATACTATATAGGTTTAGATCCTTAGTTTCTAGGGCCAAACTATACATTGCAAGAGCTTAAATCAATTATTGTTCCCTAGACACAATTCAGAATCAAACTGTGCTTATGAACAAACCTTATTTTTGTCTCCAATGACCAATCACAAGACAAGGGAAGCTAATTTGCAAATTATATGAGCTATGAATTGCTCATTGTCTGACAATTAGTTGTTTCCAGCCCTTAAAGAATTCTGCCTTCTAATAATGTAATGTCTACTTTGGCCTTTACTTAAAAGTTAGGTGTCTTGTATCTCTTTATTAATCTTATTTCAGAATCCTTCTGCTCTCTACAGTTTTTCCTTGTATTTATAAAATGACAATAATTTAAATTGCTTCCACAAATGAGATAATGGGTTGGATCTAAATGCAGTAAGGCTTAGAGCAAGCATATTCAAATCAATGCTACATAAGTTAGTCATTACTAACTTGATCCTTTGATTTTTCTGGGTGTACTCTAAGCACAACTAAATCTTGATCCCATGTGCTTAATCCGACTTTCCTGAAAATTCCATGTAAAGCTCTAAAAGCATTGTTTAGTGACCTTTGTTTTCTTATAAAATGAAAATGATGATATAAGGTTGGTTGTTTCAAATGCAGTGTTCTTAGTGCAAATCATTATGAAGTTATTATTTCTGAAACAAATGGCTTGGGAAA
This sequence comes from Furcifer pardalis, assembly GCA_030440675.1. NCBI lineage: Eukaryota > Metazoa > Chordata > Lepidosauria > Squamata > Chamaeleonidae > Furcifer > Furcifer pardalis. The sequence goes on from CP126891.1 coordinate 258,451,871, forward strand.
ATGTCCCACATCATTCACTTACATTTTATGGGTTGTTGAAATAAGTATGCAAATTGCTTTATAACTCTCAGCCCATGACACTGTGGGTGACAGATGCCAGCACTACACTTGAGAATTAATGCATACATGCCCATATATATATAGCCCAACAACACTATCCACACCCATTATTCATGGCCTTCCTGGTTCTATTGCAATACACTAGCTGGAAGATGCCTGTCACTGTGCTGTCTTTATTACTTCCCCTCCAATGCCTCTTTGCTATTAATGAAATTGATGGTTGCATGAAGGCACATTATTAAGAGGTGTAAAAATGAGAACTGTCTAAAAACAAATGTAGTAAGGAGTGGCTTTGGCAGAACTATTATTTTGTGGTGCTCTTCATTCCTTCCCCCAGTCAACATGGCAATGAGTCTCTACCCCTTTTTATACCACAGAGTTTACACCATAACTCCCCACCACCATTAGTTGCTTTGTCTTTTGTTCCATCTAATATGATGGGCACCAGCCACCCAGTGGTGGGGTGACAAAAATTTTACTACCCCACCGTGATGTCATCACAGTGTGGGCAGACCTAACATCATGATGTCATGGGCGGGGCCAAAGGAAAAAAAAAACAAAATAATAAAATAAAAATAAGCACGCACGCACACACACCCCTCAGGCCACCCACCCACCCACCCACAACACAAACCTGTAAATAAATAAATAAATAAATAAAATAAAAAATACATTAAAATACAGCCACCCACCCAAACACCCACCCACGCACCCCAAACACAAATCAACCAGAGCTTTTAAACCACAGCTTAAAGCTTATTCTGGCTAATCTTTCTCACACTAGGTCAGATGGAAGGAACTACAGAATGAACTCACCACATTTTGGCACTTTTCAACTTTTCAACAGTTAAAGAAGTTAGGTACTAAGTCTTTGCCTAACCAGTTCTCTAGGATAATATACCTTAATGTAAATGTAAAACAGCTGTACCTCCTTAAGAGTTCTCCAATTGGAACAGCAATTGGAACAGCACAGGTGTAGCTTATTGATGAGGTAACTCCAAGACTTTGCTTAAAAACCCCAAACCAGGCTGCCAGGCCTTTTTAGGAACGGTGGTAGTACGTCAATATAAGTAAAGGTATTAAATACACATTAAAATACACACACACACACACACACACACACACACACACCACATCCAAAGGTGAGTCACTTACCCTGGGGAGTAGGCTATATGGAGCTTCAGGGTAGCAGCTTCTCTTCCTCCTCCCCACTTGGGAGGACAGCAAGGAGGCCATGCATACACGCCAAGCACTGTAGGCGTGCATGCACACCTAGTGCTTGGCGCACATGCACAGTGGGGGAACCAGTGAAAAGGTAAGCCCCAAAGGTGGTCCCCCCCCCCCAAAAGCTGCTACCGGTTCTCCGGGACGCTGGGAAAAGTTACTACCGGTTCTGGTGAGCTGGTGAGAACCCGTTACATCCCATCACTGCAGCCACCACTGCAGTCAGACTTGCTCATGGTCTGACTCAGGGTAGGACAGCCTCTTATATTCTGTGTTACTGAGCCTGTGCCATTTGGGACCCAGATGCTGAGAATAAGGAAGCTTTAAGCCATGGTCCTGATCCTGATTTGAGGAGTGTACATACTATTCCCATGGAAATCGTTCCCCTGAAGTTCAAGAAAACCTAAAATTTCATATGAAGTGGAATTTGGTAGGAACTCTTTTTTTTTAAATCTTCCATCCTTGTTTGCTGCAGCTTGGAGAAACAATTTTAAGACAAGAAAGACTGAATGCTTCCTCTTCATGTAGCATCTTGCTGTACTACCCTGCATTTCCCCTTGTTGCTTCATTAACCGCCAACATTACTTTGCTCTCCTCCTCTCCCTTCCTCAGAAGAAATGGATCAATCCCCTGCCGTGCGTTCTGAATATCTGGTCTCAGGGATTCGAAGTCCTCCAGTCCGAAGGAACAGCAAGCTAGCCACGCTGGGCAGGATATTCAAACCATGGAAATGGAGGAAAAAGAAAAATGAGAAGCTAAAGCAGACATCAGCAGGTAAGTGAGTGGGAGACAAGTGATTATGCAAAGAAATTGTTCTATGGCAAAAAATAAGGTGGGGTCGCATGCTGATAGGGTTGATTTCTGACTGCATTTAGTAGAATAAGAGGTAGATGCAGGTTTGTATGGATGCTTCCCTTTGAATAGGGGAAGAAAGAATAGAAAATGTTTGATAGGCTGAAAAAATCAAGTTTTGTGAGAATCTCAGCTTTTCTTCTTTTTTCATAAAGCCAGTTCAGACTCTTGCAGTTTCATAAATGTGTTTGAAAGAGAACCTGATGAAATTCCCAAAAAGTGACTTAATAAGACTTCTGGTAATTAGGAAAAAGGACTTTAACAAGCCATGGGTTCTCTAATCCAAAGGTTCCCAACCTAAGGCCCATGGGCTGGATCTGGCCCATTGCACCATTTCATGTGCCCCCCCTGCAAGGGCATTCAAGAAACAAAATGTCTGCCCCTTTGAAGCTGTTGGGACAAAATGGCTGTCCCTATCGTATAGGCAGGGCAAAATGGCTATCTGCCCCTCGAACCTGAACAAGAGAGTATGACCCAGCCCCCTGCTTGAAAAGGTTGGGAACCCCTACCCCAATCCATTCCTTCTGAATAGCAGTAAAAACTGAATCAAATAAGCAAATAGAGGAGGTGTGGGACACAGACCTATACTAGATTCAGATTCCTGATTCCTTTTGTGTAGAACGTTGTTGTTACAATTTTTTTTTAGTGCAAAACCACAAAGGCCATGATTGAGAGTAAGCATATGTGCTAATTTTGGGCAAGCGCACCTCACCATATGGTGGCTTTTCCCTATTAACATTCACTGGCTAATCTGTACCTCTTCCATCATATTTTTCTTCCTTTGTATGGATATGAACTCTCAAAGGCTACCTAGTCATGGATATGCATTGGCTATAACAACCAGATTCTGGCACACATGCCAACATCTGTGAGCAAACTGGTGAGACTGGAAATTCCTTTGTCTCTTGTACTACAAGCCCATTCACACAGGCAGTCTATTTCTGGTTATTCAAACGGAACTGGCAATGCAATTGGAAGCTAACCTCTCCATATGGCTGAGAGCATTCTCCTCCTGCCCCATATTGCCAATAAAATATTACCATCAGGATAGTATCAGAATTACTCCAGTGGATCCCTTTATAATAGGGTTGGAGAAATTCTGGGAGCTTGGAAGACATATTTCTCACTCCACGATGTTCTGGACCAGTGATAGTGAAACTTGGCACTCCAACTGTTCTTGAACTTCGAATTTCAGAAGCCCTGATCAGCAGGAGTGCTAACTTGGGCTTCTGGTAATTGAAGTCCAAGAACACCTGGAGTGCCAAGGTTTGCCATCACAATATCTGGGCAGTACATCAGCCTCTCCAAATGAAGCTGGAGATGATTGGTAAGCCCCCTCTTTTTTTAAAAAAAAAATCTGGTCCAGTTTTTAAGAAATTAGTGGGAGTTTTTGGGGAGTTGTTTGCTAAAGCAAGGTGTAGGTAATGGTGCAACTTGTTGTAGTGGAGAATCTCCCTCTTAGAAGACCCAACTCTGGATCTTTAGGGTTTTTTTTTCCAATGTGGGAAATTGTCTTCCTTGCAAGAGGTTTGTGTCCACCACACACCACAAAAATAGTCTTTATTCCTGTACCTTCAGTCTGAAAATTATGCTTGATTGGAGGAAGAGCCCTGGGGGCCCAAGTGGTAAAACTGCTAGTACTACAGCCCAAATGTTGTGAGTTCAATCCTGACAGGATTCAAGGTTGACTCAGCCTTCCATCCTTCTGAAGTAAAATGAGTACCCAGCATGTTGGGGGCAAATGCTAATTAACTTGTGAACTGCCCAGAGAGTGCACTAAACATATGGGGCAGTATATAAGTGTAATTGCTCGTTGCTAACAGGGGTAGGAAGGAGGACCCAAAGCCGGCCCCTGACAATGTCAAACTATCTCTCCAACACAAAGGGACATTTATCCTAGATCTGTCAGTGGAAGTATATTTTAAAAGTCTAAACAACATTCTGCAGAGGGACTTAGAAGGTTTCATTGCACTTTGTTATGACTTCTGTCCTGCTGCCAAGAACCAGGCTTGGCTTTAGAGAGGTTCAGGCACTCTGGCCCTGCAAGGTCCTGTTTATTTAGGTTCCTTCTTTATGGGACTCCATTGCAGAATAGGTGGAGTATACGTGGAGTCCCAAAAATAATACTTTGTTTTCTACCTCTGGTAGCCAATGAGTTAGATAGGGGTCTAAAATATGGAGAGTGGGTGAAGCCATCATCTGTGCCTATACAGTTCCCATACTCCTCCTAAATATCCACACACTACATTTTATCAACAGGCATTTGTAAGCATTGCCACCACTTGCCTAGGCCAAAAACACACACAAATCTGAGATATTTTTACAGCCAGCTTTGGAGTAATCATGCTTTTATGAGCTACTCCACAGTAAGCCCTGAGCTCAATTGAAATTTCCTGATTTTAGCTTGTTTCCTATTAAACTTCCCTTAGCAAAAGATTATGCTTTTCACCCCATCTTTTGGTTTTCTTTAGGAGAAGCTGAGGCCACCCTGACATTTTCGGGGTTGAAGAAACTGCATTGATTTTTGCTCCCCCATATCCCAGAAGATAAACAGTGCAGAATGATTTCTCTCTATCAAATCTTTCTTAGGAGGGAGAGAAGAGAGAAATGCTTCTGCTAAGGGGATGCTTTATGCCCAACATTGCAAAAATAATGTTTGACATAAGAATTGTAATGCTGGATAAGTGTCCTCAGCCGCTTACCCTGGTCACCAACCTTCAGGTCAGGCGCTTCTGGCTGATTTAGAAAGTGGGCAGGATGCAGTGATGGGATGTAACAGGTTCGCACCAGTTCGCCAGAACTGGTAGTAACTTTCCCCAGTGTCCCAGAGAACCGGTAGCAGTTTTTTTGGGGGAACCACCTTCGGGGCTTACCTTTTCACTGGTTCCCCCACTGCGCATGCGCGCCAAGCACTTGGTGTGCATGCACACCTACAGTGCTTGGCGCGTATGCACAGCCTCCTTGCTGTCGTCCCATGCGGGGAGGAGGAAGAGAAACTGCTAGCCTGAAGCTCCCTATAGCCTGCTTCCCAGGGTAAGTGACTCACCTTTAGATGTGGTGTGTCTGTGTGTATTTTAATGTGTATTTAACACCTTTACCTATATTGACATACTACCACAGTTCCTAAAAAGGCCTGGCGGCTGGCAGGCCTGGTGGCCTGGCTTGGGGTTTTGAAGCAAATTCTTGGAGTTACCTCATCAATAAGCTACACCTGTGCTGTTCCAATTGCTGTTCCAATTGGAGAACGCTTAAGGAGGTACAGCTGTTTTACATTTACATTAAGGCATATTATCCTAGAGAACCGGTACGATGACCATAGCCATCTTGCAACATGGTGCTGCCCAGGCACTTATACTAACAGGTAAGTGACGGGTTTGTGTTTGGTTGTATTTTAATGTAATTTTTATTTATTTATTTATTTATTTTATTTACGGGTTTGTGTTGTGGGTGGGTGGGTTGAGGGGTGTGAGTGTGTGTGTGCTTTTTTAAATTTTATTTATTTTTTCTTTGGCCCCGCCCATGACATCATGGTGTCATGACATTAACTCCACCCACACTGTGATGACATCACGGTGGGGTAGTAAATTTTTGACATCCCACCACTGGCAGGATGGTGAGATTAAAAAAAGATCCTGTTTTTGAATTTTGAAGATTTATGTAAGCCCATTTTTTGTTTTGATCTCGTCTCGCATCCAATAAAGTTCTATATGCTGCACAATAGACCTTAGAAAAATTACTTTTTTTAGACCATAGTTCCCAGAATCTTCCTGATAGCATCATCAGAGATCAAGTTGGCAGGAGCTGTCTGGAATTTGCAAGTACCAAAAATATCTCCCACCAGCACCAGCCCAGAAATGAGCTTACCTATAGCACTGGTGGTGCACCTTAGAGCAGTGATGGACAGCCAGAAATTTTACTACCACAATGTGGGCGAAGCCAATGTCATGACATCATGGGTGCAGCTGACATCATGGGTGGAGCCAATGACTTGGGCGGAGCCAAAGTAAAAAAAGAACATTAAAAATAGAGTACAGACTTGCTGGAGGTGCCTGACACCCCCAGCCAGCCCGATCTTAAAGCAGGCAGCCTGGGCGGGCTGCCTCATTTAAGATTGGGTTGGCTGGGGGTGTAAGGCTGAGTACTAGAGGCACGCATGTGTCAATTGGTATTTTAACACATGCACACTCACGAGCAGCCATTTTGGGTTGCAGAGTCAGCAGCCAGTGAGGCAACCAAACTGGTCACCTCAAAAAAAGATAACCACCCCAGGTGGGATTGTTACCACCAGTTCTATAGAACTGGGGTGAACCGGCCAATGCCCACCACTGCAGTGATGGGATGTTACCGAGTCGGTCCGGGTCAGCCGACCCGGTAGCTCCCATCATGATTGGTTCACCTGGGGGAGGATGGGTGTTCTTAGAACCCTGGGCGACCCAGTTCGGAAATTTTTTTCCGGGCAGCCAAAATGGCTGCCCATTACTGCGCATCCATCAAACCTCTATTTGATGTATGCGCAGTAAGAAATAGAACTGTGCATGCATCAAATACAGGTTTGGTGCATACTCAGTAACGGGCAGCCATTCTGGCTGCCCGGAAATTTTTTTTTAAAGCGGTGGTGGCCTTTCCTTGGTGTGGCGTGCCACCAGGCCGGTGCGCCACCGTGCTGTTACGGGCAGCCATTTCAGCTGCCCGGGAAAATAAATTTTTTTAAGTGGTGGCGGCGGTGGTGGCAGCGGTGGCAGCCTTTCCTTGGCGCAGAGCCAGGACGCTGTGCTGGTTTGCCGCTGCGCTGGCCGCGTCACTGCTCCACCTCCTCTTCTGCTCCCGGACGAGGGTAAGTGACCCAGGGTTTGTGTTTGGGGTGGGTGGGTGGATGGGTTTATTTGTGTTTGGGGTGAGTGTTTGGGTGGGTGGGTGTATTTTTTTAATTTTTATTTTATTTATTTATTTTATTTATTTTATTTATTTACGGGTTTGTGTTGTAGTTGTTTGGTTGGGTGGGTGGGTTGAGGTGTGTGTGTGTGTATTTATTTTATTTTAATTAATTAATTAATTAATTAAATCAATTATTTTTAGGCCCCACCCACAATGTCATGACGTCGGCTCATCCCACGATGTCATGATGTTGGCCACACCCACGACGTCTGTGATGTCAGGGTGTGGTAGTAAAAATTTTGTCATCCCATCACTGCATCACTGCCTTTGAGGCTCCTGTCATGTTAGATATCCTATAATATTCCATTATAATGTGAAATCTGGGCTTCCGTGGGAAATTTTAAAGGGTATGAACTTCACAGGTGGGAAAGATGAAAACTGACTTGGGATGGACAGGTGAGCAAAACCAAGCATGGCCATCAGTAAACCAAATTCCAGTTTTTAACTATATTGGGATTAGGGTTTTTGATGAAGGAGGTACAGTATCAGCTTAATTAATAAACAGCAGCTACCCAGTGAAGCTGCTACAGATTTCAAGCCTAGTTCCATAGCCAGTATTTGTGATTCAAGGTTGCTAATGTCCAAGTCCTGAAGGTATGTAATGCTTGAAAAGAAATGTTATCTGCAAACTGATTCAGGCATTATGGCCGGAGTCCATGTAAGACTAAATGAGTGTTGAAGACATAGGAATGTACTTAAGTTCCTCATACCCAGGTAATTTGTCAGACCTTTGAATATTGAAAATGCATAGAGGTTCCTTCACAAGTCTTCACGTTGAATACACAAAGGTCTGAGAGACTTCCAGATTGGGTGCAGATCCAGGGTGAGTATTCCCCATGTATGTTCTAGTTCACAAGGAAAATCTACGTGTAATGAAGAGCCTCTCCCTCTTCTGACTGTTGCTCTGATGTGCTGGAAACAACAGTGGAGGGGTCTGAGCTAGGATATAAGTTGAACACCACCACCACCACCACAACCACAACAACAACAACAACCACTTTGAGAATGACTGAGTAGACTTTATGCCTTTTATCCAGCTATTATATTAGGTAGTTGGACGACTTATTAGATTCTCGTAAATTGTTGGGTAGACAATTGATGAGGAAGAGTTGATTTGGGAATGAAAGCCAAATATTATAGTGTGGCACCAAGTGAAGGCTTGTGACAAAGACAGGAGGAATGCCTCCCCTCAAATTTTGAGGCAATGTGTCCTGCCATCCTATTCTACAAGCTACCCAAGTGTGATATGTTCCAGCAATTTGTGCAATATAATGAAAAAGGCATCAGACAATGACTGGGAGGAGCTGATTTCTGATTTCTGTTGTTCCCTGTGAAATCTCTAGAGGCAGCAACCCTGTGAAATAGCAGTCCTGAAAGATGATGTAGGTAGTTGGAGAAGTGCCAATTGTGTACCTGTACATGAGACAGCATGGAGCCAGTGGTCTAGTAATAAATTGGAAGTGTGCACCTTCCCTGATGGTCAGCATATAATTTAAACAAACTCCTCATGTTCAGTAGTCTTCCCAATAAGGAAAGTCTAAAAATGTAATCAATAGAATTGATCTGTCTCTACAACTGAAGAGCACATTATTAGTAAAATCAATTACTCTTAACTGCCCATTTGAGACCAAATCACACTCAAATATTTCTCATTTCAAAATTGGACAGCTTGCAGAAATATACTGTTCTTGGGAAGATCCATTTCTTTCCCATTTCTAGGAGTACTGAAGCTAAGCTCAGAGAGAGCAGGGAAGGTAGAGGGAGATGGTGGATGTTGACATAACCTTGAATACTCAGTAGGCCTCAAGGCTTTGACTTTCCAAGACGTGAGTCCACTACATTACTGCACATGTCCAACACTTTGCGAGTTTGCCACATCCTTTTCCATGATTGCTCTTTTGTACATGGGAATTTGAATAAGATATTGGCCTTTGCCTGAACAGCCATATATGTTGAGCTGACCATCTTAGGATAACAGTAAGACGTCAGTGCTAGGAAAAAGTAATGCAATCCCTGATAAGTGCAGAAGATAAACAATTTGCCTAATTTCTCACCTGCTATGCTATATTTCATGCTGGGGATTGTTCACCCATTCTCATGAGCTTCTTGTGATGTTCATTTTCATGTGCTGTCCAATTTGATGTTTCCATATTGATCATGCTCACATCCCACCCCACACCCCTTTTTACTGTGTTAGAGAAGAAGACAACTGCAAGGCAAGGTCGGGACGAGCTAATTAAGAAAGGCCTTCTGGAAATTGTGGAGCAAGGCAAGTGGAAGTGACCTTCATGTTTTAAATGCATCTGTCCTTTCTATAAATACCTGGAAGGGGTTTTTCCTAATAAAGCAGCAATGAGAATGAGCTGCTTCAGCTTGGCAGTGTAGCATTGAGAGTAGGGTTGACCCAAGACATTTTGCTGCCTAATGTAAAGTAGCCAGTTGCCTCCCAGCCCCCACAAAGTCAAGGTGCTGAGTATCCTAGCCCAACCATGTTGCAGGAAAAACTCACAAGGACATCTCTCCTTACCCAACAGTATGCAATAGTTAAGTGATATTGGTTCTTATCTTGAAATGTAAATCAATTTCCTGAATCCTTCTTCTACTGTGTTCCCTCTTTCTCCATGTTCTTCCCATGATATTATACAGCAACTTTTCTTCTACCCGACCAACTAGTATCAAAAGGATGTGTTGGCTCGAGTCTTCTGGCTTACATCCTTGCATGTTCTTGTATTTTTGTTGTCAGTGGGACTAAGAAAACAATACATATCTCCCTTTTTTGTGGGTGTGGGTTGCCTGCCTGTTTAAATTAGCCAAAAGGAGAAGATAGCATAGCTCACAATTCTATTAAAACATGGATGAATGCTATGCTAAAGCAGAAAGACGGGAAGTTCCTTTTTTGGACCAAATCTCCCAGAATACCTCAGCCAACATGGAGTCTGCTGGAAGATGTAGTCCAAAGAATGAAAGATCCTTCTCTGAGCTGTAGTTCCTGTGATTTGGGCTTCACTCTGTAGCTTATATTGCACTGATGCCATGTGTGATAGAAATTCCTCCCATTCTTCCTAATTTTGTGTTGGCCAGCCATGTGTGCTATCAGGAGGCAACTATCTCCAGAGCAGATTTAGGGTGCATGGAGAGCAACACTGAGAAAAAGGGATTCTTCCTCCCCACCCCCAAACAATGGAAGCCCATGACCAGATCTTACCCATGTTTTGTCTGATGGTAAATCCTCTTCTGATTCTTTACTTAACATAAAAACAATAGGAAGCTGCCTGCCTCTGATCGAGGTACATTCAGCCCTGTTTGGTCGACTCTGGCTGGCAAATGTTTCTTTTTAGGGTTTCAAGGCTGATTGTTTCTTATGCCACTCAGATATTTCCTCATATTCTTTCATTCAAAAGGTAACCCAGTCTGACCCTACTTAAATCTGAAATCTTATGAGAACTGTGCATTGATGGTAGTGTAGTGGACAAGAAGTGACACATCCATCATTTTATGCTCATGGAGATATTTTATCTTGTTGTTTGACCCTGTTACATGTTATCTCCTTGCTGTTATTATTGGTATGGCTTCTGTGGGCTTATCGTTACTTCCATCTGCTATATACTAATAGCAAAACTCTGCATGTATTAGTTTATGATGTTTTGTTTTTTTCCTTGGTAGATGGTGGGAAGATTATAGATGTACAGTTGTACCTCGCTTAAAGAGGATAATATGTTCCACAGGATTGCTCTTTAAGCGAGTTTGGTCTTTAAGCGAAACACCATTGTAAGTGAACAACTGTGACTTCTGGTGGGGAGAATTGCGACCCCCGATTCATTTGTTAAGTGAGTTTTTGGTTGGTTTTATTTGTTAAGCGAAGTGAACATTCAGAGAAAATTCTGCTCTTTAAGCGAGTTACTCTTTAAGCAAGATGCTCTTTATGCGAGGTTTGACTGTAATATATCTTGACTTCAGTGAAGCCTTTGAGAAAGTGCCCCATGATATCTGATTAGCAAGTTAACTAGATGTGGACTGGTTGCACAAGTGTCAGGTGGATACATAGTTAGTTACAGAATAATCTTCAGAGATTGCTTATCAATGATTCTTTCTCAAAGAGGAAGGAAGCATCATGTGAGGTATCACAAAGCCCAGTTCTGGGCCTGGTGCTCTTTAATATTTTCATTAGGGAGTGGAGGGAATACTAATTTTCAGATGTCACAAAACTGGGTGAAATAGCTAATACACTAGTACCTCGGATAACGTTAAGACTTGGTTCCACAAATCTTAACGTTATCCAGTTTTTAATGTTGTGTGCATTGATTGCACAACATTAAAAAAAAACCCTGTCCCTTTTCTGGGTGGGCAAGACGAACCCCTCACTGTTAGCCTTTCAGTGAGGGATTCGTCTTGCCCACCTGTCCTTTCAGCAGGGGAGTCAGGGAGAATCTCTCTGCCTTTGCCTTTGGTTTGGAGGGGGTAGTACGGGCTTCAGTTCAGACCCCAACCCAAAGGCAAAAGGCAAAGGCAGAGAGATTCTCCCTGCCCCCCCTGCTGAAATGACAGGGTGGGCAAGATGAATCCCTCAGTGTTAGCCTTTCAGTGTGGGATTCCTCTAAGAGTGAGAGATTTGTTTTGCCCACCCTGTCGTTTTAGCAGGTGGGGCAGGGGGAATCTCTCTGCTTTTGCCTTTGGGTTGGGGGCTGAACCAGAGCCTGTACTCTCCCCCCCCCTAACCCAAAGGCAAAGGTAGAGAGATTCTCCCTGCCTCCCCTGCTGAAATAACAGGGTGGGCAAGATGAATCCCTCACTGTTAGACGAATCCCACACTGAAAGGCTAGCAGTGAGGGATTCATCTCATTTCAACAGGGGAGGCAGGGAGAATCTCTCTCACCTTTGCGGAGATCTCGGCCACAAAGCCTGCAGGGCCCAGCACTGTAGGCTTTGGGGCAGAGATCAAAGTTGGGGAATTTGAGGCAAACATTTGCATTGCACAATGTTGTGTGATGCAAATGTTTACCTCAAATTCCCCAATGTTATCCAATTTTAGCCTTATCTGATGCAAACGATATACGAGGTACTACTGTACCTTGGAAGACAGGAATAAAACTCAAAATATCTTGATATGCTTGAGCACAGGGCTGAAAACATTTGCTCTTCCTTTTCTTGAAATCTTTGTTATTGCACTCATAAGACGTTGATGATGATGATCATCATCATCATCATCAGACATTACCTTAACAGCTCTTAGGTCTTTGGTTAGGGCTTGAACTGTTAATTTTATTCCAGTCCTCGACTGAGAACCGAATGGTTGATTTGTATAATAATAATAATAATAATAATAATAATAATAATAATAATAATAATAATAATAATAATAATAATAATAATAATAATAATAATAATAATAATGTTTGTATTAGAAATTATCAGACTTTGATTATTTAATCAAATAGCTAGACCTGGTTCAGGATTATTAGTTCCATAAATAGTGCTGTGTCCAAAAGATTTTGATGGCTTATCCAGTCGGTATTGATGACAATGGCCATACCTGGGTTGTTGATATGGATCAGAAGAACTTGCTCTGTTTTTGTCTCCCTTTGGAGATGTGGCTCTTAAAAAACAGATGATGCAGGTTGGTAGAAAGAGGAGCTTTCTAGGTGAGTACTTTCTAAAAGAAGGAAATGGAAACAAGATGAGAAGATTGATTTTTCTGGCTATGGTCCAGGAATAGAAGAAGGAAGACAGGTTAAAAAACTGGAGAATAAAGGAATGGAAATAAGAAGGGTTTAGAAATGATAGATTGGGGAAACCTTCAGATGTTGATCATCTGCAACTTCATCAACCCTAGCCAGAACAAGTGGTGGTAAGGAACAATGGGACTTGCAATCCTGGTACATGTGGAACTTCCTCCCTCTCCACCATAGCACTCCATGATGCCAGAAATCAGGGTGCCACACTACCACAGCCTTGAAGAAATTGACAAGGTGCACGTTCACAGCCAATACATCTGGCATGGCCTCTTCCGCCTCCATGACAATTGGGAATAAGAATAGTGAAGTGGTTCCTCATCCGCTCATTTTGCTGTTGAGCCCAAATGATGGTTTTCGGTGGCATTTCCTCCAGTGAGGGGGACCATCACTGCACCTAATGGGGCTCATCCGCCTGTAGCTGTTGGCCCCTTTAGGGAGTCAGTCCACTGTCCAACACTTGTTGTTGAGTCATTGGCTGTGTGGTCTACTCAGTGGTGGGCTGTCAAAAATTTTACTACCCCACCGTGATGTCATCATAGGGTGGGTGGAGCTAACATCATGATGTCATGATGTCATGGGCGGGGCCAAAGGGGGGAAAAGCATGCACACACCCTCAACCCACCCACCCACAACACAAACCTGTAAATAAATTTAATTAATTAATTAATTAAAATAAAACTTACATTAAAATACACCCACCCACCCTAACACCCACTCACCCCAAACACAAATCAACCCACCCACCCCAAACACAAACCCGTCACTTACCTGTTAGTATAAGTGCCTGGGCAGCACCATGTTGCAAGATGGATATGGTCATCGTACCGGTTCTCTAGGATAATATGCCTTAATGTAAATGTAAAACAGCTGTACCTCCTTAAGGGTTATCCAATTGGAACAGCACAGGTGTAGTTTATTGATGAGGTAACTCCAAGACTTTGCTTAAAAACCCCAAGCCAGGCTGCCAGGCCTGCCAACTGCCAGGCCTTTTTAAGAACTGTGGTAGTACGCCAATATAGGTAAAGGTATTAAATACACCTTAAAATACACACAGACACACCACATCCAAAGGTGAGTCACTTACCCTGGGGAGCAGCCCCTAGGGAGCTTCAGGCTAGCAGCTTCTCTTCCTCCTCCCCGCATGGGAGGACAGCAAGGAGGCTGTGCATAGTCCTAAGCACTGTAGGCATTCATGCACACCAAGTGCTTGGCTGCATGCGCAGTGGGGGAACCAGTGAAAAGGTAAGCCCCAAAGGTGGTCCCCCCCCCCTAAGCTGCTACCGGTTCTCCGGGACACTGGGGAAAGTTACTACCGGTTCTGGTGAACTGGTGTGAACCTGTTGCATCCCATCACTGGGTCTACTCCATTACTGTAGTGGGACGTTTCCACCAGGCAAGACTAGACCTCTATATCTGTGTTAGCTGTGGGATAATAGACACTGTAATCCAAAATTGGACTGCCAGAACAATCAATAAATGGGTCTGAGAGCAAAAGAAGCCTAAACTATCTCTTGAGGCAAAAATGGTGACATTGTGGCTGTCCTACTTTAGGATCATCATCAGAAGTCAGGATTCTTTGGGAAAAGTGGGAAGCAGCAGGAAAACAGGAAGACCATATGTGAGATGGATTAACTTAAAGGAAACCACCTGCTTGAGTTCACAAGAGTTGAACTCATTGGGTTGCCATAACTTAAAGGTGACTTGATTACACATAATGGCAACAGCAAGTCCATGAAAGTAATTCTCCATGTTTCTTCTTCTGTCGTGAATTTCATGGGTTTCACTTTCCCAGACATCAAGAATGGAGCAGGCCTTTTGTTTGCTGGGCCATGTATGAAGACTGATATGGCTTCTGTCTCAACACAAGTAGCAGTGTGATTTCAAGGGAGCCTATCCCAAGGGAGCAGACATTAGTGAGAGTGACACATTTGAAATTGTGCTTTCTGGTTTATAAATTAGCACCTTAAAGCTGTGTCGAAGCAGGCATAGAGGAAAACATCGGAAGTCCTATAATTAAGTTTAATCTTTGTCAACTCCAAGGATTAAGGTTCTTCCAGAAGGAAAGGCTCTGGCCCCATTGCTTTCTCAATGTGGTCGTCAGAATTGCAACAGTGTAGTAGACTTTTGTTCCTCAACAGGGAGTGAAATTTCAGTATGTCGGCAAAAACCATCAGGTTCATTTTCTGTAGAGCTTGAAAGACAAGTGATTTTAGCTGAAACCAAATGCTGAGGCTTGTCTATCCATATTGTACATAGAATTTCAATGTTAAACCTTCTTTCTTTTTCTTCAGTTCCACTTCTGTTTCACCTTCCAGACATCCTTGAAGAGGAGAATAGCATGAATAGAGATTTTCTTTTCTGTCTTTGTTATGATCACATGTTACCAATGGATCACATTTACAAAGCTACGCAATTATGTAGGCAGGAGCATGTGAATTATGGGTCCCCAAGAGCAATCTAGCATGATCTGTGTTACTCCTTTTCAACACAATAGATGTCTTGGTTCTTGAGGGGTTTGCTTTACACTTTTTGTAATGCACACCATTTATTAACCTCTGTTTAAAATTCAACCACAATGTCCTTTTAATAAATGTTCATAAGCTTGTTCTGATTAAGATGGCATATGCAGCAGTGACATCCTAATCTTTTCTAATTAAATGCTGTTTGAATGCAATAATTTGCCATTGTCAGATCTGCTATACTATGCTAAGCAGAGGACATTAAATTGTGGAGATCCCTTGAGTTCCTGTTGCACTGGCGTGAAGGTACAATTGTTCAAAGTGGAGTAGTGGGTCTCCTTCCAATTCTCCGTTCTGCTTCTCAGTGCTCTTACCGGGGGAAAGTAAAATAAGTCATTTATGGCACAGCTTTGCTCTGTTGTAATACACAATTACAGAAGAAATTACATCCCCACTTTCCTGTTCTGATATCTTAAAATTATGCCTTAACACTGAGAGAGTATTGCTCCCTCTCTCAGCATACACACACACACACATTCACAGACAGATAGATCACATGCACACAAAAACACACACCTACCATTCAATAACTATCTTTTAAACATTTTAAAAGCACAGTCCATATTATGTTGGTCACGTATCATGGCACCAAAATAATGCAACAATCTGTGAAGCAAGACAAATCTGGTGTCATGGTTAATATGGTACACTGAGAGATCTCTTTTCCAAATATCGGTAACTCTCTTTAGCCGTAATGGTTACAGTATACAGTTATCTGAGAGCCAGCCATCCTCTGCCAAATTTATTCAGCAAAGTTGAGTAGGGCCTATTCCAGTTGCGACAAAAGTCAGTGCTGAAATGACCACATATTTAGTTGAAAGTTCTTCCTGCTCCTCCTGGACAAGCATTTCAGATTTTTAGAAAAGGAGGAAATCCATGCAAAACCTGGGAAAGAGTTGTGTCATAGGGAGGGGGTGTTGCCATAAGGGGAACAGAGGAGAGCCAGACAGGAGTGACCTCCAGACTTCTAAAGGCTATAGTTTATGAATTTTCAAAAATCCCATGCCTAGTCCATGTCCATAGTCTTTCCTAGCTATGCCTTGATATTCCAGGAGGTGAAGCTGAGATCTTCCATAAACAGGCAGTGTGCTCTACCACTGAGCTATGGCTATTCTTTTCTCTTATACTACTTCCATGGCTATCCTCCAAAATCTATGATTGAAGTGTTTGACAGATCTTGCAGGAGCACTTTTGACACAACTCTCCCTTGGAAAGTCTTGTCAACATTGGCAGAACACACCTCTTGTTAGCAGCCCCTCCCCAAGATTCCACCCACCTACCCAAAACGGACAGATGGTTTAGTGCAGCAAAGAAAAGATATAATGTAGGGAGCAACACAGGCAGCGATTAATATGCCAGTGATTATGTATGGGTTGGCTTCACAATGAGTGCAATTGTGGGTAAGAAGCTCCCCTTCCTCGCTCCCTCCTTCCACCGTATCATAGCAACTTGCCTGCTGCAAAGGCTATTTTAAGAACAGTAGTGATTACAAGGCAAGAGTGGGCGAGTTGAGCCTATAAAAACCTTGCATGGGGAGCTCTGCGGCATGAAGACCAGGTTTCCCTCATGGCCTTAGATGTCTTCCAATGTGGGATGTTGGATCTGAATGCCCTTAGTGAGAAGGAAGTAAAAAAAGAGAGAGAAGTTGGATTCTGAAGCATGTCTTCTTTAAACCATCACTCCAGATACTTGTAATGAAATAATAACGTAAGTAAGCTGGTCTTGTCATAAGCATGTGATGAAGGGTGTCTGAGGCAGAAATATATAAGCTCCCTTGCCAAAGAGGGTTCAAAGTTCTCAACTACCTTTTGTTCCCAGTAATTGGTTTGGTTTGGTTGTCATGCTGAGGCTATCATTTCTGAGAGAGGAAAGACGACTACTAATCCCAGTGAGAAATAGTGACAGTGCTCTGACTGGACAGCAGAATAATTCATTTCATTAAAAAAAACACCTCCAGTTTATGAATTGATATTGTACTTCAGTATCTACAATTCAAAATGCCATGAAATGGCTTGATATTGCTTGCACATCAACATGACCGGAGCAGCAAATATTGCCCATTATGTTCCCAGCCTCCTCCATAATACCAAAATGTATGAACCATCACCTTGTTTTTGAAATAGCACCCAAAACCAAGAGCAACAGAAAAAGTAAAGTTTACCTGCCACCATGCTACAGCAAAGAAATGGAAGATTTCTGATGCAGATGAGAAGAAATTGGAAAACGTTCACCCTCTAATCTGCAAACAGTAAGATCTGAAACATGAAGCTAAAGTCCTCTCTCTCTGTACACATCTGCAATCAGTTCAAGGGCCACTTCAATCATGAATGTGACTGATCATCTGGATATATAACACACACACCCATTCCCCTCTCCTCAAAGATCATAAGAAGAGTTAATGATCATTCATTGTTGAAACTTGTTGAAAAACAGCCATGACAATTACATTGTGTTTTGGGTGAGAAGTTGTTAACTGGTGATTAAAAAGAAGATTCAGGAATTTTCTCCTGCTTAGAGTCACTTTGTGAATGGTAGTGAGCACAAAAGTGCTTGACCACACCCTTCTCCCTTTGACCCCCTGAATTTGGTGTATAAAAACCATGCCTATAAATTACTACTTTTGAGTAAGTAAATTCTTTGTCTGAAGAAGTGGACTTGATCCACGAGAGCTAACAATGAAAAAATAGCAGTTAGTCTTTAAAGTGCTACAGTGCTTTTTATTTCATTTTATTTTATTTTGTTTATTTAATTTTGTTTTCTGATATAGTTAGATATATAATTGAACATATAATATAAAAGACACGTGGTAAATAATGGGTTAAAATTGAGTTTATTTCAAAAATATGGATATGAAAAGGTTAAATTCTTTTTTTCTTTTCTTCTATCATTATTATATATTTAGTGTTTTTACTTTTGTAATTGTATTGTATTTTGTACTGTGTTGTAATGTTTGGAATTTTGATTTTTGTTGTATGATTTTTGTTACTTGTGCTACTTTCATTAAAAGTTAATAAAAATATTTTTTTTAAAAAGGAGCTGTCCCAGGTGCTGAATTATACTGTGCTATTTGCAGACTAAATCGTCTGTATTGTTCCATAGAGCATGATCATATGAATAATATCAGACTCAAACTAAAAAAAAGTAGCAAATTTTTTCATGATAATAAGACTAAAGTGAAGGAAATCCTATGGGTGAAGTCTAGTTGCTTAGCGTCATAAGCCGTACTAGAATTGGCTCGTTGTATCAATGCTTAATCTACACCTGCATAAGATCCATATGATTCAACTGTGACTTACTCAAAAGTAGTAATTTACAAGTAGAGTATACCCATATGAATCAATGGAGCTTACAGAGGAGTTGACTTACCACATGTCAGTAGACCAATTTTAGTTGTGATTTCTTACTCACAAAGTAACGAGATTTCAGTTTATGTATATAAAAATGAACCTATATAGTGCTATAGAGCTGAGCTGGTTTGATTTGGCTTTCACTTCCGTGCCATGTTTAAAAACTGAACCATTTAAGAAAGAAGTCTGTTATAGCAAGCTGCAATGAAGAGAGAGGAATTCTGCTCCTATTGCCACAAAAAGCACAAAGGCCATAAGAACCTCATTTAATAGCTCTTTGAAATGTACAGTAAAGATATTCAAGGGAGTTGCTACATCTAAAATAAGTCAGAATCTAATAATTTCAAATATTTACAAGTTAACACAATGCCCATATAATGTCATTATATCCATAGAGTGTGTGTGTGGATGGCTTGTAGCCTGCAAGGACTGCCAATGAGACACTGCTGTTTTGTGTCCTCTACACACATAGGTAAAATTGCATCTTCCTACCAGAACCCTGCCAAGCCACACAATGGCAGAAACAGAAGGCTAATTTATTGTATGCAACTACACTGATCCCTGCAATGAGATTTCCTATCCTAGATTCAAAACACACATAAGGAAGATAGTAAATGGAAGTGTTTGGATAAGGGCAACTGGGTAAGGAGGTAAAGCAGCATTGATCACATTTAGTCTTTGAGATGTTGGTGTACTGCTGCTTTAGCCTTGGCTAGGTTGGCTGGGGCTGGTTGGGATTACAGTCCAACAATATCTAGAAGGCTTCACTTTGCCCATCTCTAGGAAAGAAGACAATAAGTGGTGTCTGCATGGTGCCAAGGCCAGTTGTCTGAAAGGGTGAGCTGAGACTATGTGGATACAAAGTGAGCGGACAGCTAGTTAAATAAAAAAACAATAATAGGGAGGGTACAATATAAATAAACAACAGCTAAGTATGCTCCACACTCAGCAGCAGGAAATAAGTATATAGGCAAAAAAGGAAAGGTGTCCCAGTAAGATCAGTGGCCAGACTGCTCTTGGATGAGAGACACGAGAAATGCTTAGGCAGGCTAGATCTCCATACTGCTCTAGAACTATAGCTTGGTAGCTGTAGACTCATTAAGGCTGTTTACATTGTTGATCCTAGTGGTTAGAGAATGTCCCTAGGGCTCCTCTTCAGGCAGAAACATGTGTTAGGCTAGCATGTATTTAGGGTTCATTGTTGAGCAAGATGCCAAACCTATTTCTTGCTCCAGTGATGTGAGATGTTGATCATTGATTAAGGATCCCTGGCAGTGCAGTGGTTAAACTGCTGTAATGCAGCCAGAATGTTATGAGTCCAATTCTAACCAGGGATCAAGGTTGACTCAGCCTTCCAAGGTTGGTAAAATGAGTACCCAGCACATTGGGGGCAAAATGCTGATTGACTTGTGAACCGCCCAGAGAGTTCACTAAGCACTATGGGGCAGTATATAAGTATAATTGCTATTGCTATTATTAATCTTGCTGAGACATGGGGAAAATGGGGGGGGGGGTTATGCTGTAGATCCCAGTACTTCAGTCAGTAACATCAGTGACCACACTGTCTGGAATATTCTAAGAACTGTGATAAAAATTTAATTGTAGCTATCTTTGATCTTGCTTAGCCCAGTTCCCACCCTATGCAATATGATAATAGACTTTGCTTTCTAGACATGCTATAATTTGATGAAACATAGGGAAATGAACAGTCTTGAGCCCTAGTCCTGGGGGAAAGGGGACAGGAGATTTATTTCTGTCTCTACCTGTCCATCCAACTTCCATACTCCCTCCCTTCCTTTCCTCTCAATCTTTGTACTTATGCCATGGATGGGCAAGTGATTCTCTCCAACAAATTCTCAAATACATATTTAAATCTGTGTTATCACTTATGCATGTTGCATTATCACTTATACATGCAATAGTCATTCCCAACAGCACTACTGTAGAGATAGAGTAGTATATCACTTATTAATTTATGTCAGGCATATCTAAACAGCCCTCAGAGGGGTTTCCAAAGGTATTTCCTATTCAAGGCTACGTCAAGTGAATCCTTTCTCTGATTCAAAACAGTAACTCGGGAAATGGGCTTTAGTTAACTATTGATGGTTGAACTAATGATAGCATGTCATGGTGTCCTAGATTCTGAAGGCAAAGCATGTGCTGCTGACGCTGCCACCAGAGCAATGCTGAGTGACCCTTCATCCCCCTCATGCCAGGCACTTACCTCAGAAGAGACGCAGCAGGAACATATATCAGCCACAACCAATGCCACCTCACTTGGCGAGGAGCTGCATTCAGAAGAGCTGAGAGAAGATTCAGGTATTGGTGATAAAACCCATGTTGGCCTTTCCATTCCCTTGAGCTGAAGATTTATTTGGATGTCTTGGAAGACTGTGATGTTGTTTCAGCCCCACACCTTCCAACTGTAGGGTTTCCTAAGTGTCTAAGTTTACTAATTTGAGGTTGACTAAGGCTCAGGGTACCAATCATTCTATTGATCAGAATTCTGAATAAGGCTACATGCAATGGAAACAAAAGTGGCCCATCTACCAGTCATGTGCAGCTTTATGAGAACCTCCTGTGGATTGGATTATACATCACATGGTTTCTAACTCAATGATTTTCTGGTTATTGTGTCAGAGCCATCCCTTGGAGACTATTTTAAATACTTCATTCCATTGGTGATGGTCAGATGGAAGTGTACTGAGGTGGGTAGCAAACTTTGAATAATGGCAGAACTCAGGAACATTACACTTCTTGTACTGTGCAAGTGGCCACAGGGTGTGGAAACTGATCATTAGGACAGTTATTTGGGTAGAGGAGATGTCTTTCTCAAGTAGACCAATGAAAGATCATTTGCCACGTTTTTTGTAAAGACTTGCACAAACCCTTTTTGTTTTGTTTTGAGATATAAAGAGTTCAAACCCAGCTAAACATGAGGGGAAATAAAGATATCCCCACGAATTTCAAGAAGACCTGCTCTCATTGTGACCTACGATGCTAAAGTAAGTTGCAGTTAGAGCATGCTCATTTGAATTGAATGGAACTTACAGAATTGATTCATAAAATCCCTATTGTACAAAGGATCTAATTTATGCTAAGCAACAGGATTTCAGCTTATGTGTTATTTATTATTTATTATTATTTATTAGTTCAAATTTATATTGCCGCCCACTCGCCGTAGCAACTCAGGGTGGCTTACAAACAATACATTACATTACAATAAAATACGTTGGTGTGTGTGCAGGGGGAGGGGCGGTGCCCTGGTTTCTTCTTTCCTGGCCGTTGGTGAATTAGATAATTCACAATTAAAGGCAGAAATATGTTAGTGCTACAGAGATAAGGTTCCTGCAGACTTTCATTTGAAAGAAATCAGACTTGTAAAGTCAGCATATTTTTACTTTCCAATAATTAATCAGAAAACAAAGCAAGGTGTGATGGGTTGCATGCAATAATCACACACTTTTAGCATTTAAGGAATCTCTTCTACAGAGCACCAGATAGCACATCATTCCTCTAATTATGTGCTATCATTCATAGTTTGATGCCCTCAAATAAGATAGACACTCAAGAGCCAAAACGGCTGTCTGCCAGGTTAATCCAATTGATTCTAGTATATCCAGGGCTTCAGTCTGAATCCAGATAGCCAGACTGAATACAAGAATTTCCAGGACCCCTTGAAGACCAGTCTAAAACTATGAACGTGATTTAGTTCTCCAAACAGGATAAGCCTTCGCCAATGAGATCGTGACCCCACTCCCCAAGTGGAGTGCAAGAAGTAAAGCAGAGGAGAGGTTCCAGAACATAAAGAATGATATGGAGCAGAATTGGGAAAGAAATAACTACCCAAATGTCCCTAGTTTACTTTGTTGACAGAATGAGTGGCAGAAGTGAAGCACAGAGAAGACTCTGCTGTGTATAATGTAGTCAGTACCCCATCAAAGATATGGAAAATGAAATTGAGGCAAGGATTTTGAGAAGAGAACTACTGATCTGCAAGATTAGTTGCATAGGAGAACAACCTGTCATATCATTTTTTCTTCAGAACAAATGGATGTGGTCATGCACTCATGAGGCAGTATACAAACAAACAAACTTGAGCTTTACTTGTTCTGAACCCTGTTGAAAAACTCTTGATCCAAAGGGCTGAAATCCTGTTGCTTAGCATAGCAAGTTGCACTATAGTAGGTCCACTAGATCAGTGGGGATTTGATGAGTAAAATCCTCCATTGATTCAAATGGGTCTATTTTAGTATAATTTACTTGCTAGAATTAGGATTTCAGGCATATATTGGATCAATGCTTGGGGAAGTTTCTTTTCTAGAATCCACTAGCCAGTGCAGATGCTGGCCATGCTGACTGGAGAATGCACAGAGCTGTATTCCAGAACTTTTCCAATTTATGCTCTGAATCTGATAATAAACAAGAGAATACAGAGGCTAAAATTGCTTCTCCAAGACTGTAACCAGAAAAAAGCAGGGGACTCAATTTCAGAATTGATTTATTCTCTAAAGCTGAAACCCAAATATGGATTTTGTAGGGTTTATCTATTATAAACTCATTTAAGAGCCAGTGGGAAACTATGATAAGGTCGTGCAAATCTTGCAGTGTTTGAGAAGGAGCCAGTCAAGAACCAGCATGTGACTATGGGCTGTATCTCTGATCTTGATGAAGGCTAGCAAGATTAGGAAAGTTTATGCAAAAAAGTCTTTATATTTACACATGCACGCACACACACGTGTGCATGTGCGCATGTGCACACGCACGTACGCGTGCACACACAGAAACTAGTGGCAAGGTAACATAGAATCTATTCCAAAAGTAGGCAATGATATAATAGAAATTAAATTCACCATGAGACATATGCAGGCACTAGGTTATAGAGAAAACTTCTGACAGTGCCCAATGCCAGTACATTCCACCACCACAGGCTACACAAAGATACTTTTCTAGCCAAGAAACTCCACCACCACCAATCCATTTCATGTGGCTCTCCCACCCCTCCAAGGGCATTTGAGAAACAAAATAACCACCCCTTTTAAGCTGTTGGGACAAAATGGCCACCCCATCATGCAGGGAGGGCAAAATGGCCATCTGGGCCTCGAAGCTGACTGAGAGAGCATGACCTGGTCCCCAGCTTGAAAAAGTTGGGAATCCCTGCTATAAACCAAGCAGAAAATACCTCATTCATTCACCAACCAATTCAATAGGGCTAGGCAACAAAGCATACAGCAATTAGAAAATAAAAAACAAAATATGAGTTCATTGGCAACTTTACATCACAACAGAGACCATTTGTGAAATGAAATAGCCAGCCTGGCACATACCAAAGCAACAGGAGTCTCTCCTCACCCCATCCCAGTAAAATATGCACCCTCCTTGAAGATTATAGTATTCTTGAACCACAATAAGGCGTACCCTGGTAACAGCAACCTTGTGTTGCTGGCTAATCTTTCTCACACTAGGTCAGGCGAAGGGAACTGCAGAATGAACTCATCACAGAAGACACAGAAGAAGAAGAATACACCTTTAAGAGAGCAAATGCCAAGTAAATCAATCAAATAAAATTTTTAATCAATTTATCAAGCAGTGAAAACATCCCTGCCACGCAACACTGCGAGAAAAAAGATAGCAAACTAATATATGTATATAGCCCCATCGCCCCAATAGTGAGAAATACATTCTGCCTTTTCTTCTGAGTCATCAATACAGAGTGACCCATATTTCTTGCCCTCACTCTGCATTGGTCTTGTAGTTATATTATACCAGAAAGCTAATCTGAGAATGAGGACATTAAACTTTGTCTTTCCTTTTTCCTAGGGGAAAAACAGTTTTAACTGTAAAACCTTTCACAAATATACCATATTTGCCGGTGTACAAGACGACTGGGCGTATAAGACGACCCCCAACATTTCCACTCAAAATATAGAGTTTGTTATATACTCGCTGTATAAGACTACCCCCTCTTCCGCACACTTTCCACACACCAAATAAAACGTAAAAGAACATCAGATTTGAGTTCAACATGTTAATTTATATTCAAATGCTTATGACATGCAGAAAAATTGTCACAAGGCTGTATGTTATCAGACATGTACAGTAAACATAAAACAGTGCAAGTTTATTAAACGTAATTCACCAAAGACAATTCACTAAAGCTGAATGGAACAATAAACCTATGGGAGCTGCCATGCTGTTTGTTTTCTAATCTGTTAACCAAACTGGAACTGTCAGTGATAGAAGGAAGATAACAAATAGAGGGAGAGAGCAAGTGCCAGGCAAGTCCCTAGCAAGTTTGCTGGCGTGACAGTTTCCCTTTAAAAGCCTTCTAACTCCCGTCCATCATCTGATATTAAAAGTTGTTATCCGATCCATCCCATAGGACCTTAACATTATTCGATGCAATTCTCCTCCCCAGATTGCTTAACGTTATCCAAGGTAAACGTTATCCGAAGTATTACTGTATTTTATTCAACTGACGTGTACCTGGCGTACAAGACGGCCCCCCACTTGGAGGCATGTTTTTCAGGGTAAAAAGTCATCTTATACGCCAGCAAATATGGTACTCTTATTTTCTCATTTTAAAAAAATGAAGAAAGAAAGGGAGAAGACCATGCAGATTATGTGAGAAAACATTTTAGGAGTGTGAGCAATAAGAAATGACTGGCAATATTAGCAAAAAGTTTGACTTTAAATAGAGAAATGGCAAGAGTAAAGTTCACAGTTGGAGATGATATTGTTGAAAGATGGAAGCAGACCTAATTGTAGACGGCTATAAGGGGCTTTAGAGCAACAGTCAGAATGAGTATTTGGGGGGAACAAATTCGGGAACCTCTCAGGATTCTGAAAGTTGCAGTCCTTAAAAACCAAAACAAAACAAAACAAAATAAACAAAATAAAGTAAAATAAAAATAAAAAACACAGTAGCACTTTAAAGACTAACTGCTATATTTTCACTGTTAGCTTTTGTGGATCAAGTCCACTTCATCGTCTAATGAAGTGGACTTGATCCACGAAAGCTAACAGTGAAAATATAGCAGTTAGTCTTTAATATGCTACTGTGTTTTTTTATTTTTATTTTACTTTATTTTGTTTGTTTTGTTTTGTTTTCTGAGATGCCTGAACCACAGACTAACACGGCTACTATTCAAAAAAAGTCCTTAAAAAGTAACTTTTCCCATGTTTTGCTTTAAACCAGTGTTTCCCAACCTTTGGTTTTTGGACTCAATTCCCAGAATTCTAAGTCAATTCCCCAAAGCACTGGTCAGTCAATGTACTGGCTTAGAGTTGTGGGGACTGAAGTCCCACTGTAGGGCCTGGGCACCACATTGGGAACCACTGCTTTAAAGGTAAGGTAAAGGTACTTGTGATAAATTTGGCATTAGATTGGTAATGACTGTAGAGATTTAAGGATGAACTGATTGACAGGATTGTGGAATATGATTAGCAGCAGGATCCTGGAGAGAGGTGAGATCAAAAATGCCTAAGAATACCAACTATCATCTTAGCAGCGGTATCAATTAATATTTTTCCTGGCACAAGTGATAGTATAGGATATATTTGTCTATAGCAGGAGTCTATAAAATATGTCCACAGGGAGCCTTGCTTTGTCACATAAAGCCATGGCATACTCCCTTCAGAAATAATGCATACATTTCACAGCATGTTGCTCCACATGTAGATACATTATGATTAAGGATCAAATATTTATGTTGGAATGGTTCCAGCTGCACTTGAGGCATATTGTCATAAAAATGACTGATGATAAAAATACATATTTTGCTTTCTTAAAGGACAGAAGAATGTTGAAGTATTTTGAGGATTCGCAAGAATAGTTCTTTTGAAAAGATTTAAGAAAAAACAGTGGGTAGCAACCAGCTTTAAAAACATATCGACCTTTTTTTTACTTTGAAGGATGCAAAGAAAATTTCTTTCATTGACTTTCCTACCTCCTTTTGCTGCCCTCTACAGTCTGAGACTGTATTCTTTGGTTTAGCAGCAGTGGGCGGGCGAAATTCAGTTTACAGCCATACCTTGCATAACTAATTTAATTTGTTCTAAAAGGCTGTTTGCTATGCGAGTTTTTCACTATGCGAAACAAACTCACATAGCAAAAATTCCTATCAAAAAACTCGCATAACGAGCGTTTCTATGGAGAAAACTCGCATAGTGAAATTTTAGTTTTCATTGTATTATTTCATTCTGTGTGAGTATTTTATTTGTTCTAGGTTGGTGATGGCGATCAGTGCCAAGGTTCACCATCATTGCTGTAGGTCATCCAGAATTATGATGTGTGAACAGAGCAATTATTCGTCTTCCCTCTCCTTTTTTCTTGTACAATTAACAAGTAACAAAGAGCAACCTGGAATCATTTGGTTTTTTCCCAGTAACAAAGATAACAAATAGACGGCTATGAGGAAAGTATGTTTTATATCACAAGTTGTAGCTTGTAGCATTCCTTTTTTTCTTTTTTCTTTTTTTCTTTGCAAAGTAACACAAATATCTACTTTATTTACTTTTAGGACAGTAGAAACTGGTTTTGTTGCTTTTAACAAATTCTTATTTTCTTGCTTATTGAATCTTGCTTAATGAATTTTAAATAATTACTTTTCAGAATTGTAACTATAATGATAATTGCTCATATTTTTCCAAAATAACTTCTTGAACTCTAATTCTGAAACTGTCTTCACTAGGGCCATATTAAGCTCTTTTCACATAATCTTCAGTAAAACCTCCCCAACCCAAGAAATTGTGGATTTTTAAAATATCGTGCGATATTGAGATATTGATGTTTTATTAGACACAATTGTTTAGATGTATTTTGCCATCATGCACTTTCTTTGTGTCCTCTGTTCAAATTTTGAGAGAATTTAGAGAGCTCCCCTTCTTTACATTGTTTGTGGACTGCTCAGTTATTACATGTTAGAAAGGTGTGGGATGATAATTTTCCTAATATTACGCAGGGATTTGAAGCAGGGCTTTGGCATTTCATTAAGAAAACCAGAGCAGGATAGAGTGTTATAATAATTTCAGGTCAGAAATTATTTTGGGTTGAAAGGATTTTTGCTGGAGAAACACTGCTCAGGGGACGCCCGAATGAGGCTCCTTTCAAGTCCCCAAGAGCTGGGACAGAGATGGGCACTCAATCCATCATGCAGGATTGAGTATTGTGCTGGGGTCATGGAGAACCAGGTATGCCACCTTGAGTTCATTTCAGGAATGGTAGGATATAAATGTAACTAATAAAGGAAACAACAAATTAAGCAACAAATCACTTCACTGCCTTCTGTGACACTCCAAATCTGCCGCACTTTGGATAACAGTAGGGCTGGCCCTGGATGTGATTGGCCTGCTTTGGCCTGTTCATGAAAACTGCTCATCCTAACTGTCTTTGTTATGAAAGGAAGGAAGGGAATGAGGAAAACTGAGCCATTATACATGCGCTTTAGTGGCACAGTGGTTAAACTGCTGTACTGCAGCCAAAACTTTGTGAGTTCGATTCTGATAGGCTAAAGTTGACTCAGCCTTCCATTCTTCTGAGGTCAGTAAAATAATTACCTAGCATATTGGGGGCAAAATGCTAATTACTCTGTGAACGACTCAGAGAGTGCACTAAGCGCAACAGGGCAGTATATAAGTATGATTGCTATTGCTAAGAGTGTGTGCATGTGTGTTATGAATAAAAAGCTTTTTCTGCCTCATGACGGTATGCAGTTGTTCCAGCCTGTAGCCTAGATGCTTGTCATTTTTCCCAGCCACCTTGACTGTCAGGCTGCCCATTGTTTATCGGGGTGCCCAAACTTTTCCTGCCAGGGGCCTGACCACGCCTCCTAAAACAGCTGAGCGGGCCAGTTATGTGGTTCCTGTCACTGGCAGCGGCGGCACGTTAATTCAGCGTATGTTTTTGGGTTTTTTTGCCACCCCACTGCTTCCAATGGAGGAGGGAGTGAAGTAGGAGCATTTTTGTGCTGTTTTTTGAAATTTTTGGCACTTTTTTAGCACTTCCGGTGGTGGCGAGTCACTTCCAGTGTCGACAGCAATCCAGCTCACAGGCTGTAGATTGGACATCCCTGGTTTACACCGTGGACATCACCATTGCCCCTTTATTCTTCCTTCTCTCCCTTTCCCACCTCTCCCCTCAAGCTATCTCTGTTCCTCATTTTGTGTCTCACAAATCTTACTGCATCTGATCCTGTCTCTGTAGCCAAGAAGACGTCAGCTTCTACCGACGAACGGGAAAATGCCAGCTTGCCAGCCCCCAACGAGCATCCACAAGCCTTACTCCTTTCGGAACTCACAGATTCAACCCAGAAACAGATGGAAAGGAATTCAGCACAGCTTCCAAATCCTCCTCCGTCGCTGCCCATTCCACCCCCTAAGACAGCACCCAAAGTCTCAAAGATTGTACCAGGTACGTCCCATTGTCCCTCCCCCTCTCTGGTGACTTTTCTTTGTGGCTGAAATCAGAATAAACAGATGTGGACAATTTTCATAGTACTGTACAAAGTTGGGCCATTAGTCTTTCTCAATCAGTAGCATCAGTCAGCAAGGTTGGTGAGAAGATCGCATAACAGAAATTTATTTATTTATTTATCCTGCCCATTTGGGATATTCCCCACTCTTTGCACATAGAAATAACAAAATAACATAATAAAAAAACTAACAAAATAAAAATAAAACAATTGAGTAAGTACATTCTAAAATAAAATAAAATAACTGGTGTCTGTGGGCACAGAGGGTCAACTGACTAGCTAGTTTATTGTTAAGGGAGTAATGTTCTGAAAAGCTTCCGTGAACAGGAAGATTTTAAGGTTGTTGTTTTTTTTTAAAGATATCCAGGTATGGGGTCTGGCACAGCTCCACTGGTAGTGTGTTTGACAGCGTTGGTGTTGCCACTGAGAAGGGTCTATTTCTAGATATAGACTTTCTAGCCATCCTCAGGGTCAGCACTTGGAGCTGTGTAAACTGTGACAAATGGGTGATGCAGGGAGTTGTTCTGAGAGAGAGAGACATTCCGACAGATAGCAAGGTCCCAAATTGTACAGGGCCATGATGGTGAACCATGGCACTCCAGGTGTTAGTTGGACTTCATTTCCTAGAAGCCCAAGTCTCTGTGAATCCACATGAATGGGTTTATTTATTTATTTATTTTTCTGATTTATATTGCTGCCCAACTCGGAAGACTCTGGGTGGCTCACAGAAAATAAAACCGATCACATTTTAAAAACCAATAAAAACCCCATTAAAACTGCCACCAAAAATGACTCAGAACCCTACAAATTAAAATAGATTAAAAGCGGGAGAGAGTGTTCTTACTAAATTAGCCAGCAGGCAGGGGCCACTACATTGCTGGTGTCCCACACCTGCTTTGCCAGCCAGGTTTTTAGCCCTTTTCTGAAGGACAGCAACTCCATCTGCCCATCCCACCAGAGCAGACCGGAGAGGTTCTCTCATTGTGCCATCTGCTAGGGAAGCTCGTCTCTCTAGTATCAGAAAGAGGGCCTTGTCAGTGTCTGCTCTGGCCCTATGGAACCTCCTGCCAGTTGAGCTGCATCTCTAGACAGAGTTGCTGGCCTTTAGGAAAGAACTGAAAACCTGGCTGGCAGGGCAGGTGTGGGGCATCAGAGGGATGTCCCCCACCTTCTGGCTTATAGAATTAAAATTTCTCTCTCTCTTTCAATGGATGGGGTGTGTGGGGTAAAATATTTTGACTTTTAATGGGTTTTTAAGAGTTTTTAGTTAGCTTTAAATATTGTTTTTAATTGTTGTTAGTCACCCAGAGTCGTTGCTGAGTTGGGCAGCTATAGAAATTTGATTAAATAAAATAAATAAATAAATAATGAAGCATTTAATAGAGCACTGGGAGATCTACTATTAATGTACATCATCATCATTGTCTCCTCCCCCCCCCCCCACTGAGGGGCAGTACCTTTGCGTGGTAGTAGGGATTGTGTGCTCCGATGAGGCGGAAGGTTTTGCTGGAAAGGCTTACACTGAGGAGTCATACCAGATCGGTAGTTGCCCAAGTCAACATGGACCATGTTGGATGTTGGGGTTTTCTGGCCATTCGACATTATGTGTACTCCAGGACCCAGAGACTTATGTTGAACAACCAGGGCAAACCGCTGAACAGCTCCTGAAAGAACAACCACAAAGGAAAGCCTGGAAGTCTTGAGTATCAAGCTATCGTTGAATGTTACTGTTAAGCAGACCCAACCATTCAAGGTTATCAGAAATGGACGTTTACTCTCTGGAGAGAGAAGTTCCGATTCCAATGTATCCGAAAATTGATTTTGGGACTGTATAAAAAAAATATTCTACAGTGTCCAGCTGGAAATAGTTAAACTACAGATAACTGCACTGTTAAAAAACACAAATAGATACAAAGTATGTAACAAACAATTTAATGAAACTAAGTTATTCCAGTGAGACCAGTGTCACTTTTACAAATGTCTGAATGGAGATTACATTGAAAACAATGGCAAACTGGCCCCCAAACAAGGAAGAAATTGTAATGTTTTGGAAGGATATTAGGGGAACTCCAAAGAAACACTATGTTAATGCAGCTTGTATTGCAAAGCAAAAAGCAATCACATATACCACCCCATAGCGTTTAGTGCACTTTCTGGATGGTTCACAAGTTAATTAGCATTGGCGATGCTTGGAGGCATATAAATGCAATGAACATGCAGGTGTTGTTAATCACCGTGGGAATGATAACAAGATGAGACAAGAAAATAAAAAAATTGGACAGTAAAGATGAAATTCACAGGTTTTGGCTCAAAAAATTAACTGCACTACACTCTATATTAGCAAAAAATATAGTATCGTACTGAAGAAAGGTGGTGTGGATGACTGATAACAACTGGTCAAGCCTTTTTGATGAGGAAAAATAAAGAAATTATAGACCCATAACATGCTTACTGACCATGTTCAAACGGTTCGTGAGTGTATTAGCCAATTCTGTTTACCAGCATCTAGTTATGCAGAATTTTATATTTGAAGAACAAAAATGGAAATGGCTTCCCTTCTACTTTCTATAAGTTTCCTTTTTTAAAAAAGCTCCTCCCTAAGCTTTTTGTGAAATCTCATTGGTCTTATTTTCTGTCTTCCACCTTTCTTTTTTGTTGGAACTATCTGGAGTTGTGCCTTTAGAATTTCCTTTTTAAGAAACTCCCACTCATCTTGGACTCCTTTTCCTAATAGAACCACTGCAGGACTGCGGTGGCTCAGTGGATAAGAAACTTGCCTTGTTATCTGGAAGGCCGACATATCTGCCACACAGACATTTCTACAAATCCAGAAATCTTAGTGGCAGGAGGAAGCGCTCTTTGTTTGGCTCTCATGCTGAAGACGGAATTTCATGAGGCTTGGAAATTCATGTTGAGACAGTCTCTATTGATGAGAATGGAGAATTTAGTGGTTGTTCTTCATATCTGTGGTTTGCATTTCTGATAGGTAAAGGTCACCCCTGCTCGAAAGCCAGTCATATCTGACTCTAGGATTCAGTGTTCATTTCTCTTTCAAAGCCGAAGAGCCAGCGCTGTCTGCTTCTGGAGATATTTCCATGGTCAAGTGGCAGGCATGACTAGACACTGGAGTCCACAGAACGTTAGTTACCTTCCCACCAAAGTGGTCCCTATTTATCTACTTGCAATTTCTTGCTTTTGAACTGCTAAGTTGACATTAACTGGGACAAAGACGGGAGCTCATTCTGTCCTATAGTACTTGGGAATCGAACTGCTGACCTCCCGCCTTCCAGTCAGCGTCTTAGCCTCTTGAGCAACTGCAACATTTATGCTAAAATAAGAATATATCTTCCCTGTCAGAACTCTCCCACCCCCCTACCCCGCCCCACTTTGAGAATCATCAGGTTTAAAATTAACATTTTCAACACTGGGTGGCAGTAACCCATTAGCAATTGCTACATAGTTAGCAAAAGGCCAAATAGAATTTATGAATTGCCTTGGTGCTCTTTTAAAAAACTATTGCTCTTAACCAGGGATTCTCAACCTGCAGCCCACAGGCTGGATGCGGTCTGTGGCATCATTTCATGTGCCCTCCCACTGCCTCCACCACACCAGGAAGTGCCATGTGGGGGAGGAAGGGCAAAATGGCCATCCGGGCCCCAAAGCTGTTTGAGGGAACGTGACCTGGCCCCCCAGCTTTAAAAGGTTGAGAACTCCTACCCTTAACCATTTAAAAACAGGTGTTTTATTGTTGAATTACTACTCCAGACTTCTGGATGAAACCTCAATGAATAAGCCATACAGCTAAAGAGGTTTCTAGCGTTCCTTAGCAATGAGATAGACTGCTGCCAGAAAGACAGATTTACTTGGTGTAGTACTTGTTTATCCTGGTTACAGTTTTGTGAGTACAGTACAGTACAGTACTTTCACTACATTGCAGTTACAACAGTTTGATACTGTTTTAAGTAGTATTCATCCTATGGAATCCTGAGAATCATAGTTTAGTGGGGGGTTTAGGAGCCAGTGTGGTGTAGCTGATGCCATGACGGACTTGGCCTTAGGAGGTCTGGGTTCAAATCCCCAGTAGACTACAGAAAATGACTGGGAGATGGTAATGGTAAAGGTCCTCCTTGCTCGAAAGCCAGTTGTATCTTTGTATCTCAATCTAGGGTGTGGTGCTTATCTTCGTTTACAGCCCAAAAGCCAGCTCTGTCTGCATCTGCAGACAATTCCATAGTCATGTGGCAGGCATGACTAGATACTGGAGCTCACAGAATGCTTTTACCTTTCCTGCCAAAGTGCTACCTATTTACCTACTTGCAATTTCTTGCTTTTGAACTGCTAGGTTGGCAGGAGCGTAAAAAGAGATTGGAGCTCACTCAGTTGCACAGTATTCGCGTCTTGAACTGCTGAACTGCTAACCTTCAAGTTCAGTGTCTTAACCACTAAGCCACTGCAGTCCCCCAGTAATGGTAAAACTACTCCTTAAACAACCTTGGAAGCCCTATTAGGGTCACCAAGAGTTAGATGGGACTTGACAATACATAACACACACACTCACACATGGCACTTGAGATTCACTGTTGCATCATTCACTGGGATTCATTTTCTAGCAAAAAAATCAAATGTAAGTTTCATCTTCACCTTGAGACCAGATTTTGACTACAAAACATTTGGAGCAGCTGATGAAGCAGCACCACAGATGCTATATCTCAGTGTGAATTCAGTGAGGAATGGATCTCTGGCATGCAGAAATAATGCCCTTTTGTGTAATTTTTATTTCCAGCAGCAGGAAACGAAGTAGATGAGCCAGCCTTGAAATCCCCTCCGTCTACTATCTTGAAGAATTATGTACTTGTTGGTTCCTCCCAACTCTCAGGGCAACCTGCTCCCTTCCAACCCTCAGGACCGAAGGCCTCCGATTCCCACCTCAGAGGGCAACACTCGACCCCAACCGGCTCCCCTCACCTGACCAGTGTCCACCTGCCTTTACCTCCCAGCCGAGTCATTGAAGAACTTCACAGAGCTTTGGCCACCAAGCATCGGCAAGACAGGTAAGGTGTTTAATGTGTTGTGAGGGCAGTGTGGGTACTGTAAAGACACCAGGGGGGAATCTGAGTGCTGCTACCCTGCCCTGATTTCTGCATAAGACTGTATCTTTAATATTCCAACAATGGCCTGATTTAGGAGGCAAACACATAGATTATAAATGTGAGAAATACAATGGATTTTGGGGCAGGTTCTTTCACTATCCCCACCCCCACCCCCAGTTGATCACACAGCATGAAGAGAAATGTAAATCAGTTCAGAGTTCCCCATAGTTTTCCTCCTTTGCCATTGGGACTTCTGATTTTTTCAAAAACAGATCATTTCAGATGTGTGCTTACTTGAATGGACACAGAAATGGGAGGATGTGTTGCATGCAAACACACAAAGTAGGGTTTTGCTAAAGCACCTTCTCCTTGCCTCTCACCTCATGAAGGAGGAAGAGCCATTCATACATACATACACAAACACACACAAAACATTCCTAGTACACACTCCCACTGATAAAGCCTTTATCCCCAAATATTTTAAACAACTTCTCCTCTATGGGAGAAGGTGAAACATTGCATTTAGTATACCATAGAACAGTGGTTCCCAACAAGGGGTATGCAGCCCACTAGTGGACTTCAATTCCCAGAAGCCTAAGTCAGTACATTGGCTGATCAGTGCTTTGGGGAAATGACTTAGGCTTCTGGGAATTGAAGTCCAAACACCAGCATTTGGGAAACACTGCCATAGAAAGTACACCCAGTTTTTTTTACAGCTTCCCTTCTCCATTGGCAAGAGGGTATTTTTAGAGATAAAAGGGTAATGAGATGAGGAAACAGAAAGGGAAGCCTTATTATCACCTGTTAATACAATTCTGTGTAACAGCACCACCTAAAGGTAAAGAGTAAAGGTTGACTTTGCTCAAAAGCCAGTCATATCTGACTCTAGGGTTCAGTGCTCATTTTGTTTATAGCCAAAGAGCCAGGGCTGTCTGTGTCTTCAATTGTTTCCGTGGACATGTGGCAGGCATACCTTAACACCGGAGTGCACAGAATGCTGTTTACCTTCCCACCAAAGTGGTCCCTATTTATCTACTTGCAATGTCTTGCTTTTGAACTGCTAGGTTGACAGGAGTTGGGACAGAGACAGGAGCTCACTCCATCATGTAGTACCTGGGAATCGAACTCTGACCTTCCAGTGAGTGAGTTCAGCATCTTAACCCCTTGAGCCACCTACAGGGCTATAAACAGAGCTGCAAAGAAGGCTTTTGTCCTGTCTTGCTGTGTGGCCACTTAAATTAAACAGACCTGAATTCCCTGGTGTCTCTTAACAGCAAGTGAATGGGAATGAATTCACATTTCCTTCATTGTGTAGTTACACCCTTGAATGATTACCAAATAGATATCTATTTCCTTTGGTAGAGGGGGTGCACTTTCCATAGTATACTAACTGCAATGTGTCATCTAAAAGGAACCCTACATGCACAGAGACAAGGAACACAGAATTCTCCATTATCGAACAATAAGGAGGAGATAAATTGCAAACTTGCACCATTACTCTTGTGTCTCTTACCTACCACATAGCATATCTATCTATGTTGCATGAGAACTTGGGTATAGCTTGGAATAACTGTTTTCCCCCCAACTACAGCTGATGACTATGTCATTTAGAGTAATGTAGTTTTTTGTTTTTTGTTTTAAAAAAGGTAATGCTCATAATCTCTGGGGCTGGGGAGGACCTTGTCACTCAGTTTGTAAATGTCTATCCTATCCCATAACTTGCAATGGAAAATGGACAACTGCCATGCCTTCCTTTTCACAGTTTGTAAGAGTTCACACAGTGCCTAATGGTCAGTTTTGTGGTCTTCTGGTTGATGTTTAGTTTGTATTTAAGCCACACACTGTTCCTTGAAAAGATCGATCTGGGTGTACCTCATTAACATACTTTACAAGAAAGCAGTGGTCATCTTCCTCTGGTGTCTTCATCATGTGAAAGAAACTAAGGTCTTTGCTTTCTTCTCTTCAAGAAATCCCACAGGGATTCTTTCATAGCCCTCTGTGGGGAACAAAGTACTTGGGAGAATTGTGTTTGTGACACTGACTCTCTTCCTGTGGCATGAAATTACTGGTTTTTGGTCTAGACCCTGTGTTTTTTTTTTCCTTTCATCCTCAGCTTTCATGGACGAGAAAACAAAGGCTCTCCCAAAAAGCGAGTGGACATCCGCCCATCCCGAACATCCAGCATTGAACATAGCAAAGAGAAAGATAATTCTGTGAATTATAACAGTGATCCAGAGAACAAGCGGAATTCTGCTAAAGAGTCAGATGAGAATAAAGAGAACCTGATCATGAACTCTGAAATTAAGGAAGACTCTGTGTTCTTTCATGATGAAGAGGTGTTGAATGATTCCATAATTTCTGGTAAGATCACCCATTTTACAAACTTTATGATAATACTTTACTCTCTGAAGGGCTGTATTGATGTAAGGATGTCCAGCAATATCCATAGGAAATATGTTCTAAAACGTAACATGGATACCTGAAATTGCAAATAACAGCAAATCCTATACAGTAAAACCTCGCATAAAGAGTGCCTCGCGTAGAGACTAACTCGCTTAAAGAGCAGAATTTTCTCTGAATGGTCGCTTCACTTAATAACTAAAACCAACCAAAAACTCACTTAACAACTAAATCGGGGTTTGCAATCCCTCCCACTAGAAGTCACAACTGGTCACTTACAATGGTGTTTCACTTAAAGAGCAAACTCGTTTAAAGAACAATCCTGTGGAACACATTGTGCTCTTTAAGTGAGGTACCACTGTATTTTGTATTGCAGACAGTGGCTGTAGTGGTTAGATCTGGTAATGCACCATGGAAATACATATACAGTATCTCATGTATTTCAGGATTTATTTTTGTTGTTGTTCAGTCACACAGTCGATTCCGACCCTCTGCGACCCCATGGACCACTGTCCTCCAGGCACTCCTGTCCTCCACCATCCCCCTCAACTCGCTCAGCTCTGTGCCCATTGTCTCTACAATACCATCTAGCCATCTCATCTTGGGCCGCCCCCTTCTTCTTTTGCCCTCGACCCTTCCAAGCAGGCTTTCTCAAGTGAATCCTCTCTTCTCAATTGATGTCCAAAGTACTTTAGCTTCATTTTCATTATTTGACCTTCTAAGGAGCAGTCAGGGTTGATTTCTTCTAAGACTGACCTATTTGTTCTCCTCGCTGTCCAGGGGACTCTCAAAACTCTCCTCCAACACCACATCTCAAAGGCGTCTATTCTTCTGCGCTCAGCTTTCCTAATGGTCCAGCGCTCACAACCATACATTGCCACAGGGAATACCATTGCTTTGACTATGTGAATTTTTGTTTTCAATGTGATGTCTCTACTTTTCACTATGTTCCCCAGGTTTCTCATCACTTGCCTCCCAAGAATCAGTCGCCTTTTTATTTCATGGCTGCAATCACCATCTGCAGTGAGCTTTGATCCTAAGAAAGTAAAATCTTTCACTGCCTCTATTTCTTCCCCATCTATTTTCCAGGGACTGATCGGGCCTGTTGCCATTATCTTGGTTTTCTTGATATTGAGTCTCAAGCCAGCTTTTTCACTTTCTTCTTTCAACCTAATCAGGAGCTTCTTTAGGTCCTCCTCACTTTCTGCCATTAGGGTGGTATCATCTGCATATCTCAAATTGTTGATGTTTCTCCCAGCAATTTTGATCCCAAATTGTGATTCCTCCATCCCTGCATTGCGCATTATGTGTTCTGTGTATAAGTTTAATCAGCAGGGTGACAAAATGCAGCCTTGTCTTACTCCTTTATTACTTTATTACAGTATTTATTACTGAATATTATTGAAGATTTGTAGATAACTAAAACCATTACTTAATAACTGAACCCATGGATATAGAGGGCAACCTATAACATCTGAAAATAGATGTGCTTCTATTAAAATTCTGCCACCAATAACTTCCACCCATCTATTCTATCCCTCGACTTTTAGATCCAGTCCCTTTTGTAACTTCAAATTGCTCTTCTATATCTCTCATCTACCTCCCATTGAACCTTAGGTCCTGATTCCTGGCTTACCTTCCTCTTCTTGGACAATATCTACACATTGATCTTGGGTGATTTCAACTTCCAAAATTGATAAGCCTTCTGTGAACTAGACACCAACACTTTACTCAGCCATTGCTTATTAGCAGCAAGATCTAGTTAGATCACTTCACTGACCATTCTGCTGCTAACACTGTCTTTCTATGTTTCGCGACCACCATTTGAGGTCTCCTTTGAGCCATGCTTGACTGCAGTGGTTCAAGTGGCTAAGACACTGACTGGGAGGCGGAAGGTCAACAGTTCAATTCCCGAGTACTGCAAGACGGAATGAGCTCCTGTCTTTGCCCCAGCTTCTGCCAACCTAGCAGTTTGAAAGCAAGAAATTGCAAGTAGATAAATAGGGACCACTTTGGTGGGAAGGTAACAGTGTTCCGTGTGCTTCGGTGTCTAGTCATGCCTGCCACATGACTACGGAAGCGTCTGCAGAAGCACACAGCACAGGCTCTTCAGCTTTGAAACGGAGATGAGCACTGACCCCTAGTGTCAGATACGACTGGCTTTTGAGCAAGAGAGACCTTGAGCCATGCTTGGTAGTAAACTCTTTTTTCCAGTGCAGTGTAGTACTTAGAAAATTGGGCTGGGACTTGTGGGATCAAATCTCAAGTCACCACTGACCATCCCTGGATGGTCCTAGTCCAATCATTATCCCTCAGTCTGCCCAACTCAAAGAGTTGTTTGAGAAGGAAGAAACAGAATTCTGCATGCCTCTTTGAGCTGGTTGTAGGTAAGGTAGGATAGGCAAACAAGGAGAGGTTAACAAGAAGTTATAGCTAGTTTATTTCAATATTCATTTTAGTCTGGCCGGACATCCCACTACGGTAATGGAGTAGACCATACAGCCAGTGGCTCAATGCTGAGTGTCAGGAGGCGGTTAACTAACCCGACTCCCTAAAGGGGCCAATGGCTATGTGTGGATGAGCCCCTTTAGGTGGGATGATGGTCCCCCTCAGTGGAGGAAATGCCACTGGAAACCATCATATTGGGCCCAATGGCAAAATGAGTGGAGGATGAACTCTGATTCCCAATGGTCATGGAGGCAGAAGAGTCCATGCCAGATGGACTGGCTGTGAAGGCACACCTTGTCCATATCCTCAAGGCTGCGGCAGTCCATTGCAGTCCCAGTCTTAAATCCTGCATGTCGCGCTTCTTGTGTGCCATGGGTGATGGCTCTGAGATCATAGTGTGTGGATCACTTCATGGCAAGATGGGATCCACCTTGAACAAATTCACGCTAGTGACATTTTTCCTGCTTCAGGAAAAAAAAATGCATTCTCGGATATGAGTTGCAGTCGACAACAATTTCAATATGCATACACTTGATAAGAAAACATTATGAAAGTTTCAAATGTAGACCCCTATTTAAAAGATGAATAAACAGGGTTTTTTCCCCTTCGTGTCCAGATTAAACTTTGTACTTTTGAGTTTTCTGATGATGGTGTTGTTAAGCTATATTTTGCAATAGCACAGTAAAGCAGGGCAGGCCTTAAGCAAATCTTAGTTTGAATGCAAGTTTTCCCTGTTAAGCCCACCCAATGAATACACTTGCGCTAAATGCTTAGAAAAAGAACAAAAAAGTTTACTCAAATTTAGGTGTGGTGAGCACCAGTTTTTTATCATGACAGTCCATATATACAGCTGTAATCCATAAGGACTGAACCCTAGATTCAGATACGGCTGGCTTTTGAGCAAGGGAAACATTTATTTATTTATTTATTTATTTATTTATTTATTTATTTATATTGCCGCCTTCCTCACCGAAGGGACTCCAGGCAGCTCACAGCTAATATAAAAAAATTCAAAATATAAAACATCCCCATCATACAAAGTTAAACACTTAAAACTTTAAAAACTATTAAAACCAAATTAAAACACCCTCCCTATAAAATAAAATAAAAAAACCCTTTACCTTTAATCCATAAGGAGAGTCTATCCATACAGGCAGTTGGACTGGTCTGTATCCATAAATAAGGAGCAAATGCTTTGTAAAGTTAATGACTTTTAGTTACCCAGTGAAGACCAGACTACGCAACTATTTTGCATTACAGCAGGGATAGCTAGCAATATGATACTTTCCTTGAGTAATCTTATGTCTCTGTCAGTTACTGTGAGAATGGTAATTGGGCTCAGAGAAAGAGGACAACTTGAGGGAGGGAGTATTAGATGATGTTCTTAGGTTCAAGCCCTAAAAGCTCCAGAATTAAGGTCCTGTTGACCTTGAAATTTCTTTCCTGTGTTGTGATAAATTCCCAACAATGACTGCGTTGCCTTACCAATACCTATTAAGTGACTCTCTGCCCAAAATTCACAAATATTTCTCTACTTCTAGATAAAGTACTGTACTTAATAGATGTGACAATTGTATTTCCTAACAATCTGTTGTGAATGGTATGGTCAGCTCTGATTGGAATGACTGTGTACATTTTGTTAATTATTTTCTTTGTCTCTTTTTTATGCCAATAAAGGATTAATAATAACGTTACTTGTGTGTGTCTGTTCATGCACACACACATCCTGATATATGAATATTTATAAACTGGGGCAATTTAATATTTATAAAATGGTTGGCAATTCATGAGTATGGTGTGAACACCTGTAAAACTGATTTGTTTGTGTATGTGTGTAGGGGGGATGTATGTGTATGAGAATTTTAACACAATGGAGAGTGGGGAGAATAATCTCTGTTTCCTATAGTGCACACATCTATAGTGCACACATCGAAGTGGCTATGGATTAATTAGTTACATATAATTAAACCACAGTCTTGAGAAAGGAGATTAGAAGATCTCTACAATCTCTCAGCTGGATTGCAGCCCCTGTGATTTCCCCTTCATGTTTTACTTGCTTTCATTCACAAAAAGGAGAAATATTTCTTATCCTGGCCACTAGATGGTGATCAAATTCTAGATTAGAAAAAATGGTTTTGCTAAAGGGTGGTTTGACTTGGAAGGAGTCCTCTAGCATGCTTTTATTATTATTATTATTATTATTATTATTATTATTATTATTATTATTATTATTATTATTATTATTATTATTATTATTATTATTATTATTATTATTATTAAACTTATATGCCGCCCTACTCAGCGAAAACTGACTCAGGGCGGCTCACAACACAATCAAACACAATGCAACAATTCAACAGAACAATAAACTGTCACAACACAATGAAATATCATACATCAATAATTCAAACAATAGAATATCATAAAATACAGTACAGTAAGATAAAACCCCAATATACATCATAAAGTTACAAAAATATTACAAAACCCATTGGAACATTACACAATCTTACAAAGATTACATTTGATTTAATTAAAGAAATAATCAGAGTTTATAAATGGATACCACAAGCACATTGTGTTGATTATAATAATAGTGACAACAATAGCAAAAGCAACCAGAAAAATAAAAAGGGTTGGTATAAAAATGTACACCCAATAGTTCAATAATTTTCCAGATTTATTTATTTGAAATAACTAAAATAGCCATAAATTCTTCTTTTACCTCCCCAAGATCTTTTTCTTTGGCTCCCCCTTATTTCACTGTAAAGTAGGAGCAAGTGAATTGAAAATGCTGCAGTGGAGGGCAGGTGATGGTCATGTGACAAATATCCAAGGTATACAAGTGATAGCTGTCATAGCTATCTATTTCTAGTTGCTTCTCCTCAGAGCTGAATGGGCCCCTACCATCAGTTCCCCACCACCACCATCCCAAAGGAAGTTTGCTTGCCTTGGAAAGGGCTGAATGCCCATATCCCTCATCACAGATCTTCTCCCATCTGTAAAATTGCTACTAAAAGCAGCTGAAGCACCATCACCCTACCAGCCTTCTATCAAACTAATGCCACTGCAACCCCACCAACAGACCCACCAGAACATCCCACAAACAGACTTCTTGACCAGTGACAAAAAGATGAGCACCTATGTAGAGCCCCAATATGATTCTGTAAACCAACAGGCCACATAACCTCCTGCCTTGCCAAATCAACTCTTCCAGAATTGGACACACACAGTCATAGTCAGGCTAAATCTTCTTCCATTATCACCCACCAGTCGTTTCTCCAAGTTGGAGCAATAATGCATCCAGTAATACTGTAGATCAGGGTTTCTCAAATTTGGGCTCCCAGATGTTCTTGGATTTCATTTCCCAGAAGCTCTGATCATCAGGTATGCTGACTTGGGCTTCTGGTAATTGAAGTCCAAGAACACCCAGAGGACCAAGGTTGAGAAACCCTGCTGTAGATATACCTACACAATGAGTGTGAATGACTCCCAGTGTGTCTCCCTATTGGCAAGCCATCTAACATGTATCCAACCTCCCTGGACAAGTTGAGGACCCCAGTGTATTCTTGACACAAACTGTTTTGCCCAGTACAGAATTCTGCCTCCAAACAACAATCTGTGCATGAAGAAGAAAGGAAAGGTAAGGGGGGCAGAGAGAAAGGAATGTTCCTAATGTTAGTAACTTGCCAAATGTGGACTTGCATCCTTTGTATGCTAGTGAATGCCACTCCCACAATGCTTTTCCCCTGTCACACGGGAAACCCAACTGTGCTGCCCCAATTCTTAAAGAATGAGTTCAAACTCCTCCTGAAGTCCCCACCGAATAATATGTTCCCCATGCTAAACACAACTGGGCAGTGATGCTAGCTGTTTTCACATTTTACGTTAGTTGGTAACCAAACTACACCACTTTTCTAAAACAGAGCAGAGACAAAATGCCTTGCTTGAAGCAGATTCTTGATTCTGGGAAGCTTTCCTGGAGCATAACTAGGCTTTAAAACAATGCGTATATTGATTGTACATGTTGTTTTAAAGGAAAGATATGGTTGTTCTTTTATGGTCAGTGTCTGGCCAGGTTATCCTGCTATGGTAATAGAATAGACCATACTGCCAGTGACTCAACACTGAGTGTCAGGCAGCAGTTAACTAAGCTGACAACCCTGAGGCCTAGTGGCCTTGGGTGTTGAAGTCCACAGGAAACAGTGATGGTCCCCAAGTGGATTAAATCCCACTTGAATCCATCTTGATGGAGGGCCACAGCTTCATCAATACTGGCCTAGGGCTGCTGAGGACTTTGTGTGCCAAAAGGGCTCAGGACCAGAAAGTTACTCGCAGACTGGATCAGTGGTACGGGTGTCACACTGCAATGTGGAAGACAGATGAACGGCTACTGCATTATATTCTTAGGTCAGTCTTCATGGCTAATCACCATGATGATCACCAATATTCAACTTTGGCTACAGCAGAAGAATAAGAAGTGTTGTGTCAGCAAAATCTGGTAGGCAAAGCAGTAAAATTGGTGCTGGTAAAAGCTGTTTCTCAGGTGGCTGTGATGTTCATTGTTAGACCAAGGCAAATGAGAACAGCTGTTGCTGCAAAATCATGAGGATGCCCATGGCTAAGGGGAAGCAGTAAATTTGGAAGCTGTCATCATGATAGTTCCCATAGAGAGTCTAAAGATGTGTGCACCTATGCTGATCCATATCAGCACTCTGATGTAGCTGGTTTTTCTTTTACCAGGAGCATGTTTGGGAGCGTTAGTTGTTATTTTGGGAGCAAGACACTCTACATTTCTTTGCTTTGAAAGAGGACTATTTTACACCTATATACTATTGTGGCAAAAATCCCTCTCCCTGCCCTGTCAGACCTTACTAGGAGGACTTTAGAGGAAAGTTCAGAGGAAAAAGGGGATCCTGATACTCAAGAAACCCCAGCATTTCAACCCCGTAGGCCCTGGTTCTTCTACACCACTGGTGTCCTCCCTATGGTCCTCCTTGAGTCCTTTTCATCCATTCATCTCTTGACTTCAGATGGAGTTATTTCTATCCCACCCATGAAATACCCCATTAGAATCCACATCTTATCATTCTAATTTACAAAAGAACTTGATTGAATAAGTGATGTCCCTCTGCCTATTTTAGGAACAGCCTCTCTGACACGTTCACATTGTTTTCAATATGCACTCCAGGTACGTTGCCAAGAAAATGCAAGAAGGAGCTGCTGGCAGTGAAATTGCGGAACAGGCCAAGCAAACAGGAGCTGGAAGATAGGAAC
The DNA here is from genome assembly GCA_030440675.1 of Furcifer pardalis. Lineage (NCBI taxonomy): Eukaryota > Metazoa > Chordata > Lepidosauria > Squamata > Chamaeleonidae > Furcifer > Furcifer pardalis. Next base: position 258,496,227 of record CP126891.1, read on the forward strand.
ATATTCCCAAGAAGGACCGATGAAGAGAGACAGGAAATCCGGCAGCAAATTGAGATGAAATTATCCAAGTAAGTATGGATTAGAGGAAGGCTACAGAGAGCAGAACATCCTGATCTGTGCTTTGCCTTGGAGGATCCATATATGTTGTCTAAACCTACTGTGTATTCTCATCAGTCATTAATCTGGTCTTACTTCCATTGGGTTTACAGTAGTTGCCAAGACTTCAAGGGAAATCTCCTTTGTTAGGCTTTAAGAAATCCAATCTTTCCTACTTTTCCCTTTCCAGGAATATGCCAAAATAGTCAGGCTGCTCCAGACCCCAAATTGCATTTATAGGCAATTGTAAGCTCACACACCCTTACCAGAATCAACTGGATGAGCAGGTTCTTATTAACTGGCTAGTTTGGATTTCCCTCTCTAGAAATCGTCCTGCTCTTCAGAGGTATACCATTGATTGCAAATTGGTTGCATTGGTTTTGGTTTGACAGCAAAGAGGAAATGTTAGCCAGGATCTAAGGGTGTTACTCGTATGAGTTTTCCAAGAGTCTTTGAAAGTTTAAGACATGATTTGATTTGTTTTCTGTTTCGTTTAAAACCAACCATCTATTTCCAAACTTCTTTCTGCTGGATTTTTAAAAACATATTTATTTAATTGGAAACAAAAGATAATACTGTATACAATCTTGGTCTTGGTCTGAGGATTGCCATCAAACCATGCTATGTTGCAGTCTGTCTCTGTGAGATGTTAGAAGGCCATATGGGATGGCTGTCACATAGACGTTCAGTCATTTTAGACTGAAGAGCTGCCAGACTCCCAAAACGAACAGCTTAAAAGCTACAGCCTCTTTTCCCACTATTTTCACTTCATCCTGTCAAGAATGGAAATTTCTAGCTGATTTGAAATGTGATATAAAATCTGAAAGTTCAACATCTGAGCTTTTTCTTCTGAATAGTTGACCTACTATGGACTCACAAATGAGAGACCTCAACACTGTTTTAGGACTGGGGAAACTGGTGGAGGAAGAGGCATAAAGCTTGGATTAATTTGTGCCAATGGGAGTGAGAGACAGCAAAGCTAGGAGAGACTGAAACGTTGCTTAAACAATCCAGAGTTAGGAATTAATGGACAAGAGTGAGCAAGAACCAAGATTTGTAGATCTCCGAAACAGGCCTAAGATGTTTTATGGAACTATAAAAGTCAGTTTCAATGCTTCTGCGTCCCCAGCATGTTGGGGGCAAAATTCTAATTAACTTGTGAACTGCCCAGAGAATGCACCAAGTGCTATGGGGCTGTATATAAATGTGATTGCTTTGCTTTTTGCTTTGCTTTAAAGTTAACTTTGATTCCATCCCTCTAGTGAAGTATTGTGTCATCTCAAAGGGGCATAACATCACATCCCCATACTTTGGTGATCTTCATCAGCTTTTTCTTCTTTTTTTTCTATAGTGGTAGATCTTACTCTTTGGGGATTTGACTAATTGGTTAGCTACCATCAAGAGGGTTCTCCTTGTTGGCATTCGAATTACTAAACCCTGTTTTGTGATGCTAAGTGGTATTACTGGGTTCTCAAATACTTTTGTATCTCTGATATAAGTGATTAAAGTGAGAACATCTGTGGTGATGTATATGCGTGCACATTTGCATATTTAGGATAAAGAGTTCAGAGGTTAAAAAGATTCAATAAAGTGGTCAGCTGAAGAAGCAGAACATTACAAAGTTCAACTGTGGGCAAAAGGGATGAAGCTGGGAAACAGGAACTTTCTTGGAGCAATTGATGAGAAGGTATATCTCAGAAAAAAGATTCCCCCCCAAAAAAACAATATAGAAGTCAGAGACAAAGAGAAAATAAAAAAAGAAGGAAAGATAAGGATGTTCCAGTTGGAGAAGTGATTGAAAGGGATAGGAGAGGGACATGAAATAGTGACACAGTCTATTTAGGTTAGCTGAATTTGCTTGTTATTATCTCATGTGGTGAAATGTAGTTGATTTTTGAACCTGCTCCCCCTGGAAAGCATTTTGCCTGAGATAATGTCCAGGGTCATGAATACCTATTTTGTGTGTGGTTGTTTCACACATGGGCAACATTGCTTTGGCTAAGAGAAGTGTGTGTGTTTGATGTGACCTTGAAGAACAGTGTGGGTGTTCCTGAGATGAGCTTGTTCCAGAATCCTGATTTTACACAGAAAAGTGCTTGAAAGCAGATCCTGCAAAGATGATGTGAGAACTTAACTTTCCATCTGTTTCAAGCTGTTTTGGTGTGGGTGAGGGGAGGGGAGTTGGTTGCTTTTTAGGAAGTTATTAATATTTACTGTCATGATGACATTCGGACTCTTGGGAAGAAGAAAATGTTGGTCAGAACTGAGAGAATCTGTGATTGAGGTAACAAAAGGCAATGACATTGAAGCAAGAGTAGAATAAATTCTCAAAAATAATGATATGGGTTAGTCTTTTAGTCTTTACTTCAGATGATTTAATCAGATGGTTTGAAAACAAATATGAGCTGAAACCTGTCATGGCTTTTTTTCTCAGTGACCCACAACTTGAATTGAGCTGTGTATCTGTTAGGACGTTGATATATAATTAAATCAGCTTGGAAAAGAACAATCCAATCCAGACTGCAATACCTTGGCCTCTCCCAACCTCTCTTACAGGCCATGAGTCACAACCAGGCAAAACAGGCCATTAAACAGAGAACACTTAACATGGAAAGGCAAGAAGACCTAGCCAGGGCCCTTACCTTCCTGACTCCAAAGTCTTGGAGACAAATTGTTGCCCCAGCCTCATACTTGCTCCAACTTGAGACACCAATTCACCGGAGGCCATTTACGCTAGCCTGTTGCCAGGCCATCCCTTCTGCAGTTCTCGAGGGAATGTTACAAAGGACACCAATGACAGAGAGAAAATGCCCCTGTGACACTGGAAAAATTGAAACCACAGGACATGTTCTCTCCAGCTGCCCTCTTTATAGAGACGTCCGGAACAAGTTCATATCTCCACTGCTCTACAAGTATCCTGGCTGGACAAACACCACATACACCCACTGGTTGCTATCTGATGAAAAACACACCTTCATCCACAACACTGCCAGGTTCTGTGCTGCAGCATGTAAGATCAGAAGAACAATCATGGCAGGACCTTCAACCAAGTAAACTATTAGCACCACAGCTTAGTAATAGCTGTAACACTATTGATCTATGTACAGTAATACCTCGGATAACGTTTACCTCGGATAACACTAAAATCGCATAATGTTAAGTAATCTGGGGAGGAGAATTGGATCGAATAACGTTCAGGTCCTATGGGATGGATCGGATAACAACCGCTAAAGCCTGTGCGGTTACAATGTATCTCTATGGAGCTTTAACGTTATCCGATCCATCCCATAGGATTTTAACATGCATCGGATAACACTAAAAATCGGATAACATCAAGACTTGTGGAATCAAGTCTTAGCGTTATCCGAGGTATTACTGTACTGAACTAATTTTACTACTCCTTAATTCTGAGCAAAAATGCTCATCTTTAAGCATCTTCATTTTAACTTTTGTCTCTTGATATATTTTAAGTACCCCCATTTTAACTTCTGTTCCCTTTGTTGTTCTATGCTGGTCTTGGACCGTAACAAAGATTTGATTGATATATAATTAAGAATAGTTTATTCAACATGAACAAAATTGTGTGTTCTCATTGAATGGCTGTTAACCTGGTTCCAGCAAAGCAAAGTAACACATTGTGTCTAAACTTGTCTTCAAACCATCTGTAATGCCGCCTGCTGCACTGATCTAATTTTAACCCACTTCTCCTTTCTATAGTATGTTCATATTTGTTTAAAAATAAATGGACAGAAGCTTTTTCTCACGTGCATTATTATGGAGTTAGCGAAGGGTGAGATCTCCACTGGCTCAGTTTGGGCTTCTTCAGAAGAGTTAATTGGGGCTTGATTAAGTTTTAGTCTGGATGAACCATGGTTCCATTTTGAGGTAATGCTACATACTGATAATATCACTGGGAACAAGATGGGGTTTGAATGTCTAGCTGCTCCCAAAGTTTTTCCGCATTTCAATTCTTTCTCAGTTTATTGCTTCTGTTCTGGTCATGCTATGGCAAGATCTGTTACCAGTAGAGACTACAAGCCTAGAACAGAGGTCAGCAAACCTGGCTCTCCAGATGTTCTTGGACTTCAGTTCTCGGGAGCCCTGATCAGGAGATGTACTGGCTTGGGCTTTTGGTAACTGAAGTCCAAGAACACATGGAGAGCCAAGTTTGATTACCCCTGGCCTAGAACAATGCTACTAGAAGCCATTTCCGGCATCCATGACTGGTAGAGAAAATTTAGTATATAGCATTTCTAAACAAATACATTTTGTACCATCCTTCATGAGGTCTCAGGTGTAGTCAGAATAGGAATGGTGCAACTTTTAACCACTGCTTGAGACGGGCTCCTTAGAAAATGACTATTTAGTCCTATAGTGTCAGGAAAACCTGATTGGGGGGGGGGGGAGAGATAGGGAGAAGGAGGAAGAGTCAGACCAGGAGGAGGGCCCTCACTGGGAGAAGAAAGCCCCAGAATGGGATGAATGGAATGGGATGAATGAAATTTCATGGGGAGGTAGGCTAAGGAGTACAAGAGGCAGAACAATTGCTGGCTGAGCCACTTGCCATTCAGCCACAGTCAGTAACTGTTTGACCTTCAACATCCTCTGAACAGATATGTGCCTAAAGTCCACTGATTCAGATCCAGGAAGAGCTTTATGGCAAGAACAAACACTCCTGAGGGTACGCAAGATCAAAGTCAAATTAGGAGATAGAGGAAGGAGCTCACTGGACAAAGAATAACATTACAGAAGGGTATGGCTGAGGAATTCAACCTCCTCTATGCCACATGGAGGACCCTGAATAGAAGGAGGGCTGGAGTCCCTAAATGTAAAACCCACATGCTCAAGTAGGGGCTGCTGGCAGACGACACACTGTGTGGATGTGGAGACATACAGAATCTGCCTTATTTGCTGGTCTACCAATGAGGATTTAAGTTTGGCCAATGACAAAACCAAGAAAGTGGCTTCACTTTGGCAGTTTAAAGTCTGACCTGGACATGAAAGAAGAAGGTAACTGTCATGTGTCATATGGTGGTGGGCAGAAAGTAAGAAAAGCAAGGAGAAATACATCTTAGCCACAGGGCTTCTTGCAGAGCAGGACAGAGGGGAAATAAGAGCTGGTCTTGCTATCTTCTCCATTTATTTTAACTCTGTTTGTATGCCAGTATTGTATCCAGACACAGTTCAGTAATGAAGATGCCATATTAAGACAGTTATAGTTTAATTTTCATTAAGATCATTTATTGATTGGATAAGTTGGCTACTTTTAGTTTCTGTCATTTAGTTCGTGACAACTAAAATAATGGCTTGGCATGTGCTGAGCCAGTCAGTTTTTAGCCACTGTTTTGAAAGTAAGCAGATAATATTTTTATTTCTTGGCTAATCTGCCTGATGAGGAGAGGATTTCCTCTACCAGTCCTTCTGTGTGTGGCACGTAGTTCTCAAGATTGGAAGGCTAGAGTAAAGTTTTTATTTTACACAACTTTTGCTTCTTGTTCTGCTTAATTAATAATTTCAGTAATTCTTTAGAAATATTTTATTAACAAAAACAGGGATTACCAACCTTTTCAAGCTGGGGGCCGGGTCACTCTCTCACCATCAGCTTCAGTGGAGTGTGAGACAGCCATTTTGCCCTGCTTGCATGATGGGGGTTGCCATTTTGTCCCAACAGCTTCAAAGGGAGTGGCCATTTTTTCTTGAATGCCCTTGGAGGGGTGGGGGCCCACATGAAATGGCACCATGGGCCAGATCTGGCCCATGAACCTTAGGTTGGGAACCTCTGCACTACAATATTAACAGTAAACATAACTCAAAAAAAGAGAGAAAATTATTATTACTTACACTATACATCCTAACCATTCTCAAACATACAAATAAAATAAAGAAACAGTACTCCCCTCAATTTCAAACCTTCATGTCCCCTCCCAAAATTCATGTTTCTTGTGCTGCCAAATGTTCCTTCTCTTTAACTAATACAAATTCTATAAAATCTCATACTGTATATCAATACAGTAATACCTCGGATAACGTTTACCTCAGATAATGCTAAAATCTCATAACGTTAAGTAATCTGGGGAGGAGAATTGGATCGAATAACGTTAAGGTCCTATGGGATGTATCAGATAACAACCGCTAAAGCCTGTGTGGTTACAATGTATCTCTATGGAGCTTTAACGTTATCTGATCCATCCCATAGGATTTTAACATGCATCGGATAACACTAAAAATCGGATAACACCAAGACTTGTGGAACCAAGTCTTAGCATTATCCGAGGTATTACTGTAAAACATTTTTTAACAATCTCTTATTTTAATATCACATGCCAGCTTATCATTAATAGCTATATTCAAAACTTTATTATACTAATTAGATAACTGGACATCATATTTTTACATTTCCACTTTTTGATATCATTAATCTTGCTGCTGTTAGTAAATTTGAACTTGTTTTTTTTACCATCACTGTTGATCATTGTGAAAAATAGATACAAGTTCTGTCTGCGGGCAAAGTTCTATATTTATATTTAATATTTCCTTAAAAATCATCTTCCAAAAGTTCAAAATTGATATTCATTCCCACTACGTATGAAAATAGGTACCTATAGCCTGATCACAACTCCAACATAGTATAGAGCAGTGATGGCTAACCTTGGCACTCCATGTGTTCTTGAATTTCAATTCCCAGAAGCCCAGATCACAGGAGTACTGACTTGGACTTCTACTAACTGAAGTCCAAGAACACTTGGAGTGCCAAGATTAACAATCACTGGTATAGAGCATTTAAAATCTATACAATTCAGATTCTTAATGTTAATTTATAAACATTTCCCTTTATTCTTATAGACATACAGTACTTTTGAAAATTATTTCATCCCAAATATTCTTCCATGTCTACCAAATCTACTTCTGAAATAATTTCAGTATTTGTGTGGGTATGTGTGTTTTCTTCTGATAAGTTGAGAATAGCACTGCTCCTCCATCAGTCTGGAACTCTTTATAATCACACAGTTCTGAGACATGAGCTCATCCATGCAACTAGGATAATATTTTGAAATACTTTTGCCCATGTAGGTTTTTCACTATATGTTTTGAGCAGATCTGCTGCTGACTGTGTTTAAAATACATGATAAACCCCATTCAGATGTTCTTAAAGTGTGGTGAATAGATACAAGGACAGGGAGGGGAGCAGTATTGCTGTTCCCCCAACATTGTCAGTGCTGAGTGCAAATAGAGAGTCATGCAGAGGCATAGCGTGGGAGAGGCGAGGGGGGTGGTCTCCCCCAAGCGGCACTTTGCAAGGGCAGCATTGCTACCCCCTAGACTTCCTGGAGGCTGAGGCGGGAAGTCAGCCGTGGGGATGGGCGCCGGGACCCACCACCACCGCCCTGGGCCCTGACCTGGCCTGGAGCGCAGGGCCTGATAGCATGGTAGGGACCAGGAGGTGTCCCCTCCGTCGCCGCCATCCCCCTCCTCCCCAGATTCCCCTTCCTCATGGCCAGCCGGTGGCGCCGGGTGGTGCTGCACCGGGGCCAGCCCCGGGTCTAGACCCAGGTGTGGTGTGGCATGGCCCCAGCAGGGAGCCCACCATTGGGGTCCCAAGTGCACAGCTGCCCCGCCTCTGAGTCTGGCGGCAGCAGCTCATTCACCTTCGGTGGCAGTGGCGTCCAGGAAGGCAGGAAGCGAGGCCGGCAGTTGCCGCGGCACAGCACCCTTGGCCAAAGCACCATCGGCCAGGCCTTGCGTGGGGGGTTGTCCTCAGCCTGGCCTGCACCAAGGGTGCTGTGCCGTGGCGACTGTCGGCCTCGCTTCTAGCCTTCCTGGGCGCCGCTGCCGCTGAAGGCAAACAAGCTGCCACCACCAGGCTTGGAGGTGGTGCGGCTGCATGCCTGGGACACTGATGGTGGGCTCCCCGCTGGCCCCACCCCACCCTGCCCCAGCCCCTGGGCCTCACAATAAGCTGGCTGTGAGGAAGAGGGCGAAGGTGGCGAAAGAGGGAAAAGCGCCCCCTGGTCACCACCAAGGTAGGATTTTCATGCCTAGGTGGGAGAGGGGGAACCTAGGTCTGGGGTGGCGGGTTTCGCCTATGGCCCCAGGCACCTGAAACCTGCACAATGCCACTGGAGTCATGGTTTGAAAAGGAGAACTTCTGTTTTCATGGAAGGTCTGTAGTCTATCTAGAACCTTGATGCTCCATGAACACAAGAGGCTTTCTGTTGCTTTGAAAATAATTCATTTCATTCTGAGGTTGTAGCACTTAGTGGCACTCTGTGCAGGCTGCTTTATTTGGTAGACCAGCACATTGGATGCCTAAGACAAAGGATAAAAGTATGACCTTTCTGATCCTGTGTACAGATGCCAGCTCAACTGCCAGGTGAATTTACTGGGGGTCTGATAGTATCCTCTTCTGAGCCCTGGCTAACTGAAGGATGTCAGAGCAGGTTATTTGGCTCACAGTTCTCTATTCCAACCCCATAGCACCCTTCCTGCTTTTTTAGCTGCCTGAAGAAACCACATCACTATGTCTAATGGTAGGGATGTGCTTAGTATTTGGTAGTATTTAGTACTGAACTTGCACTCACTCTTGAGTGTGCATTCCACCCAGGCAACTTACCTTTATTATGACATTTTAAAAGCTCTGTTTCCTCATTTTTTATTTGTTAAGTCCAGAAGGAATAGCTAATTGTTAGACAAAAAATAACTCATCTAGTGACCTACATGTTTAAATAAAGCAGCAGTTACTTAGTCTGGGAGAGGGGAGGTTTCACATAATTTGTGAAAAAATGGGCAGTTTTTGCACAAAGCTCTGTTATTTTTGTTCCTGAGTTGTTCTCCATTGTCTCCCAGTCCTTTTGTACCTGCATGTATTCAGAACTTAGTCTAGTTACTTTTTAGGATGAAAGTTCCCAGTGGCCATGATGTTCAAGGGGGGAGGGGGACTCTGGAAGTTGTGGTTTAAAAGGGCACTTTTCCAACCTAAACAGATGATTATCTTTCTCTGTAGACTTCATTCCCCTGTCAAACAGTGGCTGCTATGACAAAACGCATGTGACACTAAGCCAGTTTGAGCTTCTGTCTTGTGAACGCATATGGAAACCAACTGCTGGCGGAGAATCACATTTTTGGCATTTCCAATTCAGAATTATCTTTGCATACACACACAACATACTCTAGAACAGTGATGGCAAACCTTTTAGAGACTGAGGACCCAAACTGCAACCCATATCCCACTTTGTGCTGGGGGGAGGGAAGAAGCGCTCCCATTGGGCTGCGGGGAAGAGGGATGGGGTGAACCCTGTGTAGGGGGAAGGAGGAAATGCTCCCATTGGGCTGCTGGCAGAGGGGCAGAGCAAATTCTGCTGGGACAATGGTGTGTGCGCCCATTGAAAGGGCTCAGAGTGCCTCCTGTGGCACATGTGCCATAGGTTTGCCAGCCCTGCCCTAGAACATCACAGGTAGTTATATTTCGAAAGACCTGCTGTTGCATATTTCATTTTCTGTCACTTGAGGTGTTCCTGGACTATATTTGGTGTTTAGAAGTCTTGTGGATCGTTTAAGTGAATACATGCCAGGGTTAGGGAACCCATCTGTGTAGCTCACTCTATATTATATGAAAAGAAAAGTCACAGTGAAAAACAAAATCAATCTGCTCATTAAATCACAAGGCTAAACTTGGATAAATCTGCAAAAAAAATAATAATGAATATTTTAGTTGTGACTTGGGAGGTGGGGGAGGACCACGCCTCCTGTACAATGATTGTCTGCTATAATATTGAAGAGTAACGGAGGAAGGAATGCAAAACTCCAGCCTTCCCTCTACCTTATCAAATATTGAAGACATGAGTCGTCTATCACATACTTCATTGTCTTCAGAGTTCTAAATTACTTATTGAGTAACTCTCTTTCCTTTTCTTTTGGAGCAGGGATATGCAGTGCATGTCTTCAGAACTGCTTGCAGTCCCAGTGATCTAAATGTGTCCTCCATCACCTCCATTTCCCTCTGGCACAGGAGTGGCCAAACTATGGCCTGTGGGCCATTTTATGTTGCCTGCCACTGCCATCCCTGCAACCAGAAGCGGAAGCAGACGTGTTTATGACAGCCATACAATGCTTCCGCGCCTGCTGTAAATACACCCGTGGCTGCCATAAACACATTTATGACAGCTGCAGATGCATTTTAAGGTGAGAGGAACCACGTGACCAGCCCACTCAGCTGGCCAAGGGCATGGTCTGGCCCGTGGCACAAAACGTTTGGCCACTCCTGCTCTAGTGTTTCTCCCCAGCCCCATTAAAAACTTTTTTGCAAAGAAGCCCAGACAGTCCTGTTGTGCTGTCCAGAAGATTTTACAACAGTTTTGCCAAGTTGGGTGCTACCTACACAGTCCTGGGGGCCTTTAGAGCACTTATTTTTAACAAAAAAAAAAAATGCCACTGGAGGGTATGAGTTGAACATTAAGAGGACAAATAATCAGGACAACAGAAAAATGAATGTACAGTATCTTTATTATGGACAAAGAAGAAGTGGAAACTGTTAAAGATTTTCTAGATCTTACTTCAGTCATCAGTATGAATGGAAACTGTTGCCAAGAAATCAGAAAAGTCTGGAACCTAAAAGGGCAGATATGAAGGGACTAGAACAAATATTAAAATGCAAAGATATGTCATTAGAGACCAACATACTCCCTACTTGGCATTCCAGTTACTCTGTCTGAATGTGAAACAGGTGTCCTGTAAGGAGAACTTACAAGAAAGAGAATGGGTTCAATTGAAATGTGGTATTGGAGGACAGATTTATGCATACCAGAAAGACAAAACCTAGGCTTCTATATCAAACTAAGTCTGAACTCTCTGAACTAGAGGGCAATCTGACCAAATAGAGACAATCATAAAGAAGACAAGGTAGACTGAATAAACACAATTATGTTATGTGATGTGGAAAGCAATAGGAAAAGAGGAAGACCAAATGTGAAATGGATTGGTTCAGTAAAAGAACCACAACATTTTATTTGCATTGCAGGGTTATTCATTAAAAGAATTTTTGAAGGTCATTAATTGTAAGGCCAACAGAAGTTTTACTTTTTTAAAAAATTAAATTGTATTTTAAAATATAACATACAAATAAGGAGGAAAACAACAGCAACATTACATTATACAATAAAACACAAAACACAAACCAAAAAAGATTTTTCTCTGATATAAAGAATAACTCCCATGTTAATAAACTGTATGTATTACACATTCTTAGAATTATAAATTTATAATATTAATATGTATCGAATATATTTAATTGTACTTATATTTACTCTATTATATCCATTAATCTAATAATTAAAGATACTCTCAATATTTCAAAAACATAATAATAAAAAATACATAAACACCAGTGATATTTACAAGGCCCTGAAGACTGTGTTTGTTTTAGCAACTATATTACTGTTTCCAAAAACTCAGTTAATCTGGCACTGGTCTGCCAACCTTTACTTTTATACAATGTATAATCCACAAATGGTTTCCATATTTCCCAAAATTTATTTTCCTTAATTATACCCTTTTTTAGATTTAATTCCCATGTCAATTTATCATTCAATGCAATATTCCATATTTCTTTAAACCATTCCTCCACTTTCAATGTTAAATTGTTTTTCCAATTTCTTGCAATACATTGTCTTGCAATTGTAAAAAAAAGATGATAATTCTTTTTAATTTATATCTATATCTATGTCCTCAACATCTGTCAATAAAGCGGCACCCGGGTCCAGCTTTAGGTCACAACCCATTATTTCCGATATCTCTTTTTCAATCTTTATCCAACAATTCCTTATCATGTTACAACTCCACCACATGTGTTCAAAATTCCCCCATGAACCATTACATCTCCAACAATTTTTTGTTTTTGTATTATCAATTTGATGTAACCAAAATGGAGTCAGGTACCACCTCCATAAAATCTTATAATTATGTTCTTTAACCCTAAAGGACAAAGTCCTCATAATCCTTTTTTATTTTATTTTATTTTTCCATTTAGCTTCTGTAATTTTTGTTTTTAAATCTTGCTCCCAAATTGTTCTCAGTGTATCCTGTGGATTTCCTTCCTGATTTAATATTTTATATATCTTACTTAAAAGCCCTTTAATTCCCATTAAGCCTTTTCTTATTCTATAGAGATCAGTTCTTCAAAATTTGTCATTTTTCTTTCTAAACTGGTTGCATTAGTATACTGTATTTACTGTTCCATTTGGTCACTAACACTTTTTGAAACCAGTTCAGATTCATTTGATTATATATTTCCAAACTTTTTTCATCTTTGTGACACATCCATATCCAATCTTTTAGCAGGAGCACACCATTTTCCCTGAGTATTTCTTTTATTCTTGTATCTATTCTAATTGGAAAAAAATTGTTATCTTCCAATTCTATATTTGGGGAAATGTCTGGGGCCAATTTTTCTTCAAGCTTTTCCATATCTCCATCACTGCTTTCATTGTTTTATACTTTGCCATTGCTTTTATCATATCTTTATCTAAAAAGATTACATTTCCCTTTTTTTGTATATCTTTCAACTCTACCTCTTCCCAAATTACCTCTTCCTTCATTAAAATCTTTACCATATTTTTCAATTGAAAAGCTCTATAATAATTCTTAATAGTTGGTAATCCCAGTCCTTTCTGTGGTAAATATCACAAATTATTTGATATTCTTGGCCTTTTCCCTCCATTACAGTAATTGTTTAACATACTTTGAAAGATGGCCGTTTTCTTTTCCTTCTGTTGGATTGCCAGGACATCAAAAAAAAATATTTGGTAACAATTTCATTTTACACTTTGCAATCCTGCCAAACAAAGACAAATTCAACTTTTTATATTGTTGTATCTTATCTTTAATTTCCAATTTTAGCTTTTCAAAATGTAATTTTTTAAGATCCTCCATATTTTCTGCGATATTTATCCCCAAATATTTCAAATTACTCTTAACTTGTATATAGTAAAACCTCGCATAAAGAGTGCCTCACTTAGAGACTAACTCGCATAAAGAGCAGAATTTTCTCTGACTGGTTAACAACTAAAACCAACCAAAAACTCACTTAACAACTAAATCAGGGTTTGCAATCCCCCCCCCGCCAGAAGTCACAATTGGTCACTTACAATGGTGTTTCGCTTAAAGAACAAACTCAGTTAAAGACCAATCCCATGGAACACATTATGCTCTTTAAGCAAAGTACAGTAATACCTCAGATAACGTTTACCTTGGATAACGCTAAAATCGCATAACGTTAAGTAATCTGGGTGGGTTTAGTAGAAGCTTCTCAGAGCTTCAGGCCTATGTTTTGTCTCTTCTCCAGGCCTGAAATGTTCGCTTGCATCAAAATCCCAAGCCTAGGAACATCAGACATTTGTTATGGGAACCGGGTGTGTTTATACAATCCCTGGCCCCTAATTGGCTGTATGCAAATTAGGAGAGCCAAGCTCATGTTCTTTCTTTTAGATACATGGGTTTGGGATTTCTGAGAATTACACCTCAGAAGGGAGAGAGGTACTCTTAACACCGAGTCCTGACTCCAACCCAAGCTTAGTCATGATTACCTAGATTAATCAGGTTTTCTTTTTGTTTCATGGGGGAAGGCCAGAGTGTGGCTTTCCCTACCTGTACTTTTTGATTAGTATTGTTTTGCTGGATTTTATTGTATCCTGAACCAACGAATGAACTGCTATTTCTACATTATGCTTTGAGAACAATAAACAACTTTTACTTCATCAACAGAAGAGGGGGTAAGACAAGAGTTAAGCCATAAACCACACACTACCACATACATACTGTATATGCTGGCGTATAAGACTACTTCCCCCCCCTGAAAAACATGCCTCCAAGTGGGGGGGGGGGTCGTCTTATATGCTGGGTGCACTTCAGTTGAGATAGACATAGCTGCCCATAGTGGCCTCCTGATGCTCACCCGGTGCCCATAGTGGCCTCCTGATGCCCACCTGGTGCCCATAGTGGCCTCCCGATGCCCACCCACCTCATTCTACATACCATCCAGTATCGCGCAGTATCCAGCGTGGCTGCGGTGAGCATCAGCAGCGAGACAGGGGTGCCAGCCTTTTGGGCGTGACCAGCCCGTTCTGCTCAGCGGGAATCAGCGGTGCTCCCCCCCCCGGTCTATGCAGAGCTCACACATGCACACTTGCACACTAGTGCCAGCCACAGGGAGATGTTGAAATCAAATCTGATGTTCTTTTATGCTTTATTTGGTGTGTGGAAGGTGTGCGGAAGAGGGGGTAGTCTTATACGACGAGTATATAACAAACTATATTTTGAGTGGAAATGTTGGGGGGTTATCTTATATGCCCAGTCATCTTATACGCCAGCAAATACGGTATGAATATTATTCTCCCTATTATTGTCTGGGCTCTGTAGAATTCAGGTAAGCCCCAGGTTGCTGCAGATATTTGCTGGACGGCATTAAGGTTTCCACACAGAGCAGGCTGGTACAAGGAAGCTCTGAAATGAATGGGGAGATACCAAGGCAAGGGTCAGGCTGAAGCCTATCTGTCACAGTTGCTATCAGTTCTGTCAGATCGCCTTCCAATTCCTTACCAAAAAGAAGAAGCAGCAGTTCCCATCCAATAGTTTATAATAATGTATAGTTCATAACTAAAACAGAGGGAGAGAAGGGGAAAAACAAAAACAAAGCCACCACTTTTTATTTCAGCTTCTTTCCCGATTTTCTCTCATCCACCCAAACAGAACCTTCCAAATCTTCTTTTCTCCCACTTCAAACACTCCATGCCATCCAAGTTAAAAAACCAACAACACTTTCTTCTGTCCCAACACACCACTGGCCGCTTCCACTCTTCCACAAAACTTAACTTTCATTTTCCCTTGCTGCCACCATTACAGCTCCTTCAGCTCTCTCACCACCACATGCCCTCTGCACCTTCTTTACCCTTTTCTCCACCTCCACCATGAACACCACTCACCACGACCACCTTCAGGGTCCCGGTTGCTTTCATTGCCGGTCTCAGGCTCAATCTCGTTACTTTAAAAGATTTAGGGTTTTTTTCCTTTCCAATGTTCCATTTGTGCCCATCTTGCCTGTGTGTGGCTGGCTCCCTCAGCCCGGCTGCTCACTGCTCACCTTGTTCACCGCCACTTTCAGACTCCGACAGGCATCCAGAACTGCCAGAAAGTACTCATGGAATCTTGAGTATCCACGTTTGAAAAAACTCAGTTTTAGATATATTTTCTCATTTATCCACCTTTAATTTGGCAAGATCAAAATGGAGTTCATGTTACTCCATTGCCATCTTGGACACACACACCCAACAGAAGTTTTAAGTAACTTTACAGATGTAATATCACTGACAGAGGGTATGAGGAGGGCTTTTAAAGTTAAAAATATTTTAAAGAATATTTTCCTATTATATTCATGTTAAAATGTTACTTTGCACATTTTTGCTTTATTTGTGCAAAATTGCTTTTTCTTGTTCTTGCTTCTGGTTAAGAGTGACACAAAATACCTTTTCTCACAGGGAAGGATGATTTTTGAATTCTGTGTCATCACCTGGATGTTTTAAAATAACCGATGTTTTAATGCTGTGTCTGATCCCAGGTTGCTTCACCAATTTATATAGACATTCAGTTCAGAAAACTCCACTTTGTTCTGTTTGACTTCTTTCACATCCTGAATCTCTCTCTGTGTGTCTCTGTTTCTGGTTAGACTTACCTTTTCTGATTGGTTAATGAAGGTTAGAGTTTTCATTTTATTATTTATTTATTTATATTTCTCCACCGCCCTTCTCACCGAAGTGACTCAGGGCGGTTTACAAGTAATAAAAAAACAAACGAACAAACAAACATGACAATAAAACAGAAACACTACCTAAAAACCTTAAAACTGCTAAAATTAAAATCTAAAAAGATTAAAAGCACACGAAATGCTACTTTTTCCAAATAAAAAGTAGAGGGAGAGGGGCTCAACTCATCTATTTTGCCCATAATTGTTGCTTTTTGGTAAGCAGGATTCCAAGCAAAACCAATTCATATCTTATGTTCCTCACTGTTATTGGCTCCACAACCCTCATGAGGAGAGTAGTGCTTCTGTTTTTGTTTCTGGGCCCTCTGCATCCTCCAATAAATAAATAATAAGCTCCTCAGCCATCTCTTAGATTGAAGCATTAATCTCAAAGCTGGTTCAGGAGAAGTTAGGACATGAAGCTGGGAGGACATCACAGCAGTTCTCCTACCATCCCTCATCACCATGAGTGATGCAAGGTCACAGACACAACTTCTCTTTCTCCTTCACATTTTCCCTGTGGGTGAATGTTCTGAAGCCAGAGGGGCATTCTTGCTATGGCTATGCACAACAGATCTGCTGTTCACCCCACTGCTATGTTACCACCTCATGCAATTGCCTCAAGTTACCTAACAGCTGTGTTGAAGAGACTTATAAAAATTGGGAGGAGGTTGTGGTGAAATCTGAAACTAGCCAAGACTCAGATAACTGCATCCAACAACTGGTCAGTATGAAGTTTTGTAGTCACTATGAATTACTTCCCAAACTCAAAAGGGCAGTAATTAGTAGGGAGTTGTTGGTATCAACCATTTTTCATTAAACAGTAAATATGGATGCCATCTGGTAATTCCATATCTGTGCACCGAGTCATCGTGACATATGCGGAGATGGTCTAGTGGAGGTTTATATAGGCCCCTGTCCAACTTTGATCCCACATTTCTGTTTGTATTTTAAGTCAGCTGTTGTGCAAGAGATGTGGCACAATATGTGCGGGTTTAACGGGAAGAGGAAGTGGAGAGTAGGTGGATGGAAGGTTGCTGTATTCCTATATAAGAAAGGCTTCCCAGTGAGGTGGTTTGTAAAATTGCTGGGGATTTCTACAGATGGCTAATCAGATGTCTCAATTAATAGGCTTTTTCAGGAGACATGCTGTTTTTGTTAGTACCTTGTGTGAGAATAAATGAGAGGAAAGATGGCAGTTGTGATGTGAGATGCTTGGAATGATGCAAATGTTGATGGGAAGCTAAGCTCTCTTATGAACATGTTGTCTTTGGGAAGTGTCAACTGTTGGAAGAGGAAGGATGGATTATTTATTGGACTGTATTTACCTCAGTAGCATAATCTAATCTTATTCAAAGGGAAAAGACTCCCTCCCCCAAATACACAAACTTGGTACAATAAAACCCTGGATAACACTAAAACTTGGTTACACAAGTCTTAGTGTTACAGTAATACCTCGGATAACGTTTACCTTGGATAACGCTAAAATCGCATAACGTTAAGTAATCTGGGGTGGAAAATTGGATCAAATAACGTTAAGGTCCTATGGGATGGATTGGATAACAACCGCTAAAGCCTGTGCGGTTACAATGTATCTCTATGGAGCTTTAACGTTATCCGATTCACCCCATAGGATTTTAACATGCATTGGATAACACTAAAAATCGGATAACACCAAGACTTGCGGAACCGAGCTTTAACGTTATCTGATTCATCCCATAGGATTTTAACATGCATCAAATAACACTAAAAATCGGATAACACCAAGACTTGTGGAACCATGTTTTAGCGTTATCCGAGGTTTTACTGTATCTGATTTTTAACATTATGCGATGCATGCATCGCATAACGTTAAAATACTATGGGATGAATCACATAATATTAAAACTCCATAGAGATACATTGTAACCGGCACAGGCTTCAGCGAACATTTTGTGATGCATCCCACAGGATTTTATTATTATTATTATTATTATATTTGGGTTTCTATACCGCCCTACTTGGCAGAGCCAACTCAGGGCGGTTTACACACATGTATAGTTACAGTAATATACAGTCGATCAATAGAGTTCACAATAAAGCAGAAATATACAATATAAAAAAATGTAACAATATAATAACAAGATAACATTCCATCCAGCATTACAAATATAATTTAACGTTATGCAATGCTTTTTTTCCAGATTGCTTAACATTATGCGGTTTTAGCGTTATCTGATGCAAACGTTATCCGACGTATTACTGTATATATAACATCTAAGACCAAGCACAGAAAAAAGCACCAGAAAACACAATGTATTAACTGCTTACCTAAGTTATGTTACATAGTTTCCACTCTATGAGAAGGTTAAAGTTTTCCTTGATTTCAGCTTCTGTGTTTCCAAGGATTAGGCAGCTAACAGTGTTGATGGCAAATTTTAGGTAAATCAAGTGAGAGCCATTAAAAGCTTAAAGATGGAGTAGACAGTCCATCTAGTTAATGTATTTGTGACCTTTTAAATTACATGGTTCTTTATCAGCACTATTTACCTCTGATAAGCAAATAACTGTTATAAAGCTTCTCCAACTGATATATATTTCATAATTCACATATACTATGTCTATCTCTCTACCTAATTGTACATCATGTACTCCAACAATCATATTACTGCAATCCAATATTTGAAATTTATGTTTTAAAACAGATCTTCAACCCACACAATATCTGAATAGAAAAAAGAGGCTCCAGTTTTCAAAAATATCGTAAACTTCTTAATAAGTACATCAGATAGCATCTGAAATGATGCAAACATGTTTGTGGGTGTTGAAAATCGTGTTTTAAAAAATCCACTTTTCTATATTCATTGAATCAAATGCAAAACCTAGGTAACCCACTTCAGCTCAGGCTTAGCATCAGTGATGTGCAGAAAATAGTTTTGAGACATATCTCAAGTTTCCCAGTCTAATTGACAGTCATCAAACTGAACTGCTGATATCCCCTTCTAAGTTATCTAGCCTGTATTGATGGAGCCACTCTGTTTTTCAAAGCAAGACACTTTTAATGCTTATTCAAGAACTATACTTAAGTAAAATGGATTTGGTGATTGAAGATTTAGATTAACACTTGCTTCTATGCACGACTCTTTCGCCATGCTTTTTTGTACACTCTGATATAAATAAAGAAAAATGGGTTTATAAAGTTATTATATACACCCGTGAAGTTTGAATGCATGCTGCTTAACAGATAAGTTTATCTATCATCAGAGATATGTTCACCCTGACCCTTACCTCAACATTTTTATCTAGAAAAGCCCTTTATGCCCTCTTTATGTCCATTTAAACAATACATACACTTGGGAGCCACATGGGGTCAAGCTATAGACGAGGAAATATAGATGCCAGTCTACTGATTTGTATTTGGAGCACAGAGTGCTTGAATTTCTGTGGCCACATGTAGTCTTCTGCCTGATGATCTGTTCAGGCAGCTGTGAGAGTAATCTATCCCTCCCACCAGCAGCTTAATAATTGGGAAAACAGGAGTGAGATAATTGGATCATTCCTGTCACACACATAGCCACCAATTAGACCCAACCAATTATACTCCTTAGCACAGATGGACAAAGTTTAAGGTATGAGCGAGTCTCTGAGCAGGTGCATCTCTCCAAGATCCAGGAGAGGTATTTATGACCCTCAGACTTCACCAGGGGTGGAAGACCTCAACATAGGTTGCCCATGCCAAATTGAATGTTTTCATTTCTGCCATATAATCTGATAAGTACTGGTAAACCTTGAGATAACATCACAAAGGACTGTTTTTTGTTGTTGTTCAGTCACACAGTCGATTCCGATCCTATGCAACCCTATGGACCATTGTCCCCCAGGCACCTCTGTCCTCCACTGTAATGCAGCCTTTTAACATCACTGAAACCCAGATTGACAGTTGTTAGTAGTTTTCTTCAGGTCCTTCCCCCACCCTCTTTCTGAAAGCTTTTCTTTCACTTCATCTCTATAATCTCAGCATTTTGAATTTCTATCCAATCTTCAATTCTTCCTACTGGGGTACATAGAAAGAAACTCCTAGTGGTACTTTTGAACCACAGTCAGACATAACCTGGTAATGGCAACATTGTGTTGCTGGCTAATCTTTCTCACACTAGGCCAGGTGAAAGGAACTGCAGAATGAGCCAACCAAAAGGTATCTTCATTTTGTCAGTTTCACATTAGGCCTAGACATAGAAGAAAGAAAACTCTTCCCACTCTCTCTAGTCTCCTCAGACTGAAAAACAGCAGGAACAACAAACCTCACACCTCCACAACAGTCTCCTCACCTGAAAGGTTTGTGCCAACAGGGGGTTACAATCGATTCAGTTCTATGTTTCGGAGGCATCCTTGTGTTGTTAATTCCAAAACAATTAATAAACTACTAGTAGGTGAGTACAATTTTTTCTTTGTGTGGGTGTTTACATGTGTGTTTTTGTGGCTGTGTGGATTTCCTTGAGTGTCTAAGCACAGACAGTCTCTTTATTTGAATATTGCAGTGAAACAGAGAAAATAAAAATCGTTACCTCAGTCAATATTTGAGGTTAGTACCATAGATTTTATTCTCAGATGACTTGCAATTCACATGCGACTTCACAGTTAAATCTCCTGCCTCTCAACATCAAATATTATAGTAACAATGGCAGAAACATCTCTTCCTTCATCTCTTTAACCCTTAAATCAGCTGTGATACTTGTTCCATACATAGATAGGTCATATCAAACATACGATCATACCATTTCAGTACACTTATACAGTCAAACCTCGCATAAAGAGTGCCTCGCTTAAAGAGTAACTCGCTTAAAGAGCAGAATTTTCTCTGAATGTTTGCTTCGCTTAACAAATAAAACCAACCAAAAACTCACTTAACAAACAAATCGGGGTTTGCAATCTACCCAACCAGAAGTCACAATTGGTCACTTACAATGGTGTTTCGCTTAAAGAGCAAACTCACTTAAGGAGCAATCCTGTGGAACACATTATGCTCTTTAAGCGAGATACAACTTTTTTTGATGTTTTCCTTATATAAGAGAGCAGCTGTATTTGTAGAAAATGGTGTGTATCAGAAAGAAAGTTTGGCTAGAATTGTAGCTCTGATGAGCCAATATTCTTTAGAATTTGAGGCGATGGTACAGACATTTTTTGAGATTGTGTTGGTCCTGTGAAATGACAAATTCTTTTTAGTTGCTACTCATTTTACCTGATAACTGAAATGGATCTGGTTAGATCCATGTCTGACTGGACATCCCGCTATGGTAATGAAGTAGACCATACAGCCAGTGACTCAACACCAAGTGTTGGATGGTGGTCAATAACCTGGCTCCCTAAAGGGCCAATGGCTATGGGCAAATGAGACCCTTTAGGTGGGGTAATGGTCCCCTCAGTGGATGAAATGCCACTGGAAACCGTCATATTGAGCCTAATGGCAAAATGAGTGGAAGAGGAATTCTGATTCCCAATGGTCATGAAGGCAGAAGAGGCCATGCCAGATGGACTGGCTGTGAAGGTGCACCTTGATAATATCCTCAATGTAATGGCAGTCCTAGCGTTAAATCCTGCATGTCTCATTTCATATGTGCTGCAGGAACTGGCTCTGAGATCATATGTATGGGTCACTTCATGGCAAGCTGGGATCCACCTTAAACAAATTCATGCCAATGTCATTTTTCCTGCTTCAGGAAAAATTGAATTCTTGGATACAAGTTGGAGCTGATGACAAGGTCCAGAAAGGGATAAAACTGGGGTCCAGTAAATCAGTATCAATGAAAATGATTCTGAAACTTCTTGTCTTCATATCTCCTTTCTTTTTTGTTAAACCAGGAAACAGTTGCCATAGCAATGACTCATTTCTTCTTCCAGGTATCCCTGAAACTGTCATTTTGTGCACCCATCTATTTCCCCCTTTTTATAACCTTTCTCTAAAATTAATTCATCTGCCTCTAATGCCTGAGGCCACTGCACATTTTGGTAATATACCATTGTCTGCTCATTGAGCATTGTTCTGCTACTAAAGACTCCCAGCGTAAATCCTTCATTATCCTCTCTGACCAAAATGAACCTTCAATGGTATTAAATGATGACTATTCACTGTAAGTGCTTCTTAATATGGGGGAGGGAGCAACATGTTATGCTGTGATGGACCCTGTTTATTAACTCAAAGAACTCAGCTCAACTCCCAGGGGAGTAAAAATTGGGTTTCATTTTTTTGTGAAAATTGAGGTGGAGAGGTTGTAAGGCTACCTGGTTAGATTTAAAGCATTCTGAACAGAAGAAGACTATCAGAGAAGTGTTGTTTTCTGAAGAACAGCTTGTTCAGTCACAGCCAGACATATTCCATTATCATTTGATGTCAAGATGAAAATGTGGATTCCTAGAAAAAAATTATATGTCTGTATTTTTCCACTTCATGTTCTCTTGAGCTTGTTGTTTGTGTATTTGCATGAAGAAGCATGATGACTCTTCCATCCTTCCAAGGTCGGTAAAATGAGTACCCAACTTGTTAGGGGCAAACTGTAGTTTGCATAATTGCCCTGTGATCAACCCAGAAAATGCATAGTGATATGGGGTAATGTATCAGGGGAAACAATAACAATGTCAACAATGAAGAGAAGAAGGAAGAGGAGGAGATTCGACCAATTTTCACAGAAAATGAACCAGCAGCAGGAGAGCTGGTCCCTGGTGTTTACCAATAGAGAAATGCTGGTTAGTGAAATAGAAATAGTCACATCTTGCAAAATGGTCACATCATCTTGGAATTCATTGTACTGAAGAAGGGGCATGCTGAGTGTGGTACAATATAAACTCTGGATTTTAAGAAAGTTTATTTCAGTAAATTTAAGGAAGTATTCATCAGGCTCCTTTGGTCAGAAATATACAAAAGATTAACACACACACACCCATGACCACAACCATAATAATAATAATAATAATAATAATAATAATAATAATAATAATAATAATAATAATAATAATAATAATAATAATAATAATAATAATAATAATAATAATAATAATAATAATAATAATTAGGAGTGGCTGAATGGTAAGAACTGAAGATGCAATTGCAAACATTTCCTATGAGAAAGGCATGTGGCAGGCACTTAAAGAAGTTGTAGTGACAATTTGAGGATGTAGAAGGAACATGTATAGGATCATAAACTACAAAGAAAAGTATGGACTAATAGCAAGTGTTTTGTAAGGAGAAAATCAGGAGGGTGAAAGGTCAGAATGACCTCAGAACTTTAATTTAAACATAAATTAAGATAATTTAAACATAACAAAAGTTTATGTTCATGTTAAAATTAGGTGCAGAAAATAGGAATAAGGCCAATCTATCGCCCATGGGCAGGACCCAGCCCATGGCACCATATCATGTGGCCTGCCACTGCCCTTGCCACTACTGGAAGCAGAAGTGCCCGTACATTCATAAACATGCCCATGCCTGCCGTAAATGCACCCGCAGCTGTAGTAAACACGTTTACAACAGCCATGGATGCATTTTACGGCAGTGTTTACAGCGGGAGGAATCTTGTTTTCTGTGCCTCAGAAGGGTAGGATGAGAATGAGATTTCAGTGAAAAATTATAAAAACACCCGGAAAGTAAACTGTTTTGAATGATCTGTCATAGAGGATGGTAGACTCCCTTTCACGGAACACTTTTATGAAAAGGCTGGATGGATGATTTAGCCGTGAATTTCCTGGATGAGAAGCAGCATGCCTCAAGGGTTCCATTTAGTTACTCTGATGTTCAGTATGTTTCTGTCAAACTATGACAGATCCAACCTTCCTTGTCTGACCTTTTCAGGAATGTCTTTTAACAAAAGGACATCCACAGACATCTAGAGGTAACAAAAATTCTCTATAACTCAGTCTTATGTTAGATAGGTACTCATGGATGCAAAGAGGAACTCGCCATGACCAAGTTCCCCAAAGTTATCGATTGCTCATCTTAGGAGCTGTCCAGTATCTCAGAAATATGCCTTTGGTTGCAAAAGAGGTTTCCTTTCTCTTCCTCTCGATCAACAAGAGGCAACATTAGGCCAAGAAAGACTATGTGAGGAGGGCTTAGGGGATGTCCTTTACATGAAAATTGCTTCACTGAATTAGTCATAGAATCTTGGTAAGGGAAGCATAATTTCTATACTGTACCTTATTTCAAAGGCATTTGGTTGTTGTCATTGTCGTTGTTGTTGTCATTGTTGTTGTTGCCTACTGGACATTCAATGTATCATTCTTTTGCCTAACTGGGAGGTTAGTTTAGTTCAGGGGTGGCCAAACTACAGCCCGCAGGCCAGCCCTGGCCCATAGCGCCAAATCATCTGGGCTACACCGCCCTTGCCACTTCCAGAAGTGGAAGTAAAATACACACATACAAACACTGCCATAAATGCACCCACGGCTGTCGTAAATGCATTTATGACAGCTGTGGACGTGTTTTACAGTGGGAGGAACCACGTGAACGGCCTGTTCAATTACATGGCTGCCCTGTGGTGTGAAAAGTCTGGGAACTCCTGGTTTAGTTCATGCTAAGCCAGGTTTCACACTTATCCAAGCAGTGTAACTTTGTGAAATATAGATGAGTACCTGGTGGTCCATCCTATCTGGCAGAGCTAGTAATAGAAATGCACCAAACTGACGGTGGGACAACTCTCTCTCTCTCTCATTTGAGAGGCTTTTTGAGGACACTATGTACAGCCATTTGTTCATTATCACTTAAGATGAAATTCTCAGAACAAATTATGTACCTACATTTCCCAGTCTATGTTCTTTCAAGCTTGTTTGAATAATTGCATGATGAGCTATAACACGTTAAGTGCTGTCCAGCTGTGATGTCTAAAATAGGATCGGGCCCCAGATCCTATTCAAATTTGATGGAGGGCAAAACTTTCTCTCTGCATCTATGCTGGATTTCTTTCCCACTTATGTGTATTCTAGGGGTGCACACACTTTTAAGACTTCCATCTGACAGTCTAAATGGAATTCCAGCATCTTCTTCTTTTGCCATACCCAAATCTGAATATAGGTGATCCTCATGGTGATCAGCCATGAAGACTGTCCTGGGAATATAATGCAGTGGATTTTCATCTGCCTTTCTAATCACAGTGTGACACCCGTACCACTTATCCAGTTCTGTGAGTCACTTTCTGGTCCTGAACCCTTTTGGTACACAAAGTCCTCATCAGCCCCAGGCCAGTATTGATTAAACTGCTGACTTCCATCAAGAAAAGGGAAGATTATATTAAGAAACTAGCAGGTCGCTCTCCTGGAAGACAGCGGCCTTGGATATAATTGCGCCACTACGGCCTCTCCATGCTCGTGGGGATCGATCTGCCCCTTGGTTTACAGAAGAGCTAAGGGAGCTGAAGCGAGCTAAGAGACGCCGAGAGCGCCGCTGGGTGAAGACTCGGAGCGAGTCCGATTGAACACTGGTTAGAGCAGCTATTAAAGACTACCTAGTGGCGATGGGGATGGTGAAACGCCAATATTTCACCGCCCTCATTGCCTCCGCAGATAATCGCCCAGCGGCCCTGTTCCGGGTGACCAGGTCCCTCCTTGGCAAGGGGGGGCCGGGCCCCGGTTGGCAGGGATCTGCTGAAGCTTTTGCTGATTACCTAGCGGGGAAAGTCGCTCGGATTCGCTCAGAGCTTAAGCCCGGCGTGGAAAGTGGTGAACTGGGGTTGACCGAGGCACAGTCTAGCCATGTTATCTGGGATCGGTTCGATCCAGTTGGCCCTGAGGAAGTGGACAGGCTTCTTGGATCTGTCCGCGCCACGACCAGTGTGCTGGACCCATGTCCTGCCTGGTTGGTTAAAGCTTCTAAGGCCGTGGCAGGTGGGTGGGTCGAGGCGATCATCAATTCATCATTAAAGGAGGGGTCTTTTCCAACATATTTCAAACATGCCATAGTGCGCCCCCTCCTAAAAAAGCCATCCCTCGACCCTACGGTATTGACTAACTACCGTCCAGTGTCCAACCTACCCTTCTTGGGTAAGGTCTTGGAAAAGGCTGTGGCGCGGCAGCTACAGGATGTCCTGGATGAAGCGGATTATCTGGACCCTTTTCAGTCAGGATTCAGGCCCGGATATGGTACAGAAACTGCACTAATCGCTTTGGTGGATGACCTCTGGAGAGAGCGGGATGGAGGTCACCCATCCGTTCTAGCTCTTCTCGATCTCTCAGCGGCCTTCGATACCGTCGACCATGGTATCCTTCTGGGAAGGCTCCAAGGATTGGGGATCCAGGGCACTGTGTTGTCCTGGTTTTCCTCATTTCTGAGGGGCAGGACCCAGTCGGTGTGCTTGGAGAAGGAAGAGTCCAGTCCTAGGCCCCTGCAATATGGGGTGCCTCAGGGCTCGGTGCTCTCTCCTCTCCTATTCAACATCTACATGAAGCCGCTGGGTGAGATCATCCGTTCCCACGGGGGTAAGGTATCATCAATATGCAGATGATACCCAGCTGTACATCTTGGCCCGTGGGGACCCAGGCGGTGCAGTGGAAATACTCTCCAGGTGCCTGGAGGCTGTGAGGGTCTGGATGGGGGACAACGGGCTACAACTGAATCCCGGCAAGACTGAGTGGCTATGGGTGAGGGGTCCTGTGTTATCACGGGAGCTACCAACTTTGGTTCTGGATGGGGCAGTTTTGCCCCAGAAGGACACGGTGCGTAATCTGGGGGTCCTCCTGGACTCACGACTACTGTTCGAAGAACAGGTGGCAGCCGTGGCCAGGAGGGCTTTTGCACAACTTCATGTAATACGCCAGTTACGCCCCCTCCTAGACCGGGACGCCTTGCTCATGGTCACGCATGCTTTGGTCACCTCCAGACTTGATTACTGTAATGCGCTCTACATGGGACTGCCCTTGGTGACCATTCGGAGGCTTCAGCTGGTCCAGAATGTGGCGGCCCGGGTAGTGATGGGGTGCAGGCGTTATGCTCGGGCTTCACCACTGCTCCGGGAGCTGCACTGGCTGCCAGTTTGCCTCCGGGTGCAATTCAAGGTGCTGGTTATTACCTTTAAAGCCCTACATGGTAGTGGGCCAGGATACCTAAGAGACCGCGTCACCCTAAGAACGTCTGCCCGTCCCACCAGGGCGGATCGGAGGGGCTCTCTTGTTACTCCATCGGCTAGGGAGGCTCGCCTCACGAGCACTAGGAAGAGAGCCTTTTCTGTGTTCGCCCCGGCCCTGTGGAACCTCCTTCCGACAGAGCTGCGCCTGCAGGTGGAGCTCCTGCCCTTTCGGAAGGGCTTAAAGACATGGCTGGCGGGTCAAGTGTGGGGACACAGCAATGTAGGTTCCCATCCAGGATGGCTAATTTAAGAGCAGCCATCCCCCCCATCTGGTATTTGTATCAGTTATTATGTGTTTATTTGCTTTTATTGTTGAATGTTTTAAATTTTTATGAATTTTATGAATTTTTAAGGCCTTTATATTATGATTCAGGATGTAAGCCGCCCAGAGTCGGGTTCACCCGATTGGGGCGGGATATCAAGTATGAACAATAAATAAATAAATAAATAAATAAATAAGGAGCCACATGGTAGCTCCTGCATTGAAGGTATGTAGCACTCAACTGGAAAGGACAACAGCTCATTGTAAGTCTTCTTCACCACTGCTTCCTTCATCATGGAGTGGCAAAATATGGCACTCTGACCCATCCAGCCCAAGTAGCAAATGGCACCTTGACCCAAAGCCAGCCAAGTTACGTGAGAATCTAAGGCAGAAAATCATACAAGCACCTTTCCGTTTGCATGGCATTACAAATACAGCGAGAAAGTAAATAACTAGCAATGCCTAATGATAGGGTTAGGCATGTGATCTGATCTAAGCATATAGCAAAATAGTACACATCTCAGTGGTTTATATTAGCAGAAAAGCTCTGTTTAAGATGAAGGTGGTCCTACTGAGTTCCACAAGACTCATAATCTAATAAATATGCTTACTGTTATATCCCTAATTCCAGAACTTTTCTGCATCAAATATGCCCAGTCTTATCTGATCAGAGAGAGGGCAAGAGGATGTTGCATCTGCTTGGAAAGAGGGCAGAAAATGAGTCTGCATCTGCCAGAGAAATATAAAAATGGGGTTTGGCAAAGGATGTGTTTTGTCTATCAGCAACTGGGTTTGTAGATCAAAATGGAAGATCTGTTATGAAGTAAGTGTCCAAAAACTTTTGCTTTGAGAAGCCCTTGGTCAGCTGGTGACCCAGTTGCCAGCTGGTTCTCCGTAAGCAATAAGGCTTTAAGATCTCTCTCTCTCTCTTTCAGTTAGATGAGATGTTTTTATTAGTTGGCGAGAGAAGCATTGTAGGGAGACATTTCCCAGTAGCAGAACCGTGAGTAGTGAGTGGTTCTTCCTTGAATCCTGGAAGATTTCATTTGGCTCACATTGTTCTAGAACAATAATGTTATTCCTGGAAGAACGTCATGTAGGCAATAAGAAAGAAGGTAACCATTCTTGCACTGCATGTTGTTCACAGTATATAAAAACATCCAGCTGGGCTACAATGTTGGTTCATTATTGCTTGCCTTATGAAGACTGTTGCTGATAGACCAGATGGTGCCCAGATGTAACAGCCGAGTAACCTTCAAAATTCACCACATGCTGGGATCACCGCCATTGTTTATTGTGATAAATCTTTAGACTTTTCATATGAGCTGGACATAAAGCTGGCCTCTTCCTCCCTACATTTCTGTCTCAAATCCATGAAAATAAAAGTGGGTGCTACAGATGAGTGAATTACTCATGTGGCTTGATATCTTATACAAACAACACCTGGGATGCAGTCAAACAGCACATTCTGGGCATACAGAGAAGTGGATGGGTAAGTTGCAGGTAGCCAGGCATCCAGATTTATGGCAGACAGGCTTTCCATTATGCTTAACTACTATTAAACAGCTTTACAATTCCCCAGAGGAAGAATTCAGTCATCTGAAATGCATCAGTACTTGTAGTAGAGGTAAAAGTCCCCCTTGCTCAAAAGCCAGTCATATCTGACTCTAGGGGGTGGTGCTCATCTGTTTCCAGCCAAAGAGCCAGCGCTGTCTGAAGACATGTGGCATGCGGCAGGCATGACTAGACACCAGAGCACATGTAACACTGTTACCTTTCCTGCTGAAGTTGTCTCTATTTATCTACTTGTAATTCCTTGCTTTCAAACTACTAGGCTGGCAGGAGCTGGGACAGACGATGGGTGCTCACTCTGTCATGCAGCACTCAGGGTCTTGAACTTCTGACCTTTTGGTTCTCAAGCTCAGCATCTTAACCACTAAGCTATCACAGTCCTAGTTAAAAACAAAAAAACAAATTTCCGAAAAAATATTTCCTCAGATAGAGCGTCTTCACACTTCTCATTGTTTTGCAGAATCCAGCATGTTATAATAATAATATTTGTGTGTCATCAGGTTGATTTTGCTTTATGGCAACTCTTTCCAACATTTATTAGGCAGATAATTTAAAGAAGCAATTTACAATTCCTTTCTTCTGGGGAGAACCCTAGGACTGTGCAGCTTGCCTAAGGCGACATAGGCTGACTCTTCTTCTTGGAGGCATTAAAGTGTTTCCAGTAAACAATGGACACAAGACCTTTCTTTTGCATTTCACCTTTCTTCCAGTTTAGGAAGGCTTACCAATTGGAGAAGGGAGGAAAGCACAGATACGTACATTTAAATTCAATGCAATTAAGACTTTGCTAATATTAAAATATACAATAATGACTGAAATCCTGTTGCTTAGTAGTGTAAGTCGCACGAGTGTAGGCCCCTTGAATCATTGGGAACATGGTCAATCAGCTTCTCCGTAAGCTACATTGGATCTAATTGTGATTAGCTTTAGTATTTTAACCTGCAACTAGAGTAATCAATGGAACGTACAGAGGAGTTAACTCACCAAATCACCACCAATTCAATGGGCTTACTTTAATATGACACATTATGCTAAACAACAGGATTTTAGCCAATGCATCATAAATTTTAATGAAATTTAAAAGATAAAACAAAATCAGAAGTTAAAAGAGTTATTTTTAAAAAATTTGAAGTGGTAGCCATGTTAGTCTGTGCAAGCACATTAGAGAGTAAAAACAAAAAAAGACAAAAACATTGTGGCACCTTAAAGACTAACTCCTGTATTTTAATTAGTTTTCATGGATCAAGTCCAGTTCATCAGACATAACAGTGGATTTTCATGGCATACATTTAAACATCTTCCATGAATTGCTGGGCAGAGTTGGTTGGTTCAAGAGATTGATATGCAAATCAATGAGTTATTAACAATCAGTAATAAAATACAGTCAGTTTGGCTTTTTACAGTGGCGAATCTCTGATGGAAGTCAGTTTGAGGAGTTAGATTTGCAAAATAAACATTCTGACATTACACATCTGACTGATGAGTTAATTGAGGAAGCTTTATGGCATAGGCACAGCCAGAGGTCAACTGTCCCAATAAACATCTCCCTCCCCCCTCCCCACATTTTGAAGTCTGTTCAGCAAGGTGAATGCAACCTCTTAGTTGTGGCATTTTTAATTTTGATAATGTCCCCCCCCCAAAAAAAACCCAACTTGGCTAATATTCAAATCTTTGTGATGGGTTTCCAGCATGTGTATATATTTCACCTCCACCGTCTCTCTCTGAATTCTTGTTTTGTAATTTCTCTGTTCCAGTGTACAATGTTCAGGTAAATTAAAATGTTTTGAAACAGGTTTCAATGGGTTGGTATTTCTGAGGTCTGATTTGTGTCCATTAATTCTTTTGCGAAGAGATTGTCTTGTTTGACCGATGTAGAGGTCAGAAGGGCATTTTTAGCAGAAGATGGCATAAATCCATTAGCAGAGACACAAGTAAAACTGCCCCTAATGTTGTGTTTGACATGGTTGGGTCCAGTAATTGTATTTCCAGAGTAAATGTGGGGACATATTTTTTAAAGTATAGCACCCTCTCCCATGAAAATCACCTTTATAGCACTTTTTTTCTTTTCCTCATTCTCATCCTGCTTCATTGCATTTTCTCTTCCTGGAGACAGGCAAACCAGTCTTTCCTCAATTTGGAAAGATTTGCAGTTGAACCGAGTTATTTCTTTATTAAAATTTAAAAATAACTGTAGTTGAAAATTGCAGGTCAAGTGGAGGTTTTCAACAGCTGTCCTCTCTCATGTTTCAGTGGAGTGAACCTGTTTTTAGAGCTTTCCATGGATGAGTTCATGCTTTTGACCATTTCTCCAAAAATGGCTCTTCTTATAAGGATTTCATCATAGCCAATTAAGAGGTCAAGAATGTGTTTATCTAGATTGTCCTAATGTTGCATCTTCTCCTGGGAAGGGATCAGAATGGTATTTTAAGAGTAGTCCAAGAATCACTTAGTCTAGTATCTTTTTTTCAAACAATGTCCAGCCAAATCTTTATGGGAAAGTCACAAAGAGAGCATCAAGGCAAAACAAACATATCTAGAACCCAGGAGTACAGAAGAAGAGAATCAGGGGTGAGATTAAAAGAATCAAGATCTTCCATGTGGGAAAAGTTCACAACTCATGGGGCTCCTTGACTTAGAAAAAAGGCAAATTTGCACATAATATGCAAACTTTATAAGCTGCAAAACTTGTTTCGAGCTCCAATACCTACCAACTCAGTGTCTGGATTTTTAGGTATCAAAAGCATTAAATGGGTTGTTTCCAGTGGTGGGCATCAGCAGGTTTGCACCAGTTCATCAGAACTGGTAGCAGAAATTCTGGCTGGCCCTGCCCACCCAAGTTTTGAAATAATGTAGTCCTAATTTGGATGCAATGCAGGACTTCCCCCCTGGCCACTCCCACCATACCACACCCACAGTGTGGTAGTAATTTTTTTTTTTTAGCCCACCACTGGTTGTTTCCATCTTTTTGATCCATCATACAGTCTTTCTGTGCATGTTATATATCACTCAATTTACTTCACTGGCTTGATACAAAGGTGTTCTATACAAATTGCAGAAACCTCAGCACAAAAGGGCTTCTTGTTTTATTCAGAAGCCTAAGGAAGAGAAATCTTATGGAGAGCCAGGATATCCCATCATGTTGGGATTGTGTTGTCTCACTGAGAATGAGCAATTCTATAAGAATTCTTCACAAGTCTAGAAATATGATTAGTTTAGTCTACAATTGTTCTTATTGCTTTTATATTACAATATTATATCCACTGTCTCCTGTTTTGCTCTTGATCACATGTTTCTATTGATAGGCCACACTATGGAAGAGGGTGTGAGTGCATTTTGTTTTCTTACACCCTTTAGCAGACATATGTAAGCAAGCAGCCAAGCTTGAGAACATGTAGGAGCCTCGGGGCTTACAGCAAATAATTGAGTCTTTGCCAAACATATGTATCACATTCTTCTAATTAATTTGTAAAGCTCCAGTAAGTAGAAATGAATAAATAATGATTTGAGAACAACAATGACTCAAGAAAGACTTTTCTGACTGGGAACTACAAAACTAAGAATCCAAGTGAGACCACTTCAGCTCCCTGAATTGATATCTGATGGGATATACAGTAATGAGCTGATGGAACATAATAATCCTTTTTGAAAGATACACTTAATATTATCCAAACAATTCGACTGAACTACAGCAAGTTTCATCTATCCCAGTGTTTCCCAACCTTTGGTTTTCAGACTTCAATTCCCAGAATTCTAAGTCAATTCCCCAAAACACTGATCAGCCAATGTACTGACTTAGGCTTCTGGGAATGGAGTTCTTCCTGTGGGTCCTGGGCCCCACATTGGGAACCACTGATCTAACCTAATATTTGAATGCCAGAAATGCAAAAGCCTTTTTCTTTCAAAGAAAAAGCCTAATATGAAAATGATGGTCATTTATTTATTATTTCAATTTTCATCCTGCTCATATATGTAATAAGTTACTCTGGGCAGTATCAAATACAAAATAAGATTCTTAACAGAAACAAAACACCCCAAATAAAATATAGAATAACATAACTAATATGGTCATTTCCTCTCATTTGCTCAGAGCACCATCTTATCACATGTTTACATGAAAGATAAGATAATCTGTGATAAAGAATGGAAACGGAAATGGAACCAAAGATTAATGAAGGTACTTTCTATAAAAGAGAAAGAACACAATTGTAAAGTATTATGGAAATGGTATACCACCCCAATATGTTTATGGCAAATGGGCAAGGTTGAAACAAATTTATGTTGGAGGTGTGGCAAAGAACCTGGAATGTACATTCATATGTGGTGGTCGTGTGAATTTGCAAATAAATTTTGGAAAATGGTAGAAAAAGAGCTGGGAAAGATTATGTTGTTAGAGATTAGGTTATCCGCTAAAGCTGTGTTACTGGGGGAAACAGATGAAGTGAAGATAAGTGAGAATAAGAAACAGTTAATGATTACCTTATTATCTGTGGCGAGACAATTAATTGCTTGTGAATGAAAGATACAACCAGCTATTGTGATTGATACTTATTGATACCTTAACCGTGGAACATAGTTTGGGAAACACATTTGCTTATCCAGAATCAGAGGTTAGGGTTTAACTGACAACTCCCATAGGTTTCCAGCCTGGATATATTGGCTGAGGGATTTGGGGAGATATCAAAAAATAGTAACTTTTCCAAGTTCTGCTCAGAATTTAGCTTTCCACATTCCCTGCCTTCTCTTTGTCCTCAAACACCCTGTGAAGGGCCTATTTAAGGATGGGTGGCTTCTACTCAGATGTTTGCTCCTGATATTTAGCCTCAGCAAGTGTTTCCACTGGTAAAAGCAATAGCAATTATACTTATTTACTGCCGCATAGCACTTAGTGCACTCTCTGGGTGGCTCACAAGGTAATTAGCATTTTGCCCCAAACATGCTAGGTACTCATTTTACTGACATCAGAAGGAAGGAAGGCTGAGTCCACCTTGATTCCCGTCAGGATTGAACTCATAACATCAGTAGTTTTGGCTGCAATACAGCAGTTTAAACAGTGTGCCACCAGGACTCAGCAATGTGAATCAACTCTGACAACCTATGCCAGTGATGACGAACCTTGGCACCCCAGATGTTCTTGAATTTCAGCTCCCAGAAGCCCTGGTGAGCAGGAGTGCTGACTTGGGCTTCTGGTAATTTAAGTCAAAGAACACCTGGAGCACCAAGGTTCGCCATCACAGACCTATGCCCTGTGTTGACGTCTCTCTGTTTCCCTAGTAGTGCACTGGGCCAGCTAACCTCTATGAATGGAAGGGATGCAGTCTAGTCTGCAGCTTCAGCCTCTGTGGGCTCAGTCAGTTGATGCCCAAAGTTCCTTCAGGGCCTGAAGAATCAACCTCAGTCTAAGTGATCTACTTACTCTGAGGGGACATGGTCTCAGTGGCCTCTCTCTAACATTGCCTGCTGGCCTGATCTTCTCCCTCGTTTAGACTGACTGCTCACTTAGGAGCCTGAGTTGCCGTTTTAGATTTCATCTCCTGCTCATTTACAAACCGTGCACCTGATCCCAGTACAAGCTCCCCCTTGGGTCTCTGACTATTTCAAGCAAGGCCTGATATCTTCGGTGTTTTATTTTTAGGGTTATTTTATTTATTTTCTGCCTTGTAATTAGAAAACAGTAGAGCCCTGGTGGTGCAGTGGGGTGGTATATAAGTGTAATTGCTATTGCTATTGCTAATTAAAGGTAGCCATCAGTAGTAAAGGGAGTGTAGTGGCTTCATGGTTAAGACACTGAACTTGATGACCAAAAGACTGGCAGGTCAGTGCTGCATAATAGAGTAAGCACCTGCCTCTGTCCCAGCTCCAGCCAGCCTAGCAGACTGAAAGCAAGAAATTGTAAGTAGATCAGTAGGTACTGCTTTGGCAGGAAAGGTAACAGTGTTCCATTCATCTCTAGTCATGCCTGCCTCATGATCACAGAAATGTCTGCAGACGCAGACATGCTAGTTCTATGGCTGTAAACAGAGATGAACATTGCACCTAGAGTTGGATACGACTGGCTTTTGAGCAAGGGAGACCTTTACCTTTATCTTTACTATAGATATTGAAATTTATATGCAAATGACAAGGACAGTATGGATAGTAAAACCTGCTTTCTCAGCAAGGAAAGGCTAAAGCAAACTTTCTCAAACTAATGCCTTCTAGATGTGTTAGACTACCTCTCCCATGCTGATGTGTGAGTGTGTGTGTGGCACTTGCCTGCCTGCTTGCGCACACAATAAGAATTGCAGTTAAACATTTGAGTGGGGTTGATGTGAAGCATCTCATATTTGATCTTAAGTGGCCAATTAAGGTGTAGGAGGTGTAAATTGAAGCCAGTGTTATTTTATTGCATAACACAGATTTGAGAAGGCAATTCAGTTGTCCTTGGTTTTCAAAATTGGAGGCATTTCTGCTTTCAGACATGTCATTTGCTTCAGAGAAGCACTTGTTAATAAAGAAACATATTGCAACCATATAATAAAACAAGTTTCCATATTTTAAAAAAAAGCACAGCAGCATCTAAACATGTAGAAGGCTTCATCTAAACCATTGAGAGATTATATCGGTATTCAAAATCCATCATACAAGTCCGTAATAAATTAGGCCCAGGCCCACAATTTGGATTCAGTCGTAATTTTCTTGGTACTGCCACATAGCCATCTATATGGCTCCTTCCATTTCCGGTCCTACTTTAAATGGCCATTAAAAATCAGGTCTTACTTTGAGAACAATGTTATGCCTCTCAAGCTGCTGTTGCAGCATCTCAGAACAGGGATCCATGAGAAAAACAGTTCTCATGGATCCTTGTGCTTTAGTTATACAGTCAGTCCTTATAGGAATTGCATTTCCCGTGTGTCCTTAAACCCGGGATGCTGTCACAACAAGGTAATGATAGCCCTGCCCCTACACCCACTGGATGTAAAACGGAACTGTGAAAGGTGGCCGAGAAAACAACAGTTTCCTTGTCACAGCTGATTGATAAATCTCATATGACAAGCAAGCACCCTTAGCTATTCTAAGTCATCTTTGGGCTAAAAGCTGTCAGACCATGAGCTAAAAATACCCAAAGGAAGAAGCACAGGCACTCATGCAATCCTGAAGCAGCATTCAGCTGTATTTCTAAGGAACAAGTCACCCTTAAGTAACATTGCCATCGTCTTCTAAAAATACTGCTACCTGATTGACATCTTGGGATTGCCTTTGTGGTGTTATTTTTAGCGAGAAGACAGTTTTTACATGGTACAAAATAAATATTTTTTTCTCATGCCCTGTCAGTTGTTACCTGTTCTCACTTTAATTCTTCCAGCTGTTAAAAGTCCAGGTCAGAATAGAGCCTCAGAATTTGCTCATGATCTTAATGAGAAGGCAGAGAAACCCCTGAAGTTGGAAACAATATATCTTAGATTAGGATTTCTCTACTTTGGGCTCCCAGATGTTCTTGGACTACAATTACCAGAAGCCCAAGTCAAAACACCTGCTGATCGAGGCTTCTGGTAAATGAAGTCCAAGAACATTTTGGGGGGCAAGGTAGAGAAGCCCTGTCTTAGATGACAACTCTCAGAACCCCCCATAAAGCATAGCCTTGTGGATTTTGGGGAGTTGTGGTTCAAAAATCCACCTCCCCAGTACCATTCAGGGTTTTGATTTCCCTGTTAAAGGTGCCATTGGAGGCTCATGATATTTCACAATATTTGCATTTACTATAGTTTATATGTAAGTTGAGCATAGATGGAAATTTATATCCTGTGCCCCTCACATATTTCTAAGGGGGAACTTGTTTCCAGCGTTCTTTTTATCTTGCTTAACTACATCCTATACATTGCCTCCCCTTAAACTACAGAACTACTTGTGTTGATTTAGACCAGGAATGGCCACAATATGGCCTGTGGACTGGATCTGGCCCACGATGCCAAATCATCCAGCCTGCACCACCCTTGTGCTACTGGAAGTGGAAGTAAAACATGCCCCCACATGCACAAAACACTGCCATAAATGTGCCCATGGCTGTCATAAATGGGATGAACCACATTACCATGTGACCGGTCCCTGGCTTACAAAGTTTGGCCACCCCAATTTAGACCTTTGCTGTCACCTATTCTTCAGAACAGAAGGAAGGACACCTGGTTGTAGAAATGATTGCAGAATTTCCTT
Organism: Furcifer pardalis; assembly: GCA_030440675.1. NCBI lineage: Eukaryota > Metazoa > Chordata > Lepidosauria > Squamata > Chamaeleonidae > Furcifer > Furcifer pardalis. Next base: position 258,533,218 of record CP126891.1, read on the forward strand.
TAAAATGGGCAGGAGGAATATTACTGATATTTTATTTCAATATATATATTACAAGAATCATTCCTCCAAAGTCTCTTCCTCCACTTTCACTCAAACATCCTTCTGACCTTTTCCCATAGCTACAGACCTTTCCCCACAACTACAGAATATGTGGAAATTTTACACTTCTAACCATACCAAGAGAGTCTGTCCCATGATGGGAGCATGGCATGCTCATGGTGAACTTGGTAGGTGGGCTGTTGCATCCTTGCTATCTTCTGAGCTCTAAGGTTTTTGCGGAGGCCGGGTGCTAAAGCCTTACAGTAACTCTGCAGCTGATGCTTCCAGATTTGATGTTGCTATATTTATTTTATGAGGTATCAGTTGTTTTGCTATGTTTTATTAACATTTCATGCCATGCCTCAAGGGCCTTGAATGCTTCTCCCGTTATAAAGAGCCTTCACAATACATTGGCTGACTTGAAAAAACTCCCTTCTCTTCAATTTCCTACATCAGCTTTTACCCATCTCCAACTTCTTCTTAACCTATTCTCAATACTTAAGGCAACCAAGGAAAGTTTATTGTAAAAGCTGCTGGGGAATTAGGGGTGCCCCCATTCTTGGGTTTCCTGGTGGGCCAGAAATATCCAAAGTATTTTGAGGAGACTCCAAAGCATGTTCATTAAAATTAACAGAATTGCTTAGTGGAATTTCTCAAAAAGTTGCAGGAACTGGAAAGGGTTCAAAATATTCTGCTGTCTCAGGCAAAACACAAAAGGTCTCTTCGCTTACCTTGCACGGTTGTCTTGCAATCTTTAATCCTGAGATAGTATGTGAAGGACTTGACTACATAACCCTGCTCATTAGCTAAGCTTTTACTGATCTATTCAGTATAATTTATTTACTGCAGTTTTAGAATTTGTGTTTTCTGGCAGCTCTTAAAAAGGATGACCATTCTCTACAAAAGATGACATATGGCAACTGAACTCATGATGATAGCCCGTAATTCTTGGGTTAAAAATATGAATTGATCTAGGCCAGTAATGCTGCTGCTGCTGCTGCTGCTGCTGCTGCTGCTGCTGCTGCTGCTGCTGCTGCTGCTGCTGCTGCTGCTGCTGCTGCTGCTGCTGCTGCTGTGTCTAGGCCAGATGTGAAACTGTCAGAACAAAGCCACCTTTTAGTGAGTGCATTCTGCAGTTCCCTACACCTGACCTAGCGTGAGAAAGATTAGCTGGCAACACAAGGTTGCCGTTACCAGGGTGTGCCTGATTGTGGTTCAAAAATACCACAAACATTGAGGAGGCTCTTTCTGTGTATCCCAACCAGTAATGCTTAGAAGTAATATGAGCTCAATGTTCCTTCTCTTAAAGTTATTATGTGGCTTGGAATAAAAAGCCAGATTCTGTGTGTCAGCAAAGAGTATTTTTGACAAACCTCTTTATAATTTATTTATTTATTCAATTTCTATTACTGCCTTCTCACCAATGCGACTCTGGGAGGCTTACAATCAACCATAAAAAACACTTAACTCTAAAAACATTCCTACAGCAATTAAAATCATAAAAACATTTAAAAGCCATTAAAATGCCCCCCCAACATAATGATGGTATTTATGCAAATTTGGGAAACTGTTTCCATAATTGTCAAATTAAGAGGAGAATCTGCCCACCACTAAATTCCAAATGGTTCCAACCCTTGATGCTAACTGAACATCCTGTACATGTGAAGGCAAAAGGTGATCTAGCCCAAGCTCTAAATTCGTGGTCATGAGATGATCGCCTCACTTGCCATGAGCTGTAAAGATTGAAAAGTAGTACAGTTGATTAAAAAAACAAAAAAACAAAAACCAGCCTTTGTAGTGAGTGCAGTGGTCAAACTGTTGTATTACAGCTAAAACAGCTGACATTGTGAGTTCAATCCTGACAGAACACAAGGTTGGCTCAGCCTTCCATTCTTCTGAGGTTGGTAAAATGAGTACCCAGGATGTTTGTGGCAAAATGCTAATTACCTTGTGAAAAAACTGGAGACTGCACTAGGCACTATTGGACGGTATATAAGTGTAATTGCTATGGCTGTTGCTACCAGCAAATCCCACACATTTCCAAGCTATGGAGTGAAGAAAAGTAGTTTTGCTCATACATGATCACAATAGAACTGCTTCTTGTGCTCTTCTATGTGATTAAGGTCCTCCTATGGTGAAAAGGTTCTTTGTCAGCACGGCTGCCCTAATTTAATAAACGTGCATTTTATTTAGTACTAATAAGTTCTGAAGGCAGTCCACTGTGTCGAAAAGATGTCACCAGAGGCTTTTACAGGCGTCCTTAACAGGCAAACGTGTACTCATCTTTAATTCATTTACAAGGATGCTTGTTGACAGGCTGAGGGATTCTGAAGATGGAATAGCCACAATTGTCAATAAAAGAGTGAGAAAAGCAGTAATGGGATATAATCTTTAAAATGACAGAATGATCTCAGTCAGAGTCCAAGGCAAACCTTTCAATATCACTGTAATCCAAATATACGCACCAACCACTGGTGCAGATGTAGCCATAGTTGATCAGTTCTATGAGGACCTAGAACATCTCATAGAACAGACACCAAGAAATTGTGTCCACATTATCATAGGAGATTGGAATGCCAAAGTAGGAAATCAAAAAGTAAATGGAATAACAGGCAAGTTTGGTCTTGGGACGCAGGGCAAAGGCTAATAGAGTTCTGCCAAGAGAATGCACTGGTCATAGAAAAACCCTCTTCCAGTAACACAAGAGTAGACTTTACACATGGACATCACCAGATGGCCAACATCGAAACCAGATTGATTACATACTCTGCAGCCAAAGATGGAGAACCTCCATACAGTCAGCAAAAACAAGACCAGGGGCAGATTGTGGCTCAGATCACAACCAATTGATCACAAAATTCAGACTTAGACTAAAGAAAATAGGGAAAACAATTAAGCCAGACAGATATGACCTAGACAACATCCCTAAAGAATACACAGTGGAGGCGTGGAACAGATTTAATGGCTTAGACTTGATAGACAGAGTGCCTGAAGAATTATGGACAGAGGTGTGGGACATCATACAGGAGGCAGCAAGGAAAACCATACCAAAAGAAAAGAAGT